>JAVIWB010005154.1:0-689919 GCA_031893035.1 Dermolepida albohirtum
CACGGCACCTCCCAAGAAATTTAAAGTGTCACAATCAGCTGGGAAACTCATGGCAACGGTATTTTGGGACTCGGAAGGAATATTGTTGATTAATTATAAAGATAAATGTGTTTCTATAACCGGAGAATATTACGCTTCAATATTAGAGCGACTAAAAGAAGCCATTAAAGAGAAAAGACGGGGAAAATTGACAGAAGGTGTTCTGCTTTTGCACGACAACGCGCCCGTCCACAAGAGCCGCGTTGCGTTAGCTGCCCTGCATAAGGTGGGCTTCGAAATTGTGAATCACCCACCCTACAGCCCAGACCTGGCCCTGAGTGATTATTACCTGTTTCCAAAAATGAAAAAAGAGCTGCGGGGTAAAAAATTTACTGCCGATGATGAAGTCAAGGAGGCAGTTTCGGCGTATTTTGCAGATAAAGAGAAATCATTTTTTTATGAGGGTATAAACAAATTAATTGAAAGATGTGAAAAATGTATCCGTCTTGCAGGTGAATATATTGAAAAAGAAAGATAATTTGGTTTTTTTATTTCCACCCCTTGTCCCCCATTCCGCGAATATAAAAACGCTCCTTCGTATGTTGTACTGCCTGGTGGCTTAATTGGAAGAGCAGCCGTCTAGAAAACGGCAGGCAGAGGTTCGAGTTCTTCTCCAGCACAGAAATTTTTAATTGATTTCTGTTAAATTTAATTAACAATGGAATAGCAGAAAATAATAATTTTCATAATTCCCATCGTAAAAGAAGTTAATTATATATTTATATATAATTATTAATATAGTTGGTAGAGTTCTTAGCAGGTAGTTTGGAATTAAAGTCCTGAAAGTTACTCTTGATAGTCGGCTGATGTTTATACCACATATTCTAGCAATTTCTGTATCTACATGTAAATCTTTAGGATTTTTAATGCGTATTTCTAGTTGCTTTAGAGATATTGGAGTATTAAGATCTCTGTATTGCGCTCTTGTAATTAGCAAACTGGAATATGCTGATATTATATGGTACTCTACTTTTACTTCTCACTGCCTACTGCAAGATCGAGTACATAGATGATACCTAAGATTTTATATCTTCTAAGATGGATATAACGTATCCACCCGTTGGAACCAGTCAAATAGGACTATTCTCCAGACATAGAATGCAATCCCTTATGGACAGAAGAAATCAACATTTTGCGAAGTTTTTGTTGAATTGCAAGACAAGATTGACTAATTTCTTCTATTACAAGTGGCTTTTCATATTTCTAGGAAATCTGCCAGGTATGAAAGCACATTCTATCTTACGTTGGCAAGGACCAATATTCTATAAAGAGCTTCAACAATATTAATATATCGTATTGATGATAAACTTATATCAGATATTGTTTGGAATTTCAATATTTCAATATTTCAATAACATATCATTTGCCTTATTACTTAGAATCTGGGTCTATGGTAAATTTGATAGTCTGTGGTTGATCAACTTAATCACCTAAAGTTGATATATAACCCCTTTCCACATTAATTTCCGTATTCTGTATACGTATTTCGACAACTACGTTCTCATCATCAGCAGGTAATTGAAGAGGTGCAACACTGTTTAATTTACTGCTGATGATGACTTAGTTGTCGAAATACGTATAATAATGTGGAAAGGGGTTATATGTCAATCTTCAGTGATTAAATCAGGGTCTAGTTTTACATTTTTTTATAAACCATTATTTAGTTGGTTTAGAAGTTTAGAATTTGAATGTTTGATTTATATTTTTATATTCTCTGGCCTTGTGTTTTACTTTTATATTTAAGTATTTTATTACTTTGTATTCTATTGGGCAATAAATATTTATTATTATTATTATTATTATTATCAGAACCAGCACCTTCCTTAATTAAGCTTTTGCGGTGGTGTAACTAGGTCACTATTTCCGAACGTTTAACGATTTGCTACTTATTTGTTGCAAAGTTCTTTCTCTTTTTGTCAAAGCATATTCTTAATTGCTTGGCTCTCCTTTTGATGTTATTGGCTATGAGATTAACGTGGGCTCTAAGATGTTTGGAGAAAAATTTATGTAATTTATTTCTCAAAAAGTTTTTGTGAAAAAGGTGCAAAAAATTAGTTCAATTTTTTTTTAATTATGCTTTTTCCTGTTGTATTTCGATATAATGGGTGTTTTTTTTAAGAGCTTGAGAACTTTAAATGATAATACAAGACAGAAATATTGACGGAATGAAATTTTTTTTTGGTGTAATCTGGTTGATAGTTTCATTTATTTGGCATTTATTTTATAAATATGATTTCCGGCATATATCCGCCGCAGCTACGAGTTACATAGTCTATTCGATCAGTGCAATTTTTGACTACTTTTTCCAATAAATCTGGCCGTATGGCGTCAATGGTGGCTTGAATATTAGCTTCCAATGCTTCAACAGTTGCTGGTTTGTCAGCATAAACCAATGATTTAACATAGCCCCATAAAAAGTAATCCAGAGGCGTTAAATCGCACGAACGAGGGGATCAGTGAACAGAACCACTTTTAGAAATAAAGTGGCCACCGAATTCATTTTGCAATAAATCGATTGTTAAGCACGTTGTATGGCAAGTTGCGCTCTCTTGTTGGATCCAAATGTCGTCGATGTTTAGCAGATTAATTTTTGGAAAGAAAAATTCAGTCAGCATGGCTCGATAGCGCTCGCCATTCACCGTAACGGCAGCTCCTTTCTCATTTCGAAAGAAATAAGGACCGATGATACCACTAGCGTGTAAACCGTACCAAACAGTGAATTTCAATGGACGTAATCGTTGATTCGTTAACGGTTTGGGGATTGTCATCGCTCCAAATATGGTAATTTTGCTTATTGACGTAGCCATTTAACCAGAAATGAGCTTCATCAGTACACACACTTCCTTGATAAAAATGCTCATCTTCAGCTAGTTTCAAATGAGCCCAATCAGCAAAAATGTGACGCAAACGATGGTCGTTTGATTTCAATTCTTGCACAAGCTGTATTTTATAAGCACGTAAGCCAAGATCCTTAAGTAAAATTTTCAATGTAGTCGAAGGACGAAGGCCAACAAGTTGAGAACGACGACGATTCGACATTTCGGCGTCTTCTTCAATACTTCGCGCTACAGCAGCAATATTCTCTTCGGTACGCACATTTCTTTGTCTCGTTGATGGCTTTGAATTGAGAAGAGTAAAATTAGTGCAAAAGCGATCAGTAACTTCACGAATTGCTTGCTCACTAGGCCGCTTATGTTGACCGTAAAATGGACGAAGTGCTTTATGAACTTCGAGAACAGATATAAATTTTTCAAAGTAAATTTCCACAATTTCGAACCGTTATTCTGGCGTTAAACGATTCATGATGATATGCCAAACCTTACTGAACAGAAATGTCAACACAGTTGTACATTATCAGCTGTCAAACCATAGTTATCGATATTGATAATTCTCTTGTAGCTTAAAAAACATCCATTACTTTAATAGTAATACTAAAACAAATAATTAATTTAAAAATAAGTAATTCCGGCTTATAGGCTCTATAAATATCATCAAATATGCGATTTTTAATTAGTATTTTGTAAATCACAGACATACAGATATATTTAAATATATTTAACACATTTATAAAAGGTAAAAAGGACAATATAATTAAAAGCCTCAGTTAATTATCTAACCTAACCTTCGAATTAATCTAAACAGGTCCTTTTTTTGTTTTTAACGATACAATAGGAATAATATAAATAGCTTCGCACTTTAATTAATCAAGGTATGGCTTATCTTACTCAATAAAGCGAACAATATAAAGTCCTGAATTCTTTGGGCCATAATTTCGTTATCGGACTATGGCACTATTCCTATAAACAGGCATTAGAGTGTATATAGGAGGCGCTGAAAAAATCTTAATGAGTGTCCTTTATTTTCCAATTAAGGGACGATTGTCGGCGGTCACATGAAAAGGAGATGCGCTTATACCCCTCTAACGATCATAAAATACCTGCGGAGTTTGTAAAATGTCAACTAATGGTCCCGAACGAGGCGGTTTTATCAATGAATTGTCGTTGTGGGTACTTCATCACATTCATACACTCCAAAATAAAAATTCTAGACAAAATTTGCGATGACCTAAAGCAGTAGAATCTCGAAAACATGAATATAAAAAAATATTGAGATTGTTTATGTTATAGAACATACTACCGCGTGGATACGAAACACGTATTTTGTTTATAACACATATGTTCTTTATGTAATAATATACAACATTAGACAAAATAATTTATGATTTTTAATTGAGTTTTTTTACCAAAAAATGTTGAGCAAAATTGATCAATTACAAAGTGATAATTGCAGACATTGTCATTAATTCACAGAAACTGTAGAACATATAACAGGAGGATGAAAACTATTTGCTGGAAGGAACTGTGTAAAGAGATACAATATTGCAGCAAAAATAGTACACTTAGAACTTGCACTCAAATATCAACTCGTGAAACTAATAGAGTATATTACAAATACACCTGAGAAAGTATCTTGAAAATAATGATTACAATCTATATTGAGATAGAACAATACACACAGATAAATTATTAGTAACAGGCCAAATATTCCACCTATTGATAGAAAACAAAAGATTTTCTTTTGTTATTTATCAATAGGCGTAATGTAACAGACATTGCGATATCAAACGATACAAACATTGGGTAAAAAGGCCAAGATAAAATGAGAAAATATACACCCCTTGCAGTCCAACTGAAAGAGCTTTGAAATGAAAAAGCAGCAATAATAGTACCGATCGAGGTGTCAGTAACATGTATTGACATAAAATAATTTCTTCATTACATACAAACTTGTAAGTAAGTCCACATACACTCATAAGCATACAAATAGCTGTCGTTATAAAAACAACAGCAATTGTACTAGAAAATTACTCAATAAATAATACCAGATCTCATAACTCGACTAGTATTAGTAGTTTGATCAACACATTCCCAGCTGTAATAATCACTTTTAAATTGGAATACAAAACATCATAAAACTTGTAGCAAATACCATTTTGTAATAAATAGCAAAGTCATACAATATCAGCCGTGTGCAATCCGAGCTAAAACCCATAAATATGTGGGATGATCTACGCCATAATAATAATAATAATGTATATATTTACCCAACAGATCTTTACAATCCTATTACAGGACAACTTTTAAGTTTAATTACTTCTGCTTTGACTTACAGTGAACACCCAATTTTCTAAATACATTAAATACTAATTTACATTAAATACTTTTTTGTAAGACCCACCACCATAAAAAGTATAGACACACCTATACACTACAAACACGGTAAGTGCACTCACGTAAAATCGTTGGTAAAGGACTATAGTTTATATCCACGGCTATTAAATCATTAAAATTATTACATATTTGGTAGACAAGCAATCCAATCAGTACATTTGGCCTGGGAATGTGCAGGCGAAAGGTGTTCGTTATTCTAGTCGGTTGCTTGGGAACCAAAAAATTTATCTTTGCCAGAATTTCAGGTGCGTCATTCTATTATGTAGAAGATGGTAAAGAAATTTTATATCATTGCGGTGTCTACAGAGCTCTAATGGTTCTATATTAAATGTAGTTAGTAGATTAATATAGCTGTAGCCCCGAGGAAGATAGTTCCCAAACTGGCGAAAGAAGAGGTAATTTAGAAAAAGCCTTTGCACTAATTCCAGCAGATGGATATGTGTTTTATAAAGAGGTGACCACACCAATTACGCATATTCTAGGTTTGACCCAACAAAGACAAAACAAAGTAGTAGTATGCTGTCGATTGACGAGAAGGACTTCCTGGTTCTAATTATAAAACCCAAAATTTTTAACGCAGCATTGGATATATTATCTATATGGTTGTTGAATAATAATTTGGAGTCAAATGTAATACCCAAATCCCTAACAACCAGGCATTTTTCTAATAAATTTAATGATAATCTAAGTGTTTATTAATATTTCTTATCTGTTAAACACTACGGAAATGGCGTAGTTGATGGTTATTTAAGAGTTTCTGTGCTTTGAAATCCTGGATTAATCTTCTTTGATGATGTTTTCCATTATTTGATGTCACGTTAAATATAGAAATCGGTCAAAAATTCCTTTCTTTCAGTCCATCCTTCTTTATATATCAAAAACACTTTTGCTATTTTCAAAGGGTCTGGGAATACCTCGCTGGATAAATACTCCTTGACTTAATCTGATAAATACTGCAATTTCAACAATAAAGAGTTAACGCGGATGATGTCGATAGAGTTTACATCTGGTTCAATCCATTAGTAATATTGTGATATACCAGATGCATATTATTAATCAAGTTTATATATTCGTCTCATTCAAAATACCGTTTCCTCAAAACAAAAACAAACAATTAAAATAAACTAATTAATTAGAACTTCTCCTATATCTCAAGCCGTCAAATAATCTTCTCAAAGACCATAAGTCCATTGTAAGCAGACAAATTAAAATTTTTCGAATGTCTTTAGTGAAATATTTACAAATGGATGCATAGTGGTGTTTATTATGTACATAGCATTCTTTCTGATATCTCTTCTGTATATAAGTTTATGGGGTACCGACTGAATTCGTTCTTGTACGTACCTGGGTGGTCTTTCATGATGGCGTGTTGCTTGAAACCTTCAAGACATTAAGTATTCTTTATACAATTAGGCCCCGGCGATTGTTGTTCGCGATAAACGAAGAATAACTCACAAAATATGTGTATTATGTTATTAGATTTAATGCCCTTTTGTGTGTAAAGTATTTTGGATGTTTTCATTACGACGCGACATGTTTCTGTTCTTGGATTGTAATCATTATTCGTAGTTTAGATGTTTACATTTTTAATACAAGAATTGTTAGTTAATTTTATTAAAATCTATTTATCTATCTATTTTTCTAAGGCCACTAATCTTTATTAAAAGAAAGTTGTTAATGAAAGTTAGATTAAAAAGTACTACTATATAAAAGAAGCAATATATTACCGATATAATCTAATAATTCTTCAACTGAAAATTTCAAGCAAAATCTTATCAAGCAATAAGCATGTTGATATATGTACTGCATAATTACGTGCAAGAGTTGTGTTCCAACTAACAAACAGAACAACTTAATTGCCCTATTTTTAAGTGAAATTAGATGTAACATTACACTTAGTATATATTTCTCTCAGGACGTCTCTAAAACTTTCTCAATTTAAGAATGTTGCAAACGTGAAATACCGAATGTTGGACTTGATTCTTTCTAAAATGGATTGCGACTATAATGTTGGACATGATTCTGACTCTTTTGTTGCTGAAGACCGCCATCACCCCTTTTCCTTCAAATAATATTAGATACAATTCTAAAAAAGCTAGGTTCATAAAATTATACTCGGATCTATTCCAAGTTGCCTGGCCTCTGCTTGATGGTTTTATTAATATTAACGAATGTCTGGCTGCTTTTTGTACAAAATTTTATTATGTTTTGAACTCTTCTGTACTTATGCAAGGATATTCTTCGAATATATCCTCCATGATTTACAAAAGAATATAAAAAAATGTCTTCTATTAAAGTGTCTTTACCACAGAAAATTACTGGTAGTTGTTACTACAAAACTGAATACCAAAGCATTCGAAAGATTGTCAATGTCAATGTTTACAAATGCTAAAGGAGGTGTTTGGTGATAATGTTGTCACTTGCGCGAATTCTTGCATGGCACAAATGGTTTTTTGAAGGTTGGGAAGAGGTTGAGGATGATGAATGTTCTGATCGACCTGTGATTGCAAGAACTGAAGGGAACGTTCAGAAAATTAATGAAATTATGCATAAAGGTTGACGTCTGCCAATATGGTAAACATTGCCAATATGGTAAACATTAACAAATAAACAGTAACACGCATTTTTCATGATGAATTAAACATGGCAAAAGTACGCAAAAATGGTGATGAAACACCACAATCAGGAACAAAAAGACAATCGGATTAACATGCCATGGAACGACTCACAGAAGGGCCAGACTTGCTCACAAAAATCCTCACATCATCGCATGTGATGATTGATTGTGAGCAAGTCTGGTATTTGGTTAACTTGGACTTTCCAGTATGACTTAGAAAAAAAAGCGTCAATCGATGCACTGGAAGGCCGCCAGATGACCTAGACAGGAAAGGCACGAATGAGCAAGTCTAAATTGAAAGAATTGCTGATTGTTCTTTTCAATAACCAGGGCGTTATCATGACTGACTGGGTGCTTGGAGGTTAAACTGTTAATCAGAAATACTACAAAGAAGTTCTAATCAAGCTGAGGAAAAGAGCAAGGAAGAAAGGACCCGATTTCTGGAAGAACAACTCATGGATTCTGCACCAGGACAACGTACCAGCTCACAATGTCCTAATTGTGAAGCAGTTTTTAGCCAGGTTTCGAAGCATGTAAGGCCTACCTGTTCCCAAAAGTGAAAAGTGCATAATGGGAACGCATTTACAGTCTGTTGAACATGTAAAAGCTAAAACGGCAGAGTTATTGAAGGGGCTGATAACTGATGAACTACAGCATTGTTTTGAATAATGGAAAACACATATACAATGGTGTATAGATAGGGAAGGAGAGTATGTTGAAGTGGATGAAAGTTAAATATAACTTTACTTGCATTAAAAAAAACATTTCTCACACTAGTCTCGTTATTTAATTGCCACACCTCGTATGGTGAGCATCTAAATTTGGGCACTCAGTGTGTCAACTGCTACGTGTTCATGAAAGTTTACCCGAAATTAGAGGACTCTATTTTCTCTATTGGCGAGTACAGGGCATTTCCTTTTTGTAATCAGGAGCGAATGCGTGGAATATTAAATTGAAAAGAATCAACTACTTCGTGTTCTCTTCATTTCATTACTTATTTTTTGTTTTTCCTTAACTAGGCACTAGATCAGTTTTGAAACAAGTTTAGGTGTCCTATTTTAAATAATCATTCTATGCGACTTTAGGAAAATTGCGGAATGCTAGAGAGAAATAGTTCTTAAATGGTTTAGGAAAGTTGAACGAAATTTTTACGATAATGGAATAGAAAAATTAGTCACGCGTTATGAAAAGTGATTAGAAAAATTAGGAGAATTTGTTGAAAAATCTACAAATATAACAGGTTTTCCAATAAGAGTGATATGATTTCTTTAAAAAAAAACACACTTATTGTTAAGAAAATTCAAGTTTTTTATTTAATGTGAAGTACAATCGATACAATTAAGTTTTAAATAGAACGTCATTCAAATGGGCTCCACGACTTCTTCTGCAGGAACGAATTCGATGAACCCAATTTTCGACCACTTTTTCCACTAAATCTAATCGTATGTCATGAATATTGACTTGTAAAGCTTGAAGAAAGTCTGGTTTATTTCGATAGACCAATGACTTCAAATAACCCCACAAGAAATAGTTTAATGGTGTTAAATCACAACTTCTTGGAAGCCATTCAATATCACAATTTCTTGAAATAATCGAATCTCCAAACTTTTCTCGCAGTAATTCTATTGTTACATTTGCTGTGTGGCACGTAGCGCCGTCTTGTTGGAACCAAATGTCGTCAAGATCAACTTCTTCCAATGTCGGCCATAAAAAGTTGGTTATCATCAATCTATACCGCTCTCCATTGACAGTAACGGTGTTACCAGCTTCATTTTGAAAGAAGTAGGACCGGTGATTCCACCATACCAAACACCACACCAAACTGTCAATTTAGGTGAATGTAATGGTTTTTCATAAATAATTTGTGGATTTTCTTCGCACCAGAATCGACAGTTTTGTTTATTTACCACACCATCCTGATGAAAGTCAGCCTCATCAGAGAAGATGATTTTCTTAAAAAAATCGTTCTCGTTTTCAAGTTGTTCCAAGGCAAAATCAGCAAATTCACGACGTTTACGGTGGTCCAATGGCTTCAGTTCTTGAGTGAGAACAATTTTATACGGACGCAAACCCAAATCCTCTCTCAAGATCCGCCAGGTTGTGGTTTGAGACAGTCGCAATTGTTGACGACGTCTTGGAATCGACAAATTACGGTCTTCAGTAACACTTGCCTGAACGGCAGCAATATTTGCATTACTTCGAGCGGTTCTTTGTCTTATTGGCACTTGAAAATTATGTAAAGAAAATGTAACCTCAAAATTTTTAACAATTCGACGAATAGCGAGCACACTTGGACGATTATTGCGACCATAAAATGGCAAAAGCGCACGACAAGTTGCAATTGGAGAACGATTATTTTGATAATAAAACTGAATAATTTGTAAACGTTGTTCTTGCGAATATCTCTCCATGATGAAATTGTAAACACTACTGAATACAATGAAAAACAAATGACAGATCATGACATATTACAAATGGCCGAAATGTCACTTCAAAATCATATCATCCCTATTGGAAAACCTTATATATTCCTGAAATATCTTCGTCTCATTTGCAATGTAACAGCTATTAACTTCAGAAAAGTGCTTACTTAATGTGTTTGTTGTATTTTTGTGCATTTTCAGTAGATATTTCATTTAACGAGGGTGTATTTTAGTCAACATTGTATATGATTTCGTAGTTCGTAGGAAAATAAGGCCGTCCTCATTATTCGACGAACATGTGTTAAAACTATCTTTAATATCTGATTTATTTAATATTTAATAAAGCGACATAGGTACGATTACATTTCTCTTATATCTGTATGCATTCCAGGCAATATCTTCTTCTTAATTCGACTTTCATTTTGCAATAAAGACAAAATGGCGAATACCACGTGAATTCCCATTAAAACATGTTCAAGCCGTGACTTCACTAGAGATTCTCTTATATGGAGAATGGTATTTTTCGCATTTATGTTACCTCCGTTTTACGTGGGGGACTTCTATATTAAAACAATGCCAAAGTGGAGGCACTAGAAACGAGTCTAAAGTACACACAACAAACGTACCAGAATCGGTGTTATAAATCTCGAAGACGGGCATCCCGCGAATTCCGCGGTTCTCTGTTTCCCACCTCCCGCTGGAAATCACGTGATACATCCCACGACCATTCCCATTGGATAAGTGAAATCGGTGACAAGTGCTAAGCACCTCTAGTTGCGCCAGAACGGACAATTGCATACACAGCCAACACTGCGTATAAACAAACCGGCGAACGTCCAGCCATCGAAGTGTTACGGTTTATCGCTTGAGGGGGGTTATTTCGTGCGTGTATTGCTCCATAGGTGGCATCGGCGTGTTGATTAATAGATTATTTACGCTGAACAAACTGAAGTGGATAGCTGAGTGTAAATCACATGCAACGGCGACCGTTTGTCCAGTATACACATATACACGTATAAATAAATTAATTAGTTGGATCGAATTTCGGAATACTTCGTTTTCATTATAACTCTCTCTTCTGTTTCGGTATAATTTAATAACGCTGAGAAAAGAAATAATTTATTCAATTTCTAAAAGTATTTATTAAAATATTCTTTACTACCTTCTTTTAAATAGATGTTTTTTGTTTTTCTATGGTGAATTCGTTTCCTCTTTTTTATTTATATTACCCTTCCATGGATATTTTATTAATTTGTATTATGTTTATGAATTGAAAAGCAAATACATGCTGAGCAGAGAAGCTTGCTTTACAACGACAATACGTAACTTATTTTCGAAAGGAAATATTAAATAACGTAATTATATATAAATATATAAATTAGTTTCACGATGGGAAATTTAATGAAAATTATATTATTTTCTGCTACTCCATCGTTAATTAAATACACAGAAAATTAATTAAAAATTTCTGCGCTGGAGAAGGACTCGAACCTCTATCTGCCGTTTTCTAGACGACTGCTTTACCAATTAAGCCGCCAGGCAGTGTAACTTCGAGTCCTTTAACACGCCATAAATCGTATTATGGAACAGATCTAATATTTATTTGAAAACCCGCAGTTCGGTTATGATATCGTAATTATATATAAATATATAATTTTAATTAATTTTCTGTGTATTTAATTAACGATGGAGTAGCAGAAAATAATATAATTTTCATTAAATTTCCCATCGTGAAACTAATTATATATATATATAATTACGATAACAAAACCCAACTGCGGGTTTTCAAATAAATATTAGATCTGTTCCATAATACGATTTATGGCGTGTTAAAGGACTCGAAGTTACACTGCCTGGTGGCTTAATTGGTAAAGCAGTCGTCTAGAAAACGGCAGATAGAGGTTCGAGTCCTTCTCCAGCGCAGAAATTTTTAATTAATTTTCTGTGTATTTAATTAACGATGGAGTAGCAGAAAATAATATAATTTTCATTAAATATTAAATAACTTTGTGTAGCAAAAGATTTTTTAAACGACCTTTATTTTAATAAAAACTACTACCAGCGCCATCTACTATACATAAATACACCTATAATTAATATTAACACTGAAAAATTATTGAAGAACGCGTTTACACGCAGAAAAAACTAATTTTCTGGTAATGCATTCGGTGAAAGAGTGTAACGAATTTTCATTAAATAAAGCAATTTTAAAGTAAGACCTTTATTTTATATAAAATTATTCCTTTAATTCATATATAATTAAACGAAAAATTTTATACGTCTTTATCCTCTAGGCGAATTTTCTTTAAGAAAGCAATTTTAAAGTAAGAATTATATAAAATTATTCGATATATTTATTGAATTTATTATATATTGAAATTATTATATATTAATATTATATATTAAATGATGTTTCGCTTAATTCTAAGCTCATCAGGTAGTCTATCTTTATTTAGTTACACGCACCGGGTGGCTGTTAGGAAAACGATAGTGTAAAGTTATGAGAAAGAACTATACGAAGGTGATCTTATACGTACCCGGCCTGACCTAGAGATGGCGGTAGTAGTTTGAAAAATATCACTGTATTAGAAAGTACGTAATCTATAAAGCATATGTTTCAAGTTTGAAGACGCCACGTTGTTTAGTATTTGTTCGGCAGTCATCAATAGTGAACGTTTTCAGTGAATTTGTAAAAATGGGGAAAATTGGTTATCGTTACTTGATACAATACTTTTATTTGAAAGGCCTCAGCACAACCTATATAAAAACTGAACTGGATTCTACTCTGGGTGAGTCTGCTCCTTCGTTGGTCGACCAAATGAGGTGACGACTCCAGAAATGGTGAAGAAAATCCACAAAGTGGTACCAAATAATCGTCGACTGAAAGTGCGTGAGCTAGCAGATATAGTAGGCATATCAAAAAGTCCGGTACATCGCATATTATCTGCTAATTTGGACATGAGATAGCTGTGTGCAGGATGGGTGCAGCGTTTGCTAACACTCGAGCAAAAGCAGTGTCGTGAAGATGTTTCAATTGAGTGTTTAGCGAAATGTCGCAGCAACAAAGCAGAAGTTATTCGCCGTTTCATAACCTGGAAGAAATATGGGTCCATCAATTCCCACCCGAGACAAAAGAACAATCAAAGCAATGGACTCAAAAGAGAGAACCGGCTCCAAAGAAGGCGAAGACCGTTTCATCTGCAGACAAGGTCATGACAATTTGGGATGCGCGTGGAATCATTTTCATGGACTATCTTGAAAAAGAAAAAACTATCAATGACGAGTATTATGCGAACTTATTGCAAAGTTTGAGCGAAGAAATCAAGTAAAAATGACCGCATTTGGCTAAGAAGAAAGTGTTGTTTCATCAAGACAATGCACCAACTCACAAATTCGTTATTGCAATGGCCAAAATCAAAGAATTGCTACCTCGCGTAGCCTATTCACTAGATTTAGCGCCCTCGGATTATTTTCTGTTCCCAAACTTGAAAAAATGGCTTAGTGGTCAACGATTTTCCTAGGGTGAAGAAGTGATGTCGGCAGTTAATAGCTATTTTGAGCAGCAAGATAGTTCTCATTGTAAAAAAAGGTATCGAACTTATTGAACATCACCGGCGAAAGTGTATAGAGCTGAAAGGAGATTATGTTGAAAAATAAATATATTTCCAAAATTTTCTTTGTTGGGTCGGGTATTTCTGGGACCACCGTCGTAGGATGCTTCGATGTTAAATTGTTAATCCATATATTGTGCCACTTAACATATTTGATAGTGGATTAAAACCTAAACAAAATCATAGAGCACTAAGAGAATCTCCCTGAACTATGCCTTTATAAAGTTTGATTACGTTTTATGTAGTTTTGTTTTGTTGTTTGATAAATTAAAGTTCTTTAAGATTACATCGCTATGTATAAAAAATTGTACGCGTGTGACAACTTTATAAATTTCTTGTGTTTTTTTAGTCAGCTGTTTTGTTTTTTTCCAAAATTTTTGCTTTCTTTTTTGGGTCGGGTACTTCTGGGATCACCCTCGTACGTTCGACTTTGAGAATGAACGGACGCTACAAACAACTGTGTAGCATTAACAGCTAACTATAAAATTAAACCGTATCTCATAGTACGTAATACTTAACCTTTCGAATAACGTTACAGTATCTTTCTGCGTATAAATTTATATACTCTTCGTTACATGTTTATTGTGTTTTTTTTTTGTTGTTAGTTTTTCCTTTTTCAAGATAGTCAATGAAAATTTTTTCACGCGCATCCCAAAAAATCGATGCCGTGGTCTTGCCCGCAGATGCCTTCTTTGGAGCCGGTTCTCCCTTTTGAGTCCATTGTTGATTGTTTTTTTTTTGTCTCGGATGTGAAGTGATGGACCCATGTTTCATCCATGGTTATGAAACGTTGCAAAAATTCTGCTTCGTTGCTGTGAAACTTCGCTAAACACTCAATTGAAACATCTTCACGATACTGTTATTGCTCGAGTGTGAGCAAACACGGCACCCATAACCACAGCTTTCTCATGTCCAAATTTTCAGATAATATGCGATGTACTGCATTTTTTGAAATGCCTACCATGTCTGCTAGCTTGCGCACTTTCAGTCGAAGATCATCCAGTACCGCTTTGTGGATTTTTTTCGCCATTTCTGAAGTCGAATAAAATTTACTCTTCGTTACATGTTTATTGTGTTTTTTTTTTGTTGTTAGTTTTTCCTTTTTCAAGATAGTCAATGAAAATTTTTTCACGCGCATCCCAAAAAATCGATGCCGTGGTCTTGCCCGCAGATGCCTTCTTTGGAGCCGGTTCTCCCTTTTGAGTCCATTGTTTTGATTGTTTTTTTTTTGTCTCGGATGTGAAGTGATGGACCCATGTTTCATCCATGGTTATGAAACGTTGCAAAAATTCTGCTTCGTTGCTGTGAAACTTCGCTAAACACTCAATTGAAACATCTTCACGATACTGTTTTTGCTCGAGTGTGAGCAAACACGGCACCCATAACCACAGCTTTCTCATGTCCAAATTTTCAGATAATATGCGATGTACTGCATTTTTTGAAATGCCTGCTATGTCTGCTAGCTTGCGCACTTTCAGTCGAAGATCATCCAGTACCGCTTTGTGGATTTTTTTCGCCATTTCTGAAGTCGAATAAAATTTATAATAATAATTATAAATTTTATTCGTTTGGGTTTTTCGACCAGTAAAGGATAATAAAATAGTTAATATTAACGACATTCGTGAAAGAGGGGATGAATCCCCTTTTTTCAATGTAATTCTTTTTCTTTTTTTTTCTATTTATTTTTCTGTTGACTATTGTAAATTTACAAAAACACAAACATTTTAAATTGACAAAAAAAAACAATTACATCAGCTTTTTGTACGTTTATGTTTATGTATGGAACTGACGGGAAAAATGTGTTAAAAGAAAATAAATAATTCGCAAAATGGGTAGAGGGAGCCCTCCGAAACGTCGTTAATATGAACTATGAGTTTCATTATCGCCTACTGATCGAAAAACAAAATCCAAACTTTACAGAATAATACGACCAATATATTAAAAAAGAAAAGAGTACAATAGTAATAATAGTAATAAATTACTTAAAAATGACACATTTTCAAAGATTTTCTCATTTTCTAATAAATTTAAAAACCATTTATACATAAAGAAGAACATAAACAATTTATCACCATACACACTCATTCCAAGTGTTCATTCATCATTTTTTTCCAGATACCAAGAGAAAAAATCGTTTCTTAACACATGCTGTACTTGATAAAGGCCACATTTTGACACAAAACTAATCTAAACACTGCGGTAAATATCTTTTCTAAGAACTTAGAACAAAATATGTGTTTCAAGTGTGTAACGCGTTCAACATACGAAAGCATACGCATGTACGTCCATGCGTACGTGTAGAAAAAAAACATAACACAAAATACACTTAAAAACTGCTGTTTGAGTTGAAGTATGTGATGACACCATCGTAAAAATTATGTGCACCGCTTTCTTCTTACCTAATCCTGAGATGTCACACATGTATCAAGTGACATTAGGTCATTAAAAGATGAAATTCTTCGGAAAAAGTTTACGACTTTACTACATTGGTTCGTTCAGTCAATCAGTGCAAGTGGGATACTTATTAAGCCAGTTGACTTTTATAGTTTCAATTAGTCAAATGTTTTTCGTCATACATATTAGAAAAGTATAGAAAATCATGTTGGTGTTATGGCTAGCAGAGTTTATTTTTTTAAAGATAGACTGTTTGCAAAATCGGTGAAAATAGCAAGTCTGAAGAGGAAGATTTTAAAAAAGATTTTTAAAAATGCAATAACTTTTAATAATTCAACGATTGTAATATATTATTTGTACAGCACTTTGTGTCATTGTTTAATGCTAATATATACTGAATGAAAATTAAGAATTAACCAGTGTCAGAAATACTGCTATTCACGTATTTTTATTTATAGAACATATATACCAGGTGCACCGGTTTTTTCGTAAAAAAAAATAAATAATTTTCAAGAAAATGGAAAAATTTATTTATTTAAAGCATTGGTCATTTGATTTTACACATCTTGCCCATCTTTCAGGCAATTTATGGATGCCATCCAAAAAAAACTGTTTGTTCTTTGAGCAAAACCATTCATCGAGCCATTTTCTGACTTCTTCGAAATTGGCGAAGTGTTGCTCAGCAAGCGCGTGTCTTATTGATGAGAAAAGATGATAGTCAGACGGGGCAAGGTCTGGAGAGCACGGCGGGTGTAATATTATGTCGTATCTAAGTGTTTTCAATGCTTCGCTGATCGGTTTTTCTTTATGAGGGTCGTTATCCTGCTGTAAAATCACTTTATCGTGTCTTCGTGTATATTTTGGATATTTTTCTATTAATGCATGGTTCAAATTGATAATTTGTTATCGATAGCGATCAGTATTAACTGCTGCACCAGGTGTTAACATTCCGTAATACACCACGTCACTACTGTCCAACCAAACACAGAGCATTGTTTTGCGACCAAATCAATTTGGCCTTAGAGTCGATGGGTCGGCTTCACCAGGTGATAACCATGATTTTTTGCGCTTAGGGTTTTCGAAATAAATCCGTTTCGTCATCACCGGTCACTATTCGATGCAGAAATGACTTCCGATTATATCTTTGAAGCAGCATTTCACAGACGATTTTTCGATTTTTGATTTGCCTGTCATTCAATTGATGTGGCACCTATTTTCCCATCCTTTGGATTTTTCCCATTGCTCGTAGTCGATCGCAAATCATTTCTTGGGCCACATTTAACGCTTCTGCCAATTGTTTTGGAGTTTGGATTGGGTCTTCATCCAAACACTTCTGCAGTTTCGCATCTTCAAACTTTTTCAGACTATCAGAACGTTCTTTGCCTTGCATATCGAAATTACCACTTTTGAATTCTCGAAACCACGCCTCACATATTTCTATGAGTGGAGCATGCTCACCGTAAGTTTCTACCAGCAAACGATGACTTTCGACGGCTTTTTTTTTTGATTAGATAAGAAAAGTAATGCGTGTCGCAAATGCACTTTTTCAGGCACGAAACTCGACATTTTCGAAGAGGTATAAATCTATGACTGTGGTACTTTCGCAAAATATAACATATATGCCTTTGAAGCTTGATGTCAGTAGAATAAAATGACATATGTGTCAAATCATAACATAGCATACTTAAGACTAGCGACGTTTGTTAGAAAAATCGGTAATGACTTTCCGGTACACGTGGTATTGCAAATTATCGTAAAACTGAACACGACTTGAAATTAAAACAAAATGTTTACAAAATAATATAATTCTTGTTGTTACTTTCATTAGTTCTAAGAAGCAACTGCTACAATTTCTTTATACGAGGTAGAATCCAAAAGTTCTCAGCATGTAGCGATGAATAAAAATGCAGAATGCCTATATTTCGTTCATCTTCATCACCCTCAAAGTATCTCATTTCTTTTTGTTTTCTTTCATGTGTTTTTATCCCAAATATCGCATTAATACTGTGCACTATTTCTTTTAAGAAAGTAAACACTGGGATTTTTTCTGAACGTATTAAATACCAGGTGTCCCATGATGTGGTTGCCACAACTTAAGAATATATTACTGAAGCAATTTTAAGTTGAAAATATGCCCAAATACGGCAATTTTGCTTATTGACGTAGCTATTTAACCAGAAATGATCTTCATCACTAAACACAAACCTTTGATAAAAATGCTCATCTTCGGCCAGTTTCAAATGAACCCAATCAGCAAAAATGCGACGCAGACGATGGTCTCTTGGCTTCAATTCTTGCACGAGCTGTAATTTATAGGCACGTAACAGAGCTGCAAGCATTTGTAGTTCACATTCTTGAGTACTTGAAAATCTACGACAAACTAAGGAATCCCATTTTCACAACTTTCGGTGAATGTTTGATGAGTTATTATTGGTCCGCTTATAATCGAAGAACGTCTCACGCCAGTACGTTATTTACGTTTCCTGGAAAAACGGCCTTACAACATTACCGGATGACTTTCCCCTTAATGTAAAGTGACAAATGAATATAGCACGATGGTGAACTTCTGCACTTTCGTAGACAAGAAACAGATTTTCTTAATCAAAATTATATACCGGTGGATTGGACGAGGTTAGCTGTTGTTGGCTTCCATGGACACCAGTCTTAAATCCACAAGAAGATTGAAAAATTTAATTTATGCAAAACAACTTGAGAACAGAGGACAACTTGTTACTAAAATTATGGATACTGCAGAAACTATTCGCTCTCATCTTGAGACTATTAGAAGAGCTAGGAGGGAGCGTTCTTATATTCGCGGAATGGGGGACAAGGGGTGGAAATAAAAAAAACCAAATTATTTTTCTTTTTCAATATATTCACCTGCAAGACGAATACATTTTTCACTTCTTTCAATTAATTTATTTATACCCTCATAAAAAAATTATTTCTCTTCATCTGCAAAATACACCGAAACTGCCTCCTTGACTTCATCATCGGCAGTCAATTTTTTACCCCGCAGCTCTTTTTTCATTTTCGGAAACAGGTAATAATCACTCGGGGCCAGGTCTGGGCTGTAGGGTGGGCGATTCACAATTTCGAAGCCCACCTTATGCAGGGCAGCTAAAGCAACGCGGCTCTTGTGGACGGGCGCGTTGTCGTGCAAAGCAGAACACCTTTTGTCAATTTTCCCCGTCTTTTCTCTTTAATGGCTTCTTTTAGTCGCTCTAATATTGAATTTGAATACCGTTGCCATGAGTTTCCCAGCTGATTATGACACTTTAAATTTCTTGAGAGGTGCTGTGCCCTTTTTATGCCACTGCATGGAGTCTTGTTTGGACTCAGTTCATAATGATGAACCCAAGTTTCGTCTCCAGTAACAATTCCGCTCAATACACCATCCTTGTCTTCATTACAGAGGTCCAAAAATGCACGCGAACACTCGACGCGCTGTTGTTTTTGCGGCGGCGTGAGCATTCTCGGCACCCATCTTGCGCTGACCTTAGACATGCCGAGATGATCGTGTAGGATTTTAAAAATTGTTGTATCGGATACTCCAACCATTTCTGCGAGTTGTTTCTTCTTTAGTCGAGCATCTTCGAGTACAATTTGTTCAACTTTTTGGATAAGTGCTGGCGTGGTCACCTCAATGCTCCTGCCCGGCCTCGGTCGTCTTCAAGGGATTCCCTTCCTTGTTTAAATAAACTATGCCACTTGTACATCATGGTTTTTCCTGGACAAGAGTCGCCGTAAACCAATGACATCTCATTCATTATGGTCGCGATTGATTTTCCTTGCCTTGTAAGGAACTTTATAACGGCACGATATTCGATTTTTTCCATATTTCACTTTTCACTCCTGATTATGTTACTTGGTTGACGATAGCTCAAAGACTAACTGTCTAATAACAATGAAACTTCGTATTTATACTAATCATGGGTCGCTGCACAGGCCACGCCCCCAATGCGCCTACTCACCCCTCTACAACCCGCTGATTTCACGAATATAAAAACGCTCCCTCGTACTTCTTCCATTCTAAGAAGACTATGTATACACCAACTGAGTGGACATTTGGATCAAGTAATTCAAGAAACGACTTCTTTTTAAATAATTTTCATTGAGATTTTTTTTCTTCAGCAGTACATAATACCAACATTAGTTTCTTAGTTTCTTTAAAACTACAAATGCTCGAAGATATTTTTAACTTGAAATTGCTTTAGTAACAAATCCTTAAGCTCTGGCAATCAAGCTATAGGACACCCAGTATATATTTTTACTACAGTATGGTCAAACAATACCGTGTTAGTTTCATCTACGCAAAAATGTAAAATATAATTTGAAACAAATTTCACGGGCGATCACGGTCATAATACAATAATTTGGACGCCACATAATGTACATATGTGATATCCCCTCATTTTCAATTTAAAACAATTGAAGGGCAATTCAAATTAGTATAGTATAAAGCTTTTGTACTTCTGGTCATTATGTATAAACGAACACATATATTCCATTATGCATAATTGGAATCAATATGTTCATATACATACGCGCAATCACGTTCATGTGCGTATTACGCTAATGCAAAACCATGTGCCATGTTTTAAATGATGTTCGGAACACGTGTGAGTTCGTATTTTATTATCCACTGCTACATTCATAATCGATGAGTTTAACAGATTTCATTGTGTTCATAAAGCACAATGGTTAGTTATAAATTTCGTCGTTTTGCGACAATTATTGACGTGTCCGCATAATTATAAATGGCATTTGATAAGGAGAATAGAAATAGCGAATGTTATTATTCCATGAAATTCAAGAGATGCGCAAATGAAGTATTTAATGTAAATAACTTAAAATGAGACCATTTTAACTGCTATTAATCCAAGAACAATTTGACGATGGGATAAAATTTCGTTTTTGAGCTGGATCAGGCAAACTTGCAATGCATAGGGTGTTTCTTTAAGAGCTTGAGAACTTTAAATGATAATACAAGACAGAAATATTGTTGGAATGAAATTTTTTTTATTATAATCTAGTAGATAATTTCATGGCATTTATTTTTTAAATATGATTTCCGGCATCTGTCTGCCGCGGCTACGAGTTACATGGTCCATTCGATCAGTCTAATTATTGACTACTTTTTCCAATAAATCTGGTCGTATAGCGTCAATGGTGGCTTGAATATTTATTGGCTTTCAATGCTTCAAGAGTTGCTGGTTTGTCGGCATAAACCAATGACTTAACATAGCCCCATAGAAAGTAATCCAGAGGCGTTAAATCGCACGAACGAGGGGGCCAGTGAACAGGACCACTTCTGGAAATAAAATTGTAACCAAATTGATTTTGTAATAAATCGATTGTTGGAACCAAATGTCATCGATGTTCAGCTGATTAAATTTTGGAAACAAAAATTCAATCAGCATGGCTCGATAGCGCTCGCCATTCACCGTAACGGCAGCTCCTTCCTCATTTCGAAAGAAATAAGGACCGATGATGCCGCCAGCGTATAAACCGCACCAAAGAGTCAATTTTAATGGATGTAATTGTGATTCGTTAATGGCTTGAGGATTGTCTTCGCTTATTGACGCTTGCTTGCTTATTGACGTAGCCATTTAACCAGAAATGAGCTTCATCACTAAACACAATCCTTTGATAAAAATGCTCATCTTCGGCCAGTTTTAAATGAGCCCAATCAGCAAAAATGCGACGCAAACGATGGTCGTTTGGTTTCAATTCCTGCACAAGCTGTATTTTATAAACACGTAAGCCAAGATCCTTACGAAAAATTTTCCACGTAGTCGAAGGACAAAGGCCAACAACTTGAGAACGACGACGAATCGACATTCCGGTGTCTTCTTCAATACTTCGCGCACAGCAGCAATATTCTCTTCGGTACGCACATTTCTTTGTCTTGTTGATGGTTTTGAATCGAGAAGAGTAAAATTAGTGTGAAAACGATCAGTAACTGCACGAATAGCTTGCCGACTATGTTGACCGTAAAATGGACGAAGTGCTCTATGAACCTCGCGAACAGATTTATTTTTTTCAAAGTAAATTTCCACAATTTGGAAGCGTTGTTCCGACATTAAACGATTCATGATGACTTGCCAAACCTTACTGAACAGAAATATCAACACAGTTTGACTATTTTGACTATTATCAGCTGTCAAACCATAGTTACTGATATCGATAGTTCTCATGCAGTTTAAAAAACACCCATTACAAAGGGACTTTCAATGATGACTGATGCTAATACTACAAAACTGTTTTCATTAATCTTAAACAGTGATACCTTTAAGATATTATCCAGTACGAGAACGAAGTCTGGAATCAAATCCATATTTTTTATTGCTAACAGATATTAAACTTTTGATTTTGCCAAAAAAATGACGTATATTAGTTTTATAGAAAACAGAAGCATTTTTTTAATAAAACTTAGATGGTCAAGTTAGCTTTACGTTCGTTTGAATTTTAATGAATAGGTTTTCCTGTGTATAGCATACTTTAATATATATTTCAAATTGTTATAATTGGAAATGCGACGACATATTTATTGCATTATCTCTTATAAATAACATCCATGGCATCCCTTT
Organism: Dermolepida albohirtum; assembly: GCA_031893035.1. Classification (NCBI taxonomy): domain Eukaryota; kingdom Metazoa; phylum Arthropoda; class Insecta; order Coleoptera; family Scarabaeidae; genus Dermolepida; species Dermolepida albohirtum. Next base: position 22,909 of record JAVIWB010005154.1, read on the forward strand.
TTAACGTTCAATAGTAATCTACTAACATTACAAGATTCTATTTGCCCTATTACACGTTTTTCCTTTGCCAAAATGTGTCATGTCCATTATCAAGGCGTTGTAAGTTTCTGTTTCTTCGTTTCCAAAAAAAAAAAATTGGTAAAGACTTGTACCATGAATACCCACCCAGCGCCTTCCCGCACTATAGATTTGGTTTAAAATTTTCTATGAGTTACTATTTCTCGTAATTGATTTCTTTTAGGTTTCTTTTCCTCAAATGTATTTAAAATGATTGGATTAATTTTAAATATTTTTGAGAAAAGTTCCCCGCCTTAAGAAAGATTTTCATGAATCCTAAATTAACAAATTGAAGTGGTATTCTAATCTCCACTTTACCCACTAAAAGCTGATGTCGTATATAGTCTTTTCTTGGTATCAAATTTTGCCATGGTGAGGACAACTGTCTCAGGGAATTTGCAGTGGAATTTACACTTGGTGCCTGGTGCGCGTCCTTGTATTGCTTTCGTATAAAGTTCTGTAATGGTCACCACTTTTACTTAATATAATAGTTTTCCTTATGACAACAGTTCCAAAGACATGTTCGCAGGGGATTTTACGCCAGGTGCCCGAAAATATATTGCTTTTGAGTTTTGACAATTCACGAACCTGAATTTGGCTCACCAAGCCACTGTTGACAAGTGACGAAATTGGTAGATATGTTTACATGTTGAAGCTTAACACCAGTGATGGCTAAAATTGGTACAGCGAGAGTCGAGGTGCATATGGGCTCGACTTTTTGAAAGCCCATGCGGTCCAGAGATGTTTTCCTTCGCCGGATATGTTCAGGTACTGATCGCAGAGTCAGTAGGGATTAGGATAAATTCTCCTCCACTTGTAGAGCACCGATGCTTCCTGTAAAACATGAAACGCACAGGTAGTTCGTCGCCTATCTTAAACCCACTGTCATTGGTGGCTGTGATAAATGTGTTCTCACGGACTGGTGTCTACTACATAAAATATCAGCAGAAACACTCCTGTCCCAAAGACACTAAAAGCAAGTGCATTTGATGAAACCTCATCCATGCCTAACATAATTGTAATAACTTTAAAATCCGTGAAAGTAATAATCTACGTGCCTTATCTTTAACAAAATTTGTAAATTTTCGTAAATGTCCTTCATACAAAAATGTATGGAAGGGTAAAGCTTTCTTTTATGTAACAAAACCTTTAGTTACGTCTTTTATAAACCTACAGATAATCTCCACGAACTGAAGTTATAATGTATCCCGAAAACTTCAAAATATGGTAGTAGATTAAATTGCTGACCATATTATAGGAATCAGCAGGATTCTTACGCCAATTGCGAAAAATACTAAAACGTGTTTCTTTAGCTAAGAATCTGTATTCGTGACCCAAGGAGCTTTGCTTGTGGTTTTGAAAGATTCATGTCCACCGAGTCGTTTAATTCAATGTGAGTAATTAAATGAGTAAAGAAATCAGAATCGACTGCTTTTTCATTACCCTCAAACCTATTGTCACTACTACTTTGACTTTCCTGTCTTTCTTTACGAGTTGCTTAAATACTTTAGATTGGACAAAAATCTTGTGTTTGTGAAAGAAATGTTTTATAACAAATTTTAAATTCTTTAAAGACTTTTACAGCCTCAAGTTTTGTATATTGTGGCAAGAGGAGTGCTGGAATGAGATAAAATTTGAGTAAAATTTAATTGCTTTTGGAGAGACAAACGTATCTTCAGTAAGTCACTATAGTTTGAAGAAGAAAAAAGAGCACTAACCCAGCTCTTCGTTGCAGTTTTTGACAGGGTCGAAATGTGAAAATTTGATAGCTATGAGATTGAGTTATTCCCTAAGCATCCCAAAAAAATTAGGTCACCATCTTTCGGACTAGCAATATGTTCTTAGATTCACGTAATGGGAATCGCTATCGTTATTGCCATTTAAAGAAGGCGTTGATTCGGAACAAATGTCACTTTTGAAACAAATTCCTTTTTTATTTTTTTAAATTTAAGAAGTAATTACGATTTCATTACCAACACTACAACAAAATAAATTTAATTGCATTTAATAAATAATCACAATACACGTCGGGCCTTAATTTTCTCTTCGTTGTAACCACAAACATCAAATACAAGAAAGAACTGATTCCATATTCCACAGTGGTTCAGCATTAACATATTAATTCTCGTATCATTCATTTCTTTCGACATCTATTCAAGTGGACACGTTCAATATTACAGTACAATTGTTAAAAACGGGCGGAAGTGATTTCTTGAAATGTCCGGTGCCACATAGCGGTAACACGTGTTAGGCATGTCTCTGCAACCGGAAATTAGCCGTGAATACAAATCACAGCCGCGTTGATCGTACAGCTAGTGACACTTGTCTGGTCCTTGTAACAATTTGTACCCACTTTATCATAGACGCCTGGGATCGGAACCTATGTTGCAGAGAGTTAGGTGCAAGGTTATCTAGTGGTTCATTTACACGAATATGAATGGACGGTAAGTACCTTAATGAATCGAGATGAGTACGAATGAATGAATGCTTCCTACATCTTGGTCATGCACTATATGGTATGTATATAACAGGCAGTACGAATAACAGTACTGTGAGACTTAGTTATTTCAATCAGTTCGAAAATAATAATGAGTTTCGATTAATTTTGGCAGCTTCTTAAGAAAAAAAGAACGTCTACTGGTGTTTACTATTGTTTTAATTTAGAATTTTTTTCAAAATAATTTTGTAATGTAAAAATCTAACTATACATTTGTGTTGGATGAAATCAGCTTTCAAAATACTTTCCTCATATTTTTGGAAGAATAACGTTAAATTCCTCTTTCTAAAACATCTTCAACTTACTGACTGGGACACAGTACGTGTACAAGTTGACAATCTTTATTTACGATGATCTACGGCAATTTTATTACAGTTTTACTATTTTAAATTCTGAAGTATTTGCAAAAATCGCTCTAGGGTATTGGATTCAGATTTGCCTATACTGTAAACGTTTCAAATTGTAGCTGCTAAATTCCGAATGGTGATACGACTTCATTCTCAAACAACTTTCTTTGGACGACCAAAGAGCTGATTGCATTTTTTTATCAAAACTATGTGGTTTCATATTGTATCTACTAGTTGAACTAGAAGCAAAATCTTAGCCATGACAGGAGCAATAAATTGTGCGTTGTCTCGTAGCAGTTATAAAAATGATAATACTGTTTTACCTGTGTTAAGTTTAACTTTATTGACTATAATTTTATGCTTTAAAAAGTGTTTCCCAACAAAAATGAGTCTTGTGAGATTCAAGTATCACAGTAACGTCAAATTTTTGACAAAAAATCAGAATTCTCCGAATACTGTTCATGAACGAATGCTTGCTGTGTATGAAGACAAGGTTACGTCATGTTTTAAATAGAAATACTGATCGAAACACTTTCGGTGAGATCGTGAATTCACTGAAGCTATTCCAAGAAATGGAAGGCCTTCAAACGCAACCAATCCTGATATTTGCATAAAAATCGAAACAATGGTGTTCGAGGATTATCACTTTAAAATTTCTACCAATGGTAAAGCCCTAGATGTATGAAGCAAGCGTTTTAACAATGCCACGAGATAAATTAAGCATGAATAAAGTTTTAGCAAGGTGGTTTCCAAAATCTTTGACTCGCAAACAAAAACTGATGGACAACAAATTCCTCGAAACACCTTGACATTTCTGGATGAAGGCGTTGATCTTTTCTCTTAGAATTGATGAGACTAGGGTATGTCACAGGGATTTAGAAACATAAATTAAAGTCCATACAATTGATCCAAAATGATTCTGTGCTTTAAAAAAAATTCAGCGCACAATCTTAGGTTATAAAGACTACGAAGGTCGTCTTTTGGAACTATGCAGAGATTATTATTGAATACATGTCAAAGTAATTTATACTAATGGAGTTATCTACATTAAAACGTTAATAAAATTACGTATAGCTATTGAGAAAAAACGATCAGATTTGCGTCACAAAGAAGACCCCCTTCTTCTATAACAATGCACGAGTTCGTAAGGTCGTGATGATCTTATGACCAATATTTTCGAAGACTTTTAGAAAGTAGAGAGAATACTAATCAACTGCCAGTTAGGAAGCTGAGAATGATTATTGGGTTTTTGAAGTGAGATCGGAGAATAGCACGCGTACAAGACTAGAAATTTGTTTCATTTTCTTGTTTTCGTATGATTTGATATAAATAAAGTCTTCGCCAGCATGAAGAATTAAAAGCTTGCACGTCTAAATGGAGAAATTTAGAGACATCATTAAAATGATTTTTTTGGGTTCAAAAAAACCCGCACGAAATAAATTCCGTATACAATCTGTACCGTCGAAAGCCAAACCGCACCCTGACCGACAATTTAGTTGTCGAAATACGTACACAGAATACGAAAATTAATGTGGAAAGGGGTTATATATCAACCCCTCTACTCTCAGTGTACATTTTGGTTCTCAACGGTACAGATCGCGGACGGAGTTTGTTTTTGTCCAGGTATTTTTCGCCGTGGTGTACCAGATGCGACACTTTGCAATTATCTGCTGATGATGACGACTTGGTTGTCCAAATGCGTATACAGAATTACGAAAGTTAATATGGAAAGGGGTTATCTATCAACCTTAGTGATTAAGTTAATCAACCGCAGGCTCCATCAAAATTACCAACAAAATTAAAGAAGAATTTGAATCTATTTTAAGAAATCATGGCTTTAAAACACTGATTAAAATAAGTGATATTATGGAGGGAATATTTGAACATAAATAATAATATAGAACTGGAATCGAATATTATTTCTAAATTTAAATTTGTTCAATGACAGATGAAAAAGTATTAAATTAGTTATTGTTTCTATTCGAGCGAAAATTCGTTATTATTCATAATTTTTAATTTTTTCTATAAGCATTTATTATTGTTCATAAAATTTTTTCAAGGTTTTTCAATAAATTTTGTATGGAAATATATTAATATGTTGTTTTTGGTTAAACATAAATGCATGCATAGGTACATATTTTGATAGTAAATTTCAATTGATTAAATTAATCAATTAAGGTTAGCATAACCAAACACATACTCTCAGTGTGCGTTTGGCTTTCGACGGTGAAAGTCTGATACGGGCTTTGTTTCTGTGCGGATCTTGCCATAGTTCCAGGTGCGACACTGTGATTAATTATCCGTTGATGATAACAACTTAGTTGTTGAAATACGTATACAGAATACGAAAATTATTGTGGAAGGAGATTATATAAACCTTAATTGACATATTTTGATGGTTTTTATATATATTTTGCCAGTTTTTACTGCATATCTTCCAAGCTATAATAATAATAATTATTATTATTATTATTATTATAGCGAAAGTAATGAAGAACCTCTTCTCAAATCACAGAACATGACAACAGGTGATCTTCGTTCTATATTTAACAACAGTTCATTATAACAAAAATAACATGAATTTTTCGGTCTCAGGCTAAGGTTAATTAATTTATAGTTGGATATAAAATACAGAAATCTTTAATAAATTCCTATAATAATAAATAAAATCCAACATTGAGATATACTTCTCCTAAATTATGTCGAAATAAATTCAACGTTGGTCGTTAATCTATTACGAAAAGGCTCCAAAACGGCCATAAAAACTGAGTTATTACGAACACTTACATCCAGAATAGAGACAAACGAAAGCGAACACAAAAAAAATGATAATAAAACAACAGACATATATATATATGTATATATATGTATCAAAGAGGATATGCCGTTGAAGTGGAGGCGATGCATATTATATATCTAAGCGTAGTGAATGAGTTTAAAAGAAAAATATTCAAGAAGAACAACACAAACACGAGAGTAAACACAAGTATAACACCGGGAAGTTGTGTTTCTTTTCTTGTAAGATGACAGGTCCGTCGGATGTTTTTGAAGTTTAGTTTTTGTCGTGCCTAAAGATGAGTTAGTTGGAACAGTTTAAAGAGATAATCGTCCATATGAAATTGATCATTTTTATTTTATTCGTTTGGTATTGCACTCGTTCTTAAAAGTATTTTCAATGTTTTTAATTCGAACAGGAAATGAAGATTAATGCGGAAACGATCTTTTTCCTCTGAGCTTATTAAGCAGGTTACAATTTTGCTATAAATCCTGACATTGTAATATTGTTATTTACAAGCATAATGGCAATATATAGACTTAAAATAATAATTGACACAAGAAGTCATGGAGTTAAATAAAAGTATTATTGAGCTGTGATATTTAACAATTTCAGACGTGGATTAAGTCGGAAGGAATGTTTTTAGTACTCCATCAGACATGTACTTGGTTTCAAATAATAATTAGCATAAGAAATCATGGAGTAAACAAGAGTATTATTGAATTGTAACTTTTTACAATTTCAAATATAGCTTAAGTCATAAGGAATGTTTATAGCACTCATTCAAGTATGTACTTAGCTTAAAATAGTAACTGGTACTAGAAATCATTCCTTAAGCAAGAGTATTATTGAGCTTTGCCTTTTTACAATTTCAAACGTGGCTTAAGTCGAAGGAATATTTTTAGCATTCTATCAGATATGTACTTGGTTTCAAATAATAATTAGTACAATTAATCATGGAGTTAAACAAGAATATTATTGAACTGTAACTTTTTACAATTTCAAATGTGGCTTAAGTCCTAAGAAATGTTTTTGGCTCTCAAGCAGGTAGGTATGTATTTGGTGTCATGTCCTTTAGCTACCTTCAAACGGTGGTAAAATTAATTTTATCCTGACTGACTTTCTTTAGATGACACGTTTTTAGTTCTTGAACCTAATAACCTTCGTTATCGAAAAGAATATGGACTTTTTTCGACTTACAATTGAAGACGGTCAGCATATTGCTTTAAGGAGTATTGAAGCAGCTCTAAAGATTGGTGTGAAGGATTAATATAAACTTACAAAGATATTAGAAGCTATGGTGGGTTTTGCCCCGGTATTTGGTAACAAGTCATGTTCTTTAGCTACCTTCAAGCGGTAGTAAAATGAATTTTATCTTGGCTGACTTTCTTTCGATGACACGTTTGTAGTTCTTGAGCTTAAAAACTTTTGTTATCGAGAAAAATATTGATTTTGTTCGACTAGCGATTGAAGAGGGGCAGCATATTGCTCTAAGAAGTATTCAAGCAAGCCTAAAGATTGAAGAATTAATATAAACTTACAAAGATATTAGAAGCTATGGTGGGTTTTGCCCCGGTATTTGGTAACAAGTCATGTTCTTTAGCTACCTTCAAGCGGTAGTAAAATGAATTTTATCTTGGCTGACTTTCTTTCGATGACACGTGTCTATTTATCAAATCTAAGAACCTTCTTTAATGAGAAAAGTATTGATTTCGTTCGGCTTACAATTGCAAAGGGGCATCATATTGCTGCAAGGAGTATTCAAGCAACCCTGAAGATTGGTGCGAAAGATTAATATAAACTTACACAAACATTACAAGGTATGTAGAGTTTTACTCCGTTGGATTCTCAATAATTTAATTCTAGTTCGTGGTGCAGTTCCTTATTAGATCGTTTCGCCAATAGATCGCCACATCTAGTATACAGCATCACCGCATGATGACGGAGCTTGTATGTACTGCTATGATTTCAAAAAGAAAGCAACAATCGACAGTTTGGATATTTAAAATGAGTCACCTCCAATAAATGTTGTTAGGGAGAAAAATACTGAAAAAAAAGGATGACCATGGTGCATGCGACTTCTTATCTATCAATTACAATAAGCATGTTGAGCTGGAGGCTGAGAAATCGATCGCGATGACTATGGAACAAGGAGTACCCCAAGGGTCGGTGTTAGGTTCTCTACTCTTCGTTATTTATATAAATACTGTAGAAGTTAATCTATTAGCTGATAAGGTGTATCTGAATACCGATGATACATCGCTGATTATAAAAAAATCAAAAGAAAGAAAATCGGAAAATATGGAGCGAATAATAACGGACATAGAAGAATCATTTCAGTCAAAAAATATAAAAATTTAACACTTTCAGTATGAAAGAAAAGAAAACAACAGTATCGTTAGGATCTTGAGTCTCCACGTCGGCAGAAGAGTAGGTTGCAGATGAAACAACAAAAAAGTTGTCCATTGTAGTGCTTAGTATTGTAAGTATTAGAAACATACGCATATACAAGCTAAACGCATTATCTTACTACCAAAACGAGAAGTGAGGGGTCAGTCACGTACGTCAGCATTTATACAAGAGAAAATATCCACTTCACCTTGCGAATAAATCGAATGTCCCATGATGATATGATTGCCACAGCTCGAGAATATGTTACTGAAGCAATTTGAAGTTCAAAATGTCTAATTAACATATGTCCAAAACTATTTCATAATAGATACAAGTATTTGAAGTTTTATATAACTCCACTATTGTACATATTACGTACTGCTATTGATTTCATTGTTATTACCCATTCCGGCTAGTTATGATTCATCAATACTTAATATGGTTGACGCTCAACCTTCTACTAGGGTCCAAAGAATAGCCAACAGACTTAACGTAGATCGCCTACGAGTACGGAGAACTTTATACATCAACGGTTTGTACCCGTACCATATCTTACCTGCACAAGCTTTAAAATCTAGCGACTACACATCAAGAACTGAATTTAGTCGCTGGTTAGTGAGAAATCGAAGGTTTTGTCAGAAAATATTGTTCAGTGACGAAGCTTTCTTCGCCAGAAACAACATCAATAACATCAGGAATTCATATTGTTGGGCACTTATAAATCCATTGCAAACTACGGAATCCCATTTTCAAGATAGATTTTCGGTGAATGTTTAGTGTGGTATAATTGACGACAACCTCATTGGTCCCTGTATTTATTGAAGAGCGTCTCACGAGAATTTGTTATTTACGCTACGTCGAAAATAACCTTACAACATTACTGGATGACGTTCCCCTTAATGTAGCACTACGAATGTGGACAGAGAATGATGGCGCACTTTCACACTTTGGTAGATAAGTGTTCGTCTAGATCAGGTATGGGCAACCTTTGACATGTTGTGTGCCAAACTTTAATGTGCAAATACGTTCGCGGGCCGCGTTTAAAAGTAGTGCATTTTAAAGTAGTGTTTTAAAGTGGTGTTCATAATTTTTAGTGATAGATATCAGACATGAAATAATACGACAATGTCTCGCGGGCTGGATCAAATCTTTCAGCGGGTCGGAACCGGCTCGCGGGCCGGTTGTTGCCCACATATGGTCCAGACACATAATGGCAACTTAGTTACCTATTTTGGCGCCCTTGTTCTTTCGTTCGTTTGAACAAAAGGTGGAGGTAATGCTTTTTTTGTCATTTTTCTGTATCAAAAATGTATGAAACCCACAGAGAATCATTCGTTAATGACACAAGTTTACCTGAAGAGAGGTGAATTCCTCGAAACACATAGTAAACTGGGTGTTAACATTTGAATGATTGTCATATTTTTGCATCAAAATTATTCGAATATGTATTCATACATTTGCGTAAACCTGCATGTGGAAATGGAATTTGAAGCTTTCCACGCACTGTTTTATGTATTGCGAATAATAGATAATGACATAATTTTATTGATCTCTGTTATCTAATTTTCCACAAAAATTAATTATTTTGTTTCAAGTAGTCCCATCCACAATTCCGTCTTCAGTCAAACATCATGCACAGAACGATCAATGAACATTAACTTTCCACAGCGATTCGGTTGGCATACGTCCCAAACAAATATTTCCGGCCAATTTACAACATATTTTGAAAATAATTATTTTATTTTAGGCCCATCTGAAATACGGCCACGCTGTTTTTCAACATATTAAAGCTGACAAAACATAAATACCCGAAAAAATATGTATGTGAAAGTCCTCGTCTTCCTTCTCTCTCCGTCCCATTTCCCCATCTTTATCTTTCTGTTGCGTTAATTTTTTTTTGCGTCACAGTCGAACGCCGCCGCCGTTTCTCTTCATTATATTTTTGGACGTTTGACAAATATTCAGAAAAATATATTTGCCTACACTGCTAATATAGATGACACCGTCGGTAACTGTTAGTCTTATGCGTTCCGTAAACGTCCCTCTTTTTGCGTTGGCAGTGTAGACAGATGTACGCGCATATAACATGCTCGGAGACAAGAATTATTAAGAAATCCGAAGCTACACTAATTTAGTGAATCACCGTGTCACTGCAGGTGGCACCAGACTCAAACTGTATGCGAGAATATTAATTCTCGATGTAGTCTCCGTGGCCCTGGTCCTTGGCTCTGAGCTGGCATGGGGTCGAACTGGCGTGGGGTTGATGAGTTATTGTGACTTTCGTCACTGAGAAAAACTAGAACATACAGGCCGTCCAAAATAATTTAATCAAAATTGTCGAAAATATTCGTGCATTCATACATATTGTGTTTTGTCGTGTTTCATTTGTTAATAATTTCAAGATTTATTGAATGCCCAACAAAAAGATTCAGAAGTGGACAAAAAACAACATTATAATAGAATTGCAACAGTTAATATACAAATAAGGCTATAAAACAATTACATCACTTAAAAAACATGTCAATATTAAGGCAATCCATTCGAAGAAGGCAATTTTGATTAAGCTTGTAGTTGATTAACTTACTCTCCTAAGGTTGATATATCTATAACCCCTTTTCACATTAATTTTGGTATTGAAAAGCCGTTTAATTTCTGTAAAATTAAATTGTTTTATTGTTTTTATAAACCCGACTTTTCACATAACCCCAAAGAAAATAGTCTAACGGTGTCAAATCACATGAGCTTGGTGGCCAATTAACACCGCCGTTTCTTGAGATTACACGTCCAGGAAATTTTTCTTTCAATAAATCAATTGATTCGTGTGCAAAGTGAGGTGTAGCACCATCCTGTTGATTTTCCTCACTCCGGATACGGCAATTTTGTTTATTAACATAGCCATCAAGTCCTAAATGTACCTCATCGGAAAACATTATTTTTTGAGAAAAATCAGTCGTTTTAAATGATCTAATAACTTCAGTTCCTATGTTATCTGAACCTTATATGCCTTCAGAGCTAAATTCTTGTGTAAAATACGCCATATTGTTGATGCACTAAGTCCAAGTTGTTGTGAATGTCGTCTAATGGACGTTTCAGGATCTTCACCAACACTTCCACGAACCAAATCAATATTTTCTTGTGAACGACCTCGCCGACTGTATTTTTCACTTTTTATATATTCCACGGAATCGGTCTCTTGAAATTTTATAATAATTCGACCAATAGTGCTTTCAGATGGACGATTATGTAAACCATAAAATTCACGTAATTTTCTAAAAACTCTTTTCACAGGACGCGGATTTTCATAAAATAATTCACCAATTTGAACGCGTTGCTGTACCGTGTACGAAGCCATTTTTATAAATGTCATACATCAAACTTTTTAAATGCCCACATACCCAAACAGATTCAGTGCGCCATCTATATTTTATTTATTCTTAAAAAAGCCGCGCAATTTGAAACACTCATTATTTACAGTGTTTTACTTCTTATTGCTTTAATTGTTATTGTATTTAAAAAATAACCCTCGTACATATAAACATTAATTCGCTATGGTAAATTATGTGATTTCCACAAAGAATATTTTTCATTGAGTAGAATTCCGACGTGTTGCGTAGAAAGTTCGAGTACTTTAGAATTGATTTGGACAGGAAATAACATCATTTTTATGCAAAAAGGATTTAGAAAAATATAAGTAAAAAAACAATGGATTTTTCGCATCAATATTTATAAATATTTGTTAATGCATTGTATTTGAAATATTTTTCAATTATAATGCACTTTAATATAATTAAAATTAAAAAATTTCAGTTCGATGAATATGTGCATAACTAAAATGGAATAATATCTGATTATTTAGAATTCAGAATTAACAACTGTGTTCTTCTGAACCATATTTAAGTCGTCAACAACTTGAATCACAGTGTCAGTTACGTAAACGCCTGGTAAAACAGATGATTATGCATGTATAAATTGACATGACTCGAAGTGCATTGTGCGAAAGGTCAGATGTCACCAGAACCTTTATTTAATGTATTTATTAAGTATAAAACAATTGGGTTTATTAAGAAAATGTGTCGAGCGGACATAGTATTTAAATTTGTGATTATATTACCTTCAGAGTGTTTATCTTTACAAGTGTTTTGAATTTCAATTCTTTTCACAACTTGTTTATACAATCTGTGCATTTACGCATATAACATTCATTCATTGTTCTTTTATAATAACAATACTATTCTTGGATAGATATACCGTATTGGCGAATAATTTAAGAAGCAATGGATTTATGCAATACATCAGATTCAAGCAGATGAATTTGCTTTGTAATACAGGGTGTTTTAGAAAGGATATACGTATTTCGAATGCATATATTTATTAAACTTTAAGACATACGAATATGAGACTTTACACACATATTTACGAACAACTCAAGTTCAGTATCACATCGATACTCAAATTCTTCCCATACTCGGGCAAGAATGTCCTTCGTGACTGATGTTATGGCAGTATGGATCCGGTTCTTCAACTTTTCCTGGTTCTGGAGGGAGTGGTGGTACATAAGCGTTGTCTTCAAGCGAAACCCCACAGGAAGAAGTCACAGGGTGTGAAATCCGGTGACCGTGGAGCCCAGCTGAGATATGCTGTCGTCAGCTCCTTCACGACCACTCCAACTGTTCGGTAGAGTTTCATTCTGATATTCACGCACTTGGCGACTCCAGTCTTGTTGAAAAATGAAGTTGTCTTCGTACAGCCTCGGAAACAACCAGTTTTGTAACATAGCGAAATACTACTGATCGTTAGCCGTGTTTCCATCAAAGAAGAATGGGCCGTAAACAGATGATCGAGATATCGCACAAAACATATTGATTTTGGGCGATCTCGTACATGTTCAATGGCTGCATGTGGGTTCTGTACACCCCACATTTGAATCTTGTGTTTGTTTACCAGACTACTAACATGTCGTCGCTTCATCACTGAACACGATGCATTGTGCGAAAGTATTATCAATGTCAATAGCATCATGAATTTCGTTACAAAATGCCACACGTTTCCGTTTGTCATCAGGATGCAGAGCTTGTAACAATTGTAACTTGTACGGCTTCATAACCAACCAACGTCTCAAAACACGCCAAATTGTTGTTGTAGGCAGTTGTAGCTCCCGACTGGCACGACGAGTTGATTTTGAAGGATTACGTTGGAAAGCAGTTTGAATTCGTGCAACGTTTTCTTCAGAAATACGAGGGCGGCCAGGACTCTTTCCTTTACATACACATAAACATGCGAATGTTCCATCCATTCGGAGGTTCAATTTGGTAGCTCGACCTGAAACGTCTTTGCACTATAATCGCGGAATTGCACTTCGCAAACTCGAGAACACAAAATGATTTCTGCTAGGGAGTAGCCACATTAAAAATGTGACGGATACCAAGAAAAGCAGAAAACAACTGACATCTAGCGGCTATTAAATAAATTAGACTATGTAAGTTTCTCCAATAGCCGAACCGAGTCGCAGCGATCGATAGTTTGGACAAAGTAATACTTTGTAATACGTATATTCTTTTTGAAAAACGCTGTATAATATACGAATGCACATATTAATCTGGGTCGTAGACTTCCGAGGTAGTTATCTATACTTTCTTCATCTTGGCTTCCGAGTTGGAACCGCGTCTTCGTCAATATTGGAATCTGTCAAACCATATTGTGGCGAATTTTGCGTAAAGATTTTGGCTAAAATCCTTACAAAATCAAACTAACTCAAGATCCGAAGCCTCTTGATCATTTGAAACGCCGAAACTTCTCCGATTAGGCTCTGTTAAAGTTCGAAGGAAATTCTGAATTTCATCTAAGAACCATCTTCAGAGATAAAGCTCATTTTTGCTTTAATGGCTTCGCCAGTAAGCAAAATATGCGTTATTGGACAGCAACAAACGCACATGTGCTTCAAGAGACTCTATTACAACCGTAAAAAGTGACCGTGTGGTGTGGATTTCATGCCGGAGGTGTGATTGGACCAGATTTTATCGGCGATTCAAATTATCACCATGTTACGGCCTATGCAATTCGCTATCGTGTCATGTTGGAAGACTAATTTTGGCCAGAATGGGAAGGACTTGATATCAGTGCTATGTGCCTCCAAGATGGTGCCAAATGTCACACAGCTGGTAAAAAATTGATCAATTCAAGCGGAAGTTCGGTCGCGTATGCAATTTAACGCAGTTGGATTCCTTTTTATGGGGCTATGTTAAGTCGTTGGTTTTTGCCAGCAAGCCAACAACGTTAGGGGATAGTATTCAACGCGAAATTGCCAACGCTATAGCCGATATGTGTGAAAGATTGGTAGAGTGGTGGAAAATTGGCTCCAAGAATCGATCGTTGCAATTGTGTTCGCGGTGGTGATTCGAAACGAAATCGAATTCCGTAATTAAATAACTCAATTATTCTGTGTTTTATTTAAATACAAAATTGTTATGTCCTTATTGGAAATCTGATATAAGCCGAGAAGCGACACACAAAGTAATAGAGGAGCAGACTTTTACGGTTCTCTGTAAAAAGTCGCATTTTAGGAGTCGATTCACAGCTAAGCTGGATTATACTGTATAAATCGTTGACTAGTTTTATGAATTTAATTTATTCCGAACTTACATTTGTTTTATTTATAACGTTGGACAGAACTTTGCAACATACATATCCCCTTAAACAACCGCTACATGTCATAAACCCTATATTTTAAGAAGAACCACGCATTAGCGAGAATTTACTCACATACATACATCACTGACTGTATTGCATAGTTGACATTAAAAACTATAAATAAAAGAGGCGAAAAACATAAATTTTCCAGCATGGGTGCGTTCAGAATAAAAAAAGAGCAATTTAAAAATTCTACGTAATTTTTTACCATCTTCAAGAACAGCTGTTTGTTAAACAGTCAATTTTTTATTCTTCAGACACGTCATACCCTTCCAATTTTCTCTTTCCCCATAGCATTTCTATATTCCGACTTACACTTTCACACCTAAATAATCCAGTGTGTATACATCCACATATGTATATAAAGTCTTAGATTTTTGAAATTCTCGTGTTTTTTTTTCTTCATCTCAAATATAATATACCATCTTCGCCGTGTTTGTGTGTGTGTGAGCATTTCGTATTTATATTTGTGTGTGAATGTGACAAATACCCACGGCGTGGTGGATTGAAACATTCTTATAAACAAGCGAGTGTTCGTGTGGTGACAGAATTATGAGGTACACAGACAGTGAGCTATGAAAGTAGCGGATATCTCTGCGTTCGCAAGGGAGCGCCGCGGGGACGATTCCTCGAGAGCCGTTCGTTCCAGCACCGTTCATAAATATGTATATGTGCTCGGGGAAATTATACGTGTAGATGCGCGATAGATATCAATATGCATGTAAACATTGTGCGCCCCATGTTAAGTTTGAGTTATTAGATGCCTGGACGAGAATGTATCACTTGCGAGTCGCCGGTTGCCCCACTATTTTAACATGTTGTATTCACATACAAAAGCGGACCATCCGTGAATATCTATCTTACTTTATAGATATATCTAACATAAATTACATTTTTGTGTATATTTGGTATTTACTACATTTATGAAGAATAAAGGTAAACTAATGACCGAGTCATTCTTCATTTGAGACGCATTAACTCAACATATGGATTGGTTTGGCAAGTGAAAACTATTGTAACTTTTATTCTTTCGTGTTTGGATTTTTAGACCAGTAGTGGATAATAAAACACTTGCTCAAATTCCTCCATACGAGGTTCGTTATTAAGACAGCGATGGGTACCCCATGGCAGTGTCTCATGACATCTCTGCCACAATAGTAAATTTCGTTATGGAAGAATTAGAGAATAAAATGCTAAATAGTCCCCCCTTGTACGTAACCTTCCTTAAAAGATATATTAATGACTGTATTTTAGCAATACCAATTCATGCAGATATTATCGTTCAGTAGATGGTGAAATTTCGAAAATTTCTTTAAATATTTTTGCAGCCGAAGAAATTATTGGCGAAATAACGTAATAAAAGATCTTCAAATATTATTATTTATGGTCCTGCAAAACCTAGTTCAACCAGACGTGTACAGATAGAGCAAGGTACCATCTTTGTAGATTCGCTACAATCCAACTTTAATATGCCAGGGGAAGCTATTAGGCCTGTACGTCTTGGTAAATTTAACGAGCTTAAGAAACCTTCATCAAGACCTATTAAAGTTCTCTTGTTTTCTCAAGATGTAGTGCATGATATAATTAAGAAATTTAAAATCTTGAAAACGAATGAGAAATGGCTTAGGTATTCTACATTCTATAATCGCACCCCTAGACAATTGGAACACTACAGGTTTATAAAGAATCAGCTTGTCCTGTATTGGCTCTAGCTGTTGATGTAAAGCTAGATTCTGAAGTCAATAGTGCCGATGATGCTGCAGACTTACAATGGAAAAACTATCGGCAAATAGAAAACTGCGAAATTCGAAAATCTGTAGATTTACCAAAGCCTGGCAAGCTCTTTATTTGAAAGAACTCCAGTGGAAAACAAAAAAGAATACAAAAAACATAAAAGTTATAAAATTTGAAAATCTTTAGATTTCCTAAATCATCCTAACAGTCTTGACCGTGTTGACGGATATGCTTTAGTTAAATCCTGGCAAGTTCTTTATTAGGAAACAACTCTCGTGTAAACACAACACAAAAGTTATAAAATTCTAGTATCTTTAGATTTCCGTAAGGTATCCTAACAAGCTCTACCATGTAACCGATATGTTTTACTCAAATACTGGTAAGCTCTTTGTTGTAAAATAACTCCAGCGTAAACATAAAGCTCCAGTGTCCCATAATCCTATCCTAAACTAACCGATTTCTAGTATCGATGCAGTAACATGAATGAGAACGGAAATCTATAGATTTGTTTTAAAAGAGTAGAAGAATCGTCGGTAAATAGAAAAGCTGCAAAATTCGGATACCTTTAGATTGTCCCAAAGCATAATCTTCTTGACGAATTTGCTATACTCAAACCCTGGCAAGCTATTTATTTGGTACAACTTCAGTGGAAACACAAAAAAACATAAAAAAACATAAAAGCTATAAAATTGAAAAATCTTTAGATTTCCCAAAGTATCCTAACAATCTTGACCGTGTTGACGGATATGCTTTACTCAAAGCCTGGCAAGCTCTTTATTTGGAAATAGCTCCAGGGTAAACACAAAAAGACCCAAAAACTATAAAATTCGACAATCTTTAAATTTACGAAAAGTATCCTCAGTAAACTGTTTGTTGTAAAATAACTAAAGCTCCAGTGATCCATAACCCTATCCCAAACTAACCGATCTCCAGTATTAATACAGTAACGTCAATAAGAACGGAAACCTGTATATTTGTTTTATAAGAGTGGAAGAATCGTGGCAAAATAGAAAAATATAATCATCTTGACGGATTTGCTTTACTCAAATCCTAGCAAGCCCTTTATTTGGAAACAACTCTAGCAAACACATAAAAACATAAAGGCTATAAAACTCGAAAATCTTTAGATTTCCGAAAAATATCCCAACAACCTCAACCATGAAACGGATATGCTTTACTCATATGCTGGTAAGCTCTTTGTTACAAAATAACTCCAACCTAAATATAAAGCTCTAGTGACCTGTCCAAAACTAACCGATCTCCAGTATCAACGCAGTAACGTCAATAAGAACGGAAACCTGTAGATTTGTTTTGTAAGAGTGGAAGAATCGTCGGCAAATAGAAAAGCTGCAAAATTTCGAAAATCTTTATATTTTCCTAAAGCATAATCATTTTGACGGATATGCTTTACTTAATTTCTGTCAAGCTCCATATATCGAAACAACTCCAGTGTAAACATAACATTGTGGCCCTGCAAACCTGCCCCTACCTAATGGGTCTCCAGAAACTGTGTGGTTTTCCCTTATAAGAGTGCAAGGAATATCAGCAAATAGAAAATTGGTATTGAAGACGCGCTTCCAACCTAAGAGAGAAGAAGCGATATGTTCCTCATAAGTTCACTACCAATCCTATATTGGATCAACTCTTACAACTTTATATGTTGACGGATGAAAAGCAAAAAGTGACATGATATACCACTGAAAATACTTATATGACCGTTATTACGTGTCTCAATAATACCCCAAGAAGCTAAATATATACCCATTTAACGTGTTCATTAAATTGAAATAAATAATCTGAACAATTATAATTGTCCTGTGTTTAGTTTCTAATTAAAAGTTTAGGGATGAATAGCATGTTAGTAAATAATTTAGGAGAAATGTTATATTGATTTTTTAAACGAGCTTTTAATACTCTTCCAGTGAAAGCTAGTTGTTGGATTAGATTGCAAACAAGAAACTTTTTAAGAGTAATCGACAGTTTCACAATTCACTTTAATAAATATAATATATCTATACCGAAAAGAAAAGTAAAATTTTGATATATTTTAATAGTTCAGATTTTGATGGAAAAGGCGCTGAAAATGGCAAATTGATTAAGCTTAAACAATTATTTTTATGGAAAACTCTGAGACAATTTGTCTTAGTTTTGGTCTACGCGATTTCCGATGATGCCTTAAGATTATTGCCAAAGCTTGAAGTACAAAAAAGGAGGTTTATTTTTACGAAGAATATATTTCATTAGACAAATTCTTGAAATGCTAACAGAAAGAGTGTATAAATCTTCAAACTAAATTCGATCAGACTGCGTATTAGGTAAATAATTTATATTAAATATTACTAAATATAGATGATAAGTGTACCATATTTTCTGTGCACCACTGTACCTTTCAATTTGGATTTTAATATTTATACAATACTACTTAATACAAGCAACATGAAGAGCATGCTCATTGTTTTTTTACACGAAAAACATAGCACACAGAAAATTCATTTCAAACTGGTCAGACGATCAATTCCTAGTTCTAAGATAAACCATTTAAACAGACAAATATTCCAAACGTATTGTCGAAGTTGTCGGGTAAAAAAGAGGTGTCCAAGATAATTAAAATAAAAGTTTATAAAACAATTGCTAGACCAATATTAGCCTATCGATGCGAAACATGGGTTTTGAATGGGAAACAAAAAGTAAAATACAAGCTGTTGAAATGAAATACCTGAGAAGAATACTGGGGGTTACTAGATAGGAAAGACCAAGGAATGATAAAATAAGGGAAGAACTACAGACGACAGCTCAGTTGGTGGAGACATTTAGTGATGCTGGATGCGAGTTTGCCGATGAGTCAGGTATGGGAATCAAGAGACTCGACTAGGAGAAAACAAGGTAGACTGAGAGAAACGTGGGACGAGATGATGAAGAAGATTCTGATAGGAAGGTATATGTCGTGGATGGAGGTCGAGACTTTGACTGAAAACAAAAAGCAGTGGCGCAAATTTGTGAATGACAAATAGAAAAATAGACCAACCCTACACCGAATGGTAGACGGGGTTCATTAATTATATATACGAGGGCGGTCTGAAAAGTTTCCGACCCCAACGTGAAGACAGCAGCACTCATCAATAAAAGCAAGGGAAGGTAGTTATGTATCTATTGTCAGGTACTCACTAAAGTTTCAGCCATTTTGGATGCGCAGTTGTTATTTAAGTGAGTCGATGTAAGTGCCGAGTATCGGGCTGTCATTAAATATTTGTCTTTGAAAGGCAATACGCCTACGCAAATCAAAGATGAATTGAACTGTGTGTACGGGGACTCTGCACCATCATTTACCACAGAGAAATTTTGGGCAGCTCAATTTAAATGTGTCCGTAAGAGTTTGGGAGACGATGAACGTTCAGGACGTCCAAAAACTGCAACTACTGACGATAAGATCGCTAAAATTCACCAAGTGGTACTAGACGACCGTCAAATTAAAGTGAGAGAGATAGCAATTAAAGTGAGAGAGATAGCAAAGAACGTGTTCGTCATATGTTAAATCAAGATTTAGGCATAAGAATGCTGTCCGCGCGTTGGGTGACGCGTTTGCTAACGTTAGACGAAAATCCTGTTCGAATCAACATTTCCAACGCAGTTTAGGCGCAATAAATCCGAGTTTTGGCGCCGATTAATTACTGTAGGAAAAACGGCCGCATTTGCAGAAAAAGAAAATCCTGTTTCTCCAAGACGACTTACCGTCTCATACTATGGTAAAAATCCACGAATTGCGGTTTGAACTGCTTGACTATCCGCCTTATTCACCAGATCTAGCGACTTCTTTTTGTTCCCTAATCTAAAAATTACGATCGGAGGACAGAGGTTTTCGCCAAATGAGGAGGCAAGTATGTACTACTTGAACGGGTTAAAGAGATGGGAGCATCGCTGGGAGAAGTGTGTAGAGATTATATAGAAGAATAAATATAAATTTTAAGAAAAATGTCTTGTATCTTTGTTAGGTTGGAAACTTTTCAGACCACCCTCGTATACATATATATTGATAGTATAATACTACTTAATACAAGCAATTTGAAGAGTATGCTCATTGTTTTTTTCTTTTGACACGAAAGGCATGGCACACAGAAAATTCGTTTGAACTGGTCAGACGATCAATTCCTAGTTCTAAGATAAACTATCTAAACAGACAAATTTTCTAAACATGTTATCGAAGTTATTCTGCTTATTTGTATGTATATTTATTACATATAGAAATCGTGATATAAATCTCTGTGAATTTATAAATACAAGTAGATTTTCGAGCGCATTCATAAGCTATGGATGTAATGTACTTTACATGACCGGAGAGAATTGCGAAATATCTAGTTTGTTACTTGTGTTCTCTCGTTGCCGATATGTTACTTAATTTTTAACATTAAAACTTCTGCAATTGGAATTAATCCCTATATTTCTTTTTAATCGACGTAATAAGTTAACAAAGTATCACTAGAATTGATGTATGTATACATATATATGTGTTTGTAGAATTGATGTATAGAGGCTTTCTTGGAATAAATAAACGATAGGAGGAATGTTGTGTCATCCTGTACTAAATATTTTCCAATATTATTAAATGCAATCTTACTGGTAGTTCAGCTTGATGTCGCTATTTCCTTGTTAATTTAAATTTTGTTATAATTAGAATAATATACGAGGTGCGATCCAAATGTTTTCAAACTATAGTTATAAAAATTCGAAACTTAACTATTCCTGGCTTCATGGCGGTTGCTGTCACTTTCAAAGTAGTCTCCTGACGCAGCTAGTACTGCTTGTGTTTCCTTTTGAACTTCGTCAAAACTACCAAAACGTATAACACAAAAGGCGGGAGAGGGGGGTGGAAAACGGTACTCATTGATGGTTTCGTCAAAAAGGCTTGTGTGAAAAACGAATGGTGGGATGGCGCATTGTCGTAATTCAACTACCAATTTCGTGCTCGCCATACTTCGTAATGTTTGCGTGTAATATCCTCACGTAGCCACCTCAAAATATTGCATTAGAACTCGAAGTTCTCTGTATAGTACTCCTAACGTGTATAGTACGCCTGTCGTGTCAAAGAAACAATGAGCATGTTCTTCACATTGCTTTTCATTTTTTTTTCTTAGGTCTTCACGTGTTGGTACTCATCCATTGACTTGATTGTTGGTGAGGTTCTCGATCACAGTCATAGATCCTGATTTTATCTCCAATAATCATTCTTGACAAAAAGTTTTCATCGTTCGCAGGAAGTTGATTAAGCTCAGTGCAAATGGCAATGTGATAATGCTTTTGATCGTAAGTCTAGGAACACACATGTACCATACATATACCATATTCAATTCTAACTTTATCACAGATGCCAAGAATAGTCCAACAACAATCTTTATGAATGAGCAGCTGAATTGTGATATTTTCGGGCGTGGTAGACGTCCTGTTCGTTTATCGTCATTAATGAACGTTTTACCGGTTTTAAAACGCATAAACCAGTCGCGTTTGGCTCATTCATTGTTCACAAAATGCTTACTAAACCATTTCACATGTTTCGGCAGCAATTTTTTTCGAGCTTAAAATAAAATTTAATGCACGCGCGTTACTTCTTGCACAAAAACACATCCCCGAAAAGTAGATATCGAAATTCGCCAGGAACGTAACAACCGAATAAAATTATAAATTTCGAAAAATTATTAAGAAAAAATCGAATTAATGATTCAGATGATCTGAATCCACGCAGTAACAAAACTGGTACACAAACTTCCATTAAATTAAGAAGAAACACAACTGCATGTTTATGTTAGGATTTCCCAAACAGACAACTTGATCTTAAGTGGCTAATAGATTCGAGATTACCATCTTTATTAATCTGAAGACAATTATTTTTATTTATTAAATAAAAAACAGCCCCTAATAATTAAAAGTCCCGAACTATCACAAGACACAGTTGCGCAGTAACATGCAGAAAAACATGCCCCTAAAAGGACGGCATCGAAATACATCAGCGCTCAAAAGAATGTAACAAGTAAAGGAAAGAGAAATTTCGAAAAATTATTAAAAAAGAAAATCAAATTAATGATCCAAATGATTTTAATTCGCACAGGAAAAAATTGCTACACAGATTTTCACTAAAATTAAGAAAAAAACAACGAAATACAGCTAAATAGCAAACGAAACGTAACAGCTTGTCTGTGTTAAGATCTCCAAAATAGATGACGTGATTTGAAGTAATTAAATAATTCGAGATTGAGTTTAAGCAAACACTAAAGATCCTGATTAATCTGAAGACAATCTAAAAGGCGGGTGTTGTGTTCGGAAGATTAAATCAAAAACAGCCCTTAATACTTAAAAGTCCCGAACATTCACAAAACACATTTGCGCAGCAAAATGTAGAGACCCATATCCCTAAAAAGACGATATCGAAATACGCCAGCGCTCAAAAGAATATAACAAGTAAAGAAAAGAGAAATTTCGAAAAATTATTAAGAAAGAAAATCAAATTAATGATCCGAATTACTTGAATTCAAACAGGAAAAAAAATTCTAAACAAATTTTCACTAAAATTAAGAAGAAACACATCAAAATACAGCTTAAAAGCAAAGGAAAAGCAACAGCTTGTCTGTGTTAAGACCTGCCAAACAGTCAACGTGATCGGAAGTAACTAAAAAATTCGAGATTGAGCTTAAGCAAACACTAAAGATCCTCATTAATCTGAAGACAATCTAAAAGGCGGGTGTCGTGTTCGGAAGATTAAATCAAAAACAAAACTTAATAGTTAAAAGTCGCGATCTTTCACAAGACACACTTGCGCAGTAAGATGTAGAGAAACATACCCCTAAAAAGGCAATATCGAAATACACCAGCGTTCAAAAGAATGTAACAAGTAATCAAAAGAGAAATTTCGAAAAATTATTAAGAAAAAAAATCGAATTAATGATCTGAATTACCTGAATTCAAACAGGAAAAAAATGCTAAACAAATTTTCACTAAAACTAAGAAGAAACACAGCAAAATCCAGCAGAAAAACAAACGAAATATAACAGTATATCCATGCTGAGATCTCTCAAACAAACGTGATTTGAAGTAATTAAGACATTCCAGATTGAGTTTTCAGCAATCACTAAAGATCTTGACTAAAATGCGGGCACTATGTGCAAAAAATTAAATCAAAAACAGCCTCTGATACTTAAAAGTCGTGGAACTTCACAAAACGCACATGCTCGGCAAGATGCACAAGAACGTGCCCCCAAAACGAAGATATAGAAATACACCAGCACCCAAAAGAACGTATTACAACCGAATGAAATAGAAATTTCTAAAAATTATTAAAAAAAAATTGAATTAATGATCCAAATGATCTGAATTCACGCAGTAACAAAACTGGTACACAAGCTTCCATTAAATTAAGAATAAACACAACTAAATCCAACTGAAGAGCAAATGAAACGTAACAGCATGTCCCTGTTAAGATCTCCCAAACAGACAATATGTTCTCAAAATAACTAAGAAATGCAAAATTGGGTTTTCCAGTTCATCTGTAAGAAAGTTTGTAATTATTCTTTGGAGTTTCATAAACTGCTCGGAATATAAACAGAGTTGTCCAAATATTAACACTGAGTCAATCCTTGATAAACAATCTGACGTCTCCACTTCAAGAGCCTCTATCTTCACTCAAGAAAATAATTTTTAATATTGAGATTACCAACACTGAGTCAATCCTTGATAAACAATCTGACGTCTCCACTTCAAGAGCCTCCATCTTCACTCAAGAAAATAATTTTTAATATTGATATTACCAATATCAATATCTGCTTTTAACCACGTCGTTTGTTTAGTTATGTACGTAAATACGTCCAACAATAAAATTCCACTATTATTAACTCAAGAACAAATCTAACAATTACGTAACAGCGAATCGTAATAAATGACGAATTTCACATAATAGCTCGCCCCTATTTTCATTACAAGAACGTTATTATAATATTTCGGAGTTGCTTTAGTGTTGTGCGAACCCTGCACAGCAACACTTGGTTCGATAATGATTAGCTCCTATTTAATTAATGCGTTTATGCGTTGATGTATATTAATTAGTGTAACTTATTGCGATGGGGGAGGCAAGTAACGAGACTTCAGCTCAACGACATCTCCCATCCCTCGTGACTTTCCCCGAAGAAATTCCCTCTGTCACGTTTCACACCACCACCACCACCACCCACCATCTTCAACGTGCCAGTGCAAGTTCTCCCCTTTCGCCAGACACCCCGTCTTCAAATAAACGAGAAATTGTCACAGTCGTAGTTGTAGTTGAAGCCGAAGTTCTACCCACTCTAAGTCTTCACACTACACTTACCCGTGCAGAGTAGTACACTAGTAGTAGGGACCACCGCCACACGGCAATATGTCTCCTCTTCTGTATCTCGGAAAGTTCTCTCTCTCGAACTCGATCTCGAGACGTTCGGAATTAACAAGTTGTTTTAATAAAATTCCAACCCTTCCTGGGTTTGGAAGTGAATTTTGCTCAGACTGTCGCGCCTGGGAAATCTGCGTGGAGTGTCGACCAAGTCTCGAAGTATAAAAGGAATAAATCAAAAGTTGGCCGGGCTGGTTGACTTCGGTCCGCCATGTCTCGCTTATGAATTTGTTTAACTTTATGGAATATTAAATTTAATATTGTTCTTTATATAGGGTGGGCCTATATTATACGGTCTGAGGAATACGGAGATGTTAAATATTTATTGCGAATATTACGTTGTCTTCTCCCGTCTCTTTTATTTTTCTCCTCCTTTGAAAATCAACGTATTTCGGATAATAAAAGAAATTTAAGAAATATTCGTTTCTTCAGCATTTCGAAAGTTGTGTTCGACGCCAGATAAGTAAATACTAATTCAGAGAGTAAACTACCAATAGTGGAACAATGCAGGAACAAAAAAAATGTACAGTTTAGAATGATGAAAGAGTAAAGACGCCATACAAAAATATATATAAATAAAGAATACCTCCAACAATATGTTCTCAAAATTATGAACTATTAAATCATGGAATAACTGTACAATAATTTCAAATTCTGTTACTTTTTACAAGGTCATTTGAATTTTAATTTCACCCTCAAAATTTTCTGTACCCTGGGTTTTAGAAATTCTGCTGTATATGTGTATCTTACGTTGATGATTACAAGTGTGCTGTATGGTGAGTCGTATATGTACAGTGGTTCCACCTTTTCACTCTCGGCCATTACTATACGTTTCTGGTGAACTTCCTATCTAAATCCGCGACATTGCGGATCACATGTTAACAGAAGAATTTAAGATGGACTCTCTAATACAGGTTGGTAGAAAAGTTTTGAAAGCAAAAATGAAACAATGCGAATTTTTAAATGAAATTAGTTTTTTTATTCAATGTAATCTCCCTCAACTTCAATACATTTATTTCAATGATCCTCCAATAATTTTATACCATCTCTGTAATGATTTTCCGGAAGCTCTGCAAAATACTGTTCCACGGTTGAAATAGCTTCTTAATTCCATGAAAAACGTTTTCCATAAACGAATTATTTCAAGTTTCTGAAGAGGTAGTAATCACTCGGAGCCAAATCTGGTGAATACGGTGGTTGTTCAAGCAATTCGTACTTTAATTCATTCAATTTAGCCATCGTCAAAACACTTTTGTGTACAGGTGCATTGTCTTGATGAAAAATTATTTTTTTTTTCGCTAAACCAAGTCTTTTTTCACGAATTTTTGCACCCAGTTGATCTAAAAGGTAACAATAATACTCCGAGTTAATTGTTTTACCTTTCTCAAGATAATCAATCAATAAAATTCCTTTTGCATCACAAAACACTGATGCCATAACCTTTTTTGCCGATTGTCCTGACTTCACCTCTTTTGGGGTTGAACAACCAACCGTAGCCCACTGTAATCGCTCTTGTTTCAATTTAGGATCATGGTGGTAGATCCAAGTCTCATCCATAGTTATAAAACGACGCAAGAAATCGCACCAAGTTACGCTGAGAAATTTGTTTTCGATCCAGTTTTTGTTGAATTGATAAAGAATGCGGAACTAACTTTCCAAACAGCTCTTTCATATGTAATTCTTCATGTAAATTATGGAGTACTCGTTCGTTTGAGATGCCTATGGTATTAGCAATTTCACGCTTAGTCAAATTCGGATCTTCACTAACCATGTTATGTATTTGCTCAATGATTTTTGCTGTTGTTGCAGTTTTTGGTCGTCCACTACGTGCTTCATCTTCAACGCTTGTACGACCATGTTTAAACTCTAAAACCCATCGATGTACTGTTGGAAATGAAGGAGCACATTCCGTTAACACGTTCACCATTTTTGTATGAATCTCTGTTACTGATAAACCTTCCAAAACAAAGATTTTTATCACAGCGCGATATTCAGTTTTTTCCATTGTTAAAAAATACACCGATACGTCTAATTCAAATGGATTACTAACAATGAATGAATTGACAGATCGAGATAAAATTTTTAGTGTGTTCATATGACACATGAAATATTAAAATTGCGTATGAATTTTGATTCCTCTACTGCTTAATAGGTGTCGCTTTCAAAACTTTTCTACCAACCAGTAGAGTAGGTCCATCTCCACAAGCAGGAACTATCTGATAGGTATTTGCAGGCTCAAAAAGAAAGACGGAGATCCAGCTACACCTAGATAAAAATACTACATCATTTCAAGCGAAAAAAAAAACGCATTAAATCACTGTGTTGAAAGAAATTAATAATCAAGGTGTGACAATTAGCACGGTAGCTATTTTCTCTGATAACCGAGCAATATTAAATGTATTACATTTGCAGCGGGTGAGATCTAAACTTCTATGGGATTGTATGCGTACCTTGAATGAGCTCAGTAGTCCTAAAAATATAACAGTAGTCTGGGACTCGGAAGAGGCTGATGAAATCGTATGTAAATCCTACCAAGTATGTAAAGATGGAAACCGCAATCTATGTACAAGGCTAATGCAAAAGTTTAGCGACTCGGTTTCTACAAATGAGGGAAGAATGAAAATTACTTAATGTTTACCATAATATATAATACAAGACAAAAGAATTAAGGCAAGATTGCAGGCTCAAAGCCTTTTATTTAACACCTATAATACATAGATATAATACGTTCACTTAGAGAAGTTGGAATCTAAATTGATGAGCATTACCTATTCGGTCTTAATTTTTCAGATGCTCGAACAGTTCCGGTACAAGATTTTGACCACATGAAATTTATGTTAACAAGATTAAATAAAGTTAATACGTTCATCGTTTTTTTCCCAAAGAATATTCAAATTATAGTTCTGGTCAGTCACAAACGCAGTGTCTTTCTAAAAGAGTTAACAGTGAAACTGGTGATACCCTATATGACAAGAAGGTCGATTAACCCTAACATACGACTTAGCATTCTTGAGTGTATGAAAAAATTTATTGATATTTCTAATCCACCTATAACTCAAACAAATGAATCCATCAAGAGAAAAGATGGTAAATGTAAAATTCATAGATAGATCATAAAAGCAAAATTGTAAAGGTATTATATACAGAGAGAACGGAATTTTTTAAAATAAAAACAATAGCTTGCTATGTGTATTTTGGTAAAATTTACTTATTTAATTCAAAGTAGTCACCTTCAGCTTCAATACAACGTTTGATACAGTCACGGTCAAATAACATGTCGAATGAATTTTTAAGTTCATATTTAGAGATGTCCTTCAAGATCGCTGTCGACGCCTTTTTAATGGCTTCGACCTCAGCATAACGCTGTCCTTTCATCGGCTAATGTAGTTTAGAGAATAGATAGAAACCACAGGAGGCCAAATCCGGTGAACACGGTGAATGGTTAATGGTTAAAATGTCATTTGTAGTTAGAAAATCAGTGATAAGTGTCGAGCGATGAGATGGTGCATTATCATGTAACAAACGCCAGCTACCATTTTCACGATATTGAGCGCGCACAGGACGAATACGCGTCAAAAGGCGCTTCATAACACTAAGATAATATACAGCATTAATTGTTTGACTAGACGGTACAAACTCTTCGTTCATTATGCTTTTAGAATCATAAAAACGAAACAACATTGTCTTCACTTTTAACTTCTCCAAATGATTTTTTTTTTGGTCTTTCTTCGCTTGGATGTTTCCATTCAGAGCTTTGACACTTGGTTTATGGATTATATTGAAAACACCACGGTTCATGGCCAGTTACAATAGAATATATGAAGTTTTCGTCCTTTTTTGAATCTTTAATCAAGTCTGTACGATATTGAATTAAGTTAGCTCGTGTGATACAAACCTTGTACAAATCTTTCTTAGTCCCAAATTCTATGTCAAAATGTGATGAATTGAATCTTTGGAAATATTTAGTTCCATTCCCATGTATCGCAATGAGGATTTCGACTCATTTCTGAGAAACTCATGTACAAATTCGATGTTACTTTCTGTAACCACAGATTTTTTTTTGCACCAGAATGTTCGTCGTCATTTATGTCCGTACGACCGTATATAAATCATTTATACAACTCGTACACATTCGTACGTGATAAACACGCATCACCATACACTTGTTTCATGAAATTAAACATTTCAGCAAACGATTTACCGAGTTTAAAACAGAACTTGATATTTGCTCTTTGTTCAAAATTCGTTTTTCGACCAATGCCAAATACACAGTTACTTTATGCGCAATTTCTCTGCTTCTAATGATGCAAATGTCATGATATTTTGACATAACATTAGTGAAAAATCTACCTTACCGACTCATATTTTTTCTAATGGATGGGGCCACTAAGAATTACTATTTTGAAAAAGTGCTGCCCCTGCGACAGACTGTAGAATGAACACAGTGAGAGAATATGCACTACTTACTATTCTAATCTATAAACAATTTTGGTTGTGTAATAAAAATGTTTAGTTTCTGTGAAATCTCATGAATATAGTTTCATTTCAATAAATTTGTCGCATTTTATACTGAGTTTTAACAGGCTAGCTTGTGAAGCCTGGTTTATGCAAAAGTAGATATTGCTGCTAAATTAAATATACCATTTTGTATGTAACACCTACACATACCTAAGCAGAACTGTTAACAGTATGAGTACAACATTATTGTTCTCATAACGTTGACTTTCCCATTCGTTTTTAATTTTAAATAAACCCACCCAAAGAATAACCTTGACATTCTATTTAACTTATGAATGAGGAGATTTAATTTCTGCAATAATATATTTAGAATAAAATGTCAAGAATAGTGTAACAATTTACTTACACGTGCGTATATTTCAATATTTTTTACTGACGCATTCACATGCACATTTTCCTCTAACAATTAAATAAAAGCGTAAAACATACCAATAAATTACGTCAGTCTAGAGATATATTACATACGGATGAACATAAACACATCACTAGCAGCAAAGTAATTATAAATTAAGGGTGGTGGTGTGAGAAATGCGACATAAATTCAGTAAGTACGTGGAAAAAACAACACACTAGTCTAAGCTATATATTGAATATGGTACGTAATTTCTTTTCTCTTATATACGTCTTACAAAATAGGTTCTGTATTCGAACACAATATGTTTATATATTTATTATGTGATAAAAAGACGAATTATCCAGTGAAAGTATATGTTTTTAAATCAAATTTTGTACAAACATTTACTCTTTTGAAAATAATGAATTTTTCTTCCACGTAAATACGTTCCACGTTCCACGTAAATACGTTCCACGTTCCACGTAAATAAATATTAGATCTTTTTTTTTTAAATTATTTTTTTTGCACCTAATCTTTGAGATTAACTAACGTTTTGTTATTGTCCTAAATTACTACATCAATACTTAGTCTGGATGTTTCCGTCGACCCATCCTAGTTTCTGGAGTTTTTTTGCACACAACCTTCGCATGGCTACACTTGTACTATTCTCTGCTTTTCACTATTTCAATGCACTTCTCACTACACTAGACTAGTTCGAAAGGTTTTGTTCTTTTGAGCCTGCGAACAAGATCCTGATTTACTAGTAGCTGTAGAGCTTCTTGATTTGGACGGTCATGAAGCATCTCGTCGTGGCTTCTGGCAAACTTCCCAATCACGTCTTCCACCATCTCCATGTGGAGTTCCCGGTGCAAATCACCGTCTCACACGTACCAAGGAGCATTTACCATAACATACTACGTAAAACACGATTTTGAAATTTTTGGATGCCAGAATAATTACTTTTTTTGTGCAGCCCCATAATTGGATGCCATGAGTCCATACTGGACATAACACTTGTTTGTAAACCAGTACATTATTATGAATTGATATTTGGGATTTCCTTCCCAATAGCCAATATAGTTATATTGTTATTTTAGTTCAGTTGTTATCTTTTTAACATACTCCTTCCATTTCAGTTTTGCATCTAAATTTAAGCCTAGGTATTTGGCCATTCCTCGGTGTGGAATTGTGTTGTTCAATTTCACTGGAAGATTAGTTATTTTTCTATCCATGAAGTTAACATGAGTAGATTTCTCTTCATTTGCCTTTACACGCCATTTTTTCATCCATGCACTTATTTCATTAATTGCGCCTTGGAGATTGGCCGTTGTTTCTTCTATATTATATCCAATAGCTAGTAGAACAGTATCATCCGCAAATGTTGTTACTTTGATATTTTATTTTTCGGGAATATCACATGTATATAATAGATATAATACTGATCCAAAAACACTTCCTTGCGGAACACCTGCTTTTATTATTTTCAGTTCAGAAAACTCATCTTCTTGTTTAATTTTGAAGGTTTGATCTGTTGAGTATGAGTTAAATAGCTGAACACATTGAATAGGAAAGTTATCAAACGCTTTGGTAATATCTAAAAATATTGCCGAAAATATTTTCTTTTCCTCAAGGGATTTTTCAGTCATATCTGTAATACTGTGTACTTGATCGATCGTGAAGTATTTACTCCGAAACCCAAATTGATGTGAAGGGATGAGTTGTTGTTTTTCAATTTTTTTATTCTTTTTAACAGTAACTTTTCAAACAGAGGCGAGAAATCGAATCAGTGTTTTGATATCTTCATTTCTGAATTTTTTCCTTGCAAAAAACTTTGTAAGAACAGAAACAAGTGATAATCAGACTACTAGGTTTAGGAAGTATGGTAGATACTATAGAACTTCCCCGCATAGCTCTACGAGCTTCTGAGGAGTCCCCAAAGCAGTATGTGGCCCGGTATTATAACGAAACAGAATGATATCCTACCTATTAAACATTTTCGATATCTTTTCTTGGAGTGCTATTTTTAATTATCCAATTGCTGAGAGTACCTCTCTGAATTTAACTACTCGTTCGGTTTCAACAGCTCAAAATGTCATTCCATATACATAACACTCTCTTACTCGGGCTCAACTTCTGTTTAGAGATGAAGCGGCGGATTTTCCGGAATCACTATATGCCCTTTTTCTTACGATGTATTCATAGGTAATCCACTTTTCATCTCCAGTTATCATACGGACATGGAAGAGTTCGATTTTATTCCATGTAGGCAAAAATGTGCACATAATAACTTGATCATTCAAATTCTTCTCACTTAACTCATGTGGCACCCATCTAGACTATTAACACACCAATCTCAGTTTCTGAATATGGTCAGAAATGATTTGTTGAACTGAATCAAGTCTTTCCGCAATCTCCGATATTGTCAAAACAGTGATTTTACTCTAACATGATCTTGATAGTATCGTCGTCGAACAAAGATGGTCGTCCAGAGTGTGGTTTACCAGAAACGTTGAAATCACCTATTTGAAATTTTTCTATCTTCTGCATATTCTATTAAAAACTATACCTTCACCAAACATTTTCAATCAATTTCTACACACTTTCGCAGCATTTCCTCCTTGTAATTCGTACCAAATACAGTGGCGTAAATGAACTTTATCAGTTGCCATGGGCATACGATCGCGTCTCACTTAATACTAACATGAACCATCTTCTCTGTTAAGTTGCTAGATCGGTGTGTATACATTCAGTGATAAAAAGACAGAGGCAAATGCGTCAAATGAATATGCGCGTACTTGTTGAAACTTGTAATCGGAAGGGACATAACTTTCCGATACACCTAATACATTCTGCTATTCCTCCGAGTATCTGTCCAATAAAATGTTCTGTAAACTTCTGTGGACATTTAATCCAAACAACTAGTAAGACATGATATCTAATAGTTGATTATTGAGGTCGTTACTTTGTGAAATTCCATTAACCTACAGAATAAATAATATTATAATATAATATATTCTATACTGATTGCGACTAGTTTGGTCTGTTAAGATAATGAGTAACAGATGAAACTAGTCACAGTAAATATATACACTTTATTTCTGAAACTTAAATAATTGACAAAATTTCTTATCTAATTCTAAACTCTAAATGCGGGCCTAGCCCGCGCCTTACTTAAATATAACTTTACATTACTGCTCCTACCCTGCACTCATATTTCATTAATATATACAATATCCACATATATGTACGTATCCCTTCAGGTCGAGAGGACGATGGAATCGTTCTTTACCGTCATGTTTCCGCTCGCAGTAACTTAAGTCACTTTATTCCAGAAAGTAGGTAATTTCGATGGAGCCTGTGTTTGATTGACTTAATCACTGAAGGTTGATAAATAACCCCTTTCCACATTCATTTTCGTATTCTGTATACATATTTCGACAACTAAGTTGTCATCGTCGGCAGATAATTAAACAGTGTCGCACCCAGAAAACTACGGCAAAATACCTGTAAGAAAACAAATTCCGCACACGATCTATACCGTTGAAAACCAAAACGCACACTTAAGTGTCGAAAATTAATGTGGAAAGGGATTACATATCAACCTTCAGTGATTAAGTTATTTCAAAAACTTGAATAAGTAACAAAACCTTCCCTAGAATCCGGTGCCCCGCCTATGGCACTACACCGGAGTAAATATATACAGTCCATTCGGTTAGAGAATGGTACAATAGGTCGTCCAATCATGCACGAAGTGTGACGGCACGAAACTAAATACCATATCAAATGGCGTGCCATTGGCGTACACTTATAAAAGGCTTCTAAATATATTGTCTAAGGTATTGTTTCGAGTGGTTTACTTATTAAATATTTTTTAACACAATGGCTGTGACACAGAAGTAAATTAAAATTATGGTATATTTCAATAAAATAAAATATTTATATAATATAACTAAAACACATGCAGACAAAAAAATATAATATAAAAGATTACAATGGGAGATGTTATAGAATTGGAATTGATTGAAGTTTGGTATCCTTTCCACTTCCTTGAACTAAGTAAATTTGACCTATAACTTAAACTATATAGGTATGTAATATTTTGTGATAATACTATACAATTAAGATACTTAAGCTGTACTATTATTGAGAGAACAGGAAAGCTTTTAATTTAGTTTTCAAACTAGAAAGCTGTGTGCAGTTATAACTAATAGGAATTTTATTACGCACCATTACAAAGTAATGTGAAAACTTTTTCTTTCAAGTTTATTCATCAACACTTTAAATAACAATACCACTATCACAACAACATCACTATCGACGAATGCAGATTCTTTTTCCGAAAATCCTGTATTAACTGCGAAACATGTTATCTAGCGCATCATCTACTAAATGTCCTTGCGGAAGCATTTCAGTTTCAATGTTTTTCTCATGTTTACACAATTTTCTCCATTCATCCACCCCAACATTTTTCACGAATTAGATTTTCCACATCCGTAATGTCCAACTTCCAGAATGGAGGGAAAGTTCGTGCAATTGTACTTGAAGACCGGCGACGAACTATTGAAGCAATTGCGGAATTATCTGGAATAACTTGGAGTTCAGTGCTGCAGATTTTATCAGGAGAATTGGGGATGACAAGAGTCGTTGCGAAATTGATGCCAGTTCTTGGCTAAAAACAGCATTACTCCTTTTCTCCATGCCTTCTACTCACCTGACCTTGCTTCATGTGCCTTTTTTTTTTGTTTCCGCATATGAATAGGGACATGAAAGGACATCGTGGAAGAGGTGAAGAATAAAACACAACAGATCTCAGCCATACAGAAAAGCGAATTCGAACAATGTTTCCAACAATGGAATCATCGATTAGACTTATGTATAAAGTTAAATGGAGAGTATATTGAAGGTGTAAAAGGTATTTTGTAAAACAAAAATAAAATACAAGTTTTTAGAGAAATGAGGGTTATTTTTGGGTACCCCCTCATATGTATTTGCTTTGCCTCTTCCTCCTGGCGTGAGTCGGTTTCTTCTTCCACCAGGATGATATAGTAATACATCTCCACTTCACTTACAAGAATTGTATTGAATGCAAATGGTTTTAGACAGAAGAATGACGAGTTATTATACGCAATAGAAAACAGGCGGATATCATCCTAGTAGAAGAAGAGACAGACCCACGTCTCTTCTTTTACCAGGATGATTATAATTCGCCATTCTTTTGCCTATGTCTATTTGCATTCCAGGCGATTAGTGTATGTTAAGTGATGTAGAGATGTACTACTTTGTAGATTTCGCGTTCTACTAACCATGTGCAATAAGTCTCCGGATACAGTAAATTTAAAGAAACTTTGGACATTAAATAATTACGATTTAACCAGGATATAATATTTAAACATTTAATTGTTCAACACAGACTAATTATTTAATAGCCGCTACCTACTCGACATTTTACTTTCCTTACTTGACTTTATACGATAAGAAACTTACGGCAGTACCCTCATATACAATTACGTTCGAAAGCTTTATATAAAGTGTTGTCGCTGGTGACGGAAGTGACAATTTACAGATGTAAACACGCGGTGACAATTGTGATGCGAACTCACAGGAAACGGGCACCGTATAAAGATGTTGGCCGTCCGATAAGGCGTTACGCAGTTTAACGAACTCATGAAGCCAATGTTAATTTCGCATCGTAAACGTCTTTTGATGAATTATTATTACTATTTGATTTCGTATGTGTATGTAGGTACTGCATGTAGGTAAACGCTGACATAGAATGCTATTACGGAATTATACCAATATCCGTTACATTGTTGTTATGTGACAAGATGTTATACGACTTGCAAATGAACACTTCCTATGTCAGGTATGCGTTTCTGATCGTTCGTGAGAAAGTAATAACAAGGCGATCCGTTTTGACTTCATGCGGTGAACTTCCTGTATCCGCGAATCTTTCGATAGCACATTTGAATAGAAAATACACATAAAATCTTGTTAGAATGTACTTAAAGTTATGCGTATATGAGCTCAGAATATATCTGAATTGTTGTATTTCTTAAAGAAATGGTCGCATATCTATTTGTTACTAACAAGAAACAAAACAATGATAATTTGGTCTTACAATCATTTATGTGCAAATAGTTCCGTTATTACGAGGATTATTTTTTTAAATAAAGCAAGCTTTTTGATAAGAAAAAATCATTAAAATATATTTATTTCAATATTCTATATACTTTCATCCACTTTTCTGCATAATTTCTGTTTTTATTCAAACATTTGTCCTATCGTCCAACAAGTTTTTGAATTCTGGCTTCGAAAAACTCTACATGTAAAGAAGCCCAATTCGATGACTGCAGTTTTCAATTATTCGTCGTCGTTGACAAAGCACACCTTTAAATACCGAAACAGAAGAAAATTACTAGATGCAAAATTTGGACTGTAGGGTAGACAACCTAGTTTTTTACATGCAAAAAACCTGATTTAACCTAATGTTTGAGCAGAAACATGTGACCTTGTATTGTCATGGGGCAACATTATACTTGAAGGCAGTAGGCTACGCCGCTTGTTTTGTATAGCAGGCCAGAGTTTTCTCAAGGTTGCACAATATGCATTAGAATTGATTGCTGAGCCTCTCGCAATAAAATCCACTAACAAAATCTCTTTCCTGTCCCAAAAGACAGTTGCCCTGATATTTCATGCTGACATCTGTTTGGCTTTCACTCTGGTTGGCGACGATGTGTGTCGCCATACCATTGTCTATCGCTCGGATTGAAGATTCATGTGAAACACCTATGTCTCATCTCCTGTAACGATGTGGTCTAAAAATTCATCACCTTGTTGATCATATCGAGTTAAAAACTGCGAAGGGCAGCCTAATCTGTTTATTTTGTGGTCATTATAAAGGAATTTTTGAACCCACAAACAACACAACTTTCGATACTTCAATTACAAAACTGTCTTTGAAGCTTGCAGTAAATCAAGTGATAATTTTGAAATCATGAATTGTCGGTCCTCTCAAATTTCGTCATTCTCACTCTCATTTACAAACGGACCTTATTTGAAAAATAACCCTCATACTTGGAGGGATATAGGACAGCAATCCATGTATTCACTAGGAGATTTAAGATGGTAGCATATTTATTCCATCGTCTTCTATCTCATTCAAGGTGTAACTATACTTTTTTTAGTCTCTGTCCCTCTCTTTCTCAAATTGCTCTTATGAGTATTCCTCTATAAGTATAAATGCTCGCCTATTGGCTATGCCTTTACTCTTCCTCAGCATGGGTTTATAATTTCGCTGATAATATCCTTCTGTTTCATTTTCTTCCCCAGCGTGTTTTTAATACCTACAACCAGTTGATCCCCAAAATTGCTCTTAAGCATCGGTTTACAAGTACTTGACACTTCTGGACAGTCTTAGCCAGAACCAAAAATTGTGGCTTGTATCATATAAGTAGAACTCATTTTTGACAATAGAGTTGATGAATTTGATCTTAATTATTGAACCATTTATTTACATTTATTATTATCATACTCTTTGTCTTACCTATGTTTATTTTCATATTTAACTTATTTAGCTCATTTTGAAGGATATTTAGCCTATGTTGTATTTCTGATTTATCCAGGACAGCCATATTTGCAATGAACGTAATTTTTGCGATTTTAATCCTTTCCATATTCCAGTATGCAAATTTTAATTCCTTCTTCTTTTTATTTAACTCTTTTACCGTATCGTCAATCACTGTCGAGAATAGCAACGGACTCAATAGGCATCCCTGGGGTAGAGATTGCCAGTTCTAAAATCAGTAAACCATTTGGAAATCCATTATTCTCAGGGAGATGCATGATGGTAATATTGGTCCCATTGTTTTCTATCTCTCGCAAGCTATGACAATTTCGATTTTCCGGTCCCAATCTCTTTTACTCAAACTAGTCTTGTAAGCGTTACCCTCTATACCGGGTGATCCATGGCATGATTGCCACAGCTTAAGGATGTGTTACTGAAGCTACTGAAGCAATTTGTAGTTCGAACTGTCTAAGGAATATATGCCCAAAACTCTATCGTAACTGAACTACAAGCATTTATAGTTTTAGATAATTCTTTAACCCTCCTAATGCAAGTATTATGTACCGCTGCAAAACAAAATTTCATTGAAAATTATTTAAAAGGAAGTTGCTTTATTGCATTAGTTGTTAAAAATGTCCTTCCACTTGCTGTATATATAGTCTAGCTATTCTTAGAATTGAAGGAGCAGCCGTGCTAACAGTCTCAGGACCAGCACGAATAACTTTGCGGCATCTTTAATTCTAACAACTAGTTGTTCTCTATTTTCAAGTTGTTCTGCATAAACCAAATTTTGCAGCCTTCCCTATGAAAAATAAGCTAGGGGATTTAAGGCTGGTTACATTGGCGGATAAGTAACTGCTAACCCTCTTCCAATCCACCCTATCGTATAATTTGGATTAAGAAAATCTTGTCTAAGTGTGGAGATACGCCATCGTGCTATCAACAATATCGTCATCTTACATTGATAGGAACGCCTTCCAGCAATGTTGTAAGGTCATTGTCCAGGAAACATAAATAACGACCTGTCGTGAGACGTTCTTCGATTATAAAAGGACCAAGACGCCATCGTCAATAATACCACACCAAACATTCACTGAAAATCTCTCTTGCAAATGGAATTCCCTAGTTTTCCGTAGATTTTCAAGTACCCAACAATGTGAATTCCTGATTATATTGATGCCGTTTCTGGTAAAGGAGATTTTATCACTAAACAATATTTTTCAACAACGTCCTAGATTTCTCACTAACCAGCAACAAAATACAAGTCTTGATAGCTAGTCGTTAGGTTTTAAAGCTTGTACAGGTAGAAGATGATACGGATACAAACTAAAATTGTGGAAAGTTCTCCATACTCTTTTGAGGCCTGTGCTAAATCTGTTAGCTATTCCTCATACACTAGCAGAAATTTGAGCAGCAACCATATTAAGTATTGCATCTTCTTTAGCGAGTTCCTGTTGCACGAGACGTCCAGAAGTAATTGCAGGAAGCTTTCCTGTTTCTGTTAAACATAGACAGACATTGATAAAAACAGCTCTACAAGGCAATTTACGAGCGGAAAATCGCCAGCGATATTCATCAACTACCGCTCGTCTATTTCCTTTACACAATCCATAAA
Source organism: Dermolepida albohirtum (assembly GCA_031893035.1). Classification (NCBI taxonomy): domain Eukaryota; kingdom Metazoa; phylum Arthropoda; class Insecta; order Coleoptera; family Scarabaeidae; genus Dermolepida; species Dermolepida albohirtum. The sequence continues at coordinate 61,833 of JAVIWB010005154.1, forward strand.
CAAAGTGGGTATCGCAGTATTCTTCAATTGGAAAAATTAACATACTTTTAAAAGTATTTTAAAGTAACACGAAAAGAAAAACACTCTAAATTAACTTAATTGACGTTTACTATCACAAAGAATAATAACTGATGGATCTCAGTCACACTGACTTTTAGTAACAACGAAATTAACAGCGGTATGTAATTTCTGCATTAATAGAGATCTAAAACTTCAAATGCTTGTAACTCAGCTCCAGTAGAGTTTTGGGCACGTCTTCATTAGACAATTTTAACTTGAAATTGCTTCAGAAGCACATTCTTAAATTGTGTCAATCACTTCATGGTATATATGTGTTCCCCTATTGACTGTATTCTTTCTTGATATAGGTTACAAGTCTGCTGATAATATCGCTCTGTTTCTTTTTCCTTTGCAACACTACGGGCTTTATTACTTCCAACTAGTTCATTCTCAAAGCTGCTGTTAAGCATTGTTTTACAAATACTCAACTATTCTTTTGGATGGTCTTAATCGAAACCAACGATTCTGGCTTCAGTAGTAGCATTGATGAGTTTGAGCTTAGTCCTAATTATTAAATCATTTGCTTAAGAGACCTCAAAAATACAACTGAATATGTTCCAATATCTTGTATCAATATGTTTAGGAATAAATTATTTTGTTCTTCCTACTTCTTCACAGATTCAAATGAAATCAACTCGGGTACATTTACATAAATTTTACCAAGAAAAAAATTGATTAATCCGCCAATACTTAATATCAGTGGTACCATACAATCTAGGGAAATAATGTATCTTGGAATAATTCGAGACGCTAAACTGCAATGAATCTATATATTCTTGACCTCTGATTAATTTTCGCTGTAACCGCCACAATTCCCAAAGGCGGCTTCGAAGAAGAACGGATATTTTAAAAATTGTTGTGTCGTCTTTTGTTGAAACTACACACAAAGCATCGAGAAACAGTAAAAATTATTAATCAAATTATGTAAACGTAATTCCAAAAATACGATCCAATACAATTTTGGTCAACCTTTATCACCTCCTTAGTAATTTTCCTTCTTTCTTTGTTAATCGCAGACATAAATAAAATTACAGATCGTGTAATCTTGACGTCAATTGTCTTGGAGAAGTTCGATACATTTAAACGCACATCACATTGGTATGCGAGCTTTTCAGTAAGAAATTTTCTTCGTTTAACAATTTTATGGTTGTACTTATAGGCAACTGGTGTAACAGGCGACTCATCAAATAATCGGAACGTCTGTACAAACCGGATTATCAGGCCCAGTATTAGAAACATACCATGGACTTCCGGCGCTCAAACCAGGTAATCAGTCACACCTGACGGATAATCAGAAAGAGGCGTGCACCCAAACTGCATCCTTAATGAACGGATACCTCCCATTAGAAGCGGTACAGCATCCTTATTGGTCCAGCTTATTACCACTCTAGGCGCGGCAAGCACGACACCAGAAAAAAATATGCATCCCATGCCCCGACGGTGTTCTTACCACGTTAAGATTCCTTCGATTTTACGTTACCCTTTAAGTAAACTGCTCACTTTAAATCGTGGTCTGTGCCTATTATTTACGAAACTTGTTAACTCGTCACGGTTTACCTGCCACCATCCTGAAGGAGCGGCAATTTTCGGGTATACCATCGTCCTGGTGGTACCACGACTTGCAGCATCTAAGTGTTCCGATTCCATCTGATAATGTACAGAATTGTTTTGAATAATGCTTCAACACGATCCCGCAGGGTTCAATTATACAGAGCTTGTAAGATAATACATAAAAAGAAGGGACATACGAACAGAAAGTACCTAATTCAAGGTATACATATGATTAAACAGTATGTATCATTTGATTTGTAATGCAGCTGGATTGGAAGTATATAAACTATGTATTCTTTTATGATTTATAGTTATTTATGCGCTGACAATACCATATTTATAGAAGATTCTGAACTAATAAGTTACAGAAGATGGTTGCATAAATTACTAGTTTGTTCGTTTCAGTTTTTTAGTGAAGTTTGTTTTTAATAACGACTGTTCCGTAATATATATGTGACAATTCATCGTAGCAGATATTTATTTTTTGTATTATAATGTACATCACTATTCTTACAAATGCTATACAGGGTTAGCATAAAATACAATGGTGGTTTCATAAATACGACAGATAACTGCCTCAAGAAAAATTACACATATAATGATAGCTTTAACACATATAAGAGGATGTGTGCTTCTCTAATGTTAGGCATTTCACTGTTTTTGCATATTTAGAGCATTAACTAAAGCAGTTATAGTGTTGCATTTATTGCGTGATTGCAAGCATAACATAGTGCAAATTGTACTGTTAATAGTTCAATAATTTATTTGATTCTTTAAGTTATAGCAGCGCATAACAAGTCAACAATTTTAAAATAATTATTAATAACCGCAGCTGCTCCTACGTACATAGAAGCGCCAATATCAATATAAATCCAATATTCCTATCTAATACTACTACTACGAGGGTGGTCCCATAAGTACCCGGCCTGACCTAGAGATGGTGGTAGTTGTTTGAAAAATATCACTGTATTAGAAAGTACACAATCTATAAAACATATGTATGTTCCAAGAATGAAGACGCCACGTTGTTTAGTATTTGTTTGGCAGCCATCAATATTCAACTTTTTCAGTGAATTTGTAAAAATGAAAAAAATTGGTCATCGTTACGTGATTCAATACTTTTATTTTAAAAGCCTCAGCCCAACCGATATAAAACCTGAACTGGATTCTACTTACTCTAGGTGAGTCTGTTCCTTCGTTTACAACAGTGAAATATTGAGTAGCAAAGTTTAAACGAGGCCGTACGAGCTGCCAAGACGAGCATCACAGTGATCGACCAAATGAGGTGACGACTTCAGAAATGATGAAGAAAATCTACAAAGCGATACTGGACGATCGTCAACTGAAAGTGAGCGAGCTAGCAGACATAGTAGGCATTTCAAAGGTGCGGTATATCGCATATTATCTGAAAATTTCGATATGAAAAAGCTGTGTGCAAGATGGGTACGGCGTTTGCTCACACTCGAGCAAAAACAGTGTCGTAAAGATGTTTCAATTGAATGTTTAGCGAAGTTTCAGAGCAACAAAGCAGAATTTTTGCGCCGTTTCATAACTGTAGAGGAAACATGGGGCCATTACTTCACACCCGAGACAAAAAAACAATCAAAACAATGGTCTCAAAAGGGAGAACCGGCTCCAAAGAAGGCGAAGACCGTTTCATCTGCAAGCAAGGCTATGGCATCGGTTTATTATTATTATTGTGCCTGTGAAAGAATCTTATACCAAAACTGTGCACCCAATTATTTGTTTTAATTGCATATAATTATGCACAGTTATGATGCGAAATTGAAAAATTCTAATTTTAACCACTTTTTACGCAATGCGGAAACTTTTGAAAAAAATTCCTATTCTCCGCATGGAACTCGAACCCGTGATCTCATTCTCATCGGGAGATACATTCCCGACCATTAGACCACGGAGACCGTGAATTCGAGTCCTTCTAATCTGACATAAATTCCATTTTGGAAACAGGTATTGAATGTAATCCACGGTAGATTATTAATTGCATACAATTATGCGTTTTACAATAGGAAATTCAAACTTGTTTTCATTTTCAAATACAGTATTCTACAACCAAAGTTTCTTTAAAGGATGTAAATCCAGGTTTTGGGTTTTCTTTAATTTTAGGCCTTGTAAAAGCCTTACTAATTTTTGTGAATCTGCCGTTAAATTTTAACATTTGCTTTGGCAACCTAAATTTAAAAATCTTTTATTCTACCTGCCATGTAATTGCGACCAGCATTTTATAAACTTATTCATGGCTGTGAAAAATTCCAAAGTATTGAACATAATTAATTCAAATTCCACAAGTTCCTTAAAAAAGTTCAGAGCATCGACCAAAAAAATAATAGAAATTAACATACAAACGCTGTAAATACTAATAATCAACACATTTGGTTTCTGCCTTACGTACATATATGAGTCTGAAGTTATTACCCAAAAATTTGTTGTTCAGATAAAGAAACTACAGACAATAAAGCGAATACACAACAACAGGAATTCGACAACGTTCAATTGTATGTTAATATTCTTGTAAATCGTAAATGATAAATATTAAATCGCGACCAACAATAAGCAATCGATATTACCTCCTGTTTTCGTATAGGATTGTGAATATAATTAACATTTTGTTTGCTTAATGTTTGAAAAATTAAATTTGACTTTTTTTTTCTTGAAGTCTACCAAAGTCATCAGAAATTTAAAATTATTAAGTTATCGGATTGTTGGGAAAGTATTGGGTTGGCAACTAAGTACTTTCGGTTTTTACTGATAGAGAGCGTTGCTTTATTCTTTGTATAACGTATATTAGTGCTGTACTTTACCGTTTGTCGCGTGATACTAGTCACATTGACGTAACTTCAGAAGCAAGTAGTGCGTGATTTTTATTAAAGCTGTTAGTTGTGGGTTAATTTTAAATGGAGTGCAGAAACGAACATTTTCGACATATTTTACTATTTTATTTCCGTAAAGGAAAGAAAGCTGCTGCGGCTCACAAAAGAATATGTGAAGTTTATGGTGCTAATTGCTTAACAGAGCGCACGTGTCAGAATTGGTATAAAAAATTCCGTTCTGGAGAATTTTCCGTCAAAGATGAGCAACGTTCTGGTCGGCCTACTGAAGTTGATGATGACCAAATCAAAGTCATAATTGAAGAGGATCGTCATAACTGTTCGAGAGGTTGCGGAGAGGCTACATGTATAGCACACAACAATTGAAAAACATTTAAAATGTCTTGGGCTAGTTAAGAAGCTTCATATTTGGGTACCTCACGAATTGAAAGAAATTCATTTAACACAAAGAATCAACTTTTGCGATATGCACTTTAGACGAAATGAAACTAACCCTTTCTTAAGGAGAATCATCACTGGTGATGAAAAATGGGTCCTGTACAGTAACATAGTTCGAAAACGATCATGGAGCAAACACGATAAACCAGCTCAAACCACATCGAAAGTTGAATTGCATCCAAAAAAGATCATGCTGTCAGTTTGGTGGGATTACAAAGGTGTTGTGTTTTTTGAGCTGCTTCCAAGGAACCAAACGATCAATTCTGATGTTTACTGTTAATAATTAATAAAACTGGATGAAGCAATCAAAGAAAAACGGTCAGAATTGTCAAATCGGAAAGGTGTAGTTTTCCACCAAGATAATGCAAGGCCTCACACATCTTTGGCAAGTCGTGGGAAACTATTCGAGCTTGGCTAGGAAGTGATGCCACATCCCCCATATAGCCCTGATCTAGCACCATCTGATTACCATTTATTTCGAAGTTTGCAGAATTCTTTGAATGGTAAAACTTTCACAAATGACGATGATCTTCACTCGCACCTGGTTCAGTTTTTTGCTGATAAGGACCAGAAATTTTATGAGCGCGGAATCATGCAGCTGAAAGAAAGATGGCGAAAGGTCATTGAGCAAAATGGAAAATATATAATTGATTAAAAACTGTTCTTTGTTTAAAGAAAAAGTGTTTTATTTTATACTACAAAACCGAAAGCATGTTACTTAGTTGCCAACCCAATAATTTCGTTTTATTTTTCTCGTGAAAGTCGATAGTCGTATTTTTAGTCAATTGACTTTATTCTAAAGCCTATTGTCATTCCATATTTTGTCGTCCACCAATTGAATCAATTAAATGATTCCATGAAATAGACGCCGCCCAAATTGACTAGTAGAAAAAGCGTGGCTTCTTCCCATGATAGTTCCAAGTCCTATACAAGTTTGTTGACTTGCTAGAAGCTGTTACGAGTTGACTGAGATGTGTACTCACTACATTCGCTAGATCTGGCACCATCTGATTACCACTACGTAAAATTAATTAAAAAAGTGAATTTTTCTTCAAGTAAAGATTAAGATGCTTTGCGACGTGAGATTACGTTACTATCAAAAGGATGACAAAGTATGTTGGACCGAATTGACCGACATATTTATTAAATTGTGTGGGAGTTGACATTTTTTGTTTTTTCACCGTTTTTCCTGCCTGTTTCCAGTCTATGATTTTCCTCTGAAGTGTTTTGCTTATTTCAATATTCTATAATCTACTCAGACTACCTCTTTTGCTTTTAGCTCATTGCTTGCATTCTATATCCGCTTAACTTCTTTACACTCGTTCATTCGTACCACCGAATATATGATCGAATCACTAATTGCATTTGTTTTGTGCTTGATCAAAGTTTCATGCTCCACCATTCTCGTATAAATTTGCAATTCAGTATTTTCTTGATTTTCCTATTACTGCCCTTAGGAAATGCATTTCACAAGCATGGATTTTACTTCTGCTTCTATCATTTAAAGAACATCTTTCGCAGCCGTACGAGGAAACTGGCACATATGCTTTTTAAATATTCTTATCTTTGTATCACTATTGATTTCGTTTTCTCGAATAAAAGCCTTACTCAAAGCGAAGTGAATTATGTTAACTCTAGCTTTCTATTAATCACTAAAGATCAATAAAACCTCTTTCCATAATAATTTCGGTACTTTTTTCGACAACCAAGTTGTCATCAGCAGATAATTAATCAGCATCGCTTCTAGACTTCTAGACTAGATCTTTAACGTCAAAAACCAAATACACACTGTGCGACACTGCGATTAATTATCTGCTGATGATGATAGCTTAGTTGTCAAAATACGTGTACAGAATACGAGAATTATTGTGGAAGGGAATTTTATTAACCTTTAGTGATTAATTTAATCAACTATAGTCTCCTTTAAGACATATCTACTAGATATTCTACTATCTCCGGTCCTAGTTATCAACGTGTATTCAAAATCGATCTCAAATATCTGAAATTTTCAGTTTGCTTTATTTTCTTGTTATGTATATATTTTAACAATTATTGCAGGATATGACCAGTATATAAGTTTTTTCTATGTTAATGTTAAGTCAATAGTTTTTACAGCATTCATTTCATACCTCGATATTATTGTGTACGCCTCGTTCTACTTTTGCTAGTATCACTAGATCGTCAGTACACATCTTTGTTAGTAATATTTGTTGTAGTGACTCCTTGATGTGTTTGCTGTTTTTTTTCTATAGTTTTCGGCGATTTCCTCCAAAACTGTAATCAACATAAGAGAACTCAAAACCCTACCTTGCTTTACACCTATTTTAGTAAAACATTCTACGGATATTTAGTTGAATGTTAAAAGGAATCTTTCTATTATTAATAACACCCTATCAACTACATATGTTTCACCGATATCACGGATCGTCAGGCAGATTAGTGTTATTAATGTACGATTCCTTGGTAGCGTCTATCATATCTAATAACGTAGTTATCGACAAGCGAGATAGACGCGTTTCTCGCTTTGTCGTTCAGTATAGTGGACGTCAGAGGGAGGCGCTTGTTGTCCATTATTTTTCTGTATCGAAATGATATGATAGACGCTACCAAGGAATCCTTTATTAATAACATAAATCTGCCTGACGATCTGTGATATCGGTGAAACATATGTAGTAGATAGGGTGTTATTAATAATATGATGATTCCTTTTAACATTCTTTTAATTGGCAAATAGCCGTTACGCAATGCGTCTGTCTTATACGCTCTAATAACGTAGTTATCGACAAGCGAGATAGACGCGTTTCTCGCTTTGTCATTCAGTATAGTGGACGACAGAGGGAGGCGCTTGTTATCCGGGTATTTAGTTGTTCATTGGTATTATATTCCGTGTGGTATTATATGGCAGATATTTTTAGGGTTTCGGATCACTTTCCCATCACTTTTCTCTTAACCTGTACTTTCCAGATTGGTCAATATGTAATTGGAGAAAATAATTATACACTATACTTTTATACTATAAAAGCGTTATTCACTTTATTTTATAAGAAAAGAAAAATACGTTTACAGACTAACTCGATTTATCACCTTTTATTATAATTGCATACACAGCAAAGTAATTCTGCATAACTAGTCAATAAATGTAAAAAAACTTCATCATCTATACCTAAGAATGTACTTCAACATAAAGTTTTGGAATCTGGTTCTAATGGTTCTATTAAAAGATTCAGCAAAAAACATGTCAAGTATTCTTAGAAATGTTGTGAACACGGTGTAGAAAAAGTGAATTACAAAGATTTCAACTGTAACAGGAGAAGTCTGATTTTTCTGTGAAATAAACGAAATCAAAATAGACTGTATGAAATGCAGTTCCATTGTCAGAAGTTTGTCGGTTCTTAAGAAGTGCGGATAATTACTTACCATCAAACCAAGAATTTTATTGCATGAAGAAGAAATGAAATTCGATAACCAGTTAAAAATGGAGTTCTTAAAATCTGACGATGGATGAAGAACTTTATTTCGGTTTATTTTTTTCTTATTCTCTTCAAGTCAAGTGCCAATTCCCGTAAAAAATAAATAGAATGGCTTCTGAACTGCTGCATAAAATTCTCTTTTTTTACCTTTTATTGCTGGTGTTCTTTCTTGACACCTAACATTAATATAGAAATTTAAATTAGACCTTTTTCTTTGTTATTTCGTTTTTTATTAACATTTTTGACACAAAAACAATCATAAAATGCTTTGATAATTAAATGTCTCTGTTAGTCAGTTACATCGACTATTTTTTGCCTGATAAATAAGATTCACAATTAGGAATTTTAAAGCAAACTACACACAAACCTAGAATAGAGACACAGTAGCGATCGTCTGCCTCTAAATTTACTGTTCCAATACCTACATATTTATTTAAACGATCAGTTATACACCAAAATAACAAGAAAGACGAAATTAAATTTAAATTAAAAATATTATAGTTTAAATATTGCTTATACTAAAGTGAAGCGTATAAAGTTTCGAACTTCTGTTCATTGAATTAATAGCTCATTTAATGAAGCATAATATTTATTGCGCTTTAAGAGATGTTACTAGATTAACATAACAGTATCTTTCTTCTTTCGTATTTTCTGTTTTATGAAAGTTGCGTAATCTGCTGGCCAAATCTGAGAGCGAATGCAGCCATTTTTGACCCGCAGCATGGGCAAAGTTCCTGTTCATTTTTATAATCGTTATTAGCTTCTTTGTAACTAAATCTTTACATTAGATTTCATTTTCTAATGTATATAATTAAATTTCTTAATTCTCTACTGTCATCTAACCGACAGTTTATTTACGTTAATTTTTAAATGGAAGAAAACCTATCAATTTCTGTGTTTGAAAATTCTTAACAAGTTAAGTAATTTAAAAGTGATTTGCAGATATCGATTTACTTTTATCTAGCATTTTGATATTTCTTGCAGAGATATTGTTTACAAATTGTCTTCCTTAACACCGCCGATGATGATAATGGATTCTGTCTCCGTAGACTTTTTGTCAGACATTTTATATATAAAAATAACAATTAATGTCATGTATTTATAAAAGAAAAGACAACAAACAAGATATTCTACGATTCAATTATGATATATTAAATTTTTACATTAGAAGCGGGACCACACGAGGATAGTTTAACAAGTAGTGAGAATGACACATAAGTGGCGCCCTAATTGATAAAACAAATGCACTGTAATTTAGGTTGCCTATTTATATGTTTTCCTTCCGATATTTAGATAAATCGGTTGATTAGTTTATTTTTGACAGCTGATTGGAAAAGAAGCAACACGTCGTTTCGTTAAAATGGAAAAAGCAGAGTATTGTGCGGTGATTAAATACTTCGTAATTAAGGATATGAAAGCTACCGAAATAAAATATGAGTTACGGGAAACATTAGGTGAATCTGCTCCATCATTCGCCACAATAAGTAGATGGGTAAATGAATTTAAACGTGGTAGAACAAGCTGTGTTGATGAAGCGCGCTCTGGAGCACCCAAAATCGTGACTTCTAAGGAAATGATTATAAAAATCCATAATATTATTACGCAAGATCGACGACTCAAAGTGAGAGAGATAGCAGACATGGTAAACATTTCAACAGAACGCGTACACCACATTTTAACGAAAGAATTGGGCCTTCCCAAGCTTTCGGCAAGATGGGTGCCGCGATTCCTTACGACTGATCAAAAGTTTACTCGTTTGCGCATTTCCAATGAGTGTTTGGACCTTTATAAGCGGAATCCGGTTGATTTTTGTAGGCGATTTGTTACTTGCGATGAAACTTGAATACACTACAGTACACCCGAAACTAAACAACAGTGGAAACAATGGTTAGAACGTGGTTCTGCACCTCCAAAGAAAGCAAAAACCACTTTATCAGCAAACAATGTGATGGCATAAATTTTTTAGGATTCAAAGGGCATTTTGCTCATTGATTGCCTTCAGAAAAGTGTCACAATAAACGGACAATATTATGCAGAACTTCTACAAAAATTAAATGTTGAGTTTCGTGCTAAACGGCCAGGAACGGCAAAGAAAAAGATTCTGTTTCACCAAGACAACGCTCCCTCGCATACCAGTACAGTTGCGATGTCCAAAATCTACAAGTTGCATTTCCAATTAGTACCGCGTGCGCCTTATTCGCCGGATCTAGCCCCTTCCGACTTTCACCTTTTTCCAAAATTGAAAACGGCACTAGGTGGAAAGAAATTTTCGTCTATCGACGAGCTTATCATCTTCGTAAATGAGTATTTTGCCAGTCTTCCGGAATCGCATTTTAGAGATGGCATAAGGGCATTGGAGCACCGTTAGAATAAATGTATTGCTCTTTTAGGAGAATGTATTGAAAAATAAAAATTATTTTGTATTTAAAAAAAAATCGTTTTTCTTTTCCATTCTCACTACTTGTCAAACTACCCTCGTATTAACTATTCCTAGTCCCATTAGAATACGTATAAATTTTAATTTCTTTTTCTCGTTGTTACATATTTTCTTGAAACACTGGAGGTTAAAGTTTAGGAAACTTATCGTAAAACATATCGTAAAATCTGTCGTTCAATAAATTTAACTTAATGATTTAGTCTCGAAACACTTTATCGTTAGTGTGAGAAGTTCTCTATATACCAAATACCAAATTTTTGGGGTATGGTATCCACATATCTGCTATCTTGAAAATCTACAATAATACAAATGGTTTTGGTAATAAAATAATATTTCTGTCAATCATCAGATCTCTTGCGAAACAATTATGTCACGTGTTCACATTTCTTTAAATAAATTTGCTAAATTTGTGGCAGAAGTCCTAAATCAGCTGCTAACGAGAGCAACAAAAATCGAAGACCCCAAAAATGTGTCACATCCTCACCATCCTCTACACAATCGCATCAACAGATTAGCAACGGAACGGAACATCGCACAAAAGCGCTGCTATTAATGCTCGGATTTATTAGCCGCTTATATCCGATCACCGATGGAATATCAATGTGACCAACATAATAAATAGGTGTCAATTCTTTTTTTAAACATTAATATTCATGTGTACGCAATAGAGGAACCCATGAATGATTATTGTTCGTGTTTTATTGTAATCGACTTCAGTCTTGAATTGTTTGTGCGACAATAGAGCCACATCGTGATCTGTAAAAGAAAAGGTTTTTTTTGGTGAAGAACATAGTTTCGCGACGCTAGGAAATCGATATTATTGTTTTGGATGAAAGTATCTTCATATACCACTCGAATGTTCGCCCGTGTAAGTATTTCCTTTTAAATTAATGCAAATAAATGGATTGAATATAAAATAATCACTACCTTCATACATATCTGTCCTGTTATAAACTTACAGGCCTTACTGGTGTCTATTATTATTATTTTGAAAATATATGCACTCAAACTAGGTGTAAAAAGTTATACGTTTTTATTATTGGAATTATTAAAATGGTTAAATTAGTAACTTGACGGTATTTTGTTGTTTCGATTGATACGGCGAAAGAAAAACAAATATTGAACCTTTCTACTTTTGGTTTCGCCAATTTTCAATTGTTTTTGTCACATTTATAATACAGTAAAGAAAGTAAATTCCTTTAAGGCAGATATTCTGAAAGTCTTATTTCCTCGTAGACCACCTGCGGAATTTTTTTTCGTACACCCCCTTCCCTGCCTGAAGAATATTGAATTTTCTGAATTCCGAAAATATATGTATTCGAATTAGCTTCCGTATTACTGGAGCTATTAAGTTGGTTAATTTTTTTGTTTCGATTGAGATGGCGAAGAAAAAAGATATTGAACCTTTCGTTTCCAAACTATACACAAAAATATTTTTCTTATTGAACGTCCTGTATATTTCGAAATAAAGTAATATTCTTAACGAAAAATTATTAACACGTTACTACTGTAAAGTTACAAATAAACAGAAAAAATGCAATTATACTACCTAATAACACAAGGCAACAAGTTTCTACTTTTGATTTCGCCATGGCTTTGATAAAAGGTAATTCTAATTTCGATAAAATAAAATATAATTCTATGTCGCCTGGTTTTAATAATCGTTGCATTAGTTATACATCTACCATATTTATATTAAAAATAGTACCAATACCGCCTGCGTAAAAGCTTGCAACGCTACCTACACACACACACACACACAAATATACATATATACATATAAAACTCATTTTTAATGCTGATCTGTTCGTGCCGCTAAAAGTGTATGCTTATTTGTAAATAAATACTTTCGCCCCGAGAGGATGTACTTAACGTGGTCATATGCACTTTATCTACAAATTCGATTATACTCGTAGTAGATAGAACTTATCCAGAACCCCGTCTTAGAAGACTATACAATGTACATAATGTGTATGCACCACTAACACATACCTTTAACGAAAATTTCTTTCCGATTAACCCCGATATTCAACACATGACAATTCCATAGGGTGACCTTTGTTCTTATTTCTCCTTCCATTATGTCTTACTTCATTTATGTATAACAAAATGGAGTAGTCAATAGATATGTAAAGAAAATAAATTCGTGTTAATACAAAAATTTAAAAACAAAGAACCTCCACAATACGTATGAAATATCGTAAAATTTACTACGATTTGCATAGTTTCAATTATTGCTTTCGAGTTTTAACCAATTTCGCGCTATCGTCTTATTAATTTATAAACTTTAATCGAGGCGTAAGTCGACAAAATTTGCATACATTTCCATATTAAATTTAGTTAACGGTTTTAATTAGTTTTATAGAAATTTCTGTTGTTTAAAAATGTTTCTGGCACGTTATCGTGCTGTAAAATCACTTTACCGTGTCTTCGGGCTCATTCTGGACGTTTTTCTACCAATGCATGGTGCAAAATGATAATTTGTCATCGGTAGAGATCAGTAATAACTGTTTCATCAGATTTCAACAGCTCGTAATACACCATGCCATTCTGGTTCCACCAAACAATGAGCATTGTCTTGCGACCAAAACGATTTAGCCTTGGAGTCGATAGGCCGGCTTCGCCAGGTGACAACCATGAGTTTTTGCATTTAGGGTTTCCGAAATAAATTCATTTTTGATCACTCGTTACTATTAGACGCAGAAATGACCTCCTGAGGTAGTATTTCACAGACGATTTTTTAAATTTCTATTTACCTGACATTCAATTGATGTGGCACCCATTTTCCCATCTTTTGGATTTTTGCCATTGCTCGTAATCGGTCGCTAATCGTTTCTTGAGTCACATTTCAACGCTACTGCTAATGGTTTTTGAGTCTGAGTTAGGTCTTCATTCAATAACTCATGCATTTTCGCATCTTCAAATTTGTATGTCAGAACGTTCTTTGTCTTGCACATCGTAATCACCACTTCTGAATTGTCAAAACCACGCCTCACATGTTTTTATGTTTTTATGGTTGGAGAAACCGTATGTTCCTACCAGCAAACGATGACTTTCAGTGACTTTTTCTTTTGATTGAATACGAAGAGTAATGCGTACCGCATATGCACTTTCACGATCATGGAGCAAACACGATAAACCAGCTCAAACCACATCGAAAGCTGAATTGCATCCAAAAAAGATCATGCTGTCAGTTTGGTGGGATTACAAAGGTGTTGTGTTTTTTGAGCTGCTTCCAAGGAACCAAAAGATCAATTCTGATGTTTACTGTCAACAATTAATAAAACTGGATGAAGCAATCAAAGAAAAACGACCAGAATTGTCAAATCGGAAAGGTGTAGTTTTCCACCAAGATAATGCAAGGCCTCACACATCTTTGGCAACTCGTGGGAAACTATTGGAGCTTGGCTGATTACGATTTATTTCGAAGATTGCAGAATTCTTTGAATGATAAAACTTTCACAAATGACGATGACCTTCACTCGCACCTGGTTCAGTTTTTTACTGATAAAGACCAGAAATTTTATGAGCGCGGAATCATGCAGCTGAAAGAAAGATGGCAAAAGGTCATTGAGCAAAATGGAAAATATATAATTGATTAAAAACTATTCTTTGTTTAAAAAAAGTGTTTTATTTTATACTACAAAACCGAAAGCACTTAGTTGCCAACCCAATATATCACGGCCTTAATACTTCTTTTCTTAAACCTAGAAATTTTTTTTTCTTCTCAACAGGTAAAGGTGACTGAAAAATTCAAAATAATTTCACGTAACTTTAATTTTATATTCCCATCGCTTTTACAGTTACGTTTCTCGACAATTATTTATTTATTTGATAGTAATTCAATACGCAAAATGTTCCCATAATTTATTATTCTAATACGAACAATTAATACAAGCATGCAATCTAAAATGCTAATAAAATCCATTCCTCTTTTTCGTAATTAATTCACTTTATGGTGGTCAAAATTAGAACTAACAATTTATCTTTTATCGAGAAAATTTTGAATACCTCCCAATTAAGTATCATCTTTATATTGTTTCTTGACACAGTTAATAAATTAGATTAGAATTTTTGAATGCCCCAATAAAATGCCTAATTTACAATAACGATTAAATATGTATATGGAGGACCAAAAGGCTCGAACGCTGATTAAGACAATGTTTTGGTATAATTAAATATAATAAAACAACAATTAAGGTAGTAAAAGTACGTAATTATGTGCAATAAAAGTGTGTTAAAATTCGATAAGAAACTAATAAAATAGTTTATGTATTACATTATTAATTGCTAATAAAACGTAGGAATTATCAGGTCAAGTAGCATGATACTGTGTACATGTGCATATGTTACACGTATACGAACATTGGAATAAGAATTTTTTAAAAAATTTCGATAACAGATCGTAAAAAATTTACGACTTTTGTTACGTCATATTGAGAGGTTGTTAATTCAATTTGCTTCGTTAATTTTAATGTGTCATATTTAATTGATTACCTTTCAAATTATTGAATTCTTACGTACTTTTCAGTTGATATAAGGAACTTTGATTCGGTATTGATTTCTGCCTATTATTGTATGGAAAAATAAAGTAATTTCCAATTGTTTTTTTTACGTTTATAATACAATAAAGGGAGTAGATTCCTTTAAGGCAGATATTCTGAAAGTCTTTCTTCCTCGTAGACACCCCCTTCCCTGCCTGAAGAATATTGAATTTTCTGAATACTGAAAATATATGTATTCAAATTTACTTCCTTGTTACTGGAGATATTAAGTTGGTTAATCTTTTTGTTTCGATTGAGATGGCGAGGAAAAAAAATATTTCGTTTCCAAAATACAAGGGTAGTTTGACAAGTAGTGAGAATGGAAAAAAAAACGAATTTTTTAAATAGAAAATAATTTTTATTTTTCAATATATTCTCCTTAAAGAGCAATATATTTATACTAACGGTGCTCCAATGCCCTTATGCCACCTCTAAAATGCGATTCCGGAAGGCTTACAAAATACTCATTTACGAAGATGATAAGCTCGTCGTTAGACGAAAATTTCTTTCCACCTAGTGCCGTTTTCAATTTTAGAAAAAGGTGTAAGTCGGAAAGGGCTAGATGCGGCGAATAAGGCGCATGAACCGGCGAATAAGGCGCATGCGGTACTAATTGGAAATGCAACTCGTGGATTTTGGACATCGCAACTGTGCTGGTATGCGAGGGATCGTTGTCTTGTTGAAACAGAATCTTTTTCTTTGCCATTCTTAACGGTTTAGTACGAATCTCAACATTTAATTTTTGTAGAAGTTCTGCATAATATTGTCCGTTTATTGTGGCACCTTTCTGAAGGTAATCAGTGAGCAAAATGCCCTATGAATCCCAAAAAATTTATGCTATCACCTTGTTTGCCGATAAAGTAGTTTTCGCTTTCTTTGGAGGTGCAGAACCACGCTATCTTCTAACCATTGTTTCGACTGTTGTTTAGTTTCGGGTATATTGTAGTGTATCCAAGTTTCATCGCAAGTAACAAATCGCCTACAAAAATCAACCGGATTGCGCTTATAAAGGTCCAAACACTCATTGGAAATGCGCAAACGAGTGAACTTTTGATCAGTCGTAAGCAATCGCGGCACCCATCACGCCAAAAGCAAGGCCCAATTCTTTCGTTAAAATGAGGTGTACACGTTCTGTTGAAATGTTTACCATGTC
Organism: Dermolepida albohirtum; assembly: GCA_031893035.1. NCBI lineage: Eukaryota > Metazoa > Arthropoda > Insecta > Coleoptera > Scarabaeidae > Dermolepida > Dermolepida albohirtum. The sequence continues at coordinate 78,335 of JAVIWB010005154.1, forward strand.
TGCTATCTCTCTCACTTTGGGTCGTCGATCTTGCGGAATAATATCATGGATTTTTATAATCATTTCCTTAGAAGTCACAATTTTGGGTGCTCCAGAGCGCGCTTCATCAACACAGCCTGTTCTACCACGTTTAAATTCATTTATCCATCTACTTATTGTAGCGGATGATGGAGCAGATTCACCTAATGTTTCCCGTAAATCATCTTTTATTTCGGTAGCTGTCATACCCTTAATTACCGCACGATACTCTGCTTTTTCCATTTTTACAGAACGACGTGTTGCTTCTTTTTCAATCAGCTGTCAAAAATAACCTAATCAACCGATTTATCTAAATATCGGAATGTAAAAATATAAATAGGCAACCTAAATTACAGTGCATTTGTTTTACCAATTAGAGCGCCACCTATGTGTCATTCTCACTACTTGTCAAACTATCTTCGTATCCACAAAAATATTTTTCTTATTAAATGTCCTGTGTTTCTAAATAATATAATATTCTTAACGAAAAATTTTTAATATGTTACTATTGTAAAGTTATTATACAAATAAACGGCAAAAATGCAGTTGTACTCCCTAACTGGCCAACAAGTTTCTACTTTTGGTTTTGCCAATTGTTTTTGTTACATTTATAATACAGTGAAGAAAGTAAATCCCTTTAAGGCAGATATTCTAAAAGTCTTTTTTCCTCGTAGACCACCTGTGGAATTTTTTTTTCGTACACCCCCTTCCCTGGCTAAAGAATATTAAATTGTCTAAATTCTGAAAATATAGGTATTCAAATTTGCTTCCTTATTACAAAAGCTATTAAGTTGGTTAATCTTTTTGTTTCGATTGAGATGGCGAAGAAAAGAAAATATTGAACGTTTCGTTTCCAAAATATACACAAAAATACTTTTCTTATTGAACGTCCTGTATATTTCGAAATAAAATAAAATTCTTAACGAAAAATTGTTAATACGTGCCTACTGTAAAGTTACAAATAACCGGCAAAAATGCACTTGTCCTCTCTAATAACACTGGCCAGCAAGTTTCTACTTTTGGTTTTGCCAATTTTCAATTGTTTTTGTTACATTTATAATACAGTGAAGAAAGTAAATCCCTTTAAGGCAGATATTCTGAAAGTCTTTCTTCCTCGTAGACCACCTGCAGAACTTCTTTTTCGAAGACCCCCTTCCCTGTCTGAAGAATATTTAATTTTCCTAAACTTATTAATGCCAAATATGTTCCTTACAGTCATTCACTTTAATGGGGTTTTTGCGTCCACTAAGGGGCACATGTAGTGTTTATTATTTTTTGCGAACCAACTATAAGTACAGGACGGGTTGATTATCATTTATAAATTTATATTGGAAATTTGAACTGTAACGCAAGCGTTTTCTTTTTATTGCTGAAATACTTATTTAATATTTAATATCTTGTTTCATACGGTGTGTTATACAAAAGTTTTGAACATACATTAAATTTGTGTAGAGCCTAACTTTTCTTGTTTGCAAAAGGGATCTCTTGCCTTTAGGGTTTTACTTAACAAAATAACGAACGTATTTCTTTTCCTCCTCCCGCTTCTAGAAATTAATTCTGAGCTAGTTTGGCACCCTGAAAGTTAAGCGAAAGGATCGCTGGCAAGGCAAGGATACGGACGTTACAATTTTTCTCGCCAAACTTTATCCTTTCAGAAGAATAAATGAAAAACCCAGACCATTAAATTTACGTTAGGAATAAACGATTTGTCATTTACTGTAGTTTGGTCATAAATACGTTTTCATTTCCGGAAGTTAATTGTTTCTTTGCTGCTACATACTTTGTCTACATTTGAATTAAAATTTTCTAGATTTTTCTCAGAAAAAATCATACCCAATCAGTAGAATTAATTGGAAACCCAGATTATTAAATTTACTTCTAGCAACAAACCATTTTCATCTCCGAGGCTACGTTAACAAGCAGAATTGTCGCATTTGGGGCTCGGAAAACTCAAGAATTATTGTTGAAAAACCTTTCCATACTTAACGTGTGACCGTGCGATTTTTGGTCTGGCGGACTCATTGGAGTCCGAAAATGAGGCTGGTGCAACTGTTATGGTGAATGTATTGCGCCATCAAATGATGATTAATGGTTTTATATGGCCGGAATTGGAAGATATTGATATGGACGATGTTTATATTCAACAAGACGTGCCACACAAGTAACAATACCATCGCTCCTTTGCTTGAAAAGTTTCCTGACCGTGTGATTTCTCGAAGAGGCGATAACAATTGGCCAACGAGATCTTGTGATTTAACACCTTTAGACTTTCTTTAGGGATACGTGAAATATAAGGTCTATGCCAATGGCCCACAATCAATTCAAGACCTCAAAGATGGAATTCGTGAAGTTATCAAGGACATACAGCCGCGAATATGAGAATTGGTGGTGGAAAATTTCATGAAAAGAATATGGTCCTGTAAGCGTAGCCGTGGCGGCCATTTGACTGATATTGTTTCCATTATTAATGGTATACCCTCCTCTTTACAAATGAATAAACGTCCAATGATTTCGCCTAAAAATACTCGTATTTTTTACATATCAAAATAAAACCTCTTATTGGAAGACCCGTTATAATTATTAACATCATAATAACCCGACCGCGAGTTTTAAAAATATTAGATTTGCTTCCATAATACGATTTATGGCGTGTTAAAAGGCTCCAAGCTATACTGCCTCTGGGCCTGATTGGCAAGACAGCCGTCTAGCAAACGGCAGACCGAGGTTCGAGTCCTTTTCCAGTGCAGAAATGTTTAATTACTTTCTATGATTTTAATTAATAGTGGAATAACAGAAAATAATAATTTTCATTAATTTCCCATCGTAAAAAACTTAATTAATTATATATTTATATATAATTATTAATATCATTTGTTATTTTTTTGGATGAAGATATAACAACGGTGTCGAAACGTTAAATTTGGGTTTTATTTCAACTACTGTATCTGTAATTATTTTAGAATAAAACTGTACCTTACAATATTGTATTTTAAAATTTTAATTGCACAGGAATTCCACTTATTCTTTTATAATATTCTACCGCTGCTCACATGCTTCTCTGGTCACGCAAAAATTCTTCGCCAAATATTTATGCGATGTTAATTTAAATCCTAAACCATAAATATACATCCAGAACGTTTAACATAACCTCACATAACCTAACATGTAAACGTATATCTGTTCGGTAGATCAGAATTGTAATTCAACGCTTCATTACCATTAAAATAGGCAACTTTAATTGAATATTCCCCTTATTCCACTTTGCTTTTACGGAATCGACAAATTCCGATACTTCAAATGTACTCCACACACACACACACACACACACACACACATAACACGTGCAAGGAAAGTCGCTTATATTCTGTCGAGATGATGCCGTTGTCTTGACACCAATACCTCATCAATCTTCATAAGATTAATGTCGAAACTTGGAGGAGCAAGTAGATCGCACATTTGACAATGTTTCATCAAGTTCGAAAGCGTGTCAAATTGTTCGCATGAGCCGCATAACGCGCTCCTAACGGCAATAACGTTAACTAGATAACTTTTATCCCTCCCCACCCATCGTTGGCGCGATCGCGAACGATCGAGATAGAAAGAATTCAGGGAAAGAGAGAGAGAGGGAGATATGGAAAAATATCGCGTTTACCCATGACGATTGTGCGGTGCTGCCATCGCGGGGACGATTGTGTACTATAAGATCATCGTTGGTAACTTATTTATTACAATCGTGGGTTTTGATTTCATTTGGGCATTGAACGAACAGTGGTTGTTGCTGTAGTCGGCGCTGGTTGTCGCGTTCATTCCGATCGATAATCGATTGTTTAGAAATGCAAATTTGAATAGATGGAGGTGGAGAATCGTTTAGTATGTAAAATAATAGGTGTAGTTGATTCGACTTTTTTTTATTTCGTTTCTTTAATTCTTTTTATGTAGGTGATGTAGGTGCATATCTAAATCATGGTTAAGCTTAGATAACAACAAATTCAAATAGTTGTGCTTATGTTCATTTGTTTAAATAAGAAAGTTTTTAGTGTCGTATTGGGTATATAGTCATGTGCACGAAAATGGCAGTCCTAAATTAATACTTATAAATAACATTTACAACGGACAGTTCTGATGCAGCTATATTTAAATTATTTAAAATCCCTGAATATATATGGTTTCCGGTAAAGTACCGAATACGAGGAGGATTACTGAGTTTTCTAGTGATACTCTGTTATTTGCTTATGCATTAAAATAGCAGTATCATAGCTGGCGACACTAAACGCAGATGTATAAAGTTCTGTCTGTTGCAAAATAATTCAACAATTTTTTAATCATCCATTGCTGTTTTAATATGGGCCAAGCTAAACATTCTTCATCGGAAAAAAGAGCAATTATACTCAAGCTATTTAATAGAGGCAAAAGCTTAAACTTTATGCAAAATATGCTCTCATGTTCTGCGAAAGTGATTGCAAACGCTGAGAACTGGAGAATAGTGAAAGAAAGTCGTGGTGGAAAAAGGAAAACTAGCCCTAGAGAAGACAGAAACGTTAGAACTTGCGCAAAGATGACACCGTTCATAAGTTCAACTGCAATTAAAAGTGAGTTACATCTTTGTATAAGCTACTACTATTAGACGAAGAAAGATGATTCGAGGAAAGTTGTGCAAGAAGACCTAGGAAGGTACCGTTATTAACTAAAAGCGCAAGACAGAGAACGTTCTGGCAGACCGAAAAAGTTTGAAGATGTGAAACTGCAGGAGTTATTGGACTAACTCCCAACCTAACCTCAAAAGCGATTGGCAGAAGCGTTAAATGTGACCCGAGAAACGATTAGCAACCGATTGCGAGCAGGTGGAAAAACCAAGAAATGGGAAAATGGATACATCAGTTGAATGATAGGCAGATGGAAAATCTAAAAATCGTCTGTGAAATGCTGGTTCAAAAGTATGATCGGAAGTCATTGCTGCATCGACTAGTGACGGGTGATGAAAAATGGACATCTCCTTAATCTCTTGAGTTAACTGAATTTCGTATGCATCCAACTGCAAGACCTTATGTAAAATTCGCTCAAAATTGGTTGGAATAATGCCTAATTGTTGAGATCGTCATGGGATTAACGTTGATTGGTCATTTGCGATACTTTCTTGTACAGTGGCGATACTTTCATGAGAAAGTGCTGTTTTTAATTTGCCTGAATTAGGTTTGTCTTGATCAGATCCGGTGCCTTCAGATTTTTTAATCAATAAAGGTTAATAAAACCCCTCTCCACAATAATTTTCTTATTATGTATACGTATTTCGACAGCTAAGTTGTTATTAACAGATAATTAATTACGTATTGCACCTGGATCCACAGAAAAGCCCGCACAGAAACAAGTTCATATCGGACTTTCACCGTCAAAATCTAAACACACTGTAGATTCGTTTCACATAATTTAAATTGTATTCTAGTGACACTAGAATACAATTCAAATTCACACTATGTAGTTGACTTGTGATGACGAATCAAAGTGCTGCACTGCGATTAATTATCTGTTGATGATGACAACTTAGTGGTCGAAAGACATATATGGTATACAAAAATTACTATGGAAATGAATTTTTTTAACCGTTAGTGATTAATTTAATCAACCGCAGTCTCTATAGAGATTTCCCTGCAAATTTTTTAACTAAATATCAAATTACATGTTCATTAAGACGATTAAAAGCCCCAAAACGACCACGAATTCTGCGATAGGTTTGTTCTATCGACAAACCATATGGTTTCAGTACGTTGTTCTTCTGAAAGCGACGTCATGGGTAGATTTGTATTGGATACACACTAGTATATATGAAGTTTCAGCTGAAACAAAATAAATACTTACATTTAAAATCCTATAGACATTTCTGGAGAGCCTCATAATATTTTATAATATGTTTGTATTTTTGTTTATGTGAGTACGTTTTTATACATACGTTTTAATAGTGTGACACGTTGTTACGAGGGAGCGTTTTTATATTCGCGGAATGGGGGACAAGGGGTGGAAATAAAAAAACCAAATTATTTTTCTTTTTCAATATATTCACCTGCAAGACGGATACATTTTTCACATCTTTCAATTAATTTATTTATACCCTCATAAAAAAATGATTTCTCTTCTCTGCAAAATACGCCGAAACTGCCTCCTTGACTTCATCATCGGCAGTAAATTTTTTACCCCGCAGCTCTTTTTTCATTTTCGGAAACAGGTAATAATCACTCGGGGCCAGGTCTGGGCTGTAGGGTGGGTGATTTACAATTTCGAAGCCCACCTTATGCAGGGCAGCTAACGTAACGCGGCTCTTGTGGACGGGCGCGTTGTCGTGCAAAAGCAGAACACCTTTTGTCAATTTTCCCCGTCTTTTCTCTTTAATGGCTTCTTTTAGTCTCTCTAATATTGAATCGTAATATTCTCCGGTTATAGAAACACCTTTATCTTTATAATCAATCAACAATATTCCTTCCGAGTCCCAAAATACCGTTGCCATGTGTTTCCCAGCTGATTGTGACACTTTAAATATCTTGGGAGGTGCTTTGCCCTTTTTATGCCACTGCATGGAGTCTTGTTTGGATGCAGGTTCATAATGATGAACCCAAGTTTCGTCTCCAGTAACAATTCTACTCAATACACCATCCTTGTCTTCATTATAGAGGTCCAAAAATGCACGCGAACACTCTACGCGCTGTTGTTTTTGCGGCGCGTGAGTATTCTCAGCACCCATCTTGCGCTGATCTTAGACATGCTGAGATGATCGTGTAGGATTTTAAAAATTGTTGTATCGGATACTCCAACCATTTCTGCGAGTTGTTTCTTCTTTAGTCGAGCATCTTCGAGTACAATTTGTTCAACTTTTTGGATAAGTGGTGGCGTGGTCACCTCAATGCTCCTGCCCAGCCTCGGGTCGTCTTCAAGGGATTCCCTTCCTTGTTTAAATAAACTATGCCACTTGTACACCATGGTTTTTCCTGGACAAGAGTCGCCGTAAACCAATGACATCTCATTCATTATGGTCGCGACTGATTTTCCTTGCCTGGTAAGGAACTTTATAACAGCACGATATTCGATTTTTTTCATGTTTCACTTTTCACTCCTGATTATGTTACTTGGTTGACGATAGCTCAAAGACTAACTGTCTAATAACAATAAAACTTCGTGTTTATACTAATCATGAGTCGCTGCACAGGCCACGCCCCCAATGCGCCTACTCACCTCTCTACAACCCGCTCATTCCGCGAATATAAAAACGCTCCCTCGTATTTATGCTTGACTTGTTACAAACCAATGTATTTATAATAAGTAAATATAAAATCTTAAAATATATGTAAGTTCATTCTCTAAGTGACCAGCGAAAATTTTGGCTGTTTCAGCATTGCTTTTAACCCAAGTTCCATCGTTTCTTAAAAAAGGAATTAGTTTAAAAGTGATTGCATTTTTCGTAGTCTTCTGTAGAAAGTAGCTGGATCTTTGAATCGTTGGTTAAATTTACAAAATATTATCTTATGATGATTATTATACGTCCCAATCTATTAAAATAAAATGTATAAAATAAAGTCTGCTTTAAAATTCGTATTTAAGCAATAAATTCTTCATTTAAAAAATCTCAAATATAATTTCCAATTAAAACTTTAAATTCTATACCAAACAAAAAGCTTCCACATCTTTCGGTGATTTAAATCGGAGGTTTTTTAAATTTAGGAAGAGTAGAGATAGACTTGTGTTGATTTCTAGCATTTTGCTATATTGCAATAGTCAGTTGGAATTTTTCTAATCACTGCTAGCTCGTTTCCAATTTTATTTTATACCTGCCTTTCCATTCTTCTACTAATAATATCTGTTACTACTTACGTCACGCTGCCTAGTAATATACTTTTTAGGACTTTTCTAAATACTATAAAAGTGGATCAGTAACTTGGTGAACCTGACCAAAGATAACGTCACTAATGAAAATTTCGATTTGGTTTTCAACTTGGTAATCCTTCGAAAATAAAAGTTGTAGAACAAGCCATTGATATAATACAAAAAGGGCCCTAATTAAAGAAAAATGAATGCTTTTTCTTCAGGATAACGCACGCGCATACACTTCACCTCTTTCAATGGTTAAAATTTATGAACTACTTCCGATTCTAAGTTATTCTTTAGATTTAGCCACCTTAGCCATTTTCCCAACCTGAAAACTTAACTCGATAGCAAAACAAATGAGTCGGATTAGAAGGTAATTACTGAAACTTTCAAACAATTTCTTAAATATTAGTTTTCTGAAGGAATTAATAGACTTGAATATGGGTGGAGTAAATGGAATGATTTACAAAGAAAATTCGTTAAAAAATAAAACAATATTTTACTAAAAACTTGTGTTTTATTGTCAAGTCTTGTTACTTACTGATTCATCCTCGTATTACAAAAATATTATTCTAAACTTGCATCTGTTTTTGTAAGTTTAAACTAAAGAATATAATAATTTCAATAACCTTTCTGGTACAGGAAATACATCTACGAGAATAGTCCGACAAGTAGTGAGAATGACACATAGGTGGCGCTCTAATTGGTAAAACAAATGCACTATAATTTAGGTTGCCTATATATATGTTTACATTCCGATATTTAGATAAATCGGTTGATTAGTTTATTTTTGACAGCTGATTGAAAAAGAAGTAACACGTCGTTTTGTTAAAATGGAAAAAGCAGAGTATCGTGCGGTCATTAAATATTTCGTAATTAAGAGTATGAAAGCTGCCGAAATAAAAGATGAGTTACGGGAAACATTAGGTGAATCTCCTCCATCATCCGCCACAATAAGTAGATGAGTAAATGAATTTAAACGTGGTAGAACAAGCTGTGTTGGTGAAGCGCGCTCTGGAGCACCCAAAATCGTGACTTCTAAGGAAATGATTATAAAAATCCATAATATTATTACGCAAGATCGACAACTCAAAGTGAGAGAGATAACAGACCTGGTAAACATTTCAACAGAACACGTACGCCATATTTTAACCAAAGAATTGGGCCTTTCCAAGCTTTCGGTAAGATGGGTGCCGCGATTCCTTTCGACTGATCAAAAGTTCACTCGTTTGCGTATTTCCAATGAGTATTTGGACCTTTATAAGCGGAATCCGTTTGATTTTTGTAGGTGAATTGTTACTTGCGATGAAACTTGGGTACACTACAGTACACCCGAAACCAAACAACGGTCGAAACAATGGTTAGAACGTGGTTATGCACCTCCAAATAAAGCGAAAACCACTTTATCGGCAAACAAGGTGATGTCATCAATTTTTTGGGATTCAAAGCGCGTTTTGCTCATTGATTACCTTCAGAAAAGTTCCACAATAAACGGACAATATTATGCAGAACTTCTACAAAAATTAAATGTTGAGATTCGTGCTAACCGGCTAGGAGTGGCAAAGAAAAAGATTGTGTTTCACCAAGATAACGCTCCCTCGCGTACCGGCACAGTTGCGATGTCCAAAATCCACGAGTTGCATTTCCAATTAGTACCGCATGCGCTTTATTCGCCGAATTTAGCCCCTTCCGACTTCCACCTTTTTCCAAAATTGAAAACGGCACTAGGTGGAAAGAAATTTTCGTCTAACGACGAGCTTATCATCTTCGTAAATGAGTATTTTGCAAGCCTTCCGGAATCGCATTTTAGAGATGGCATAAGGGCATTGGAGCACCATTGGAATAAATGTATTGCTCTTTTAGGAGAATATATTAAAAAATAAAAATTATTTTGTATTTAAAAAATTCGTTTTTCTTTTCCATTCTCACTACTTGTCAAACTACCCTCGTATGTTTACTTATATCTATGTATATTGCGATACAATGGAATATGCTACATGCAAAATAAATTTGGTAGTACATTAATCATAATTCTATATACCTAGACGTTTCTATTAACATTAGAAGCTAATGCGTAAATTGAATAATTAATTACACTATTTAACTATTTAAATAGTAATTACTTTCCATAATTTACAACCAATTTGTTTCTGTTAATAACTGAATAACAAAGTAAGTGGGTTTCCATTTGTCAGTTCTGATTTTTAACTGTAATTTTACATAAATGCCTAGCGAATGGGTGTGGTATCAATTTATCTCTAAAATCGCATTTATTATTTCTTGGATTTTTAAGACGGTCTTAATGAGAAAAAAATAGTGAACTTTTATTGACATATTTAATACTTAGTAATTATAATACTAATATAAGTATTTATTTAAATAATAAATGCGGTAAATAATGAACTATTGCTTAAAAATATACGGGGTGTCAAATTTTTTTTAAATTTCTGGACACGAAACGTTCAATTGTTTTTCTTTTTTAGCAATCTCAATCAATACAAAAATACTACGCAACTGTCAATTTAACAAGCTTGACGGGGTACACTATAATTAGTTTTACACATCCTTTATTTAATAATTTTGTTATTAAAGAACAAATACTATGTTGAAATGTTAATTTTACAGTGTGCGTCTTGGCCTTCAGCGGTACGGATCGTGTGCGGGATTAATTGTTTCGTACGGGTATTTATTGCCGTAGTTATCCAGGTGCAACACTGCTTAATTTATCTGCTGATGATGACAACTTACTTGTCGAAATACGTATAAGGAATTACGAAAATTAATGTGGAGAGGGATTATATAGCAACCTTAGTGATTAAATTAATTTTTGTTTAAATTATATTTGAAAGATTGTCTCATACAATAAGTGAGCAGTTTAACAAATCATTAGCATTACGATTCGTTAAAAAGAGGTAAAAGCCCCTTACCACATCAATGTCGTATTCCATGTACGTATTTCGACAACTAAACTTTCATCATCAACCAGATTAATCGCAGTATCGCATGGGGTAAAGGTCACGAAGAGGAATCCGCGAACTACTTTACGCTAACAACATGTTGCGGTAAATGCGAAATGGTAATTAATTTCTGCTGATGATGGCAACTTAGTTGTCGAAAGGCGTATACAATACACGGACATTGGTGTAGTAAAGGGTTTTCACCTTTTTTTGATTAAATCAACTAATCACAGTCTCTAACAAAATTTACTTACATAAAATAATGATAAATTATTAAAATTTTATTTGAAAGAAATGAAAAAATTAATATTCTAAAATTTATATTTTAATTGAAGAAATAATATACACATAGATATAATTATAGGCTTTTACTATGCGAAGATGAAGAATTCTAATTTTTTTACTATTTAACAAATGTTTTTCTCAAAAATTTTCGCAACGTGTATGTGATGTAAAGGACGGTATAAATTAGAATTTTTCAGTATCATATCGTAAAAGCATATAATTGTACGTGGTTGAAACCGACCGTAGGCTTTATTTAACATCCTATTCCATAATTAGTATTATAAATATGTAGTATATTTAATGTAAAGGGGAATATCACTGTTCTCTGTGACGAAATAGTAAAACACATGCCTGGCAAGCATGAAATCGTGAGTTTGAGTTTCACCAAAGAGCAGGAAAAAAACTTTTGCAATGCATGTACGTAAATTATACAATATTTATAAATTATTCATTTAATTATTACAACGTCTTCAAAACTCTTCTTTGCCTTATATTGTGCGACCAATTTCATTTGGCCAGCGGAAAAAATGTGAACTAATACGCGAAACTCTTTACCTCTCACCTCCTTAACCAATATATTTAACAGAGGTACAGTCAAGTGCAATTTCATATCTATTTTGATCTATTTGTTGTTTGAGTTTGTAGGTTAGTTTGTTGTATAATCTAATAAGCTGCAGTCATAACCTCACATTCACATGTCAAAATTTTGAATTAAGCGCCTCAAAATTTTTCTCGGAGTGTATCTTTTAATAATAAAACGATCGTGCTGCTTGACTGGCCAAATTGAGTTGAGTATGTTTTAATTTGTCTGCAAATTCTTTAAATGAATATTTGTGAATGAGTTAATCACATAATCACATAGTTTTTGCGAATGCCAAATTTTTTAAATTAATAATTATTTTAATCATATATTAGTTTTTCGATTAAAGACATCTTTCATAATTCTCGTAGAAGTTTTGGGTTTTTTTCCATTAATAAATGTTCCTTCTTCTAGTATTGCTATAAATATGGAAAAACATTTGAATTGCATAGATAATAATTATATGGAGGCGCATTCAACAAATCTATTTCTGTGTTAGCATTAAATTATCCGAATTTCGTTAGAACGGAAAAGAATCTTTACTAAAAGTTTTAAACAAAATAAACGAACATAGTACGACCATGTATACGATGTGCTTTCATATATTTTTGAACAACAACATATTAAATTTCTGATAAAATTATACGAAGATGGGAAACAAAGAAATAATTATGATAAACATAAAAAAAACATTTGACTTTTCTAAATTTTCTGTAACTGTATTCGAACTGTTCAATTCTATATTAATAATAAATATATTAATGCCTCTCCATGAAAAAAATGCTTGCGCATTCAGCGTTCATATTTTATTGAACAACACTGTATACTTTATTAAATATTCTATCGAACAAGAGTGTATAATTTATTAAGTTGCTGACAAAATTGTATTAAAGTAGGAAGTAGGAAAATAATTATGATTAAAACTGAAAACGAATCTGAATTGTTTTATTTCATCAAGTTTTTTGAAACTGTATTCAAACTTTCCAGTCCTATGCTAATATTAAATATATAATGCATCTACACTGTATACCTTATTAAATTGTTAATTAAATGGATGACAACGAAAGTAATAATGTACTAAAAATGGTTCGCAATTCTTTAATGAATATAATGGATAAATATTTGAATTGTTTAGGTAATAATTATATGGAACAATATTCAACGAATACATTTCTGTGTCACCACTATATTAGGGCAACCCCATTAAGACAAAATAGAAGTTTATCTAAAAGTTTTAAAGAAAATAGACAGACATAATAGACATGTTTTATGCGTTCGTATTTCATTGAACAATAGTGTATAGTATATTAAATTGCCGATAAAATTACTTGAATATAGAAGATATGGAAATAATTACGATTCAACCTACAAAGACTTTCGAATTGCTTTATTTCAACAAGTTTTTTGTAACTGTATTCAAACTGTTCAGTTCTACGTTAATATTGAACAGATTGATGTGTGTATTTAATAAAATACTACGAACGTTCATATTTTATTGAACACCACTGTATACTTTATTAACTTGTTAGTTAAATGGAAGACAAGCAAAGAAAATAATTATGTATTAAAAAAGATTTTTTTGTAGTTCTTTTATGAATATCGGTATTAAAGAAGTAATTATTGCTATCAACGTGAACAAATATTTAAATTGCATAGGTAATAATTATATGGAATTGTATTCAACGAATTCCATTTCTCTAGGATTAAATAACTTCAATCTCATTATTACAGAAAAGACTAAAGTAGGATTGTAAAAGGATTAAATAAATTATGATTAAAAAACGTTTGAATTGCTTCATTTCAATCTCAATTATTATTACAGAAAAGAGTTTTTCCTAAATGTTTTAAAAAATATAGGCAAACATAGTACCTAAATTCTTCGCGTTCGTATTCCATTGAACAATAGTGTATAGTTTATTAAATTGCCTATAGAATTATTTAAATATAAGCAAACACAGTACCTATATTCTTCGCGTTCATATTCCATTGAACAATAGTGTATAGTTTATTAAATTGCCTATAAAATTATTTGAATATAAGCGTACCTATATTCTTCGCGTTCATATTCCATTGAACAATAGTGTATAGTTTATTAAATTACCGATAAAATTATTTGAATTTAAGCAAACACAGTACATATATTCTGCACGTTCATATTCCATTGAACAATAGTGTATAGTTCATTAAATTGCCGATAAAATTATTGAATATAGGAAATAAGGAACTAATTATGATTAAACCTAGTGAAACGTTAAAATGGCTTCATTTCATAGTTTTTTTGTAATTGTATTCAACTGCCCAGTTTTATGTTAACATTAAATATATTAATGCGTGTACTTGACAAAAATGTTACGAGTGTTCGTATTTTATTAAGCACCATTGTACACTTTATTAAATTGCTAGTTAAATGGAAGACGAGCAAAGAAAATAATTATGGATTAAAAAAGATTTATTTGTAGTTCTTTTATGACTATCGGTAATAAAGAAATAATTATTGATATTAACATTGAAATATATTTGAATTGTATAGGTAATAATTATGTGGAACTGTATTCCACCAATCCAATTCTGTGTTAACATTCAATCACCCCAACCCCTCTAATCGAAAGGGTACAGAATTAATATAGCCAACAGCACGAACAATATCGCACAGTTACGCCTTGGGAGGAAATGTTAGTGTGGTAGTGGTAGTACTAAGTATTAGCAGTAGTAGGTAGTGTTGATTGTTGGGGAATTTGGCGGATAACAGCAACCGATTTTACACTCACACTCTACACGTTCACACACAAACAAGTTATACAAAGAGCGCACATACATACACACACACACACACACACACACACACACAAACATATATATACATAAAAGCCGAAATTGACTATACATAGGAGACGACCGACCCGTGTCTAGAGAGGTGCGAACAGTGGTTAGACACGGGGATGATGTCTGCACGAGGTCGATCCATCATGAGGCCGGGATTGGGCGAGACGTGGGGGCGGGGCGAGGCGGTACCCGAACGCGGCACTCTTCAAATCCGCCGTCGGCTCGACCCCGAAGAGGGGAAAAATGCAACGAAAGGTGGGGAGGCTAGGGAAAAAGAAGTAGGGCGCGATTTTTAGTGGTGGTGGATCAATCGGTCCGCCGAGGGGAGGCCACAAAAATGTATCTCAGAAAGAGAGAAGCGACCGACGCGTACCCAAGAGGAAAACAACCACCACCACTATACTACTCACTCCGCTTAATACACTCTACTCTCTATAACAACACAAACCGAGTTTATACGGTATATACTCTCTCTCTTGTGATTCTCCGACCTTTTTTTTTCACGTTTCTGTCCCGTCTCGTTTGCCGTTTTACCCGAACGAACGACGCGGATCGGCTACTACTGCGCTTGTGTGTTGTTAGTTAGTTGGTCGGTGTGTGTTTGCTTGATCGCGACAATTTGTCGTTAAAAAGAATTTCCCCGTGACATCGGTAGTCGCGTTCTGTCAGTGGCAAAAACAAGACTTCACACGCGCGCGCTTTCACCACCAACATCCAGCCTTAAGAATATCACGGGATCATCACCGTCATCATCATCATCATCGCCGCCGTCATCAAGAGCAGACAATAACGTACAAGAACAAGAAGGATGATCTCATCTTTCCTTTCAACAGCAGAATAACATATCCAGGACGATTCGTCCGTTCGCATGTTCCTGGAGGAAGAGGATACTAATACAACACAACATTACCGCCCCTCTCTTCCCACACCTCTCCTGAACAACCCCACTCCGTTCCACCCACTGGTTCAAACTCGCAAAAATCAAGCGGCAGAAAGAAGCGACTTCGACGACCGCAATTATCACTTGATGTGTGTCGCCTGTTTTCTTTACTACTTTTACAACTGATTGACTACGTATCGGCTACCGGTGTATGTACAAGATTTCGTCAACATTGAAGCAGTAGAAAGTTACGCAATGAGATAACGGAACAATATCGGCAAAACGTTACATCCTGTGTTCGCATTCCTTTGATTGCAGCGACCGAATAGAACGAAATACATACGAACTCTTCTTACAAAGGTTTTTTTTGAGTTTTTAAAATCGTGTATTTTTTGACTTCATCACGTGCCGGTGATTTTATTTGGGGACCATGCGACTAACTACAGTGTGGTAGTATTGTGTAAGTGCGTGCATCAGGAAGCCATGCTTCCCTTGGCGACGACTCAGTGAATACAGCAACAACTGGGACACACAACATGTCCCAGTTTGGCTTCCGAGCATCGCCGAATACTCAGGTACTGAAACTGCTATGCATCTACTACTACTACTACTACAACTACTACTCCCTGTTCCTGGTAAACTGCCTTTAAACCCTGCGCGCGTTCAGCAATATAAGACCCTCTGTAACACAAGTGACGGCAATACGGCCGTTCTTGTTGTATTGGTAACATAATATCGTCTCTAAGTTTCAATTAAAATATTGCACCAGATACGTGTTTCTTTTTGTACAATTTTCAAAAATGTAATTTTCATATCTAAACATTAAAGTATTAGAAAAAGGTACCTCAATTACGAAATTTAAAAATCATTCTTAAAATATATTGGAATAACACGATTTAATGCAAAATATTTAGCTACGAGTAAACAGAACAGGAAATGGATAGAGTTACCTTTGTAAGGGCTTCACCGAATAATGTTTTACATTTTGTAAAAGAGGGTGGAAATTCATTAAAAAGGTTTCATTCGAAAAATACACATGCTTCCCAAGTACGCGATATTTAAGGAATATTTCCCATTTAAATGATTTGATACTTATTTGGACATCTTTAAATATATCCAGATATTGTATTATTGTATTTCTATTTTCGTATATAATAGTACCAGAAAATCCAAATTTTTGGCAAGAATTAGAAGAAAGAATGTGCATTTGCAAGAGCTTGTTGAAAGATGTTGGTAAAGGAATATTTTTATAATTAATACACGGGGAATATTTGGTCAGTTTTATTGTTGGAATACAAAATGTAATACTTTGTTAACCGAAAATTGCTTCCCTTATTTCTTTGTAGATTTAATAATAATATAATTATAAAAAAATAGTAAATTTAAAAGATCAATCTTAAGACTAAAGCTTAGTTTTGCAGAACATCTTTTCGCGACAAAAAGATTATTTAAATTATAAAGTAGAAATTAGTAATTTGTTTTTTAATCGAATAGCTTCAATCAAAATGTATTAATTTTATTAAAAATAAAATTTATAATATGTTTCGAATTAGTAATAAATTTTATAATTCCTATCAGTATTTTATAATGTCCTTCGAATTTTTTATAATTTTTCGTCTCAATTTAAGTTATTTTTTCAAATCGAAAATAATATGAGTAACATGTATACGAATGACAAATAGTCTTCCTATTTGTTTTTTGCGTTGAAGGAATAAAATATAAGACTGGAAGGGAAGTTGAAGTGAATATAGATTGATGAAGTTAAATTTTTGTATAGATTAAAATAAATTTCTTTTTTGACATAAAATGTAACATACAGGGACCAATCATAAATTTTTGTATGCATCGATGTAAATATTATTAATTGTTTATAATTAGACCGGACATATATTAATTAAAATTAAATTATGTTAATTCAAACAGAGAAGCTAAGAAAATGAGTATGTGATATTATAAAATTATAAACAAGGAAACGGAAACATAAAATTACTTTTCGGATTAATATATTTGTGTACACTTTACTTTAACCCAACGAGGATTTGACTAAAATGAAACGTAATACTATTGTCTACATTTAATTGTATCTAATATATTATATTACGTTTTCATTATATGAAGAATTCCGAAGAGCTTTTAAGCATATATAGCTATTTATTTATTTTATATATTTAGCTATATACTAACCTTTTTCGAAATTAAATTTTGTAATTTATATATTTTAAGACATTCATTAAATCTCTTCTTTAACTCATACAAGACAAACCTTTTTCAACATTATTGGAGTCGCATTCAAAATATTTTAATTTAATATCGATTCTTTAGATTCAGAAATAAGAACCAGTTAATTAGGTTGGCGTTGAAGACGCTCTTTCTTATTTCCAGCATCTATGTAGGTTATTAAATAATAACTTCACAGATGTCTATTTATTATCTATTTTAGCGTCGCAAACAGATTTTTTTTTATAACAATAATAATAATTATATATTGGGTAGCAAAATGGATCTGTTTACAGGAAAAAAATTATAATAAACTATTGGAAAATAATAAAATTTCATCAATATTTATAGTGTAACATATGTATACATGCATAATTGGAAAAAACAAAGTAAATTCGTGCGAACAAAAGAATTTATATGCGCGAAAATTAATCAAAAGCAAAAATGGAAGATTTTTCTTGTATGTGTGTACAGTCAGGCCCGTCAGTATTTGGACAAAGTTTGGTTGCGCGTGAAAAAGTGTATTAAAAATTATTCAAAACGGCTACGCATTTTTATATCTTTCAGTAATAAATTTTCATTTTGTAATAGAAAATAAATAAAATAAATTTTATTTTTTCGACCATTAGAGATCATAAAACACTCAGCTATTATTAATGACGTTTCGGGGGGTTTTTTCGTCTTTTTAAAGATATTTTATTTAGCTGTTTTCCTTTTATTAGACACATAATACATCGATTTTATATATATTCAATTGATGGATTTTTTATATTAATATTTATATATAGATGTATCTAGGACGTAGAAAAAGTGCTTGTGGAAAAATAATGCTGAAGAAATAGCGAATAATGAGCGATAATAAGAGAAACTTTCCACAAAGCGTTCATATAAAAATGAAAATACAATCAACAATAACAAAAGAATTGGACAAATAGTACCTCTTTTTACGGATTGGAGAAAATATAGAAACGCGATGTCTTAAAAGAATCCTTCCTTAATCTTTTAAGGATAGTTCGTGAACCATAAAAATTTCGAATGTTTTAAAACACAGTTTTGACAGTATACAACTCAAAGTGATATGTATTTAACGGCAGAGTAATCCGCAAAAAGTCCTTTTTACTATATCTCACACATAACTTAAAAGTTTCTAAAAAAAATGTTACAATACTTCAACGTAAGCTATTCCTCTACTCTCTAGATATCTATTTTTAGAAATCCCTTTTATTTTTTTGGATCTTCATTTATAAGATTTAAAAGAGCTATTGTATTGTGCAAAATTTATATTAGTTGAATAAATTATATTGTATTGTAAATGTATATAATTACATACTCGGGTGCGGAAGATATATCTGTCCGATCATTTATGTGGTAGACTGTATGTACTTATTAATTAGGAAAAATAAAACATGAATAAATAAATAAATACTAATTATTTGGTAGTCAAATTAAGATTATAAATATTCCAAATCTCTTTCATTTGGGAAATAATTATAATTACTTTTAAAGATATTTTAAAATAAAAAACTTAAAACCTCAGACTTTTGATGGGTTTTGCAACATTGCTATTGACTATGGCCTATATGAGTTGTATATATGATTGTACAGAAAACGAGTATTCATACATACATCCAACACATTTTCTATACAATCTGCTATCCAGATATTCCTTGGATTACACTTCAAAATGAGGATTAATCACGCCGAAGATTAAGAGACAAAGAGCTGAGCCGTAGCTTAACATAACATTAAAGAAGTCCTTGGACTACCTGCAATCTTCTTGAAGAAGATAAAAAATTTTTTATTCAGTTTTTGAAAAAATCTATATTCTTATTATAGATACCAAATGAGGGGAACTAATTTTCAACTTTATATGTACATAAATGTAAGTATTAATTTAGAAAAAAACATACATAGAGTGCATAATTTTTTAATGAATATTTTTAAGATGAAGTTCTATGCTAGGATTATAAAATAGAAACACGAAAAAGTCTGACTTACTGCTTGTTAATATGTCTCTATCAGGATATAAAGAAATCTTCAAGGACTTTAAAACTTTAGCGATAACCCATTTTAACATGGTTTTTCGAGCTTTTTTATTCTACCAGAATTAAGTCAAAAGAGTTAAATCAAATTCGACATCAAAGTTATGAATTTAGGTTTGGGAATACATAAAACAATAGCAAGAACTAGAAGAATATGAACTTTATACTGTTCATAGACCAACCATTCGTTAGTGTGCAATAACTTTTGTAAAATACCAAATCCTTGGTTTCACGAGTGGAAAAATTTATTAAATTTTTTTTAATTAATGCTTTTAAGATGAGGTTCTAAGTTAGGATTATAAAGTATAAATACAAAAAGATCTGATTCGCTGTTTGTTAATATGTCTCTATCAGGACACAAAGAAATTTTCAAAGGCTTTCAAAACTTTGCGAGCTTCATTGTTCTCCCAAAATTAATTCAAAAGGGTTAAATCAAATTCGACATCAAAATTGTTTTGAATTTAGGTTTGGGAATACATAAAACAATAGCAAGAATTAGAAGAATATGAACTTTATACTGTTCATAGAACAACCATTCGTTAGTATGCGATAACTTTTGTAAAATACCAAAACCTTGGTTTCACGAGTGGAAAAATTTTTTTTAATAAATGCTTTTAAGATGACGTTCTAAGTTAGGGTTACAAAATAGAAATACAAAAAAGTCTGATTCGCTGCTTGTTAATGTTTCTATCAGGATGAAAAGTAATCTTCAAGGACTTTTAATTACTAGCGATAATCCATTTTAACATGGTTTTTCGAGTTTTTTTTGTTCTGCCAAATTTAAGACAAAACAATTAAATCAAATCGAACATCAAAATTGTTTCGAATTTATCCTCGGGAATACTTAAAATAATAGCTCCAAACTAGCAGAATATAAATTTTCTACAATTCACAACAAAACCATTTGAAACTTGTACATAATCCACCAACACATTCAAACGTTTACATTTTGACATGGTTTTTATTCCTTCAGAATTAAGCCAAAATAATTTGATAAATATTGACATTAAATTCGCTATTGGGACAAAAAAACATAAACGCGAAAGGATAAGATTTGAATTAATAAATCAACGACGAACTTGTACGACATGTTGACCCAAAAATCGACAAATATATTGAATAGAATTCAATTTACTTCCATATATACACAACATATATTTGTGAAATAAAGGTTTAGTTGTGTTTTCAAATACACTTTTAAACATTCTGTATCATTTCTCGAAACGAAAGGGCTAAGTAAGTATTTTCGACATCTACATATTCTTTCTTCAACGAACGAAGATTATTTATTTGTTATGAAACAAAAGAATGTTTCATTAAGTCTTACCAGAAGAAATGAAATCTTGGGTAGCAAGACGATCATCGCAGTGGGCATCAAATGAGGTGATGACTCCAGAAATTGTGAAGCAAATCCACGAAGCTGTACTGGATGATCGTCGACTGAAAGTGCGCGAGCTAGCAGACATAGTAGGTATTTCAAAAAGTGCGGTACATCGAATATTATCTGAAAATTTGAACATGAGAAAACTGCGTGCAAGATGAGTGCCACGTTTGCTCACACTCGAACAAAAACAGTGTCGTGAAGATCTTTTAATTGAGTGTTTAGAATTTTTGCCCGGTTTCATAACCATGGAAGAAACGTGGGTCCATCACTTCACACCCGAGACAAAAAAAACAATCAGAACAATGGACTCAAAAGGGCGAACCGGCTCCAAAGAAGGCGAAGACTGTTTCATCTGCAGGAAGGCCATGGCATGGGTTTTTGGGATGCGCGTGGAATAATTTTCATTGACTATCTTGAAAAAGGAAAAACTATCAGCGGCGAGTATTATGCGAATTTATTGCAAAGCTTGAGAGAAGAAATCGAGCAAAAACAGCCGCATTTGGCTAAGAAGAAAGTGTTGTTTCATTAAGACAAAGCACCAGCTCACAAATCCGTTATTGCAATGGCCAAAATTAACGAATTAAAGTTTGAATTGCTACATCATGTACCCTATTCGCCAGATTTAGCCCCCTCGGATTATTTTCTGTTCCCAAACTTGAAAAAATAGCTCAGTGGTCGAAGATTTTCCAAGGATGAAGATGTGATGTCGGCAGTTAATGGCTATCTTAAGGAGCAAGACAGTTCTTATTATAAAAAGGGTATTGAACTTATCGAACATCGCTGGGAAAAGTGTATATAGCTGAAAGGAGATTATGTTGAAAAAGAAATATATTTCTTTCCAAAATTTTTCTGCTTTCTTTGTTGGGTCGGGTACTTCTGGGACCACCCTCGTACTTCCGTCTCTCGAATAGAAATTAAGTTTCTATAGATAGAAGCGAAGGTGCTTTATATCATTGACCGATTAGCTTTAGATTACGCGACTTTCGATAAATATAAAGACGCTGTCGGTGAGATAAGCAATTTAGACGACGTTGGTGGCTGTAATAATAAACAATATATAACTATATAATCAGAGTTAACTAATAAATTATGTGAATATTTTTAGCAATCGTCATCGGAAGCCATCACAAATATTATGAGATAGATATTTTAATGTTTACAATTATTACTTCTCTGGAATTGAACAATTTTTAATAATTCCTTTTTGGTCAGAAAAGATCCAATCTCCTTTTCAGCCGCGTTATTCATTGTACGTATTTTAAGTACTCCTCTTCATTTCATACTTTGTCATTTCAAATTGGAAATCACATTACTTTCTATTGTACATCTATTGTTAACATTTCATTCCTTTCACAAGAGTCCAACACACCTTTTTTTTTGTTTCGAGGAAACTGCTACTTATGCACTTATTATTCTCAGTATGCAATTGATTATAACTTCCTTTATTGGTATCTATAATGACTATTTACCTCGAGTTATACTTCATAATTATCTCTTCTGTTATATCTTTTAAATCGCCCTTCTTTTTATGAAATTGTTTCTTAAACGAACAACAATTACCGACGTTACCATGCATTACTTATACGATCGTTTGTTATTACCGGATAATTTATATTAAAATTATCTTCTTGCACTGCGTTGCAACCTTATTATAACAAGGATTTTTCAAGTCGTTTATTGATCTATAAAATTACGGGTTTTATAAAAGATAATCGCGTTGATAGGACTTGAGTGCAAAGTATATCGGATGCATGTACTGCTTAATATTACGGTGCTATTAATCAAGGTTTTATAACTTAATTTCGAAAGTATTTTCGAGCCGTGTTATAGGTTGTAAGACGATACATTTTTAAAGGTAATGAATAGATTATATTTCATATTTATAACATAAAATACTAGCCTGTACATATGGTTTTAAATGTAATACATTGGCTGAACAAGTTGCGCATCTCAAGTAACGTATACGAAGTAGTTTTAAATATTTTCAGTGATTATATACGGCATATTATTGTACTTTACTTTTGTAATAAAGTTTTATAAATTAAAAATGTAATCGTAAATGAAAAAGAAAGTTTCGGCGAAAATATTCTTCATTAATCCGAATTGGATAATCTGTCCTTCATCCATGATATTTCGTTACTTGCTTTAGGACAGTTTGTAATGTAGGTTAGTATATCACTGGATTTCAATTTGGTGGATAATAAGCATGGGCGGAAATTCCAAGGAAAGTAAAAGATCATGAACAATATTTGCGATTGACAAAATCGTTTGAAAACCTAACACAAGATCTTCGTGGAACGACAGGAGTTTCTGGGCATCCTTCTCCTATTTGACGCCATTTGATAAACAACAGAAGTTGTGTTGCAAGAGAAAAGCTATTACTGTCAAGGGATAATAAACAGAAACAGTTGAAATATGCATGATGACATTCCTATTGAATTCTGGACGAGTGGTTACGTGTCCTTCGAACAGACGAGACCAAATTTGAAATACTCTTACCAAAAAGAAAGCAGTGTGTTCGGAGAATAGTTATAGAAGCGTATAGCCCATCGTGTATACAGTCTACAATAAAACATGGAGGTGACCTTGTGTAAGTATGGGGTTGAAGGGGTTAAAGGAATTGGGCCATTAATTAAATTTGGAAATTGGAAAATTAATGTCAGAGATTCTGCAGCATCATACTCTACCAGCAGGAACACGATTAATTGGAAATAATTACATTCCCAACACGATAATGAGCCGCAGCATTGTTAAAAATTATTCAAATGAAATTTAACAAGGATATACGCAAACTTTAATCTAACCACCACATAAGTCCAGATATACATATTGTCGTTTGTATGGGATTATTTATTTCCAATTAACTTTTTGATATCTTTTTGGAAGAATAATAACATTCCACGTGAATTTCTTACAAAACTATTCGATAGTTTACCCAAACGCGTGATAAGTGTGATATCTAATAAAGATGGCCATACTAAATATTGGTATTATGGTCTTTATTATTAATATTTTTCGATTTCATGCAATTATTTCGGTTGTGTTATTAATACAGAAACAATTTACTATGCAGAAGAAAGTCTCTTTTAGTTATTTTTTTAAGAATGATGCCGAACTATCAATTTAATATGGTGGTCATCCACTATGCACGCTACTGTATGTTATACACAGTCTGTCGCAGAGAAAAACAATTTTTTTTAAATAATAATTTTTAGTGGCGCCATCTATTGAAGAAAATATGCATGGATATGGTAAATCTTTCACCAATGTTCTGCCAAAATATCATGACATTTGCCTCATTGGAAGCAGAGAAATCGCGCATAAAGTAACAGCGTGTATTCAATTGGTTCAAAAATGAATTCTGAACAAAGAACAAATACCAAGTTCTGCTTTAAACTCGGTAAATCGTTTACTGATACATTTAATTTGATGAAACAAATGTATGGTGATGCGTGTTTATTACGTACAAGTGTGTATGAGTTGTGTAAACGATTTAAAGATGATCGTATGGACATAAATAACGACGAACATCCTGATCTGTGCTTACGAAGAGCCTGAATTTATCAGAAATGAGCCTAAATACTCAGTGCAATACGTAGGAATGGAATTAAATATTTCCAAAGATTCAGTTCCACACATTTTGACACAGCATTTTGGACCGAGAAAGATTTGTTCAAGGTTTGTGCCACACAAACTAACTGATGATCAAGAATTGCTCCGAATTCAATATTGTACAGACTTGATTAAAGACTTAGAAAAGGACAAAAACTTCAGATATTCTATTGCAACTGACGTTAAGACGTGGTGCTTTCAATATGACCCAAAGATTAAGCGTCAAAGCTCTGAATGGAAGCTTCCAAGCAAAGAAAGACCGAAAAAAGCAGTTTGGAGAAGTCAAAAGTGAAGACAGTGCCAATCTGTTTCTATGATTCGAAAGGCATGGTACCCAATGAGTTTGTATCAACTAGTCAAACATTCAATGCTGTATATTACCTTGGTGTTATGAAACGTTTTTTGGCACGTATTCGTCGTGCGCCTCCTTAATATCGTGAAAATTGTAGCTGGCGTTTATAACATGATCGTTCGACAGTTATCAGTAATTTTCTAACTACAAATGGCATTTTAACCATCAAACATTCAGTGGATTTGCCCCCCCTGTGATTTCTATCTTTTCTCCAAACCGCATTTGCATTTGCCAAGACAGCGTTATGCCGACGTCGAAGCCATTAAAAGGGCGTCGACAGCGATCTTGAACGACATCTTTAAAGATTAACTTAAAAATTCATTCGACATGTTAATTTACTGTATCAAACGTTGTATTGACGCCGAAGGCAACTACTTTGAACAAAAAAAATGAATTTTACCAAAACAGTAAGCTTTTGTTTTTATTTTTAAAAAAGTTCGGTTTTCTCTGCAACAGACTGTGAATAACAGGTCAAGACTGTTGTATGGGCATAGTAAATGGAACAAGTTTCTAAATTACGGTGCAAATATGAGCTTAAATTCTTTTGTAAAAAAAATTATTTTTAGACGATTTTTTTACTACCTTAACTGCGTTTTTTCCATGACATGCATTATAATATGCTGAATTTTCCAACATGGAATTTTGCTTATTTCTACCGTTTTGCATTGTTTTCAGATACATATTTGTTCCTCTTGGTATTTTTTAGTGAAGTTTCTAATTTGCATACATGCGTGGATAGCGAACTATTCCATTTATACAGTGTGAACGCCACTTATTCGGTGAACTCGGTGTTTGCCATGATGAAAAGGTGTTCCTATATTTTGGGAAAGGCCGTTCGACAGGCCTAATTAAAATAATCTTTGAAATTAGTTAACGTATTTGCAGATGCACTAATGCTAATTTATCGTAACTTTATAAAATCAGAATCTTATTTTAAAACACTGCCGAACTTTTCTATTACGCGATCATTTTTTTCGTTAACCACATTGTGTGGTAATATATTTACTTTACTTTGTCGACTATATATACTGACTCTACAAACAACGACCTAGTATTTTCTAATTTTTCTATTGCGCCACGTTTATACTTGTTGTAAATAATTTTCAAATCTGTTTCAACGGAAGTATCTTGAAATCTGATGTGACATTCGTCAGGATTGGATTGCAAAGTCACAGATTGGAACTGTTAGAACAACTAAGAACAATCAAAATACTATAAATTGCCATTTCGGAGCTTCCAGTTGGAATTGTATTAATTCTAGAATTGGAGAAATGATTTTTTACCCAGTACGTGGGTAAACCACAAGCCGTTAATAAGGTCCGTAATTGATTGCAGTGATGAGAAATGCGTGAACGTCAGTGTGTGCTTTGATTTTGACAGGTTGACAGGTTGGTTATCGAAACACACATATATATAGAGTACGAATAGTGATGTGGTAAGGTTTCTCTTCACTCATTTCATCGCATTTTGGCACAGCATTTCTGACTGAGAAAGATTTGTGCAAAGTTTGTACCACACAAGCTAACTGATGATCAAAAATTGCTCCGAATTCAACATTGTACAGACTTGATTAAAGACGCAAAAAAGGACGAAAACTTCAGGTATTCTATTATAACTGGCGATGAGTCGTGGTGTTCTCATTATGATCCAGAGACCAAGAGAGAAGCATCCAAGCGAAGAAAGATCGAAAAAAAGTCGTTTGGAGAAGTCAAAAGTGATAACAATGTTGACTTAATTTGGTACGTAGACTTCCGCGGTCGTGGTCCATGCTATCTGCTTCTGGGTTTCCGGGCTGGAACCGCGTCACTAGTATATCTGCCGACGTTTCGTACCCATTTGTATGGGACATCTTCAGGGCTGAACTACTGCACTGAAACTGACAGTTTCAGCGCAGTAGTTGAGTCCTGAAGATATCCCATACAAATGGGTACGAAACGTCGGCAGATATACTAATGTTGACTTCTTTTTTTATGATTCGAAAGGCATAGTGCACAAAGAGTTTAAAACAACTAGTCTGACAATCAATACTATATATTATGTTGGTGTTATGAAGCGTCGTCTGACGCGTATTCGTCTTGCGCGTCCTCAATATATGAAAATCGTAGTTGGCGTTTGTTGCATGATAATGCACCATCTCATCTCTCGACGCTTGTCACTGATTATCTAACTACGAATGGCATTTTAATCATCAACCATTCACGATTTCTATATATTCTCCAAGCTACATTAGTCGATGAAAGGACAAAGTTATGCCGACGTAAAATCCATTAAAAAGTCGTCGACAGCAATTTTGAAGGATATCTGTAAAGATTAACTTAAAAATTCATTCGACCTGTTAATTGACCGTGCAAAATCTTGTATTGAAGTCGAGGGCGACTATTTTGAATAAAATAAATTTTACCAAAATAGAAAGCTTTTGTTTTTATTTTAAAACAGTTCGATTTTCTTTACGACAGACTGTGTATATTCACTGCAATTACAAAAAATAAATAATTACTATTACTATTAAACACGGAAATTCACTTGTATTTCAATATGGGTTCAAAGTACTTTAACTAGTATATGGAAGTTAAATACAATATATGAAGGTTAGATGTATAGATGTGTGGAAGTTGTATTGCAAAAAAAATCATAGCTAATTATATTCGGATATTATCACTCCATGAATTAAAGGAGTGTAAATTATCCGTTTATGATACTAAATTTATGCACTCATTAACCGAGACATAATGAAGCATTATATCAGCGCCATTTTGTGGAACAATGCCAGTCAACATTAATAAATAAATTACCTCTTGCTAGTGTTTGTTTTCATATATGCAAATGTAAAATTTCTTGTTCGACATAAACCTTTTTCTTTGTTTCATATAATTCATGCTCTGATTACCAGTGGTCTAAAGAGCATGCCACTGCAAACTAGACAAACTAATGCTTCTACATATTAAATGTCAAATTTTTTTAAATAAATATTAAAAGCATTACTATCTAAAGGTACTTTATACACCATAAATTTTAAGTCTTCCCATTATATTTGTTTACGTGCCTTTATTTTGAAATTCAAATATTGTTATTAACGTCTACATTAGTACGACACACGCTGTAATTAAATAATAAAATAAATTAACAATCTACTAGTTTTAAAACATACACTTGTTTAATTATTGCTCGGAGTAATGTATTCGTTTCGATACAGTTAATAAAGGAAAAAGCTAAGTGTAATTAAGCTGTTTGTGATAAATGTTATAAGATACCATAACATATATTTAGAAGTAAAAAAAATTAACAAAGAAATTAGTAGTTGAAATTCATTATATCCACCGTTATTTAACATCATCACTGCTAAAAGTCTTAAAGCCTAGAAAGACTTGGAAATATATCAGAAAAAAATAAAGCTATGAAAGACTTGGAAATATATCAGATAATAAAATTTTTTTTGGGCTAATTTACATGATAATAATAATAATAATAATAATAATAATAATAATAATAATAATAATAATAAGTTTTATTTTTAAAGCAAAGCAAAAATAGCAGTTCATACATATTACATATACACCCATATGACAGAAACACCTCTCAAAAAGAGAAAGGATATTTTTTTTTATATAGAAAGTAATTTATGCAATAACAATTTATTGTAAGCAGGTACCGTTTAAGATTGCTTTTAAAAATACAGAAGTTGGTGATATTTCTAATAATACGTGGTAAGTTGTTGTGCAATTTACAACCCACAAAATATGTTCCTTTTTGGAACATAGTTTTTGCATTTGAACCAGGCAATAAATAATTGTCAGTTCGTGTATCATATTCATAAATTACATTGCCACTCGAAAAAGTGTTTTTGTTCTTAGAAAAGAAGCATAGAAGATCTATTATATATGTATTTGTCATAAAAAGTTAGTAGCGAGTTATTACGAAAGTGTTCCCTGCGTGAATCCCTATAGCCTAACCCAAAGATAATTCTCAGGGCTCGTTTTTGCATAAGGAACACCCTGCCCACCCCCGGCGACACTCTCCAGTGTATCACACCATATCTCATGCAAGAATGGGGCAGTCCCCATGATTTTGTTCTCTTTGGGTTGCTGTAATGAATCCATTTTTCATCACCCGTAAAGATGCGATGAAGAAAACCCTTCCTTTTTTGCCGCTGGAGCAGTTGTTCGCAGGCGAAAAAACGACGCTCAACGTCTCTTGGCTTCAAATCATAAGGAACCCAAGTTAATTGTTTTTGAATCATTCCCAACGCATGCAATCGCTGGGGAATGGCTTGGCGGGTAACTCTTAATGCTGAAGTAAGCTTTTTTTGCGTTTGGCACAGATCCTCATCGAACAATGCCTCCAATTCAACGTCTTCGAAGGTTTTTGGTCTTCCTACACGCGAATGGTCGTCAACATCCAAATCACCGTCTTTGAAGCGACGGAACCAATCACGGCCCGTTGTTTCACTTACAGCAGCATCTCCGTAAACTTTTTGGAGTTCTCGATGCGCTTCAGCCGCCGTTTTCTTCGAATGAAAGAAGAAAAGCAACACTTCCCGCAAATGACCGTTATTTGGCAAAAAATCAGACATTTTCGAACAACCAAAAGTATATGACGCAAAAACAAAATCACTAATGTGTCAAAGCGGTTTGTTTACCATATGTCTAAGCTTGGTTCATGACGTTTTGGTTATGTCACAATCGACCAGCACTTACTACTGGAGCCATCTCTTGCTTCATCATAGCCCGACGTTTACGCATAACGATATTCAGCATTCACAGGGTGTGCGAACACTTTTGTGACTGATTGTACATATACACAGATAAAATATATTTAATTTTCTTTTACAAACTTTCAACAAGTTTTTCAACTTCAATTTTTCTAATTTTGAACTCATTTTGTATTAATATGAATTTATAAAATGTATAATGATGACACTAAGGTTTCAAAACAAAGAAAAATCAGTACTAACTGAACAATATTACTATATCCAAGTTAAATTAAAGTTTTAGTTCTTTTTAATTACTTTCTGGTCTGATTAACGTTACTAATTCCTCTTTTGATCACAAATATAGTAAAATATTGCGCCATACTTGTACAAACAAAAAAATTCTGATTTTTGTATGCACCAACTTAGTATATAAAATGAAATATTTTATTCTTATTTCTCCGTGAGAGAATGTAAATATTGGGTCTGGGAAAAAGTTCGTGGCGTTTTTCCCGATAGATGGCATTGGTTGCCGATAACTAAAGAACAACAAGTCACAGCGACACCACCGACGGCTCGTTTTTTAGATGACCTTCCGAACGTTAGTTTGAGCGTAGAAACATTGTAATCGGTGCAGTGGTTGGAAAGTTATTCGCACTTGAAAATGGAGAAGAATAATGAGAAATTTCGCTATATTCTGCAATATTATTATGATAAGGGGAAGAACGCTGCGCAGGCTTGTGATAAAATTTGTGCTGTGTACGGTGAAGGTACTTTATCGAAATCTGTTGCGCGAAAATGGTTCGCTCGCTTTCGTTCTGAAAATTTCAATGTGAAAGATGAGTCACGCTCCGGTCGTCCAATCACTGAAAAATCTGATGAAATTCTTGAAAAAGTCCAACAAGATAAGCATATCAGCAGTGTCGATATTGGCATGGAGCTAGGCATTGACCACAAAACTGTTTTGAACCATTTACACAAAGCTGGTTACAAAAAAAAGCTTGACATATGGGTTCCTCATGAGTTGAGCGTGAAAAACATGATGGACCGAATTAACATCTGCGATGCGCTGCTGAAACGGAATGAAATCGAGCCGTTTCTGAAACGTTTAATAACCGGAGATGAAAAATGGATTACGTACGATAATCGGAAGCGTAAAAGATCGTGGATAAAGGATGGTGAGCCGTCACAAGCGTTCGCTAAGCCAACATTGACGCCAAAAAAAGTGATGCTGTGTGTATGGTGGGACTGGAGGGGAATCGTCCACTACGAGCTACTTCCAACTGGTCAGACGATTGATTCTCAACTCTACTGTGCACAACTAGAGAGATTACGCCAGGCGATTGAAAGAAAACGGCCCGAATTGATTAATAGGAAAGGTGTTGTCTTCCATCATGACAACGCCCGACCACACACTTCTTTGATGACCCGTCAAAAATTGAGAGAGTTTGGTTGGGAAGTTTTGATGCACCCACCTTACAGTCCGGATATAGCACCCTCTGACTATCATCTGTTTCGATCTCTGCAGGACTCTCTCAATGGAATTAAGTTGGTTTCAAAAGAAGCCTGTGAAAACTACTTGATTCAGTTTTTCGACCAGAAACCACAGAAGTTTTTCACCGATGGGATCATGGATCTACCAAAAAAATGGCGAAACATTGTCGATAATAATGGAGCATATTCGGTTTAAATGAATTCGTCCACGCGCCATGCGGGGACCAGTTGAATTTTACTGAAAAAACGCCACGAACTTTTTCCCAGACCCAATATTTATCGCACGACAAACGATTTACTCCATTGGATTCATGTTTTAAACTTGAATAGTTTGTTAGCAATTTTTGTATTTGTGCAATTAATAAGAACCCGTTTCATTTTAACATAATGTATTAACTAAACTATTTTGTATAAAAAGTCTCGCAATAGACGCTGTTCCATGAAATCACCAATCTTCGTTATCGATATATAGTCTGAACTTTGAGGGGGTTATATCTTGGGCTATTTTAAGGTTTTTGCCTACGGATAATTTTCGGAAGGACTTCAAGACTTCAAGGATACATCGCAATAAAGATTTGAATATTTTTAAAATTATTATTGCATCCCAAGTAAAACTATGGCGTACTGCATCGGGCCTATTAAATACAAGAAATGTCCTGAAATTCGCTTTTATGTTTTTAACAATAATTAGATTAGAAAAAAAGTTAGTGCGGGTTTCAAAAACGTCATTAGTTTAATGGCAGATTTCATACTTTGTTGTTTACATTTCTATTGTAACTTGAGGAGAAGATTAGAAACGTACCACCTAGCTGGTTGTAGTCGTTTTCAGCAGTTTTAGTAGAAATAGGATCTTCACATTTAATTGTTCTTTTCTAAAATCTGTAACGCCCTGTATTTTTGTCACAAATTGTCTTTCCAAAATTTATCCCAGAACAAAAAAATCTTTAAAATAGTCCAAGGAATAACCTCCTGAATATTTGCTGCATGTTTCATAAACGTCCTGTACATACGATTTTATTTAATCTTTGAAATTACAGTTTGAACAATGTTTAATTCCATCGACCTCGTTCGAAAACTAGTTGTGTAATAGCTAATTTTGCGGCGTGCTTTAAGAGCATTAACATCTTTCACACTCTCGTTTGTAAATGAGGCGAACAGTGCAAGAGAGAGACAGTAGTGTGTAACATTAAAAACCATTTACTGGACATTGAAGTACGCGACAATAAATTCACATGAACGTGTGTATAATAAATTTCCAGCTAATGTTCCTCTAGGAAAATTATCTGCGCAAAGTTCGGCCGTTATGTAGCTTTTGCGCTAACAACTATTTTGACAGTTGAACTTCTAGTTTCGCGCTTTAAACATATGTAGGTAGAGCAATTTTAGGTGAGTACTACATAAATGAGAGTTGCGGTATAATGGAAGCCAAAATGACTTTTGGAAATACTTTGAAGCAATAGATAACTTGACTTTAACATTTGTTATGCGCGAGTTTTGACAAAAATATAAAATAAATGTGCATTGTGTAACAGTTTGTTTATTGGTATAATTATATTTGACATTAAAAACTAGATTTTCGTTGTATTGTTTCAAACGTGAAGGTTAGTATAGCAATAGTTGATAAAAAGAGTAAAAAGAGTCTGCTTTTGGGTCTTCTTCGAGTAAAGAAACTCAATTATATTTTTTGTTAATGGAATTGAGTTTGAGCCACCTTCTGATTACGATATTTTTCAAAATTTATAACAAATAAAACAAAAACGCATGCACGTTACTAACACAAAATGTTTATTTATACTTTAGACCAGGGATTCTCAAAGTATGCGCCGCAAAGAATCTCTAGGGGCGCCGTAACAGCATCGCCAAAACGAAAAAAAATGAAAAATATAATTTTATGAAAACGAATTTATTAAACAGCTTTTTTGCACTTGTTTGTAAATATAATCGAAGATGAAATTCGTGTTGCTCTATCAAAGATAACACCAAGATTCCACGAACTGATTAAAAATAGCCCATCCCTCTCATTAGGACAGAAAACATTTTTGAAACTCTTATTACTTGTACCCACTTACATTTAAAATGAGTCTCTGTTTTGTATTAATTAGTTACAATTTCTGGTCTAAAAATAAATGTGATTTTCTTTATTTTGCGATTTATTTACGTTTTCCTTCTCCTCCTTATCACAATTACTAGACCAAACAAATTTACCAACAATTATTCGTAAAGTAGTCTTATAAAAGTCTAAAAGTTAATCTGGTACGTAGACTTCTGCAGCCGTGGTCCATACTAATCTGCTCAGGGCTCAACTACTGCTACTGTTTGTCGCGCTGAAACTGAAAACATGCAGTGTCTGAATTTACAATGCAAGACCGTCATGTGGCATGCCGTGAGATTGGGGCATCTCTAGGTATTAGTAACACCAGCGTGCATAAGATCCTGCATGAATATTTAGCCGTTAAGAAGCTTCACGTTGGGTACCACATAATTTGACAACCGTTCAAAAAGACTCGCCTCGATTGGTGCCAAGAAATGCGCAAAAAATACAATGGCGGTGCTTCAAAGAACATTTATAAAGTCGTCACAGGTGATGAATCTTGGATCTACACGTATGAGTCAGATAGTAAACAGCGGTCGACTATGTGGGTGTTCCAAGTTGAATCAAAACCAACAAAAGTTGTTCGCGCTCGAAGCACATCAAAACAAATGGTCGTCTGTTTTTTTGGAAAAACCGGTCACGTTGCAACTGTGACTTTAGAGAGTTGTGGAACGGTCAATCCCGAATGTTACGCAACTATGTACTTGTTTGCCAAAAGTTTTTGAAGAAATAATAAAAACAAACCGAAAACGACAGATCGTTCTCTGCCACGACAATGCGACAATGCGTCGGTTCAAACAATTGAATATTTGACCGGGCAAACCATTGAATTGATACAGCCCTGATCTAGCATCCCGTGATTTCTTTTTGTTCCCACACGTGAGGAATAAACTTCGCAGTCAACGGTTTTCTATGCCAGAAGAGGCAGTTGAGGCATTCAAAACTTATATTTTGGAGATACCGCCTTCACAGTGGCAGCATTGCTTTTCTGATTGGTTTAAGCGAATGCAAAATTGCATTGATTTTCAAAGAGAATATTTTGAAAATCAATGAATCTATTTTCGATATTGAAAAAATTTTTTCTTGTTTGCTATTCCCGAAATATAAACGGCTACCCTCGTATAAGTTATCGTTAGAATAAAACGACATATTAACAAACAGCACATTAGCAAAGAAAACAATACGTTTACTAGTTATAACAAAATGAAAAAGGTGTTCTTTGTAAGCTAAAAATTAATTCAAATGAATCGACAGTATTTTTATTATTATTTGAAAAACAAATTCCAGTTTTATTTTTAAAAATATTTTACGATAGTAAACATTCCGGGAATCATTGATGGGATTTTTTTAATCAATTTCGCTATGAATGTACGCCATCTATCTTATCACTATCAATATATTAAAAAAAATCTCAAAAATATGTAATTAATTTTCACGGTTCTCAACCTTCCTCATTAATTTATAATCGATTAGTGTCGTTGAAAGTTAACTTATGCTAATATATGTTAAATTACGGTGCATCTTGTATACGAATGTCAAAACTATTACGTGTTCAAGCAGCTGTTTACTGATGTTAAGTGAATACATTTAAAAAGTGTGGTATGAAAACAAGAAAATAAGGAAGTTGTATAGAGGTATGTATATGTAAATGCCTTATTTGGAATACAAACTGTTAATAGTTGTTAAGATAACCGTGAAGAAAATGTATTAATATTACGGGCTTCAATTTACGAAATGAGCGTTTCTTTATCGAAATAATGTGTTTTAATTTTAAAGAAATACGAGAAAATAAGAAGACGTTCAGGTGTTCTGGTGTTACAAACTCGTATGAAGAATATACAAATACTTAATGTACATAAGAGAAAAGTAGGAGCTATCGATTGCACAAGATTTTATCAAAGTCCACACGAAATTTTATTTTAAACTCACTCTCATTCTTTCACGATTAAAGCGTTCATGAAATATGTTACGTACCCAAGTTTTTGCTGGTATTAAACCCTACAAAAATTATAAAAAAATCCATCCGCTTCATTCATGGCTTTCTAGCATTAAAGAATTTAGCTCTTTTTTGAATTACCAATGATTATTACATTTGCTGTTCTATTTTCATTAGCAACAGTTCTGTTAATTAGGAACCATGTATATTACACTTTTCTATAGTCTGTATTCACTTCGAAGAGTCTCTTTACGATTTCCCTCATTAACCACAATACGACGATCACTTTATATATGTACCTTACTAAATATATTAGACTGCATTTCTGATATTAAACGCAAGATCGTCAATAAATATTAGAAGTAAACCTTATTTACAAAATTTGATTGGATGTATTGTGTTTCAATAATCTTAATAATAGACTTTATTGTTCAGTAGACTCTAAATCTATACAAACGATGTGTTCACCTTTTGAATGTTTATCCTCTTTGAATCCAACTCAATAACACGTTCAGATGTCCTATTAAAAAAATTTCTTCGTCGTCTAAATCTTTGACTGTTATTAGTTCATCGAGCTCTGTCAAAATGTCTTCTAGTTCCTATGGAGTTTGTTCTTGCTGCTGATCATGGTATAATATTATTTCTTCTATATCGTATTCATTAACTTCAGACCACAATATGTTACATATAATGGAATTGCACGTGTATTATACGTATATTCTGGAGAACCTCAAGGATCAAATCTAGACCCTATGTTGCTCTTGTAGTAGCTATTGATTGCACAGGATTTTACCAAAGTCCACACGAAATCTTATGTTAAACTCCGTCTCATTCTTCCACGATTAAGGCGTTTATGAAATATGTTTCGTACTAAAGTTTTTGCTGGTACTAAACCTACAAAAATTATAAAAAAAAATTTACGATCCGCGTCATTCATGGCTTGCTATTTAGAATACATTTTTGTTTGCTATTAGAAATTTGTGGTTCGAACGTTCGAATTATTTTCAGTTTTCGATTCATCCATTATTTAGGAAAATAGAATTGGGGAAAATTACGTACCAAATGACCATTGGTAGATTTCATGAAAAATATTCTAGTGTTTATATTTATATTTTGCCCAACAAAATATCTTCCATTAATAGGACAATACTAATCATTCATACACACGAATGTGTTCTAGAAGGACCAAAAGTAAATATAAAATTTCATAAATCATAACTAAATATAAAAATAATATGTTTAATATATAAAGAGTGTTTCAAATTTAGCAGTTTTTTTTTTTTTTAGAGAATAAAACACATAACTTGCATTCACTTTCAAAAACTTTTTATTGGTAATTCAAATATCAGTTATGCCATTTATATGCGAAAAATAATATCTGCCAAATGCCCTCCTCTTGCAGCTCCACAGATGTCCACTTTTTTGTTAAAATTTTCAATGACATGTTGACATAATTGAGGCTCTATCTCACCAATGACACGAACAATTTCATCTCTCAAAGCAGGAATTGATTTGGATTGTTTTTATAAACCTGAATTTTCACATAACCCTAAAGCAAATAGTCTAACGGTGGCAAATCACATGATCATGGTGGCCAATTAACATCACCGTTTCTTGAGATTACACGTCCAGGAAATTTTTCTCTCAATGAATCAATTGTTTCGCGTGCAAAGTGAGGTGTAGCGCCATCCTGTTGAAACCACATATCTTCTAGATCAATATTCATTAATTCAGGATACAAAAATTCGGTTATCATCCGACGATATCGATTACCATTGACAGTTACAGCTTCACCACTAGCATTTTCGAACAAGTAAGGTCCAATTGACCATAATGCACAACAAACAGTAACTCGTTTAGGATGCATAGGTTTCTCATGAATAATTCGTGGATTTTCTTCACCCCAGATACGGCAATTTTGTTTATTAACATAGCCACCAAGTTCACAATGTGCCTCATCGGAAAACATTATTTTTTGAGAAAAATCAGCTGATTGTTCATTGATGAAATTGACAAATGAACGACATTTTAAATGATCTAATGGCTTCAGTTTCTATGTTATTTGAAACTTGTATGCTTTCAGAGCTAAATCCTTGTGTAGAATACGCCATGTTGTTAATC
Source organism: Dermolepida albohirtum (assembly GCA_031893035.1). Classification (NCBI taxonomy): domain Eukaryota; kingdom Metazoa; phylum Arthropoda; class Insecta; order Coleoptera; family Scarabaeidae; genus Dermolepida; species Dermolepida albohirtum. Next base: position 115,663 of record JAVIWB010005154.1, read on the forward strand.
CACCAAGTCCAAGTTACTGTGAACGTCGTCTAATGGACATTTCAGGAACTTCGGCAACACTTTCCCGAACCAAACCAATATTCTCGTGCGAACGATCACTACGACTGTATTTTTCACTTTTCTGATCTTCCACGGAACCGGTCTCTTGAAATTTTTTAATAATTTGCCCAATAGTACTTCCAGATGGACGAATATGTAAACCATAAAATTCACTCAATTTTTTATATGTAAAAGTACAGAAACAAGCAGAGAAAAATAAAAGCCTAGCAATTCCCCCAACTTGTCCTCAAATGCTAGTCTGAGTAATGCTCCCATGGAGTCTTTAAGAAGGTCTCCTGCACAAAATATTTTATTAAAATTACTGTACATTACATAGAGGCGAATTTAATATTACATTAGTTCTAGAAGGTGGACAGGAAAATGTAGTGTGATAAGAAATCGACAATCGAGGAATGTGAAAATTCAATTCTGGAAGGAGGGCAGGACAATCGACGTTTCCACATTAATTTTCGTATTCTGTGTACGTATTTCGACAACTAAGTTGTCATCATCAGCAGATAATTGAACAGTGTCGCACCTGGAAAACAACGGCAAAATAGACGTACGAAAACAAATTCCGTACACGATCTGTACCGCTGAAAGCAAAACGGACACAGTGTGACTGACACTACATAAATATTGATATACTCCATCAGATTCCCGAATTGTTATTTTTTGCATAAAATTAATGATGAATTTGAAAATTCACAGCTGTTTTTTGATTAAAGAGAGATTTTCGTGTAATAGCAAGCCAGTTTTGACCTCGTGTTTACAAAGAAACGTAAAAATAATATTAAACATCAAAATATTTCTATCTCTTTTAAATTCTTGTCGTAGTAATTGATTAAGTTTTATCATCGAAATTAGTTTGATCATTTCGCAAAATCATGTTATTACAAATTCTTCATTACAATAATTATTCCTCCGATTTCCGCGTGTGTACGTGATGTCTTGCATGAGTTTGTTTAATTTGCGGGTTTATCAACAACGCTTTTGCAGAGAGACCTTTGCCGACTATCGTACAATACGTATTTGCGTATAAGTTAAAACAGCTTTGTTTACGCTTTTGGGGCGATTGTTTATTTTCAGCCGTTGCTGTTCAACAAATATCGGATCCTTTTTGGAAGAAAGAGATTTGAGCGCGTCACGTTTTTTTGATCTGTTATCGAATGTTTTTATTGTATACACATTAGGTATGTACATGTCCTAAGCATGCTATAAATTTAATTTAATCAGTTTTGTAAAACACAAATCTGTGTATTACACATTTTTTTTACGAAAACAAGTCTACTTTATCTGTAAGGAAATTAGATGACGTAAATATTTTAGGAATCCGACTTTAATCTTGAAGGTCCATGAGTAGGTATTATATGTATTAGCTATTTTGTTCAACAATTAAGAGCATATGTATTTAAACGTAAAATACTTGAACATTTTAAGCAATTGTTTCGCGATACTTGATTTTAGCAAATACGTTAATACTGTATACACATTATGTCCGAGAGAAAACCGAACTTCTTTAAAATAAAAACAGAAGCTTACTGTTTTGGTAAAATTCATTTATTTTATTCAAAGTAGTCGCCTTCGGCTTCAATACAACGTTTTGCGCGGTCAATTGACAGGTCGAATGAATTTTTAAGTTCATCTATAGAGATGTCCTTCAAGATCGCTGTCGATGCCTTTTTAATGGCTTCGATGTCGGCATAACGCTGCCCTTTAATCGGCAAATTTAGTTAGAGTAGATAGAAGTTACAGGGACCGAATCGGTTGAATATAGTGAACGGTTGATGGTTAAAATGCCATTTGCAGTTAGAAAATCAGTGACAAGCATCGAGCGATGAGATGGTGTTTTTACGTTACTGAGGGCGCACACTTAGAATACACGTTAAAAGACGCTTCATAACACAAAGATAATATACAGCATTGACTGTTTGACTAGTTAGTACAAATTCTTTGTGCGCTATGCCTTTCGAATCATAAAAATAAATCAACATTATCTTCAGTTTTGACTTCTTCGAACGGCTTTTTTTCGGCATTTCTTCGCTTGGATGCTTCCATTTAGAGCTTTGACTTTTGGTCTCTGGATCATATTGTGAACACCACTTCTCCTCCCCAGTTACAATAGAATACCTAAAGTTTTCATCCTTTTTTGAATCTTTAATCAAGTTTGTTCAGTGTTGAATTCAGTTAGCTTGTGTGGTACAAACCTTACACAAATCTTTCTCACTCCTAAATGCTGTGGCAAAATGCGATGAATTAAATATTTGAAAATATTTAATTCCATTCTTACGTATCCCAATGAGGATTTCTGCTCATTTTTGATAAATTCATACACAAGATTGATGTTACTTTCCGTAATCCCAGACATTTTTGCACCATGATGTTCGTCGTCATTTATGTCCGTACGACCGTCTTTAAATCATTTATACCACTCATGCACACTCGGATGTGATAAACATGCGTCACCATACAAGTTCTTCATCAAACTAAACATTTCAGTAAACGGTTTTCCGAGTTCAAAACAGAACTTAGTAGCTCAACCTGAAACGTCTTTGCACTGTAATCACGGAATTGCACTTCGCAATCTCGAGAACACAAATTGATTTCATTTTAAACATATGACGATTACCAAGAAAAACAGAAGACAACTGACATCTAGCGACTATTGAATAAACTAGACTATGTATTCGTTTCTCCAGTAGCCGAGCCAAGGCGCAGCGATCGATAGTTTGAACAAAATAATACTTTGTAATACGTATATTCTTTTTTAAACACGCTGTATTATACTACATTATTACAATACATATAACATGCTTCTCCGTAAGGGATTTTTTAAACCAAATTCCGCACTTAACTAGTTAGTACATCATAATGAAATATAGTATGAGGTCATCTAATACTTTTCAAATTCCTAAAAGTCGTACTAATGTTTTAATGTAAAACCCCACTCGCTTATATGTGCAGGAATGCTACTATTTTACCTCTTGACCTATTTTTTAGTGAATTTTTATCACTTGTAAACTATTTAGAACTTGCTTTTTCACCTAACTTGTTTTCTTTTAGTTTTTGTTCGACTGTATGTATTATTTATTATTATTGTTATTAGATTCTTTTTGTATTATTAATTTGAACGCTCTTTAAGACAAAGATAGTACAATAACTTTTATTATTATTTAATTTCTCGCATAAAAAGTTTCTATTTATTTCAATAACAACAATTAGTTTATATTAATTTATTTATTATATATATTTACATTTAATAATCAGATATATATGCGGATTGAATAAAGACAGAATTCAAATTGATTTTTCATCATACATAATCTAATCTAAATTCACATACGTTCGTATTTATATCTAAACCTTATGCACATTATCGCGCAGAACGCTTGACAACTTGATTTCGTAAACTCTTGTATTTTAACCCCATAAAACTGTCAACTATATCATGAAAAAATTCACTTATACTACTCCTAAAGGTCAAGTTATTAATTTATTATGGAAATAATTTGTTAATTATAAGAAAAAACACATATGTTTATCAATTTTTTTGCCGCTCTTATCGTGCTAGATGTGTTTGAGCGCTGACCGCTGAGTCTACATTTTTCATTTGAATTTCATCAAACTGTTACAAATTTACTGATGATTTAATATGTTTACTTTGTTCGGATTTATACCGTCAAACGAGAATTAGTGTACTTTTTCGCTTTTTCTAATTTTTGTTGTGTCATTGTGATATTAGTAACTGTAATATCTTGTAATATTCAAATGTGAATGTACATATATCGTAAAGAGATTCAGGACAATTCTTACAAATGACTTTGCTAAAAAATGATGTATTTTCTTACCCATGGTTAAATATCAACACTTCTAAAGTAGACAAATATGTAAACACAATTAATGTGGAGAGCTTAAATATTTAAAAGAGGCAATGGACGAATCAGTACACTAATAGGTGGTGCGCGCGGCGCAACGAGTGCTTGCGTCGTGTACTGGCGTTACTTGGGAACAACTGTGCTCAGTTGCAGCTGTATAGTTAACATCTACAGTTTTTTTCTGTATCTTTAAATATTCCAGATTATCAAATTGACCGCCCTGTGCGAGGTACGGTCAGTGATACGTTTTTTGTCGGCAAGAAACATGTCTGCTGCAGATATTCACCGACAGATTTGTGAAGTTTACGGACCTACTGCCATGTGTGAAGGCAAAGTGCGTAAGTGGGTCAGAGACATCAAAACTGGCCGCCACAATGTCCCTTATGAGTCCTACTCCAGTCGCCCATCTGTGATCACAGACGATATGGTGGCGTCAGTTGAAGCGAAAATGCTTCAGAACAGACGATTCACCATAAGCAAGCACTCTTTCGAACAACTTTCCTGAAGTGTCGGGGTCAGTGCTGTACAAGATTGTTTCTGAAAAGTTGAAGTTTAAGAAGTTGTGCTCCCATAGCAGAACATGGAGTGGAGACGCACACACTCTCCTGCTAGAAAAGTAAAGGTTTTACGCCGAAGAGACTTATTAAAGAAAATTTTCCAACGACATCAAGCGGTCCATAACATTGTCACCGCCCACGCAAAACCACAGCAAAGAAGTATAGAAAAAATGCTAACGTTTTTACAGTAACGTTTACAGTACTTTGGTATAAAAGTTTCAGTGTAGACCTCAGTGAAACTCAGTTATATGCAGTTGTATTAAAATTTCGCCGGCCTGTGAAAAAAGCTCGTTAAACCTAAACAATGACGAAAAAACTTCTGCAGTAGGCAAAGATGCACCAACATGTTACTGAATTGTGTGTAAAAAAATAGTTTCCCATTGGATACCGCATCTGTTGACTGAAGAACAGAAAGCAGCTACGGTGAATTGGTGTTATAAAACTTTAGATCGCTTCAATGTCGAAAACTAAGAACGTGTACAACATTGTCAGTGGTGATGAATTTTTAATTTACTCATACGAGACAGAAAATAAACGCCAGTCGTCTGTTTGGGTGTTCCGAGGTAAAGAAAAGCCGACAAAAGTCATCCGTTCTCGAAGTGTCTCCAACAAGCTGGTCGCAGCATTTGGGAGGTCATGCAGCAACAATTCCTCTACAAAATCAAAGAACTGTTATTGCCGATTAGTATACAACTATTTTGCCGCAAGTCATCGCTGAGCTTCAAAAAACCAACCTCGAACGACGAATCATCCTCCATCAAGATAATGCAAGTTGGCACACAGTACGCAAGACGTGAATTTTTAACGGAATAAAACGTCGAATTGTTGGACCATTCTCTATATAGTCCGGACATAAGTCCCAACGACTTCTATACTTTTCCGAAAATCAAGAATAGACTGCGTAGCCAAAGGTTCCAGTCGTCAAAAGGAGCAATCGATGCCTTCAAAAACGCAATTTTGTCTGTACCAACAAACGAATAGAACAACTGCTTAAAGAGTTGTTTCGAGCGCATGTAAAAATGAATTAATCTTCGTGGAGAATACTTAGAAAAACAATGAAGTCTTTAAAAGCTATCTACTGTTTTATTCCAGTTTTATATACTAAGCTTAAAAGACAATCCACGTACTTCTCAGCTTTCGGTCTGGAACAGTATCTCTGATAATATTCGTTAACTTGACGACTTGCCAATAAATCGGTAACTATAGGCAATGACCGCGGAAGTTTACAAGCCAGATCACCATGCTTTATTTGATCTGAAGTTCCTCATCTTCTATCACTTGGCTTCTAAGGCAACCCACGTATAATATAAATGAAATTATATATAATATACAGGATGGGCAAATTTGAGGTGAGGAAGTAAATTGGCTTAAAAATACCCTTTTTTTGACAAATTCAGTTTTTTTGATACCAATGTAAAGTAGAAATATGGGAATTAATAATAGAATATGATGTCGGGCAAATGTGCACCTCTAGCACGTCGGCAAACGTCCGCTCTTTTCACAAAATTTTGAACCACATTTTGCAACAAAGCTTCACTTATCTCGTCAATGCAGCGCGGACTTTCATCTTTCAGAGCGTCAGTTATTTGTGGTTTGTTCACGTAAACCCGGTCTTTCAAATAGCCCCAGAGAAAATAATCCAGCGGCGTTAAATCACGAGAACGAGGCGGCCAATAGACATCGCCAAATCGAGAAATTATGCGACCGGAAAATTTCTCATGCAATAACTGAATTGTTTCGCCGGCTATGTGCCTTGTGGCGCCGTCTTGCTGAAACCAAAGGTCACTGATGTCAACATTAGCCAATTTTGGCCGCAAAAAATAGGTTATCATGGTTTGGTAGCGCAGAGAATTCACGGTGACGGCGTTTCCTTGGTCATTTTCGAAAAAATACGGGTCGATGATGCCGCCTGACCACAAACCGCACCATACGGTCACTTTCTTTAGATGTAATGGTTTTTCTAAGACTGTTTGTGGATTTTGTGAGCCCCATATGCGACAATTTTGTTTGTTTACATAACCGCCTAATTGAAAATGGGCCTCATCACTAAAGATGACTTTGTTGAAAAATGCGTTGTTTTCGTTCAGTTTTTCAAACAGCCAATTCACAAACGTTCGACGCCAACAATTGTCGGCCGACTTTAATTCTTGAACGAATTGAACTTTATAAGCGTGAATATGAAGATCTTTACGCAAAATGTTGTGCAAAGTGCCTCTGGTGATGCCCAATTGTTGCGAACGTCGACAAGTTGATGTTTCAGGCTCATTCTCAACACTTTGCTGTACATCGGCCATGTTTGCATCACTACGGCCACTACGAGCGTATTGTTTTGCTCTATTGTCAGCAACAGAACCGTGCGCCTCGAATTTAACGATTAAATTACGCACAGCGGTCAGAAGGGGTCTGATTACGAGGAAAACCTGCTCGAATTTTACGAAGTGATACAGTAAAATTTTCACCATCTTGATAGTAAATTTTCACAATTAAAATTTTTTGTTCAAGAGTGTAACGTTCCATAGTTAAAATTTCCGAACTTTTTACTATATAAATGTCAAAGGATGACAGCTCAATCCTTGACATTTCATCATTTGACAGCCAATTTACTTCCTAACCCCAAATTTGCCCACCCATTATACCGTGAATATATTTTATAATGCAACATGCACATACGTACATACACTAGTTGCTAGAGTAACGTAATAATGAAATGACAGCAATGTATTTTAGCGTGTATTTTATTTTGCAACATAGGATGTGAAGTACAGTAGTTGAACAAAATTTAAAAACTAATTTAACAAATTTTCAAAAATGTCACCATTGACGGCCAGACAGTATCCTAAGCGATTGTTGAATTCATTTATTGTATTTTGTATCTGCTCTGGAGTTATTTCTCTTGAAGCAACTCGTATTCTATTTTTTAATTGGTCAATATTGTTTAGGGGTTCTCCATGAAAAACTTTATTTCTGATACATGACCAAAGAAAGAAATCGTTTGGAGACAGGTCTGGTGACCTTGCGAACCATTCTACTTCTCCTCCACGGCCTATCCAACGGTTTGGAAATCTTTGGTTGAAAAATTTTCTAACCATATGAGAATTATGTGCCGGCGCGCCATCATGCTGGTACCAAATCTCACCATCAATATTTAAAGCGTGGAGGGCTGGCATAACTCTGTACTCAAGCAATTCTAAATATTTTTCTCCTGTAAGAGTACCCTCAATAAAAAACGGTCCTACAATATGGTGTCCAATCAACCCAGTCCAAACATTGACTTTCTGTGGCCGCTAAGTCCTTGTGATATGATATTTATGCAAATTTTGTCTACTCCAGTAGCGGCAGTTCTGTGAATTTACTTCACCATTTACATAAAATGTTGCTTCATCTGTAAAGCAAATTCTGCGTAGTAAAGTATCATCATTATGAAGCTTATCCAACATGATTTCACAAAAGTTACTTCTTCCTTCTGCATCATTCGCAATTAGTTCCAGATGGTTTTGAAAATGATACGACTTAAAATGTTCTCGTTTTAGTAGTTTATGCACGGAAGGTTCGCTTACATTTGTAGTTTGTGTTAAAGCTCTTGTGGAGAGCATATTATTATTTTCGATTGTTTGTAGAATTTCATCTCTTTTGGCGTCAGTAATAACATATCTTGGCCTATTCTTTTTTTTATGATTAGGAACGATGCATCCATTATTTTTATACTTCTGTACTAACCTACTTATTGTAGTTGGACTCGGTCTTGGACGGTCAGGATATGTAATTTGAAACAAATCTGCTACTCTCCTCAAACTCATATTCGAGTTATACCAGTTCACTAATAACAGTTTTTCTTCTACACTATACATACCTCAAAAATAGAGTAACTTATTTTGACATCCTATGTTGCAAAATAAAATACACGCTAAAATACATTGCTGTCATTTCATTATTACGTTACTCTAGCAACTAGTGTATGTATGTGCATGTTGCATTATAAAATATATTCACGGTATAATGCAAATAGATATTATTCACCTGAGAAGTTATTTAAATTCTTTAAAAGTGGAATTTATATAGTGATTCTAATTCTGGACGGCACTGTAATTATGTTCCTAATTTACAGATTTAGTTGATTTAAATAAATAAAGATTTATTCTTAATTAGTTATATTATTGGCATTAGTATCAATTAGTTCGTAGTGTTAATAAAAAAAATCAAATATTTAAAGCAGGTTCCATTTTTATCAAATGACGGTATATTAATGAATTAGGAATCACTTCGTATAATAATTATACGTTGATATTTCGTTACTAACTACAAACTTTATTGTTTTTTTCTTTAACAGAAGTTTGTTATCTACGCTATATGCAAATTCGAAAACACAATCTTTACTTTTTACATTTTACGGATTTTTAATCTGCAAATAGCTATGTTTAAAAGAGAAGCGTTCTTAATTTGTAATAAAATGTATATATTTCTATCGTTTCGTGTTAATTAGTACACGCAACGTATGCATATAAATATATCGGAAGCAAAAGAAAACATTCACCTAGCCCATCACTTTGACAACAGTTTAATTCAAGACAACATATAATCGCCATTAAACGAAAATAATATTATCCAGTTAGTTATAAATATAATGAGATACAGCTGCATTTACATTTACATTATTCTTTTAATATTATTTTGTTCCTTTTTCCATTTACTATTTCCTGCGCGATGTTTTCATTAGATATGTTTAATATAATATATGTATGTATACAGTGTTGGGAATGGCTGTATTTTATACTGTTAATTATAATGCGCGTGTAATAAAAATTTTTATGGTACTTTAGAATGAAACAGACTTGAACTTAATCTTTAATTATGTAATATTACATTATGTGAAATTATACATATGTAAGGAGTAATTATTTTAAAGCAACGTTAAATTTTAAACTACGAGGATTCATTAAATGAAAACCTTAAAATTATTATAAATTATTATACGATAAATATAATTAGCGTACATATATTTGGACGTAGTGTTCCTGACGTTGAATGCAAGTATTCCACCGCTTGAGAAGTGCGTAGATACGTTATATAGTTTTATTGCCTTTTAAAATATTCTCCTTGAAAGTCAATGTACTTTCGCATTCGTTTAAGCCAATTCGAAAGGCATCGCTGCCATTGTCAAGGCGGTATCGCCAAAATATGAGTTTTGAATGCCTCAACTGCATGTTCCGGCGTGGAAAACCGTTGACCACGAAGTTTATTCTTCACGTGTGGGAACAAAAAAAATCACAGGGTGTTAGATCAGGGCTGTACGGTGGATGGCTCATCAAATCAATGTTTTGCACGGTCAAACATTCAATTGTTTAAACCGACTTGTGAGAGCTCGCATTGTCATGGTGGAGAATGATCTGTCGTTTTCGGTGTGTTTTCCTTATTTCTTCAGAAACTTTTGGCAAACAAATTGTTGTGTATCATTCGGAATTGACCGTTCTGAAACTTTCTACAGGCACAGCTGCAACGTGACCGGTTTTTCCGAAAAAACAGGCGACTATTTGTTTTGGTGTGCTTCGAGCGCGAACAACTTTTGTTGGTTTCGGCTCATCTTGGAGTACTCACATACGTATAGATCCAAGATTAATCACCTATGACAAGTTTATAAATGTTCTTTGAAGCACCGCCATTGTATTTTTTGTGCATTTCTTGACACCAATCGACGCAAGTCCTTTTTTGAGCGGTTGTCAAATTATGTGGTACCCAACGTGAACATAGCTTCTTAACGGCTAAATGTTCATGCAGGATCTTATGCACGCTGGTGTTACTAATAACTAGAGATGCCTCGGTCCTACGGTATGTCACATGACGGTCTTGCATTATCAATTCAGACACTATATTAATGTTTTCCGACACAACAACATTTGAGGGACGACATTCACGAAATTCATCGTCCAAAGAACGTTGTCCAAGTTTGAATTCACTATACCAACGGTATACTGTAGTTTACGATGGTGCTTCAACACCACATAAAGAATTCAACTCGTCGATGCATTCTTGTTGAGATAATCCACGCCGAAAGTTATGTAAAATAATTGCACGAAACTGTTCGCGAGTTAATTCCATTTTTCAGCTGAGATAAAGTTTTCACGTTACTGTCAACGACAGAAATAGCGACCTGTCAAACTGTCAAAGTAAATATAATGTCAAAAATGACAAACTTCACGATGCAATCATCAAATCCTATCATATTTGCAAATATGACAATATGTTTCATAATTATATGTTTGATAATCTTTTTCGAGAGCTTCCTTGTCTATCTCTGTGTTTGTGGGATAATATCTCAAAGTCTATTTGTTAATAACATTTTTAATAGTCATATTTGTGACCCAAACTTTTTAGCCCAATTTTCATTTTCCATCTCCACACTTAATTTGATCTCCTTTTTAACAGTGCTAGTCATCATTCTTGACACCCAATTTTATCTGTGTTGTAGTGTAAATACCTATTGTGTGGATATTGACATATTTAATAATACCTATACATAAGCTAGGCGCGCTAAGAACAGCCTTAGTTTGTAAGTTTAGAAAATAATTTTTAATTTTTCTTTTCTCTTGACTTGTTTTTCTTAAATATATTGTAAAATATTTTACTTTATAATTAAGTTTACCTTCAAATTCCTTATTTTTTGTAGCATATATTATTCGTAATCCTTTTTTTTTGTATTATTTGCTTGCTGTATTAGCATTAAAATTATCCTGTAATTGGGTTACCCCGTCGGATAATAAATTATTATTATTATTGTTGTTTCTACAGCAACTAAAACTAAAATATGGTATAAGAGAAGTTTTTCATTCTAAACATTGAAAAATACAGAGACTTCATTGCTTGTTTAGAAGTAAACGCTCTTCAGTTGCGTATAAGCAATATATGATTAATAATATGATTAAAGAGTTAAAAATGGGTATCTATTTCTGCCTTTTTTCACACAGAGCCTACTTAAATAATTAATCATATGTATTAAAAATTTTATTCTTTATGTTTGGGTTTTTCGAACAGTCGAGGACAATAAAATAAACTTTTCTCTTTTATAAGTTGTCGATGTAACTGTTTTTTTTTCTTTTAACCTACATACATCGATTTTATACATACATACTATCTGCTTCTGGGCTTCCGGGCTGGAACCGCGTCACTTGTATATCTGTTGCGTACCCAATTGAAACTGAGTTTCAGTGCTGTAGTTGAGCCCTGAAGACGTCCCATAAAAATGGGTACGAAATGTCGGCAGATATACAAGTGACGCGTTTCCAGCCCGGAAGCCCAGAAGCAGATTAGTATGGATCACGACCGCGAAAGTCTACGTACCAGATTATACATACATATTTTTGTTTGATAGCTTTAATAGTTAAAAAAAGAATACATTGTAAAAACATTCCATCCCTTTATCGTACAAGACATGAATGTATTGAATGCCAGAAGAAGGGCGCGTTTATCTCGCTAAGTCGGCAACAAGATTGCCAGAGTGTATGTAGCAAAACACTCTATTTCTTGGCGATTTGCCAAATAGATGAATGTTAAAAGGAATCATTCAAATACTAACAGCACCCTGTTTACTTCGTACGTTTGCAGAAATAGCACCTATTATCAGGTAAATTTGTGTTATATTAACGAACGACGCCTTTGTAGGGCTTACTGTACTTTTTTGATTTAGGACCGCTTTTATTTTGTATTTTGAATATATATTAATGATTTGACATCAGTTATTACGTCCAAGAAGTCGCTTTTTGCCGATGACTTAAAATATTTTACCTCAATCCACAACATGAATGATCGTGTCTTCTTGCAAAGTCAACTAAATATAATTTTGGATATTCGTCTAGTAACCTAACCAAGAGAGTTACCGCATCAACCTCTTTGTATTGTCTCCTTATTTTCATCCACCTATCTATAGAACCAGTTTCGTCAAATTTTTGGTCTGTTTTTGAACTTATGTGTGTATTTAAAACATATGAGTCATATTTGCATAACAGGAGACACTTTGTATGCTATAATTGGTATAAATCATATAATTTTCACGCAACCTCGGGTGTGCCTCAGGGCTCGAATTTAGGACCGCTTTTATTTTGTATATATATTAATGATTTGATATCAGTTATTGCGTCCAAGAAGTCGCTTTTTGCTGATGACTTAAAAATCTCGATCCACAATATGAATGATTGTGTCTTCTTGCAAAATCAACTAAATATAATTAATGGTGGGTCGAGAGTAACTGTTTACAGTTCAATTTATCCAAATGTATGATTATGACATACACAAGGAAGCTCAACCCAATTAGGTTGGCTATTCATTGCGTGCTACTTCATTAACAAGGACTAATCTAGTCAAAGATCTTGGTGTTTTATTTGATGGGAAACTTACGTTTGTGAACCAAATCTAGAACGTCGCCTTATTTGCGAAGAAATCGTTGGGTTTTGTTATACGTAGATCGTTTACTTCTATATAAGCAATGAAGTCTCTGTATTTTTCGATGTTTAGATAGAAACCTGAATATGCGATTTTGGTATGGTAGCCTTACTATCATGTCCATAAGAACATTTTGGAACCTGTGCAAAATATCTCTCATATCGAGTTGATGGCTTTTATCCAGCACAAGATATTAACCAGCTGGAACTGCTTCAATGGTTTGGTGTCACCTCCCTAGAAGACAGACGCATTTCTACTGGTTTAATATTTTTATATAAACTTCCACATAATGACGTCGATTTGTCCTTCATTCCTTCAAGAATTGAATTTTCACATTCCTCGATTGTCGGTTCGTTATCACTCTACATTTTCCTGTCCACCTTCTAGAACTAATGTAATACTAAAGTCGCCTCTATATGTAATGTGCAGTAACTTTCATAAAATATTTTATGCAGGAGATATTCATAATGACTCCATGGGAGCATTACTCAGACTAGCAATTGAGGACAAGTAGGGGGAATTGCTAAGTTTTCATTTTTTCTCTGCTTGTTTCTGTACTTTTATATATATATATATATATATATATATTCTTTAGTCGGGTACATGATTATATAATTATTATGTTTAGTTACGATTTAGGAAACTTTATATTTACTTTTGTACTTGTTGAACACATTTGTGTGTATGCATGACTAGTACTGTCCTAAATAAATAATCTTACCATGCGATAGAGGGAGGTAATGTTCTTTCATTATTTTTCTGTATCGAAAAGGTACGATCAATCCTACTAAGGCAGCTTCGTTAATAAAACAAGTTTACCTGATGATAGGTAAAATCTTTAAAATTAAAATTCAACAGGGTGTTATTAATATTTGAATGATTCTTTTTAACATTCAAACTAATACATCATATTAGCAATAAAGATATTGAAACTCAATATCTACTTCTATTTTCTCCGATTTGAATACATTTTAACAATGCATTCACAATGTATTCAATTGTTAATCAAGAAGCTTGTAGACTGTTTTATCACCAACACGTATAATGATAATATAGATACACAAACACCATTTTATAAACAAAAAGGTAATTACTTTCATCAGAAAATGTTTATTATTTGACATTCAACAATTTGTAAAATCCGCTAATCATGTTCATTAGTATTGAAAGTGTTGTTATCGCGGAAGTATGCATGTTGGAAAACAATATATTTCCAATACTTAATTCCCTAGTAATTCTTTTCTTTCCATTTGTTTATTTTGCTTCGAATGTAATATTGACTATTACGAAAGCGTTATCGTCATTAAATGAGTGATATACTAGATAATTAGAATGAGTTATCAGAACTGCAGGGAATTAATTGTTTATTCAGACGTGAATGTTGATTGGGAAAAGTGCATTTAGATATTGATAAATTCTGGATATGGAAAGAGTAAAAATGGTAAGTGGAAACTTAAAGGCTTTCTTTTTTGATTATTACGAACCAATAGAATAACAAATAATTCCTTTTGGAAGAATCGGAGACCTCAATTTTTAGCTACTAACTTTATTTTCATGGTTCAGAAGCTAGGTAATAAGAAATTGCGAAATAGATTTCATAATCGCTTAAATAAAGAACATTTCTTTTTCCTGAGGAATAAATAAAACTGCGACTAGTTTCGTCTGTTTGGACTTTATCGACCTGCAATACAGGTTACAATCTCCTCTATATAGGAAAACGAAGAGCAATAATTAAATCTGTTTTATTTATTTATTCCTTAGTTTTATATGTTCTTTAGTGCAATGGAATTTCATAAAGTAAGGACCTTCTTTATCGTTTAGTATGAGGTATTTTAAATATAAACTGCAATTAATAATAATACTAAAACCTCGTTTATTAATTAAATAACAATACTTTTATCACGATGTATATAGTGACATGTTGTGCAATGTACAATAAAGTACCGCAGTGTCGCTGCCATTCTTCAAAGGCACGGCAGAAGCTATTTGTTCAAGCTTCTTCAATATGGAATCTTAAGTCTTAAGATCATTCTACTGCGTTTGAAATCACAATCTTTTAACCCTTTGTGTGGTGAAATTCCTTTTACACTGGGTAATAATTGTATGTGAATTATCTATTAAAGGTATATAAAGAGTAATTTCATTATTTTTGAAAATTTTGAGAAGTTACCGCAACGGGAAGTGATCTTTTACGCCTCCTAAAATATGGGACATAGAAATACAAATGTCGTAATTATTTTTTTTTAAACTTTTATCATTTTGCTTGGAAATATCATTTGAAAAACAGTTCTTTTTTCATTACAATGTAAAAAAAAAACCGCTACATTTCAATGTGGTCAAATTGATGATCACTGTTCATAACATCGTCTCATCTAAATGCTAGTGGCAGGCTACCAGCTCCAAGCGAACATAGTTGAATATACTATAATTATATTTTCTTCATTTGGTGGCGTACCACAAATGGGAGGCCTAAATTCTGTCTCAAAACTCCTACTAAGTCTTCAACGAAACGATAAGGCAGTTATATTTTCACCAGGATTGATAGCTATATATTATATAACTGCTAAAGAAAGTTATATCTGATAAACCAAAGTAATTCTATGCCATCATTTACTGGAACGTCCGTTTACACGTGATAGATCAAAATCCGGAATTATTTTCGGGCATTTCACTGGTACTTTAGTTCTATACTTTTGACAGTTGAGAGGCTGTAGTGACAGATGTACCATTAATATTTGAAAACCAATGAACGTGTCTGTTATCACATCATTTGAAAAAGTGGTGTGCATAGCGAATACTCTATAGCACCTAGCTTATATCCACCTGGTTGAATTTCTTTATTCGCTGTTGTACCTTTGAGCAAGCCTATTAGCACATATAGTACCACATGCTAGTGTTGGTTCACTTTGAGTTTTCCAATAATTTAAAGGTGGTGAAGTTATCTATTAAAATAAATTTGTCGATTCTTCGCTGCAGTAATTTTTTGTTAGCGAAGAAATTATCCTTTCCCTAAGTCCAAGTGCTTCATATTTCTTTTGCACAACTTCATCTTCCCCTTGATAATTTTCAAAGTGTTATGAAACCTCTTTGATCGACGATGTACCATATGTAATCTCTTTTTTCATAGAGTATATTGCTTTATTCCGTGTCTACCTTTGAATAAAATGATGCTTTCATTTACTCTATCTTTAGTTCTATAGTTTCAGAGTATAAATTATCCTATTGCTAGTTCAATACATTTATGAACTATATAATTTCTTAAATTATACCTTTGTTATGTGATGGAATTCAATGATTCTAATTCAGATGAAAAAAGTAAAAGTGTTTGTTCGAATATGTTTTTGGTCATGGTTCAAATTACAATACCTAACTCTTGTTAAGTCGACCTGTAATGCTTATAGCAAGAAAATTTCCGATATTCCAGCATATACATTTCTTTATTATTTAATACGTTTTATTGTTTCGAATCCTAAAACTATTAAAAAATATTTCATTCTTCCTTTCGTGTTCTCAATTGTAATTCTTCGTAAAGTATTGTCAACACTAAGATCTTATACGTCGTTGTCTGCTTTAGATACACGATTTTTTACAACAAAATCATTTTTATAATCGCCACTGTCGCAGTCGATGAGTAAATTGATATCTGTAGTTCAGTAGCTATTTGTTGTATAGTAACTAAGAGCTCTTCGTCCATTAAACGTAAAGTGGTTACCACATTATGGAGCCGAGCTCTGATTTATTCCCAACATAAGCATAGAAGAGATATTTTAAAGTCGCTAAAGTTTCCATAAGTTCAAATTACGAACCCCAAAGACTTGGAGGCCGGTGAACAGAGGAGACACATCAACGAGGATTCCCAACTTCCTTGCCTTAGAACGTCGAGGAATTTCAATCTAAGGGGACTGGAGAAGGCTGACGAATCTAGAATATGTCGCAAAAGAAAATTCGTTAATATTTTATCATTTCTACCTATTCATCTATGATTTCATTTCAAATTACTATCAGGTCAGTAACAATTCGCAGCGCCAGTAGTTTTCACATAGATCTCGAGGCCATCCGATAAATCAAAATCTTGCAATCCGAGGAACGGAGTAGATCGGAGAAAATATTAAAAAGTAAAGGCATCAAATTAGACGCTTGAAGAGTGAAAGAGCTTAAATAAGAAGAAATGACGTTCAATAATAGACGGGAGAAATGAAAAATATCTTAACTTATTTAGTAAGATTACTCAATGGAATCGAAGGATTTGGTCAAATTAGAAACCCAAGGACGATCATCGATAGCTTTGCTCGTAAACCGAGTAATTTTTGCTAAATTATTGATGGTGGAACATCCATTCCCAAATCCATATTGGTGAGGAGACAATAGACGAGGTATATCAGAAACGATTCATTGATATATTAAGGATTCTAACGCTTTAGCAAAATTAATAGGTTAATTGGTCTGTAGCTGCATATATTATTAAGATTGCTTCATTTCAGGATCGCAACTAATAGGGATAATTAATTAAAGATGGATGTTAAGGGTTCACATACAGCTTGTCTATAATCTCCAAAAAAAAAGCTTGGAAGATCATCTTTTGAGGTAAAATAATAGACGGTGCTAATATTCGTGTTAGTGTTCCTAGCAGATCGAAAATTAAAATCACTTAAGATTCTATATGGAACTGTTATGCATTTTTAACTTCAAATTTAGTTAAAGACCTTTATCAAATTCATTCCGATGATGAGACGCTCGACTCTCATTCCTGAAGCAATTCCTTTATCCTCAGTAAATCACTTAAGATTCTATATGGAATTGTTATGCACTTTTAACTTCAAATTTAGTTAAAGAACTTAATCTGTTAAATTCATTCTGATGATGAGATGCCCGACTCACATTTCACTTGCTGAAGCAATTCCTTTATCTTCACTAAATATTTATAATTTGAGCACAGATACAAGACACAAATGTTTTCACACCGCTACCGTTTCCCACAAATATTGTTCATTATAGAGACTCCCATCTGCACATATCCGCACATCCTTTCTTGTGATATGTTTTCAATAACTCACAGACTCTGGTGAATAGATTCATAAATATTAAAACTAATATTGTAAAAGACGGTGGCAATCAAATTAATGCTAACTACAAATTTATACGGTTGTGTTAATTCAATTTTGTAACACAATGCTCTCGGGAGACGTGACTCAATCCCAGCCCGTATACGTTCTTGATTTTTAATGATGACATAACTCAATTTATGGTTGTAAATATATCGTCCAGATCGTGATTTATAAATTAATTTATTAATATGTCTCTTAATATTCTACGCTCCCATTTAATTATGTTGTTGGCAGGAGGATTACGGTTGTTCTCGGCTAAAAGAAGCGACATTATGTGTAACATGGGCTGCTGTTTCATTGTCCGTTTTAGGATTTAAAATTGTAACTTATTTGCGTAATCGTTTTTCATATATGAATGACAAGTGTATTATTGTGTTACATGCAACTATAAATATTTGCATAATTATTGAGTAGCAAACATTATGTTATTATTAATAGACTAGTATTATTACTTACGTTGCTACCTGTCTAAATATATCACTTTCTTCAGTTGTACAATAGCCACTTTGTACATACGAATTATACATTTCTTTTTTACATATTTTGTTCTTCTACTAAAGCCTGTTGAAAAGTTTTGACTTATTCTAGTAAGACTAAAATTATCCATTCTTACACCTACACGTACAACTAATGGGTGTTTTTTAAGCTGCCAAAACCATCAACAAGACAAAGAAATGTGCGTATCGAGGAGAATATTGCTGCTATAGCGCGAAGTATTGAAGAAGACGCCGAAATGTCAATTCGTCGTCGTTCTCAACTTGTCGGCCTTTGTCCTTCGACTACGTGGAAAATTTTACGTAAGGATTTTGGCTTACGTGCCTATAAAATACAGCTCGTGCAAGAATTGAAGCCAAACGACCATCGTTTTCGTTGCGTTTTCGCTGATTGGGCTCATTTGAAACTATCCGAAACTATCTTATTAAAGAGTTGTTTAGTGATAAAGCTCATTTCTGGTTAAATGGGTACATCAGTAAGCAAAATTGCCGTATTTGAAGCGAAGGCAATCGTCAAGCCGTTAACGAATCACCATTACATCCATTAAAATTGACTGTTTGGTGCGGTTTACACGCTGGCGGCATCACCGGTCCTTATTTCTTTCAAAATGAGGAAGGAACTGCCGTTACGGTGAATGGCGAGTGCTATCGAGCCATGCTGACTGAATTTTTATTTCCAAAAATTAATCAGCTAAACATCGACGACATTTGATTTCAACAAGACGGCGCAAATTGTCATACAACGCGCTTAACAATAGATTTATTGCAAAATCAATTTGGTGACAACTTGATTTCCGGAAGTGGTCCTGTCCACTGGCCGCTTTGTTCGTGCGATTTAACGCCTCTGGATTACTTTTTATGGGGCTATGTTGAGTCATTGGATCATGCCGACAAACCAGCAACTCTTGAAGCATTGGAAGCCAATATTGAAGTCACCATTGACGCCATACGGCCAGATTTATTGGAAAAAGTAGTCAAAAATTGAACTTTTCACCCCGAATCTAGATGCGACTCTATGATTAATAATCTGCTAATGATTTTCCGCAATAAATATGCTCTCGTAACTGTCCAATACATGATAGTTATTTATATTTTTGAGTAAACGCGGACAATCCGCGGTTACACTATGATTATTTGCTAGCACGTGTTTCACTAAACTGTATTTCTCAGTCCGATTAATCTTGATTACGATCTCACATAATTATCTGCCGACGGTAACAACTTAATTGTCGAGATACTTATATATAGTGAACATTGATGTGACAAGGTGTTTTTCACCTGTTTTTTATTAATATTTGGAACTAATTATCAAAAGTGAATTCCGCACAAAATTAGAGCCACTTAAATTTATTCCATGTGTTGGATATGAATTTTCTATTTAGAGCGGATATAAAAGAATTCTTCTCGAAGTACCTGAGAAATGACTCAAATCTTGTCTCACGAATTAATAAAATATGCTTTTTGCTTTGTTTACCATCCTACTTTTTTAAGCAATCGCCATTGCGGCAATGGTTATGATTATTAAGAAAAAAATGTATATTACTTAACCTAATTGATTCTGCAGACCTTAATTGTCTTGCATACTGGCATTTTCGCTGAAAGACTTCAGATCTTGGCGCTTAATAGTTCATTAGTATAATTGGTCGCTAAATGCGATAAAAAATTTCTCTCTTATCTTACGCTAATGTAGTGACCTTATTAATGAATAAAAGGTATGAAAGACCTGTTTATATTTTATTTTTTTGTTGGCGAGAAATACAAATTACATCATTGGAGGAGATACTTTTTATTTTAGTAAATTCTTGACATAAACTAAATACCATATATATGTAATTTAATTTTTTTATCTTTCGTTGATGAATTCCCAAAAGTGTTGTAAGTTGGTACATTATTGAATTACATATTGTTGTCTCATCTTAAAATTATATAATTTAAAATATGCCTACGAATGTCTTCGACGAATGGTGAATTTCTTTCTGTTGGTAACTGAAAAAAATACTTCTTTTTAGAGGATCTTACAAAATAATTTATCAGAATTTGTGACATGATTATTGCGTTGGACAGCAGACTTTTTTGTCAGAAGATTCTGTGATCAAGTGATTATGATGCATTATGATATATTGATTCCAAATGCATGTATTAAAAGTGCATACTATTCATGATTGCTAAGATACACAGTCATAACGAAGAGAATATGAAATCAAAATGTAATCTTAGTTGCGACACTATCTCTATGGATCAAAAATACGAATGTTAAGTAGAGAATGTGGTAATAAAATGCAGGTAAACCAAGCAAATATCTTCAGAGAAATGGGGGTAATAATAATAATAATAATAATAATAATAATAATCTTTATTTGTCCAACAGATAATTGCCATTTACAGAACAGTAATACTAATGAATAAATCATAGCCTCCCTCTCTCGTCCAATGTATTGAACGACAAAGCGAGAGTGCGTCTATCTCGCATGTCGATAACTAAATTCCCAGAGCGTATAGACAGACGCATTGCGTCACGGCTATTTGCCAATTAAAAGAATGTTAAAAGGACTATTATTAATAACACCCTATCTACTACATATGTTTCACAGATTCACAGACCTTCAGGCAGATTTGTGTTATTAATGAACGATTCCTTGATAGCGTTTATCATATTATTTCGATACAGACATTGGACGAGAGAGGGAGGCTATGATTTATTCATTATCTTTCTGTATCGAAATGATATGATAAACGCTATGAAGGAATCGTTCATTAATAACACAAATCTTCCTGAAGATCGGTGAATCCGTGAAACATATGTAGTAGATAGGGTGTTATTAATAATAGAATGATTCATTTTAACATTCAGTAATACTAACTAACTAATAGCAATTAGCAATGTATAAATATATATAAAAAAACAAATATAATTCAAAAACAAGTGCCAAATTAAATAAAATACAGTTCAGAATATTAGAAAACATTTTGAAGCCTGTCGAAACTCCTGTACATAACATGCACAGGTGATTTCAACAATACATTTGCTTTCGCCCTAGGTAATTTAAAAGTAGCACAGTACCGTGTATTAGACACGGATACATTAAAGTTAATGCAGGCTAATATCATCGGACAATCAATTTCGTTAGCTAAAAGTTTGATTAAAAATTTACAGCCATACATTTCGCGGCGACAAGACAGAGACTGCATATTATGCTGGTTTAAAAGGCCATCGTAATTCGCACCGCGCTCGGGATAAATGCCAGTCACTCTATAGGAGAGATATTTTAGGAAGCTCTTCTGGATTCTCTCAACGGATAATATAAGAATAAAATTGATAGAGAAGAAGCGACGAAATACGATAAAGGTTAGAGGTAAAATCACATGAGCAAAAGGTTAGATAAAACCCAATAAAATGATTTGGATACGTTGTCAGAGTGACTATATTCAGATTTGTGAAAAGAGTATGGAAAATAGAAATGAGAAGAAAGATAAGACGACGTTTACTAAGGAAAATGAACGATGAAATAAGTAAGAACTAACAGAGGCTGGATAGCAAAGATGCAAAAGGAGTGGCTAAGGACAGGACAATGTGGTAAAGAATAGGGAAAGAAGAAAGTTAATAGAATAATATGAACTCTATATCGGTACAAGCCGGTCCAAGCTCAACCATCGTATTTAAATTTCATTATAATTAACAATAAACAATATCTAAAGCATCATTTAATGCATAGTAGGATCACAACAAAAGGACCTAAAGCGCAATCTTTGTATATATGTATTATAATATGTTTGTTGATATGCTCATTTAAAGGTAATTTTTTATTGGTAATTATTATATATATATATATATATATATATATATATATATATATATATATATATACATATATATATTTGAATATCGTCAGATGCGATCATCCGTCTATGATGAAGTATATTTATTTCCATACTATCTTCTTCTGGGCTACCGGGCAGGAACCGCGTTACTGGTATAACATCCGACGTTTCGTACCCACTCGTATGGGACATCTTCAGGGCTCAATTACTGCTACTGTTCTTTGCACTGAATAGTCGGCAGTTATACCATTGACGCGGTTCCAGCCTGGAATCCCTGAAGAAGATAGTATGGATCACGACCGCGGAAGTCTACGTACCAGATTGTATTTACTTCCATTTAACAACGCTAAAAACTCTGAAAACCTCGAATAACAATATGAAAACTGTTATTATCATATCTACATTATTTTTATAAAATATTTTCCTATCAATTTAGAATGAATTCGGTAATTTCTCTCCATCATATTACGTATTTGTGAAAAATAAGCATTTGATACCTTTACAAAGATGAATTTTAAGATAAACATATGTTCTGATAAATGCGGGAGTTAGCAACACTACACAAACAAAAAAAAAACCCTTAGGCAAAATAGAGAACTTTACTGAAAAAGTGTTGAAAAAAAAGTATATTCAAAATAATTTGAAATTAGGTGTCCATGGATTCTAAATGAACACGATCAAAGAACTGTTTGTTACAAGTGCAGTGGAGTTAAAAATCATGGATAAGTGCACTGTTGATAGCCGTATATTTGTAGATGGAATTTTGTACTGAAAAGAAAGTACATTAAGAAAACGAAGAGACTTTGAAAAAAAGCAGGATGTAACAGAAAGGTAGCACGTATAAACCTTTCATTGGCGACGTTAATTCTCCTCTATATTATATTTTCCATCACTTTCTATTGCTATCAGTACATTTTGTTTGTATTCATATTGAATTTTGATAATCCAAATCTGATGCAATTGGCTACATAGAAGAATCTCCTCCTAAATGAAGGTTACATTCTGCATAATTATCGTGCAATCCTTTCTGTTTTTTTATATTCCGGTGCTCCTAATTTTGTCAGCTTTGTGCCATAGTGGAATTAAAAGACATTGCTTAATCAGATTAGAAGAAGTTAAATTCAATTAATGCTTGGTGTAGACAGAAATATAATACTCCTGAATTTAGATACGAGTGCAGTGAATACAGTAAATGGACGAATCTTTCAGCATTCTTTGGATGAAACCATTATTTCAAGGCAAACACTAAAGACGGATTTTGGGATATTTTTTGATTCAGTTTGATTATATACATTCCATTAAAAATTCCGACGTGTATATTTTACGCTTCTTGCTGGTGATATAGATCCTAATAAATCTTGGAAATTTCATATTATATCATCGTCCGTACTAAAGTAGAATATATTTCTGTGGTTTGGTATCCGCGTAACGTTCTTTAAAAATTGTTTTAGAAAGGATTCAGAAGAAATCTTTAAAATACTTGACTTTCGAGATAGATGGTGTCTATCCTAAATGTGATTCAGATTATAAATTGTTATTGAATGGACGTCATTTTGCACTTCTTACTGACCGCAGAATAAGCGAGTAACAATTTTGCATACGCACTGTTTGTATTATGTTTATATTGACCTATTGTGGAATTTTTTTTTTCTGTTGAGCAAAGAATCATATTACTATTATTATTATAATTTAGTAACTGCATTTCGATGCATTGTAAATCTAATTACGTCGCTAAATATTACTTTGTTAACTTCCGTCGAAAACTAGAAAGTAACAAAAGCTTTTTTCCAATTAAAGCATCTTAGTTTATTGGTTTCTGCAAGGGCATAAAAGTTGGCTTTTATTGTCGATTTAGTACAGATCAAATATTGAATAATTTTATGGGTCTTTTATGATATAGAGACACAAAGACAAATGTACTCTACATCAAGACATGTACAATATATAGATATGTATATGTGTGTCTATATAAGTCTGTATTCTTCAACTGCACAACTTTTATATATATATATATATATATTCATTTTTATTGCAAGTTTTATGATACAGCATTCAGTTATATGGACTCGTAAAATCGTTAAACAGCTAATGAAACAAATATAAAACGCTTATTACTTTTGACTATTAGTGAGCCGTACGATGGGAAGAAGTGCACCATAAATTCTTCTATGGCAGAGATAAAGTTATTCTGTGATTCGATTTATTTATGTGTCGATGATATTCGGGCAATAAAATGAACGGCTTTAACTGTGGCGCAAATAACGTTTAATTATATTTTCTATAGTTTGGATGATTAAAGCTGTCAATGTAAATTAATCTGGCTTAATTTTATGTGTACGGTCTGTTAAGTGAATATTTCTGAAATGACTGCGAATTAAATAATGGACATATGTACGTATAAATAATAGAATTTAAGTTCTTATTAGTAGTTGGAAGAATGTTATCCAGAGCATCAATTTTATTTTAATATTTTATTATTTTAAATTTTGTTCATCAAGTATGTATTGCATTTCAGATGCGACAATCTGGAGTAAACCTATAGTGTTAGATGTACTAAAATATATTCAATGATCTTAGTTTAATTTGTGTAGCTAGAACGCTAGAACCATAATCGGGTTGATATATAACCCCTTTCCAGATTAAATTTGGTATTCTGTATACGTATTTCGACAACTAAGTTGTTATCGTCACTAGATAATTAAAGAGTGTCGCACCTGGAAAACTGCGGCAAAAACCCGCACCAAACGTAATTCCATAAACGATCTGTACCGTCGAAAGTCAAAACGCACATTGTGCGTTTTGGCATTCGACGTATACATAATACGAAAATTAATGTGAGATGGGGTTATATATCAACCTTTAGTGATCAAGTTAATCAACCACAGGCTCCATCAAAATTACCATAAACTAAGTAAATAATTATTTTCAATATATACTTCCTTAATTGTAAAGAAATTCATTTCTTTACTTGAGGTTGTTGGGCCTGCTTACTATCTACGGTCGAAGTTAAGTTGGCAAACCCGACGAATGACAGCAAAAAGTGCGAAATGATTAAAAAATATATATCTAAAGCATCATTTAATATATAGTTAGATCATAACAAAACGACCTATAACGTAATCCTTATTTATATGTATTATAATATATTTATTGATATGCTCATTTAAAGATATTTTTTGATTGGTAATTACATTAATCTAATATAAGTATACAGTCAGTCACAAGTGTTCGTAAACCCCCGTAAATTTTTAATATGATAAAGTGTGAATATCTGGCTGTCATAAAGTGTATTTACTTCCAATTAACAACGTTTAAAAAACTCTAAAAATCTTTAATAACAATATGAAGGCTGTTATTATTTACAACTGGATAAAAATTTACATCTTTCTGGCAGCCCCACGATTCTTCTCTCATAGGAATCGACTTTTTTTGATATAAGAAAACTACATGGCTTTTCTATAGTGATTTTGTAAAAGTTTCAATTCAGAGAAGTATATACAATTAAGGGAGTCCTTTGATGGTTGAAGTAAATGGTGATTGGACAACACAATATCAGGGGAATAAGGTGGGTGAAGCACAAGTTCTTATTACAGCTTCAGGAACTTTTGGTAACTTTGAAAAGAAACATATGGTTTAGCGTTGTAGTATAGTATATTATTCTTTCTGATTATCTATTACTGGACACTGACGTACCTTATTAGATATTCCTATTTTCATTTATTAGTAAGGCTGCAGAAACGAGTGCTTTCGCAGTAGCCTACGGCTCAGTTACTATCAATATTAAAAATAATAAATGTAATTATTTACTATTTTAGTTTTTTGTTTGTGTTGTTGCAAAAATTCGCTATAGTATTGTGTCATGTTGGGGTATTTGGAAAAGGAGCGTTCTGCGTCTAATGATGTGATAATCGCCAAGTTCAAAAGGGTACTTGCATCATATTCGCATTCTTGGTTTTCAGTTAAACTCTTTTCTGAGTACTGTAATTTGAAAATATATTACCGTACACACTTTATCGGTTGTTAATCTTCCTATAGTATCTGTTAGATTTCCTAACGAGTCTTTGAGGTAATATACTACATTTAGTGCTTCATGGATTTAAGTTTAAGATACAAGGTTTAAGAACCTGTTGAAATTTATCATATAAAACAGTTTTAAGCCACGTTCCCCATCTCATAAATACCGGCTGTGGTAGCTGAGGAATGTCCAGACAAGCCTGTTTAAACCCACAAATGCGTTTGCAAATTTAATAAAACTTTTTTGGTTGAAACTATAAACTGGTCTACTTTTGGATAACTGTTTCTAATAAATTCGCCTACAAGATGATATGGATGGAGCAAACAGGTTACATGAAGCAATTGAGGATAAGATTATTTTAGTAACTTTCCAGCTTTAACCATATTCAAACCACCATCTGTAATCAACATTACAAGCTGGGTGGCCGATAAAATTCCCCAAAGGTATGTTTTATAGTTTCTACTATCCTTTCCGCGTTTGTTTTCTGTAATATTCTACTACGTAAAAGAAGAGCCAAGGAAATACAAATCTTTCTTGTATCCGTTGTTTCATCTACCGTCAGCCATATTTTTTGATCTTTTAACTCTACTTTTATTTGATCCGTAATCGTGTTTTTCACTCGAGAAAAATTATAGAGTGATTGACCTCTTGTTGGCAGTCTCCATTCCGGAACGTATTTCCCCCAAAAGTTTCGAAATTCTTCATTGTCTACAATATTTTGTGGAATGTTGCACATACTTAACATTAAAATATGGTCACATAGAAATTTGTGAAATGGTACATCACGTTACGCATTTAACCAGTGTTGTTTGCTATTAACATGTCTTTTACACACAAAAATACTATACGGTAAAATGTTGATATTGCAAACAATACATTTAATAATAGCGCCAGTGTATTCTAATGTCGAAAATCGGTTAAGAAATCTATTAATACTCGTCGAACATAACAAAAAACGTCGTCGATTCGTTATCATTAATCTAATCCGGCATTCATACACATACCATACGCATATGAATCTCAACTTCGGGTATACAGTGGTACCTCGAGATACGAGTTTAATTCGTTCCGTATCTCAAAGCAATTTTCCCCATTGAAATTAATGGAAATGCCATTAATCCTTTCCAGCCCAAAAAATGCTACCCCTAATTGTTTATGTTAGGTGTTTTTGAATAAGAAAAATGTATTTATAAATGACAAATATTGTATAAAACATAATAAAAGAGAATGTAAAGCAAAGGGGTTTTCCGAATGGTATACAAGCAGAGGCTTTATCTTGCAGTCGCCACTCGCATTGGCACACAGTGCGAGAGTTAGTCTATCCTTCATGGGTTTTGGTCCGGCATTATCTTCTTCTCTACCATTATGTAAGTCCTATTCGGCATCTTCTTCCAGAAAAGCCCTGTTTCATCACAGTTGAAGACTTGCTGGGGATGTATCCATTGGCTTCTATCAGTTCGGAAAAAGTTTTGAGATAATCCTTAGCTGCCTTCTCATCCGAACCTGCTGCCACACCATGCCTGGCAACGGAGTGGATGCCGGTCCTGTTCCAAAAGTTGTCAAACCAGCCTCGACTGGCTTTAAACGAGTCTTCCGATGCCTCGTCCGTGGAAGTGCGCGGGGTCTGATTCAGCAAATCACCGTAAATCGCTCGTGCCTTCTCGCACATGATACCCTGTGTTAAGGTAACGCCTTCAAGCTGCTTCTCCGTCACCCAAACCATCAGCAGTTTCTCCACCTTTTCATGGAGACAGCTCCGGAGCTTAGAAATTATTGTAACGCCCTTAGCTGGCGTTATACCCTTTATCGACTCCTTCTGTTTAAGTACAGTGCATATCTTTGAAGTACTACGCCCGTACTGCCTCGCCAAGTCAGCTACTCGCACACCTTGTTCATTTTTTTTATGATTTCACGCTTTAATTCAATAGACATCATATTCTTCCGAGCAGTGACACTTTCTTTGGGCCCATGGTTATAGAAAGAAATGTGATAAAGTATGTAAATGCACAAAAAGCCCTAGAAAAATTTAGCAAACGTGCTTCGACAGCGAGGTAAACAAGCACACTGGGGGAATACGTGGGCCGTTCCTCGTATCTCAAATATCGCTCGTATTTCAAAACAAAACTTCGCTTGCTCGACAGTTCGTATCTCAAATAACTCGTATGTTAAGGCATTCGTATCTCGGGGTACCACTGTATTCGACCTCTTTCGAAATATATCATCGCCGCCAATGAGTGCGCTCTCGTTTCTACAGGCTTATTTATTAGCCAATTATATATACCTTCTACCCATTTAAGTTAGTTTTAAAGTTGTTTGAATCTTTCATTATTCTAAAATAATTACATTTTCAGATACTTATTAAAATAAAATTGTTATTGTTTTATATCCGTGCTTTGTAAATACATTAATCATTATGCCACTTGAATAAATTCAGACTAAACAATGCCTGTCTTTAATGCAGCCCAACCATAATATCTTGATGCGTGCACGTCTGTATGTGTAGCGATTATATTTTTAGTAACAACATTGTTGTATTTACACTACACTTATGTCGTTGGTATTAATTCATTTGTACAGTAATGAAAAACCAATTTAAACACAGATTATCCATATATACTGCCACGGCAAACATGCATGTGTATGTAGGTATATGTACGTATACAAATAGATAAAGCGATTATACATTTAATATTATTCTAATGCACTAATGTATAACACTTGAAAAACCAGATTACACTGGTTGACATTTTTTCCGATATTAAGTGGGTTTGATCCGATGGGATAGATGCTTCAAACAATCGTTTTCAACACAGTAAATTGTATTGTAGTTCACCATATCAGGAAGTAAGTTTTTATAGTGTGAGGTGCCGTATGGAAAAACTAAAGTTGTATATAGGAAATGATCTAGAATTTCGAAGAAATGTAAATATAGGGTGTTTTTTAAGAGCTTGAGAATTTAAAATGATAATCAAAACAGAAATATTGTTGGAATGAAATTTTTTTTATTATCATCTGATGATAATTTCATGGCCTTTATTTTTTAAATATGTTTTCCGGCACATGTCCTCCGCGGCTACGAGTTACATGATCCATTCGATCACTCCCATTTTTGACTACTTTTTCCAATAAATCTGGCCGTATGGCGTCAATGATTGCTTGAATGTTGACTTCCAATGCTTCAAGAGTTGCTGGTTTGTCGGCATAAACCAATGACTTAACATAACCCCATAGAAAGTAATCCAGAGGCGTTAAATCGAACGAACAAGGGGGCCAGTGAATAAGACCACTTTCGGAAATAAACTTGTCATCAAATTGATTTTGCAGTAAGTCGATTGTTAAGCGCGCTGTATAGCAAGTCTTGTTGGACACAAATGTCGATGTTTAACTGATGAATTTTTGTTAGCGCTTGTCATTCACCGTAACGGCAGTTCCTTCCTCATTCTGAAAGTAATAAGGACCAATGATGCCGCCAGCGTGTAAACCGCACCAAACAGTCAATTTTAATAAATGTAATGGTGATTCGTTAACGGCTTGAGCATTGTCTTCGCTCCAGATACGGCAATATTGTTTATTGACGTAGTCATTTAACTAGAAATGAGCTTCACCACTAAACACAATTCTTTGATAAAAGTGCTCATCTTCGGCCAGTTTCAAATGAGCGCAATTAGCAAAAATGCGACACGAACGATGGTCGTTTGGATTCAATTCTTGCACGAGCTGTATTTTATAGGCACGTAAGCCAAGATCCTTACGTAAAATTTTCCACGTAGTCGAAAGACAAAGGCCAACAAGTTGAGGACGACGACGAATCGACATTTCACCGTCTTCTTCAATACTTTGCGCTACGGCAGCAATAATCTCTTCAGTACGCACATTTCTTTGTCTTGTTGGTAGTTTTTAATCGAGAAGAGCAAAATTAGTGCGAAAACGATCAACAACTGCACGAATTGCTTGCTCATTAGGCCGATTATGTTGACCGTAAAATGGACGAAGTGCTCTATGAACTTTGCGAACAGATTTATTTTCTTCAAAATAAATTTCCACAATTTGGAAGCGTTATTCTGACGTTAAACGATTCATGATGACTTTCCAAACATTACTGAATAGAAATGTCAACACATTTTGATATTATCAGCTGTCAAACCATAGTTATCTATATTGATAGCTCCCATGCAGCTTAACAAACACTCATTACATTAAAACGAACCTGCAAATATATGGATAAATATAGTAAGCGATAATCGAAGAGGTAAAAGGTCCCGTACCAAATTAACATTTATATCCTACCAGATAAGTATTTCAATAATAAAGTTGTCATCAGCAATAATTAAAGACGGCACTTAACACAGGCACATAGTAAAAGTTCACAGAAATAATAGCTCCTTACCACCTTAATATTTGTATCCTACTGGATACATATTTCAACACCTAAGTTCATTTTCGTCATCTTCATCATCTTCAGCAAAAATTAAGGAAACTGTTGAATATAAGTGCATACTAAAAGTGCGTAGAAATAGCTACCATTTACCACATTAATATTTCTATCCTACTAGAGACATATTTCAACAACTAAGTTGTCATCTTCAGCGACAATTAAATACTGTGTTGAACATAGCACAATCGCGAAACACTCGATTGAACGTCCAATCATTGACTGTTTATTTGTGTAAACGTCTAGCACAGTGTTCAGCGATTCTTTTTAAGTTATTTTATGAGTAATCTTTCGATATCTCACTGTTGTTATAAAAGCCAAGGCGACTACATTGTCTTCAAATATCAGTTGAAAAAAAATCTATTTTCCCGTTTATTTAGTACTCTGTACTTGTGTAAATTGTGAATATGAACATTACCAAAATTTACTGCCCCATTTCTCTGTTACTCAATTGATTTCTTTGGTATTTCAGTACCTAATCTTTCAGATCGACTCCGAACGTTTAAACTGGTTTAAAGTCTTCCCAACATTTTATTTACTTTCAACTTTGTAAAAGGATACATTTGCATTTTAAAATAGACTTATGTAGCTGTTGATAACATAGATTAATAACTCGCTTAGTAACGGAAGTTAAAGCCTGTAATCTCAAAAGATCTTCGTTCGATCTACAATATAATTTATTATAATGGCTTCAAAGCTGCGATTATTAATGTGCCTACATACAAATTCTAATACATAGACTGCAAAAAACAGCTTGAGTTACTAATCAAACTAATGAAAGTATATTTCACAATTTCTTTCGCAAGTTCATCCTCGATTCATTTTTTTTAAAGAATCATAATTACGTTGAATTGACTTCTTCAGTAAGCGTATAAATCTTCAAAATTGGCTTTGCATTCGAGATTAGCGTAAATCTAATAATATAAACTATCATTTATCATAATTATAGTGGTTTTTATTCCTTCAAATTCCCATTATATTCGTTACTTTCTCATGGAATTGTTCAGGTGGTTTGTCCTACGTAAATCTTATCTCATTTCCACATACAATACTTGACAGAATTATGTATTTAGACTATGAAATTATATAAACGACTCTAATTAATCCATTCAATATTTTTTATGATCCTGAAATTAGTGTTGTTTGTTACGGAATAGCGCTTAATATTGCTAAATTATGTCTTTTGTGTTAGTTCTACAATATAAATTACGGACGGGTGATTTAGATATCTCCAATACATCTCAAATAATTGGCAATTGCACAAAAACAAATAATAAAAATAACTTTTATACGAGGGAAGTTTCCAAAGTTCTGGGAATTACATATAATTTCTATAATTTTGTTAATTTTCGTCAATATTACAATGTCGTTTTTCAACATAATCTCCATTTATCTGAATACATTTATCCCAATGATAAACTAATTCTTTTAAGCCGTCCTCAAAGAAGTTTCTCGGTGTCTTGTCGATCCACCCATTTATGGCACGTTTTACGTCAGTTAAACTTTCAAATCGAACACCCCGTAAGGGTTTTTTCAAATCTGGGAACAGATGGTAATCACTGGATGCAAGATCCGGGGAATAAGGTGGATGCGGCAACAATTCCCATCGTAAATCGTTCAAAATATCCTTCGTTTTTCTTGCGGTGTGTGGTCTTGCATTATCCCGTTGCAATAACGGACACTTATGCAACTTTCCAGGCCGTTTTTGACTAGTCCTGTCGCAGTGGTCCGGATAATAAATTTGACTAATATTCTGCATTCATTGTAGTACCTCTCGGCAGATAATCCATGAAAATAATCCCTTCGCAATCCCAGAATACAGTAAGCATTACCTTTCCAACAGACGGAATTGCACGCGCCTTAAGTGGAGGCCCTTCTTCAGGTTTGCGCCATTCTTTGGATTGACTTTTCGTCTCAGGATTGAAATAAGGTATCCACGTTTCGTCAGTGGTTATTATTCGTTGCCAAAATTCATCACCCTAACGGGCTAACAGCTCTTGAAGTTGACGACAAGTATCGAACTTATTGAGTTTCTGTTCTGGTACCAACAGTCTTGGCACCCAGCGCGCCGAAACCTAGCTAACGCCCAAACAATCATGCAAGATGTCATAAACTTGTCGTGTTCCTATCCCTAGGTGTACATTAATTTGACGAATAGTCATTCGCCTGTCGTCTTTCAGTAGGCAGTAATGTTTCTTTCATTTACCGACGTGCTTGGCCGCCCACTGCGTGGATCGTTTTCTAGCGATGTTCTACTGGCTTTAAAACGATCGATCCACCGATAATCAGTAGTTTTGAATTCTGCAGATTCACCAAATACTCCTTGCAGACGACTAATAATTTCTGACGTTTTCACATCTTCTTTCCACAAAAAGAAAATTGTCGCTCTTTGAGATTTTGCCGCGTGTTCCATGGTTACAAAAACAGTGCTACTAAAACGCGTCTACATCAGTCGAATACCTGAATCAGGCTGAACAATGTTGCACTAGATAGTTGCATAAACATGTTAAGACTTGTCTGGCATCAATAACATTGCGTAGAAGTTCTGCGTTATTTAATTATAGCACCAATTCCCAGAATATTGGAAACACCCCTGGTATATTATTAAATAATTGTTTACCATTCGTGTGAAATATAAATTGATTTAATATTATTTTATTACGGAAATTATTTACTTATTCATATACTTAGGAGAAATCGTGAAAACGAATTTATTGTTATGGTTCTACGAGGGTCAATCAATAAGTAATGAACTTTGAAATGATAACGAAGTTTTGGGTAAAAAAATATTTTGTTGTTAATCTATTCTCGTTCTAGTTCATTACATTTGATGCACCAATGTTCAAGTATTTTCATTCGAAACGATCTTTTGTGGCAAGAGACTGGGATTGAATGAGGGGTAATTTCAAAAAACTAAAGCGTAGTTCGAGCAGTTTGACCAAAGTATGCGTTAGTTTTTAGAAATTACCTCCTCATTTACAATAAGTCTTTTGCCACAAGTACAAGTTTCCTTAAGCTGGATGCGTGAACAGTCGTTCATGAAGTTTTGTCATTGAAACCGTCGAAGTCTCAACATATGCATTATACTAAAGAAATAGTATTGGCTTTGGAGCCTTTCGCGTTTTATTACACTGTGCAATTGAGCTAAGAGGAGTGTATAATATTTATCTGTTGTAGTTTTTATTTTTTGAAGACACAAGATTTTAAAAGCTCGTGAATTTTTTAACAAAAACCAAATTTATGTCTTCGGCCACGCACCCTATTTTCCTAAACTATTATCGTGCGACTATTTTGTTTTCCCTAAATTGAAAATAGCTATGAAATGAGCACTGCATACACATGTTACAGCCATTCAAGCAGCAGTGATATAGATAATAAACAACATTCCGAAGCACGAGAGAAAAGAAATCAACGCTTACATTGGTGCCGAACCTTGTATTTATTTTATTGTGTAAAGTTGACTAGCAACGGGTGTTTCATTATGATGTACTTTTTCAATAGCGAATTGTGATACGTGTCAAACTTTTACGCTATTTTAGTTAAGTATTGGCACACCGTCTACAAATTATTCAACTAAAATTACGAAAATCAATGTTTTACGAGGAATATATTTCGTACGCTTGGAGTAAATAAAAAATTTGAACGCATTTGTCATTATTAGATAATACGCGACCAAATAGATCACATCCAGCACATAGTGAAGATGGTAGCTGAGAGTGTACGCGATGACCGTGAAGAATCGACCGGTATGCCACAATTTGGCATTATAATGTAACGATCTTGGTTTAAAAGCATACAAAATTCAACTCGTTCAAGAACTGAAAGCGGCTGATCTTTCGAATCATCACCGTTTCAGTCTTTGGACTCTTGAAAACTTGAAGAAGATCCACTGTTTTCGACCAAAATTTTGTTCAGCGCACAATTTCCATATTTGGAGTGCTGAGCAACCCGAAGAGGTTCAAGAGCTGCCATTACATGCAGACAAAACCACGTTTTGGTGTGGTTTATGGGCAAATGGAATCATCGGTTTATATTTCTTCGAAAATGAAGAAGGCCGCAATGTAACTGTGAATAGCGCCCGTTGTCGAGCCATGATAACTAACAATTTAACATCTGAAATTGAAATTCGTGATCTCGACGACATTTGGTTCCAACAAGATGGCGCTCCTTACCACACAGCTCGAGAATGCATGGCTTTATTGCGAGAATAATTTGGTAACATCACACCATTTTTCCTTTGGAGCTACGTAAAGCCCAAAGTCTACATGGATACGCTAATATTGCTCGCGTTATTCGTCAAACTACACTTGAAATGCTCGAACACATTATGGACAATTGGAACTTCAGAATGTTAGGCACAGTTATGAGCGACATTTGAAGGATATAATTTTTAAAAAATGAATGCCATGAATGGTTCTTTTGTATGATAATGAAGAATACCCGATACAATAGAACTTTTATTTTGAAAAAGGTACCTCCAAATGAATCACCCCTTACTACTGTAAGAATTTTATGTTATCAGAAGTAATTTTGTGTACGTAACTTTTGTACAGTACCGTATACATATTGTTCTAATATATTTGCGGTTATTAATTGAATTAGAATAGCGTACCTTTTGAAATCTGTCTATATGCACATGAATACTCGTCAACCATTTCGACATAATTGATAATAATGAACCGCTAAATAAACACGTTTGAAATTAGGCGAACCCCAGAGCAACTCCGACGGTAACCTCTGAAAACAATTCATCACTTAGAAAAGTCTCCCCTATAATAAAAACCAAACCATGCGAGACACGTTTAATGTGTGTAT
Organism: Dermolepida albohirtum; assembly: GCA_031893035.1. Lineage (NCBI taxonomy): Eukaryota > Metazoa > Arthropoda > Insecta > Coleoptera > Scarabaeidae > Dermolepida > Dermolepida albohirtum. The sequence goes on from JAVIWB010005154.1 coordinate 151,244, forward strand.
GCGTCCGTCTCCTACTCATGCATGTGTATGAGTGTTAGGACCATCTCTTTCTACTTTTTTTTTCGTATATGAACGAATACATTGTAACTATAGTTTACCAATGTGTATGCTTTAGTGATTTATGACGATTTAATATTTATTTTGATGGGTGAAATTTGGCGTTACTAACTTAGTGCCGAGGGGTGAGCCAGCTGCTGAATTATATTTAATACCAAATAAAATGGAACCCGATCTCGAAGGGATACCTTTGTTGTGGGGCGCTAAGGTCGAAAATTGCCCTAGTCGGACGATTCTATTTTGATAGCCCGAAAAGGTTGGCTTTTGTCATTCGAATAAAGTTTTTACTGCTTTTCTATATGGCACTAAAATATATATATATCCACACGCACGTATAACGTATGCTGGTCTAGGCGGTTCCTTCCCCCTTTCAACATTAAATATTTCGTTCAGGTAAATCTATTATCCCCTTGGATTTCGCATATGGGACTGCGAAATCGGAGTAATCGGAGAAAGAATGTGTCTGGTGTACGTATGATATACATGTGAGATTACAATAGTGATACGTGTGATAGAAAATGATTACTTAAAACCGATGTATTTTACGCGATGTATATACTCGAGAAAGACTTCTAGCGACAAATTTATTTTCTTTGGGAAATATCAAGGTAGTAACAAGAAAAAGGGATTCACAAAATCGACTGCAATTTGCTTCAAGTTAAAATTTCTTAAATAACAATATGAAATGTTTACAGCTATCAGCTATCATGAATGTAACTTATACATTTATCATAACCTATATATATATATATATATATATATATATATATATATATATATATATATATATATTTGCCCAACAAATTTTTACAATCCTATTATAAGACAACACAATGTCTAATTACATATCATGTACAAGCACCCACCAACGTAAAAAGTACACACGCACTTATAAACTACGAAAATGGTAAGTGCACTTACGAAGTATAGTTGGTAATGGACTATAGCTACACAGCTGTTAAGTTGTTAAAGTAATTGCATATTCCGTAGATAGGCGATCCAACCAGTACACTTGTCCTTGGAATGGGCAGGTGAAAAGTGTTTGCTATTCTAGTTGCTTGCCTGGGGACCAAAACTTTGACAGAATTTCGGGTGCGTCAATTCTGTTGTGTAGAAGATAATAAAGAAATTTTGTATCTTCTTGGTGTTTACGGAGCTCTAATAGTTCTACGTTGAATGTAGTTAGTAAATTAATATGACTGTCATCCAGAGGAGAATAGTTCCCAGACTGACGAGAGGAGAGGTACTTTAGAAAGCGCCTTTGCACTAATTCCAGCACATGGATATGTGTTTTATAAAGAGGTGACCACGTCAATGACACATATTCGAGTTTCGACCTAACAAAGGAAAAATAAAGTGGTTATATGCTATCAATTGACTAGAAAGACTTGGTGGTTCTAATTATGAAACCGAAAATTTTTAATGCAGCATCGGATATACTACTTATATGGTTATTGAATAATAGTTTTGAGTCAAATGCGATACCCAAATCCTTAATAACCTGTTATTTTTCTAGGTAAGAATTGTTCAAAGTGTAATTAAATTTAATAGAGGAACTACTGCGAGTGAATGTGACTTATTTACACCTAGAAATATTCAAGTGAAGCCTATTATCGGTGTACCATGTCTGGATAGCATCCAACTGTTTTTGAAGGTGAGCGCAGTCATTGACATTATTTTATTGCGTGATATATTTTCAAATCATCTGCGAATAATAATTTCTCACAGTTAAGAACTTCAGCAAGGTCGTTTATAAAAATAGAAAACAAAAGAGGTCCGAGGTTTTACCCTTGCGGAACTCCAGATGTTGAATGAAAAAGTTGTGATTTATAATCTTTGTAGGAGACATAGTTGACTCTATGAGATAAGTAGGACTGAAATAGCAAGACCAGTGACGCCGAGAAACCTATTTCAGCTAGCTTGTGTAGTAATATTGAGTGATCTATCCGATCAAACGCTTTAGCGAAATCGGTAACTTGAACATTCCTATCCATGTTATCAGATAAAAACTGCGTAAATATTGTTAAGTTTGGGACAGTTGTTCGCTTACTAAATAAATCACGCTGGCATGTGGATAGCAGAGATTTGATTTGCGAAGAGATGTTAGCTATTGGTTCTTTTAAAATAGAATATGCAATTGGTTCTTTTAAAATAGAATCTAGGAATTACAAATGTGTTAAATGTTTAAATTAATGTATGAATTCAGATATATCGTATGTCCCATAACATGACTGCCAAAGGTTAAGGATGTATTATTAAAGCAATTGCAAGTTAAAAATGTCTTAAGGAAAGTATGCCCAAAACTCTATCGTAACGGAGCGACAAGCTTTTGTAGTTTCGGATAACCTAGTAATGCTGGTATTATGTACCGCTGTAAAGAAAACTTCAATGAGAATCATTTAGAAAGAATCTCCACCTATATACTCCAGTTCTTCTTAGAATTGGAGAGGTATGTAGGTGCTTCAGTTAATAGTCACAGAATCAGCATGAATAGCTTCTGCGGCGTCTGTAATCCTAGCAAGTTGTTCCCTATTTTCGAGTCGTTTCGCAATTTTTTAGCTTTCTACATGAAAAATAGCTTAAGGGTTTAAGTCTAGTGACCTTAGCGGTCAAACAACTGCTGAATCTCTCGGTTCGTAGAATTTGGATTAAGAAAATCTGTTACTTGTCTACCAATGTAGAGATGCGCCATCGTGCTCTACCCACATTCGTCTTACATAAAGAGGAACGTCATTCAGTAATAGCAAACATAAATAATTAAGACTTTCTTCGATTATAAGCGAAACAATGAGACGATCGTTGACAATACCATATCAAACATTCACCGAAAATCTACCTTGAAAATGGAATTATAGTTTGCCATGAATTTTCAAGGACCCAACAATGTGAATTCCTTATGTTCTTGATTCCGTTTCTGGTAAAGAAGGCTTCATCCCCAAATAATATTTTCCGACAAACTCCTCGCTTTCGCACTAATCAGCGACTAAATTCAAATCTTGATGCGTAGTTGCCAGGTTTTAAAGTTTGTACGAATAAGGTACGGTACTGGTACAAACTACCATCTGCTTTAAGTCTATTGGCTATTATCATACTAGTAGAAGGCCAAGTCTGGTCGCCTGTTTTTTCGGAAAAACCGGTCATGTTGCAACCGTGCCTTTAGAGAGTTGTCAAACGGTCAATTTAGAATAGAACACAACTATTTGTTTGCCAAAAGTTTTTGAAGAAATGATTAAAACCGAAAACGACAGATCATTCTCCACCATGACAATGCGAGCTCTCACAGGTCGATTCAAACAATTGAACATTTGACCGGGCAAAACATTGAATTGATGGGCCATCCGCAGTACAGCCCTCATGTAGCACCTTGTGATTTCTTTTTGTTTCCACACGTGAAGGATAAACTTCGTGGTCAACGATTTTCTACGCCAGAAGAGGCAATTCAAGCATTCAAGACTCATATTTTGGAGATACCGCCTTCACAGTGGCAGCAATGCTTTCCGGATTGGTTTAAACGAATGCAAAAGTGCATTGATTTTCAAGGAGAATATTCTGAAAAGCAATAAAACTAGTTTCGATAATAAAAAATTTTTTTTTGTTCGCTATTCCCGAAATATTAACGGCTACCCTCGTATATGCAAAACGATTAGAACATTTTTCATAAAAAACTTAATAGTTGCATATAAATTATACAAATTGGAATAATCAAATTTAATAAACTGTCATTTTGATACTACTATGTAAGTATATATGTATTGGACAAAAAATACGTTAGTATATATTATAGAGTCAAGCAATTTAATATACATTTTAAACTTTTTCGAGAAATAAATTTGCATCGTAAGCGAAGATAACTGGAATTTTATATATTTTTTGTCTTCGCGTTATATATAAGATGTTTTTAATACTTTCTGGGCATATTTTTTTGAGACTAGGATACAGTTTACCTCATAATTAAGTTAATGTGAACATATCCAAATAATTATATGTAATTGGAAAATTATATTAAATTATTGCTTACATATGTTTACAAAAACAAGCTTCTTTAAAAATAATGAGAATAATTGATTTTAAATTATGATAGTTTTAATTTATTCGCTTAAGCGTTGGACGTGTTTTTGTGTTGTTTTATGTTTACATACCTACATATTGTAGGTATGATAACTAGATAATTACAGTGTACTTCTTAATAGCTTTGGAATGATTAACAATGCAGATAATATTGAATAAAATAAAGGAATAAATTTGGTAAAATTTATAGGAGACGATATTTGATTATATTAATCCAGAAAGGTAGAAAACCATTTACTTCATCAATATTGTTTGTATACTGTGTACATGTTTGGACAACTAAGTTATCATCATCTACAGACTATTAATCACAGTGTCGTACCTGGACGTAGCGTGCGTAATTTTCTGTGTGAGTTTTACCGCGCGACTGTGACCAGTGGTTTGCTGATGATAACAACTTAGTTGTCGAAATGTGTATACAGTATACACTTTGATGTGGTATGGGTCTTTTTGCCTTATTTGATTAATATGTATATGTGCTATCAAGGTACCAGTGGTGTAGAGCAGTCTCAAAAGATATAATGTACATAAAATAATATACAAAACATAAACAACTACAAAAACGAAATGTGTATACATAATGAAAGTGAAACTGACACCACAACAAAATACTCTTCAATAGGACCAAAGTCCTTCAACAATATCTCTATATACAAATTGCGGAAGATCTAATTTTAATTTAGAAGCAGTAATATCATGAAGATCTAAAATCCCATGAAAATTGTCTCATCCAATCGTGCAAAAACTGAGGATTGGAAAGGTAGTAGCAGCTAATATATTTTAGTTGAGATAGTTGCGATCTTCTTTATGAAGGAACTTTATCAGAACTGACATTTACCTTTAAGTAGTTCTTAAACCAATATAATAGATTAAAATGTATTTTTTGATTGCTTTTCAAATAATAAAACAAGAAATTCTTTAGTTGTGTTATGTTATGTATATTGTTCAAACGAGTTAAAAAAAAGTTGGAAATCGCAAAAACAAATATAAGCACGTAAATGAAAAGGGGAGGTAAAATAGAACAAAAGATGATCTCGGAATCATAGATTGTAGAAAAGAAATATGTATGGGAGTAATTAACAACATAAAAATGCCCTACGAATGATATATCCGACGACACAAAAACCAAACCAGTATAATCTATGTTACATAGGCCCATAATCTAATAAAATAAGGAAATTACTGAAGAAACATGATGAAGATATTGTTTTTCAAACTAACTTTACGTTAGGAAAGATAATTGAAAATAACAAAGACAAAATAAAATAAATCCAACAAATTGGGACTCTACAAGCTTTCTTGTGGTGATTGCTCTAAGATGCACACAGTCTGTCTCAGAGAAAACGGAGCTTTTTTAAAATAAATACAAAAGCTTACTATTTTGGTAAAATTCACTTATTTTATTCAAAGTAGTCGCCTTCGTCTTCAATACAACATTTTGCACTGTCAATTACAATATCGAATAAATTTTTGAGTTCATCTTTAGAGATATCCTTCAAGATCGCTCTCGACGCCTTTTTAATAGCTTCAACGTCGGCATAACGCTGTTTTTCATCGGCAAATGTAGTTTGGAAAATAGATAGAAATCACAGGGGACCAAATTCGGTGAATACAGTGAATTATTGATGCCTAAAATCAGAAAATCAGTGATAAGCGTCGAGCGATGAGATGGTGCATTATCATGTAACGCCAGCTACTATTTTTACGATATTGTGCACTATGCTTTTCGAATCATAAAAACAAATCAACATTGTCTTGACTTTAGACTTCCCTAAACGGCTTTTTTTCGGTCTTTCTTCGCTTGGATGCTTCCAGTCAGAGCTTTGACGCTTGGTCTCCGGATCATATTGAAACCACCACGTCTCATCGCCAGTTACAATAAAATATAAGTGTTCCTCCTTTTTTGAGTCTTTAATCAAGTCTGTACAATGTTGAATTCAGTTAGCTTGTGTGGTAACAAACCTTACACAAATATTTTTCAATTCCAAATGCTGTCAGAATGCGATGAATTGAATCTTTGAAAATATTTAGTGATAAACTCGCATCACCATACACTTGTTTCATCAAATTAAACGTTTCTGTAAACGATTTACAGAGATTAAAACAGAACTTGATATTTGCTCGTTGTTCCAAATTCATTTTTAGACCAATGCCAAATACACACTGTTACTTAATATGTAATTTCTCTGTTTCTAATGTGAATGTCATGATATTTTGACATAACATTTGTGAAACATCTGCCTTACCCATGCATATTTTTTTATAAATGGCGCCCTTAAAAATTACTATTTTAAAAAGTTCCGTTTTCTCTGCGACAGACTGTGTATATCGGTTAAACTGGAAGGAAGATCTATGGAAACAATGATATTAAATCACAAAAAAAGTTTTAATCATAACAAAAATGATATTCCAACTATACATTACATTTAAATATTTGTAATCATTCTCTTAATTTAGAGTTCACCATTCTACAATACATTCGAAAAATAAAGAGATGAAGTTATCATAAACTATAGAAATAAACAAGCGTACAAAATGTAATAATTTGTTAAATCATCAAGTAAATTTGAATAATTCTTTACTGTTAAACTTATTTTCTTCTAATTGTATATCATTCTCACTTTGATTATAGTTTAGATGATTATAATGTCTACCATTTGTGTTAGATTTACCCTTACACACAACAATTATTATCTCTTAATAAAGATATTTTGTGAAAATCACGCAACTGAGTTTTTGTATTTATTTCTAGTGGCAATGCGTGTTAAATGAGCGGCTTATTAAGAGTTATATCATTAATTAGACAAAAATGCTGAAGAAGACGCAAAATTCAGTTTTAAACAGATTCAGTATGTTTATTCCTTAGAGATTAAAAACCTCTTACATTGCATCATAGTTCATATCATAATATTTAACTTCTTTGTTTCTATTTAAATCAAGAATTAACAATACAAAGAAAATCGCTTCCATTTCCTTTCCGTCATTAAAATACTGGAAATTTGATTGAATTCATAACAATTTATGTAATAACTCTACCACAAACGATCGACAAAATAACTGTTTTCTTCGCAAGTAATTGTTATGGAAATTAGCAGAACTCTCCCAGTTGTTTGGTCGGGATTCCTAATTAAGTCCATCAAGTATTATATCTTCTAACGCACATATCCTTTTACTTCATTGAAGTCGTAATGTTTGTTTTTGCATTTTTCATTCCTTAATCCTTTTATCGTTTTGTATATATCTCGTATACATTGTGTAATCATTGTGTTTCTCTTTCTAGTGCTTGTCGATCGTGCCTGGTCGATAATCAGATTATTCCTATTGTTTGTTGCATGCTGGGTTTGAATGGGAACTTTCTGAATACCAATACGAGTTATATAATCATTATTAAGTCCTTTTACATATATACTTGCATTGTAATTAACTGCATTGCGTATGTGTGTCTTTTAAAAAAAATTAAAATTCCGAAAGAAATTAAAATGGAAAACAATTTAGGTTTATTTAGGTATTTTTATATAAGTACGTACTTATAAGGTATGGGTGAGATCCTATTACTGTCTCATAATCATGTACTTTGTTTTATCCTCGTTAATTTTGAAGCCGAATTTGCTTTCTCTTCCAGAAATTGAAACGAGTTTTTTAGTTTTTTGTTTTATCTGCAAGACTGTACTGAAAACTTAGACAGGGCATTGATATCTTCTTCCATATATAAAGCCTTTTGTTCTCAAGCCACTTAAGGGCATTACAGATAAAGCACCTCCTTAACCAAATCTCTTTTTTACTGAAAATTCTTTTACCTCTTCTTTTTTTAATATTATTTTTTTGCTTCTCGTGTTAGTATTATCTTCACTCATTTCCTCAACTTGTATTTCCAGCTTTTGCAATTGCCACATAGAGTTTCGTGCTTTTGATCAAATCGTACGCCTGTTTGTAATCGATGAATATCAGATGCGGACCTAAGTTCTGGCCACATGTATTCATTTGGAGTTTAAGCCATAATAAAAATTTGGTGTTTATTTAGATAACTCCTGATAATTCTCGCTGGTACTTTTGTATTATACGAGGGATATCTATCATGTAGCAAGTCAAAAATATCCTAACATTTATATCTAAAGAAAATATTTAATACATTCTACATAAAACTACCATAGTTTTGTTCATTTCTCGGCGCAATCTTCGAAAATATTGAAACATTTATACCAGTGTGATACTAGTTTGAACATCCCTTTACAGTATTGCTTGTCAAATTATTTGAAGTAGTCGACAAATTTGGCTTGGAATTCCTTCTGATCCGTAAAGCGTTTTACTGCTAAAAATTTCTTTGAAGGTCCAAATAAATGAAAATCCATAGAGGTTAAAGCCAGGCTGTACGGAGAATGTAATAGGATCTTCCAATTTCTCTGCGTCAACCGCAGTTTATTTTGATTTGACGTATGGGGTCCTCCGCCATTATGAAAAACTCATGTCCCGGTCTTTTCTTTCTAATATCTATGGGTAATTTCTGGAGAGTTTCACAGACTGTCACTGTTAATTGTTTTGCACGGTTTGAGAAATTCATACAATAGCAGGCTTCATTATCCCAGACGGTAGTCATAGTTTTGTGGGCAAATGGCTCGATATTGAATTCCTTCGAAACTAGAGAATGCTGGAAGTTTCCATATCATTGACTCTTTGTCTGTTAAATCCAGTAACGGCACTTTCAATGACAAAACTCCTTTCCAAGTATTATTGGGTAAGATGTTGAAAAGAAACACTCGTTCACTTGGTTTTTTTTTTTTTCATCAGAGTACACTTTCGGCACCTAGAGAGCCAAAATTTTGCGAAAATTTATGTCGCATATAATTTCACCAACGCAATTCTTCAAAATGCCAGTAATTTCAGAAGTTTCACGAACTTTTATGCGATGAACTTCTCCAATTCCCTCCCCAATCCCTCGTTTCCTTTCATGATTATCACTCAGTGTTCCTCTTCCGTATTTTAAAGTTTCAGGTGGTGTTTTAATCATCTGTTTTAAAAGTGATATTAAAGAAATTTGTCGATAATGGGTTCCCTTACTGCAGGATTGCATTCTATTGAATTCTATTGCTTAGGTTTCATTTAATAATTCCTCTAAATATTTTTCCGATCCTATTAAAAGCCTTTATTTATCTTTTAAATAATAATATTTTGGCTCGGATCCTTATTCTGCTTTATTTTATGATAAAAATTCCTAATTTTCTTGCTCCTTTTACCACTTTGTTCGAATTGTGTATTGAAGGTACTTTTTTCAAAAATAAAAACTTCATATTTATTGGGCATTCTTTAGTATCATATAAAAGAACAATTCTTGACATCTATTTTTTAAAAATTATTTCCTTCAAATGTTGGCTGTAACTGCGCCTTACATGCTCCACTCTGAAGTTCTAATTTTCGATGATGCGTTCGAGCGATATTTGGTGAATAATGCGAGTAACGTTGGCTTCCAATTGCTCAATCATAGCCGCCTTATCCATGTAGATTTTGGAGCCGAAGGGAAAAAATATAAAGGCGCGATATCACATGATATCTAGGCGGCTGTTGTACAGGCCCATTACGTGAAATTAAATGTTCGTCAAACTGTTCTCGCAGTAAAGTCATGCTTTTACAAGTTGTGTGGCAAATAGCGCCCTCTTGTTGGAATCAAATGCCGTCGAAGAGATCACGGGCTTCAATTTCAGGCAGCAAACAGTCTGTTATCATAATGTGATAATGGGCGCGGTTCACAGTTACGTTGCAGCCTTTTTCATTGAAGAAACATGGACCGATGATTTCACTTGCTCAGAAGCCACATCAAACCGCAGTTTTGTCTGGATGTACTGGCCGTTCTTAAACCTGTTCGAGCTGCTCTTCACTTCAAATACGGCAATTGTGCTTATTGACGTAGCCATTAAGTCCGAAATGAGTCTAATCACTGACAAAATTTTGGTCGAAAACAGTGGATCTTCTTCAAGCTTTTCAATGGTACAAAGACTGAAATGGTGGCTATTCGAAAGGTTGGCTTGAATGAGTTAATTTTTGTATGCTTTTGATCCAAGATGCTACATAAAATACGCCAAGTTGTGGTATACAACTGTTTAGATCTACGTCGAATCGATTCTTCACGATCATCGCTTACACTTTCAGCTACCATCGCTATATTTTCTTCACTACGTGCTAGATGGTTGCATATTATCCAATAATTGAATTGCGTTTCAAATTTTTCGATGGCATAGCGAATTATGCCTTCGGTGGGTCGATTACTTAGACCATAAGATGCTCTAAGCGCACGAAACACATTTCTCGTGGAACGCTGAACTTCGTAATACAGCTGAATAATTTGTAGACGTTGTGCCGGACTGTCTTTCCATAATAAAATTGTCACATAATACTTAACTAAAGTAGCGCGAACGTTTAACGCGACTCATACCTTATTTGTAAAAAAATCGCTATCGAAAAAAGTATATTATAATGGTATATCTAAACGAAAATAATGTAAAACTTAAAAAATACGTTTGAAGAGAGCAGATATTGATGAAGAGCGGACAGAATCTTATTTTTTTGCAACAGTAACTTCATTTTGACAGCTCTTATTAATGTAAGGGTACAAACTATTTATTTTAGTTTTGTGTTCATAAATAAACTCATAATTTTCTATTCAATACATGCATTATTTACCTACAGCTAGTTTCAAAGCTTGTTTTCCTATCCTTCTAAAATTACAACGTGCCTATTTGAACGCGACATAAAAGAACGTCAATTCAAAATCACACACGGCCATCTTTCCTTTTATATACCTACTGACGCCGAAAAAAAGATTTATTTTTAATAATGGTGAGCGAATGTATGCCCACATGAGTGAACATTCCCCTCGGTAAATAAATAATGTGGTTATTACACCTCACCGACTATCACAACAGGCTCTCCTCCAAACGGATCGTTGCCTCGTCGACCGTTTTTCAAATTCTAGACCTTATCGTATGCGCACATAAGGACGGGAACCCTGAACAATTGGTTACGGCACCACGAAACGTAATTCCAGATAATTTTACGGGCTCACTCATCCCGGTTGGTTAAGACATTTCGCCCCCAGTAAACCAAGGGGGGAAAATACAATGAGGGGCGGATAGAAGCGATAAGTGTGAGTACTCGGGGAAAATTAATACATATACAATGATGATGCGATGCTCGTTTTGCTGTTTGTGAAGAGTTTCTTATGCTCTTTTTTTCCCTTTTTTATTTGAAGTGTCTTTGCCTTTTAATTGAAAGTAAATAATATAGTTTAAAATAATTATAAATTATAAATTATTATTAAGAGTAAATGATTGTACACACAAGAAAAATTGTAAAATTAAGCAGTTACTCCAACGTATTTTACAACAACGTGACTGTAAATAGCAATGTAAGTATTTACATTTACTTTGATGTAAAAAGAACATCTTGTTTTTTGTTTTTATATATTACATTTCATTTCATTCCTCTCTCCATTTAGAATATTCTTAACATGTTTGCGGACAATAAAAGTTTCAGTGAGCTGCAAAAATAGACAGTCAATTATTTTTAAAATTAGTCGTGATATCTGACATCTGATATACCAAGTGTACCGGAAAATCATTACCGGTTTTTCTAACAGATGTTGCTAGGCTTAAGTACGCGGTGTTATGATCTAACATGTATGTCATTTTATCCAACTAACATCAAGCTTCAACACCATATATATACATATATGGTGCTGAAGCTTGCAAAATGCAATATATTACATTTTGCAAAAGTAATACTGTCACAGATTTATACCACTTTGGAAATGTCAACTTTTGTGCCTGAAAAAGTGCATTACTTCTTATTTAATCAAAAGAAAAAGCCGCTGAAGGTCACCATTCGCCGGTAGAAACTTACGGTGAGCATGCTCCAACAATAAAAACATGTGCACGTATCACATGTTTTGTGCTCTCGACAATTCAAAAGTGGTGATTTTGATGTGCAAGACAAAGAACATTCTGGTAGAGCGAAAAAGTTCGAAGATGCGAAATTGCAGGAGCTATCGGATGAAGACCCAACTCAACCTCAAAAGCAATTGTCAGAAGCGTTAAATATGATCCAAGAAACGACTAGCGACGGACTATGAGCAATTGGAAAAATACAAAAGATGTAAAAATGGGTGCCACATCAATTAAATGACAGGCAAATGAAAAATCGAAAAATCGTCTGTAAAATGCTGCTTCAAAGGTATGATCGGAAGTCATTTCTGCATCGAATAGTGACGGTTGATGAAAAATGAATTTATTTCGAAAACCCTAAGCGCAAAATATCATGGTTATCACTTGACGAAGCCGGCCCATCGACTCCAAGGTGAAATCGTTTTGGTCGCAAGACTATGCTCTATGTTCGGTGGAACCAGACTGGCGCGGTGTATTAAGAACTGTTGAAACCTGGTGAAACTGTTAATACTGATCGCTACCGATAACAAATTATTAATTTGAACCATGCATTGATATAAAAACGTCCAGAATGGGCCCGAAGACACGATAAAGTGATTTTACAGCACGATAACGCGCCGTCCCATACAGCAAAATCGGTCAAGGAAGCGTTGAAAGCACTTAGATGGGACATAATATCGCACCCGCCGGACTCCACAGACTTTGCCCCATCTTACCTTTTTGCATCAATGGGACACGCACTTGCAGAGCAGCGCTTCGCTAATTTCGAAAAAGTTAGAAAATGGCTCGATGAATGTTTCTGCTCAAAGGGAAAACGGTTTTTTCTGGGATGGCATTCATAGATTGCCTGAAAGATAGGCAAGATATGTAGAATCAAATGGTCAATACTTTGAATAAATAGATTTTTATTTAATACAATTATAATAGAATAGAAATTATAAATGAGTTCAATTAAATTGATTGGTTCTCATAACGGACAGGAAGATTGTGCTAAAAGGGCAGATGTGATCAATTAATCGATAATGTTGAGTATTAAATTTCTAAGTTTGTCGTAGACGAATTCCTTAACAGGACGATTTATTAAATTTAAATTAAAAAAAAACTATACTATGGCGTATGATTTTAGGGTATATCAAAAGAGTCAAGAGTTTTTACTGTTCAAAATTGAATAAGAATTATTGAGATCTCTTAAAAAAGGTTATCGTATTTAATTTACTTGGCATTTTTACATACGAAGTTTCAATTTATATTTTCAAAGATTGACAAAGGTTAAGCTCACCAAAGACATTCACAGCAAACAATATTATCAATTCAAATGCAAGATATATAAAATCAAAGGCTGTGAAGTAAACGTATAGCCGCAATATTTCTATCAAGAGTATATATGGCTTTATATACTGAAGAATGTGGCATTGTCATCTGAATTACTCTTTTGCAATGTGTTCGGTTTCTGCCGAAAAGCATTTGTCTAAATTTGACTTATTTTTCAAAATTTATTTTCAATAAACCAATTTGTAATAGTCACAATGCAAAATCTGCATTTTTTCATAACTTCTTCTTCTTTTCCAGAGTGCAGTATCATCGGGACCTAGTCAATCGTCTTCACCACCAACCAGCATGGCCGTTACTTCGTCAGCGCCCACTCCGGGGAGCCCTCCAGCTACTCAACGTTGTTGTGATACTGGTAGACCAATTTTTACCGACCCTATAACGGGACAAAGTGTGTGTTCTTGTCAGTACGAACTGCTCGGTTATCAGAGACTAGCCGGTGGTGTGCCGGGTATACCAGCTTTGTCGATGTACAGCGCACCGTATCCCGAAGGCATGGCCGCCTATTTTCCCGCTTTAGGAGCTGACCAAGCACCGTTTTATACTTCCACGGTAAGTTATATTTGATAAGATGTGAGTTTCAACTGTTTAGACCAATTTCGTTTTGGAGTCCTTTGAATCTTAGCTAACATTTAGAATTGTTAGTTCTGAAGTTAGTTAGAAGGAGAGAAAATAAAAAAAATTCAGAAAACAACGATACAAGGCCACGTAGAATATTATGAAAAGTCATTTGTTTATTATACCTGCAGCAAGGTGTGATTCCTTAAGCTGTTTTAAAATTTTTTTATCTTTGGAAAATTTTCGTAAAGACAAGAAACGGTTGGATATTTTTAAAATTATTAATCCGCTCTAAGAAAAATTATGGTATGTTGCACTGGATCTGAAGTATACCAAAAATGTCCAAAATTTCACAATATATTGTATAAAAAGCACTATATTTATCGAGGTGGAACTCATGCATGGCTTGCTCGATCCCTAGACAAATTAGACATTGCTTTCACTGTAGTTGTCTTAAATCAAAAACCGATTCGTGCGAATTTTTTTGGACAAATCAAAGGTCTGATACTACAATACAATCGTTTCTCGATTTTATAGGACTACATTTGCTAGGTTCAAGTTTAGATACGAACAGTCTTAGCTTGTGAAAATTGATTTTATTCAAACTCCAATCTGTTATTGTGAATTTCGAAAATAAAGATTTAAGTAACATCCTTCTTAGATGCTTTTTACATAGGGACCAAATACAATAGTTTTACGAAAGAATCTGATTCAGGAAAATTGCCTTTAATATAACTATTTACAATGGATTCAGTTCAACATTTGTTTCGTTATCTGCTGTTCTTTAGGGCTCAAACCTAGGTTCGCTTTTCGTAAACGACTTGTTACTTACTTTGCCTTTTTGTACTTGCTGATAACGTAAAGGTTATTACTGCTATTTTCTCTATCGATGATATCAATAAGCTGCAAGAGAATCTAGACTTTTTTACTGTTTGACCTAAGTCTAGTGGTCTTTGTTTGAACATGGATAAATGTTTGTTGTTTTACCAGCAAGTTAACCCCTTCCTTACACTGTACAGATGTACACATTCTTATGAAAGTCGACTCTATTTAGAACCTAGGTATTTTGCTTGTGTCATTAAAGAACTTTAACTTACATATTGAAATGGTATCTCGTTCTGCGGTTAAGAGCACTGGTTTTGTAATAAGGACTATACATTTTTTGAAATTGGTTTATTAAAAACGCTTTCCTTTGAGTTTATTATTAGTAAGTTGGAGTATGAGTTGACTGTTTGGTATCCCTTATAGAGTTCTTAAATAAATTCAATTAAAAATGTTCAACGTCGATTTTCGAAATTCCCACTCTTAAGTTTTCTGGCGTATGTCCTGAGCACGGTATCGCCTATAATCTTTTGTTAGATCATAATATTAAATCACTAGAAAAAAGCTGATTCCTGCATAGCACTTGTTTTCTTATAAATTGATGAATGGTCATATTGACTGTCTAGACCATATGTGGTCAACAACCGCCCGCTTTAAGATTTGATCCAGCCCGTGAGACATTGTCGTATTATTTCATGTCTAATATCTATCGCTAAAATTTATGAACACTACTTTAAAATGCACTACTTTTAAACGCGGCCCGCGAACGTATTTGCACATTAAAGTTTGGCCCACAACATGTCAAAGTTTGCCCATATCTGGTCTAGATCTTCTGTCTAATTTAAATTTCTGTTTCACGATCCTCCTCTAGAGCGTCCATGATTATGTATCGTACCCCCAGGACAGCTTTGGACAGTTCTCTGGATCTACATGTCCAGGAATGCAAAAAATATTTATAATGGTATTTTTCAGAGTGGCATCAATTTATAATTTTCAATTATTTTTTTAAAATTATATTATTTTTATTTATTTTTGTAATAATTTCCTTTATTTTGGC
Organism: Dermolepida albohirtum; assembly: GCA_031893035.1. Taxonomy (NCBI): domain Eukaryota; kingdom Metazoa; phylum Arthropoda; class Insecta; order Coleoptera; family Scarabaeidae; genus Dermolepida; species Dermolepida albohirtum. Next base: position 167,066 of record JAVIWB010005154.1, read on the forward strand.
AAATTGTTTTCTCTTGTATATTGCTATGCACAGGGTTTGTTTGTCGGGCAATAAAATGTGTTAGTATCCTTATTATTTAATATTAATATAATAATAATAATAATTATTATTATTATTACTATTATTATTTATTTTATTTATTTTCTTATCTTATAATGGCAAACGCATTTGCAATTTAATAATTCTCTTTATAGAAGTGGAGGTTGAAGTTCAAAGGGTAACACAAGTAGAACAGTCCAACCTTTCTTTATTGTCCTTGTGGTTATCTCTTTTCCGGTGGTGGAATTATATTTGTCTTTTTGATACTCATTTTGATAGGTTCCCGAAATGCGCAGAACATAGACCGCACATCTACTGTGGCATATGGGCGTTGACCTCTTATCTCAAATAAAAAAGCTACATTTTTAACGACCGTATATAAAATGTTAAATTAAATATTATTGCTGACTTTCTTATTCTCGTTAGCACGTAGTAGTTTATTTAATTCAGCATAATAAAAACAAAATTCAACTCTAGCATTATAATTCCCGAAATAATACTTTAATTTAACCTTAATCTCATTGATAAGACAGATAAGACATAAAACATTACCAGTTTTACCGGCATTCATTTGTAAGTGGTTTGTATTCATTCACCTTTTAATAGTAGTGAAAAAAGTGCTTAACCTTTCTCATTATTTGTGGTGTTCTGTTTTAATTGATTAATACGCTATTACTGATTGTAAAACAATTTGTCCTAAACTATTGATATAGAATAGCAAGCTATTATAATGTAAATTAGAAATAGAATTTGACCTCTAACAAAACCCCGCATACTTTTTTCGTCGTACTATCTGCCCATTAAAGATATTTTTTAGTTTTTTACTATTTTAAGAAAAGATTCAACGTCCCTAAAATGTCATTCAAATAGAGTAAATTGTCGAAACCATGAACACAAAGCAACAGAGACAGTTTACGAATTTATTCATGTTAGCTAGAAGACACTAAACATATACAAAGTTTTGTTTATAACACATATGTGTATACTTTATTTAATAATAAACATTAGACAAAATAATTTGTGAATTTTGAAGTTGTGTACGTCTTGGTTCTCAACGGTATAGATCGCGTACGGAGTTTGTTTTCGTACAGGTGTTTTTCGCCGTGGTTTACCAGGTGCGACACTTTGCGGTTAATCTGCTGATGATGACAACTCAGTTGTCGAAATGCGTATGCAGAATTACAAAAGTTAATGTGGAAAGGGGTTATATATCAACCTTAGTAATTATGTGAATTTTGATTGAGTTTTTTTACCCGAACCCAAGTTGTTTATTTGCACCCACTGTAACCCCATATCTAATGTTTTCACGGCATCCAAATGCAGACAATATAATTTATAATTTTTGATTTGAGTTCGTTTTACCCAAAATGCTGAACAGGACTAGTTTCCCTTGTAATGGTTTTAAGTTTATAACTTTAGCATTCATACTGTTTATTTGTTCTCATTTTAACGCCATATCTTCTGCTTTCACAGCTTCCTAATGCAGTATTTTACGAATTTCAAGTTTTTGATTTGTTAATAATTCATCGCGTTCACATCTTTATTTTTTACTTTCGTACTTAACTGTGTCCTTGTTCCATTCTTCAATACGAGTCTCTGTGTATAGGTCTGTAAACGGTTCACTTTCAAATTATTCAATAAAACGTTGTTTCAGATATGTTGGCAATCTCTTCATTCAATATTTGTGGTAAGACACTTAAGGAGAGACTATCCTCTTCCTCAAATTCAGTCTGATTTGTCGTTATGCGAACATTTAACGATTCAATATGGCATCTATTAACGGCAGATTTTTATTTGCTTCCTGAATATTTCTTCTATTGGAAATTATAGAAGTTTGTAAACTTTGTCTATAATAAAGGTTAGTGGGCCGCAGTAGCCGTGGAGCGTTCCTGGGTATAAACATAGCAAATATTTTGCCATCAGTTGTTTTTAATTCAGCTTACCTTTGGGTAAGAATTGGTCAAAAGCTGAGCTGCCAAGATAAGCATCGCAGTGGTCGAAAAATGAGGTGACGACTCCAGAAAATCCACAGAGCGATACTGGATGATCGTCGACTAAAAGTGCGCGAGCTAGCAGACGTAGTAGGCGTCAGATAATATGCGGTACATCGCATATTATCTAAAAATTTGGACACGAGAAAGCTGTGCGCAAGATGGGTACCGCGTTTGCTCACACTCGAGCAAAAAACAGTGTCGTGGAAATGTTTCAATCGAGTGTTTAGCTAAATTTTACAGCAATAAAGCGAAATTTTGTGCCGTTTCATAACCATGGATGAAACATGGGTCCATCACTCCACAGCCGAGACAAAAGAACAATTAAAACAATGGACTCAAAAGGGAGAACCGGCTCCAAAGAAGGCGAAGACGTTTGACCGATGCCATAGCAAGGCCATGGCTTCGGTTTTATGGGATGCGCGTAGAATAATTTTCATTGACTGTCTTGAAAAAGGAAAAACTATCAACGGCGAGTATTATGCGAACTTATTGCAACATTTGAGCGAAGAAATCAAGCGAAAACGGCCGCATTTGCTTAAGAAGAAAGTGTTGTTTCATCAAAACAAATCACCAGCTCACAAATACGTTATTGCAATAGCCAAAATTAATGAATTAAAGTTAGAATTGGTGCCTCATGCACCCTATTCGCCAGATTTAGCCCCTTCGGATTATTTTCTGTTTCCAAACTTGAAAAAATGGCTCAGTGTTCAAAGATTTTCCAACGATGAAGAAATGATGACGACAGTTAATGGCTATTTTGAGGAGCAAGACAGTTCTTATTATAAAAAGGCTATCGAACTGGAACATCGCTGGGGAAAGTATATAGAGCTGAAAGGAGATTATGTTGAAAAATAAATATATTTCTTTTCAAAATTTTTGTTTTCTTTGTTGGGCCGGGTACTTCTGGGACCACCCTCGTACATTGAATACTGTTGCTTGTTTTTACATATCGTATCATATCATGGAAGCAGGGGAAGCCCCAGATAATGAAATAAATTTGATACAGAAATAAATATACGATACGTTTTTGTTCGTTGGTGACATTATATATAACGCAATAAAAAATATTTTATGTTCGCAGTACCGAGATGTTTATTTTTCGTTACTAATAAAACATTTAAAATATTTTTATTCGTAATGTAAATCAGAAAGTTTTCTAGACCTTACCAAACTTATATAATTTTTGTATATTCGAATATAAGGAAATATTGATATATGGGCCCTAAAAAACTCCCTTGCGGAACTCCTAAATCTTAAAAGCAATATCTATACGAATGCATCTATAAATCTTTCGCAATTCAAGCGAACTTCTCATGAGTACACTTTATGTAAAACCCGCTTAGTTTCACCTAAATCAAACCTTTTCACAGATATGAATATATGCATCTCGGTTGGGAAAAACTTCCTGTTGTCACAGTTATGAATAATGTCCTTGCTTTCGCCCGTATTCAATATGCGTTGCGTTCTCGAACTGTCGAGTTATTTTATTTTATTGTTATGTAAGTACTCCTCGATTTGTTGGCGATGTTGTTTCTATCAATCATCATAATTAACATTCCCATTCAAGTTTGCGACGGGCGCGTTACAAGTGCTGCTCAATTGTTGACTTTTCGACACTTCAAAACATCTTTTCTGCTGCCAAAACATGTGAGCACCGTATACGACACACAATAGCTTGAAATATATATTATGCTTTGAATTGAAAGTAGGAATTAACGACAGACTGATTGATGAAGTAATTTAATTGGATAAAATTTACAATACTTGCAGTTCGAAGGAAACGCTGTCTGAGTTTTGTTCGTTATATAATTATTTATACCAAGAGAAGTGTTTGTAAATTATAGATTAAATTGATGGAATTTTGTTTAATAAATAAGATATGTATATGAATATTTTAATAATCTATCTGCATAATGCATTTTAAAGTGTTGAAATCCATTCTATTTGATACGTGTGTACATTAATACATTTATATAAAGGCTGTTTTAAATTGCGCGGTTTTTAAGAATAAATAAAGTATAGATGGCGCACTGAATTTGTCTGGGTATGTGGGCATTTAAAAAGTGTGATGTATGACATTTATAAAAATGGCTTCGTACATGGTAGGTACAACAACGCGTTCAAAGTTGTTGAATTATTTTATGAAAATCAGCGTTCTGTGAAAAGTTTTTAGAAAATTATGTGAATTTTATGGTTTGCATAATCGTCCATCTGAAAGCACTATTGGTCGAATTATTAAAAAATTTCAAGAGACCGGTTCCGTGGAAGATCAAAAAAGTGAAAAATACAGTCGTGGTGGTTGCCCACAAGAAAATATTGGTTTGGTTCGTGAAAGTGTTGCTGAATATCCTAAAATGTCCATTAGACGACGTTCATAACAACTTCGACTTGGTGGATCAACAACATGGCTTATTTTACACAAGGATTTAGCTCTGAAGGCTTATAAGGTTCAAATAACACAGGAATTGAAGCCATTAGATTACTCGTCAATTTCATCAATGAACACCAGCTGATTTTTCTCAAAAATAATGTTTTCCGATGAGGCACATTTTGAATTTTGTGGCTATGTTAATAAACAACATTGCCGTGTCTGGGGTGAGGAAAATCCACGAATTATTCATGAGAAACCTATGCATCCTAAACGAGTTACTGTTTGGTGTGCATTATGGTCAGGTGGTGTAATTGGACCTTACTTTGAAAATGCTGGTGAAACTATAACTGTCAATGATCGATATTGTCGGATGATAACCGAATTTTTGTGGCCTGAATTAATGAATATTGATCTAGAGGATATACATATGTATGTTTTCTACAGGATGGCGCTACACCTCGCTTTGCACACGAATCAATTGATTTATTGAGAGAAAAATTTCCTGGACGTGTTATCTCAAGTGATGTTAATTGGCCACCAAGATCATGTGATTTGATACTATTAGACTATTTTCTTTTGGGTTATGTAAAAAGTCAGATTTATAAAAACAATCCACAATCAATTCTTGCTTTGAAAAATGAAATTATTCGTGTCATTGGTGAGGTAGAGCCTCAATTATGTCAAAATGTCATTGAAAATTTTAACAAAAGAGTGGACGTCTGTGGAGCTGCAAGAGGAGGCCATTTGGTAGATAGGTACGGTCTAAAGTATTTATATTCTCGTCGTAGATCGTCGTTATATCAGTGTAGAGCATGTTACTTTTGTATGGTATTGTAAAAGGAATTGCTCATTCAAATAAAATCTATGGAAAATTAATAATTAGGAAATTTCTCAATCAACAACGTAATATTTCGTTACCTAACCAAAATCCCTCAATCGATCAAGATAATCGAAACTATGATAATCGTCTTCGTGGACCCACCACCAAACATAAAACTTGTAATTGTATCTTTGTTGTTTTCGTTTTGCATTGAATAATAAAATCGTGCAATATCAGCCATGTACAGTCCGAGCTGAAACAAATAAATATATGGGTCAAGTATAAAACTTTTCGACGTTAGACTGAGGGAATGCGAGAAAATTCTACCCCATAATAATAATAATCATCTGTTCTCTTAAATTAGCAGCTTAACATTATCTATAACATTGGCAGACCCTGAGTTATTATTAGACTATGTACATAGTTCGGATATTCGGATGATTTTAAGTTACATAGTGAGTCAGACTTGTTACAATATTTGTATTCATTTAGTGCAAATACTTTTATATTTCGTAACTAGAGTACATATTTGTTAACCTATTTGTACATATTTGTACTACTTCATCTGAATAAAAAGTCATTTGATAAACAAATGTACAAGTGAACAGAATTGTTATCAAGTTATCGAACACCAGCATCCATACCGATGAATCGTTGTGTCAATACTCCAATATCGCTGATTAAAACCTCAATCAATCTTTGAAGCACGCCATATTCATAAAATCATAACAGAACAAAAGCATATGTATTTCAACCTCACGCGAACATATTCTGTATACGTAGGTATATATGTAATACATAGATATATCTATGTACGTATGTACGGACAGAAACATGAATTCTTTTGTACTGTTCTCTGGTTTTTTCGAATTTTAGGAAGTATACGAAGGCACAATCAATAAAAACGTTTCGTTAAATTGTTGTTTTACAGGTTTCACTTTTATTTTTTTTCAATTACCAACTCTACAACGTAAGGCTGTGTTTCGCTTTGTAAAGGAAGTTGAACGAATATGCGATTATGTTTCTACATATAATACACATATACATATGTACACGAACGTGTGTTTGAATGTCGTGTAGGTGGGTGTGTAACTACGTACACCGACATGTAACAGAGAATACCTATGGAAAACGAGTTTGATTCGATTATATCGAATTTACATTGTAATTGGAATGTTTTACATCTAAATTCTTCGAGTTGTTCAAGTTAATACCCATGTTACATAAATACGTAGAAACTCCACTTGCAAGGGATTAAAATTAAATAGAAGTTACAACACATACAACAGAATTATAACAGTGTTAAAATTAGATATGTGGAGCGTAAAAGGAAATTTAATCATTAAACGGAATATAAGTATATATACGAGATGCGATTGAAATATATGGCGAATATTTAATTAAAAAATACTTTCAATGCAAATATAATCAATAAAATACACCATTTTTAATAAATATGTGAAGATAAAATGTTATGTTACTATATAAATTTCAATATTTTGTTTTTGTAGTCTCAACAACCATTATACAATTAGGAAAATCTGCCTATTATCGGTTTTGGGTCAAATTCCTGCTGTTAGGGTCTAAATACAGATAATAAAATATGTGAAAGCACTACGAATAATATTCAATTTTAGAAATTTGTACGTGCTCGTGTATTAAAGTGTTTTAATAATATATTGTGAATTTTATTATTAGTTGTTGAATTTTTAAGCTTTGTAATTTAATCGGAGTGGGAAAAGTGAAAGATGTTAGTTGAGCTGATAAAATTAAAATAGAGACTATTGAAGATAGGCATGTATTCGAACCGAGAAATTATAATAACGCATACAGACGACCGAATAGCCGCATTAATTCAAGAAAATATTACACCAACTTCGAACGGTCGGTAAAAGTAGCCAGAGACAACCGGCTAATTATAAAAATAGCACTTGAAAATGGACGCTCTTCTGCTAGAGAGCTGCTAAATAAATCAAAAGTGCTTAATATAAATATATTTGAGCTCGTGATGCGATCATGCGCTCATGATTGTACGCTACATGATGCGATCATGACCGTACGCTACCGGAATCATTGATACCAAAAATGTAGAAAGCATGCCTTCAATGGGAAGAAATGCATAGAAATTTTACGGCAAAAAATTAAAAAAGGCAAAACTAGTGATTTTGTTTTTGCGTTATATACTTTTGGTTGTGTGAAAATGTCTGATTTTGTGCCAAATAATCGTCATTTGCGGGAAGTGTTGCTTTTCTTCTTTCGTTCGAAGAAAACGGCGGCTGAAGCGCATCGAGAACTCCAAAAAGTTTACGGAGATGCTGCTCTAAGTGAAACAACGTGCCGTGATTGGTTCCGTCGCTTCAAAGACGGTGATTTCGATGTTGACGACCGTTCGCGTGAAGGAAGACCAAAAACCTTCGAAGACGCTGAATTGGAGGCATTGCTCGATGAGTGACCGTGCCAAACGCAAAAAGAGCTTGCTTCAGCGGGAGTTACCCGCCAAGCCATTTTCCAGCGATTGCATGCGTTTGAAATGATTCAAAAACAAGAAACTTGGGTTCCTTATGATTTGAAGCCAAGAGACGTTGAGCGTCGTTTTTTCGCCTGTGAACAACTGCTCCAGCGGCAAAAAAGGAAGGGTTTTCTTCATCGCATCGTTACAGGTGATGAAAAATAGATTCATTACAGCAACTCAAAGAGAAAAAAATCATGGGGACTGCCCGGTCATGCTTTTACGTCGTTGGTTCGGCCGAATATTCACGCTGAGAAGGTTTTGCTGTGTATTTGGTGGGACCAGGGCGGTGTTACTTATTATGAGCTATTGAAACCGAACGAAACCATCACTGAGGAACGGCATTGAACTCAATTGATGCGATTGAGCCGAGCACTGCGCGAAAAGCGGCTACAATACGAGCAGAGGCACGAAAAAGTGATTCTACAGCATGACAAAGCTCGGCCTCACGTTGCTAAACCCGTTGAAACCTACTTGGAAACGCTCAAATGGGAGGTCCTACCCCACCCGCCATATTCCCCAGATATTGCGCCGTTCGGCTATTACTTGTTCCGTTAAATGGCACATGGTCTGGCTAATCAGCAGTTCCGCTCATATGAAGGCATCTCAAAATGGTTTGATTCGTAGATAGCCTCAAAAGACGAATACTTCTACCGTGACGGTATTCGAGCTCTGCCAGAAAGCTGGGAAAAAGTTGTCGCTAGCGATATTTTGAATGATTCATTTGTAAACATTTTTTCACAATAAAGTTGCATTTTCATCAAAAAAAAAAACAACGAGAACTTAGTTGCGCACCTAATAATAAAATTCATTTTTAATCCTGATTCTAAGCAATGATAGAGATTGTTAACTTCTTTAGAGGAATATTATAGTGATGAAGTTGTACAGAAAAAGTTAAACACCAATCATCAGTCGTGATGGTCGTAACCATGAATGGCACCGGACCTCTACATTTTGTGGAAATCCTACGAAAAACTACGAATCAAGTACAATATGAAAACTTTGTTGAAACTGTATTTTTGCCTTTCCTAAGCTCAATAAATTGAGAAAAATGACCATACAGCTTCATTCAGGATGGAGCACCGTGCCGTACAGCGAAATCGATAAAAAATCTGTTTCAAGAGGATAACATACTTTTGCCATGGCTCGGACACTCACCCGATCTAAATCCTATCGAAAATATATGGAATACGGAAAAAATACCAGCCAAAACGCACACTTGCGTTTTGGCTGGTATTTTTTGCCGTAGTTTTCCAGGTGCCACACTGTTTAGTTATCTGCTGATGCTGACAACTTAGTTGTCGAAATACGTGTACAGAATACAAAAATTAATGCGGAAAGGGGTTATACATCAACCTTCAATGATTAAATCAATACCTACCATCAAATTTTTAAACCAGTGTTTACTTTCATTTCATCCAAAACATTCAACATTTGGATTGCATGATTCAAATGCACTACATCCAGTCTACGAATAACAAAAAAAAAATTGAGAGAAACTGAAAACATTTACTTTTAAGAGCGTGCATAAAAAGTAATGACCGATATATGAAAAAAATGAATGTATTCCGTACATAACTGATCCATCTCCGTTACTGTTACGTTTCACATGGCATACCTACATATATTAAACGATAATTGTGCATTAAATGCGGTTCTAATGGTGCGTTATGAAACGTGTACAATTGATGTGAAACACTGTGCAATATGTTAGAAATATCGTGAAATTCTAACACTGTTCGGTCACGATCCGGCTGTCCGTTATGATGTAAATTCAATATAATTTTCAACGGACACAAATTGGATTGCATTACACTATAATAAATTGCACTGGCAATTTATTCTAATCTAACCAATGTAATTGACTGTTTATTTTCCATACACACGCGCACACACTCAATATATGATATCTATTTATCGAGTTAACTGTAGTTAAATATACTGTTCTAAGCATTTAGGGAAAACCGTAATAAAAGTATCGTAAATTCGTTGTAATATTAACGTAAACACTTAAATTTATTCTTAAAGTGGAGTAATGTAAACTTAGCAGCTGTACGCAAAATTGTTAGAAAAAAGTTAATCTGTTGGTAATAAAGTGAACCTGATCTAACTGCTTTGTAAGTTTTAAAAAAGTAGAATTTCTGACAATAAAGTTAAGTGAAAGGATTCGAGAGATTGCAAAACTAATAGGTTGGAGCAAAAATATTTTTCCTCTGTCTTGGATTGGTAGATATTTGCTTAAAAGCTATCAAAAGTAAACGTAAAGTAGTTGTCATTTTGTTGTTGTTGTAACGGGTGGGCCATTTAAAAGTTTAAATTTAAAAATGCAATAAAACGATTTGAAATTTTGCCAAATTAATTTTTTTGTTGTGAAGTACAATTATTCCGGTTAGAGATAGAATATTACTTCATTCATAGGGCTGCTGCGGCTGGCCTCACAGTACCCCATTCGATCGGACCAATTTTCAAGAACTTTTTCGAGTGTATCTCGACAATGGCATCACGAATGTTGGCCTTCAAATGCTCAATTGTCTCTGGTTTGTCGGCATAACACTTGCCTTTAACGGCGACCTACAGAAAATAGTCCAACGGTGTCAAATCGCAGCTTCTCGGCGGCCAATTGACATCACAATTTCGGCTAATTAAACGGCCATCAAACGTTTGACGCAATAAATTGATTGTGGCATGAGATGTGTGGCAAGTTGCCCCATCCTGTTGAAACCAAACATCGTTCACATCAATACCATGAAGTGCGGGCACAAAAAAATCGGTTATCATGGTGCGATAGGTGTATGTATTGACCGTAATGGTTGCGCCGTCCCCATTTTCAAAGAAACGTGGGCCAATGATGCCTCCACTTCACAAGCCGCATCAAACAGTCACTTGTAATGGGTGCATTGGCTTCTGTAAGACCACGTGTGGGTTTACTGAGCCCCAAATACGGCAATTTTGTTTGTTAACGTATCCACCAAGATGAAAATGAGCTTCATCCGAAAAGATGATTTTTTTGGCAAAATCGACATCATCGTGCAATTTCTCGTTGACCCATCTAGCGAAGCGAAAACGAAGCGGATGGTCATGCGGCTTCAACTCTTGAACCAATCGAACTTTGTAAGGCGTCATACCGAGATTTTTTCGCAAAATTCGACGTAAATTGGTGCATGAAATGTTCAATTCTTGAGGATGATGATGAGTTGGTGTTGATGGATTCTCACGCACACTCTCAGCCACAACTTCGATATTTTCGGGTGTACGCACTGTACGAGTACGCTCACGTCTTCGCGCATCAACAATGAAACCAGTTTCACGAACTTTAGCAATAAACTTGCGTATACCGGGCACTGTTGGTTCTATTCTGCGACCAAATTTTGTACGGCATTTTCGTGCAATTTCCGACCAATTGTCTTTGTTTTGGAAATAAATTGCCAATAAATCTCAACTTTGCTCAAGCGTAAATCGATTCATTTCGTTCAGTGGAGATAATATACTGAATTTTGTGACAGTATAGAATCAGGATTACCTGATTCGAAATAACCGGTGGTTCAAATTTAAACCGATAGATGGCCCACCCATTATTGTATTAATCATTGTTGTAAGTTTGTGTATCTGACTCATCTTGGGATTTTATTGATGCATTGTGTGCTTCCTTCCTATAAACTTAAAATGCCCAAGTTGTCGCTCGTATATTCCGTGAAGCCGAAAGGAAGTCGAGAGACAAAGATGTAATCTCAGATCAAATTGTGCAAAACTGGTATAAAAAACGTTCAGTAAGGCCTTTCACAAGAAGTTAAGAGGCTCTTCAGCAAAGTATTCAAGCTACTCCTACTTCTAGTACGCGACAATTGTCACATGAGTTTGGCTATTCGGTGGATAATAGGTCGACATCTTCACAATCTGGGAAAGCTATACAGATGATGCAGAGGAGTACCTCACGAATTGATTTCACAATTGTAAATTTGTAATACTTCTTGTTAAGCCACACGATCTCTACTACAATCGAAGACTTTTAACGTATGACGAAAAGTGTAATCGAGGCAAATCAAATCAGTTGTTAACCCGTTGCCAATCTGCAGCGTCTGTGGTCAAGCGCAAAAGCTTCGAAGCAAAGCTGTGTGTTGGAATTACGAAGGGGTTACCCAATCTGACTTGGTATCACAAGGTAGGACGTTACAGTCTGAACTGTACTGTAAGTAATTGGAAATATATGCAGTTTTAAGGGAAAATGCCCCACTTTAGTCAACAGAAATCGCCTACTATTCCATCAAGATAATGTTAGGCTGTATAGTGTTCAAAGAAATCGGAAGAATTGGATTTAATTTTACCGCCTTTTTAGATTACAGACACAAATTTGATGGGCGATGAATGGTGTAAACGAGAAATCGAAAACCTTATCAGACAATGGCTAATTACCTTCATGTTCTTTATATAGTTATATTAAATTTAGTTTACAAAAAAGGAAAACCTTTTGCTTCGCCTTATTATCAAACTAAGTGGAATTAAATTAATAAAAGGTATATTCGTAGGGAGTCATATCAAAAAATTATTGCACGGTAATATGTTTAATTGTGAAACTAACAAGATAGAAGTCGTTGAAGGCCATTGTTGGTAGCAGTGCAACAACGTAAAGATCAACAGTAGTTCTAAGGATGCAAGAGTGGACAAAACGTCAGCGAGGCAAATGCCAATGCCAGTGGATCCCGCTTAGAAAATGAGAAAAATATATAGAAAACGATTACGGAATTCGCAAATCAGATTGAGGTTGCTAGTTCGCTAGAAGATTTCTTGTCTAAAAAGGAAGCCAAAAATTTGTGTCTATTAATAAAGTATTTATTTTTTTACTAACTTAGTTGCCATTAGCTGTAAATATAGAGCGCTGCCAATATGTTGCCCAATTCCATGAGACATCTTCAGACATTAATTGCTATTGCTGTCGCTCGTGCATTGAAACTGGTGTAAGTCTGCTGCGGATCAATGTGTCGTTGCGGTTACAGTGGAGTTCTTTGAAGGTAATGGATTCCTGTCATCATGGTTTTGGTAATTGGGCTGTTATAAAATTTCTATAGTAATGATTAGTTCAGGACAGAATTTGGGTTGAATTGAATTGGTTATGCTGCATGGTTTCAAGCCTATGCATGACAAGTTCAGAACCAGCTACGAGCAGCAATCTACTACAACGCTCATGTTCTGAAACACGGGAATGCCGACGGACTAGTATAACTCTCATGTTCTGAAACACAGGAGTGCCGACAGAGTGCTTTGTTTCACCAATATATGTTTATACTATCGCAAGAACATCATGGAATCTTGTACACACTAGATGCTTTTAGAGAATCATGGTCTTCTAATGAAAAAGAGTTCAAAAGTTTCTAAGTAGGTTTAAAGATATTGTTGTTCTTAAGAAGTATTCTACTGATGTGGCTAATGATGTCTTGTATAAAATGTAAATGGGCTTTAAATGAAGATGGGAGAAAGCATTCTGAGTTTTAGATTACGGAGGTATAGTTTTAAGATGATGGTTTATGGTTGGTTGAATAATATGTTTGGTAAAAGTTGTTGGTTTTTTAGAGTGTTGGTGATATGATATAATTCCTGGAGAAACAGGATCAACTAATGAAGATGAACTACACGCGGCTACTAACATGTCATCAGAAAACTTTGCTCGAGGGCATTGTCTTCACTATGTGTAATAGACGGTGAGATGTCTTAAGTGATTTCTCCGAAAAAAATTCTTTCTTAATTTCACAGTTTCTTGTTATCAGTAGTTAAATTATGTTTAAAATTTAAAAAATATTGCTTTCTGGCATTTAGTTCCTCCACGATATGCTGAAAAAGCGTTTAATAAAAAGCGAAAAAAATTTGTCAAATGGTAAAAACATTTAACAGAATGTTATTGTATGCATTCGATACATTTATTATTACTTAAGATATTTCTTAATATACGTTGAATGTTTGGAAAAAAGTGTTGATTTTAAGGGTGTTGGTTGGTTGGTGACATGATATATTGGTGAAATTCTTGGAGAAACAGGATCAAATAATACAGATGAACTACACGCGGCTACTCACATGCCATCAGAAAACTTTCCTCGAGAGCATAGTCTTCACTATGTGCAATAAACAGTGGGATGTCTTAAGTGATTGCTTCGAAAAAAATTCTTTCTTAATCTAATAGTTTCTTGTTATCTGTAGTTAAATTGTTTAAAATTTGAAAAACACTGCGCTTTGTGGCATTTAGTTCCGCCACAATATGCTGAAAAAGTGTTTAATAAGAAGCGAAAAAAATTTGTTAAATGGGAAATACATTTAACACAATATTATTGTATGCATTCGATATATTTATTGTTACTTAAACATATTTCTTAATTACTATACGTTTCGTATACTTTATGCAGCATGTGTAATTAAAATTGCATTTACTACTAATTTGAAAGGAATTTTATATCAAGAATCCTCATTTAACACGCAAACTGCATAAGCCATAATAATAATAATTTCGTAAATGAATGTTGTAATGCATTTTATGATGTTTTTAATACTTGTTTACATGTATCGCGTTAACATAAAATGAATAAAATCGTGAATAATTCATGTACAAACGTAATTAATGATTAACTTTCTTTAAGAACTCTTCAGTTGTGGCGCATTGTAAATGCATGCTTTTTTCTCTTAAAATATGTTTAGTAGTTATGTACAGTACAAGACAGTAAATGTATAGTTGCTTAATTGCTTATTATTTATTACAATATTTGTATTTGATTTCGTAAGATTTTATATAAATAATGGGTGATTTTTAAGCTGCATGTGAACTTTCGATATCGATAACTATAATTTAACTGTTGATAATGTCAAACTGTGTTAACATTTCTGTTCAGTAAGGTTTGGTAAGTCTTCATGAATCATTTAACGCCAGAACAACGCTTCCAAATTGTGGAAATTTTCTTTGAAAAAATAAATCTGTTCGCGAAGTTCATACAACACTTCGTCCATTTTACGGTCAACACAATCGGCTTAGTGAGGAAGCAATTCGTGCAATTATTGATTGTTTTCGCACTAATTTTACTCTTCTCGATTCAAAACCATCAACAAGACAAAGAAATGTGCGTACCGAAGAGAATATTGCTGCTGTAGCGCGAAGTATTGAAGAAGACGCGAAATATCGATTCGTCGTCGTTCTCAACTTGTTAGCCTTTGTCCTTCGATTACGTGGAAAATTTTACGTATGAATCTTGGCTTACGTACCTATACATATACATATGTATATAGCTCGTGCAAAAATTGAAGCCAAACGACCATCGTTTGCGTCGCATTTTTGCTGATTGGGCTCATTTGAAACTAGCCGAAGATGAGCATTTTTATCGAAGAATTGTGTTTAGTGATGAAGCTCATTTCTGGTTAAATGGCTACGTCAATAAGCAAAATTGCCATATCTAGAGCGAAGTAAATCCTCAAGCCGTTAACGTATTATCATTATATCCATTGAAATTGACTTGTGCGGTTTACACACTGGCGGTATCATCAGTCCTTATTTCTTTCGGAATGAGGAAGGAGCTGCCGTTACGGTGAATAGCGAGCGCTATCGAGCCGTGCTGATTGAATTTTTGTTTCCCAAAATTAATCAGCTAAATATTGACGACATTTGGTTCCAACAAGATGGCCCGACTTGCCATACAGCGAGCTTAACAGTCGATTTATTGCAAAATCAATTTGGTGACAACTTTATGTCCAGAAGTGGTCCTGTTCACTGGCTCCCTCGTTCGTGCGATTTAATGCCTCTGGATTACTTTTTTTGGGGCTAGTCATTGGTTTATCCCGACAAACCAGCAACTCCTGAAGCATTGAAAGCCAATATTCAAGCTACCAATGACGCCATATGTCCAGATTTATTGGAAAAAGTAGTCAAGAATTGGATTGATCGAATGAACCATATAACGCGTAGCCGCGGCGGACATATGCCGGAAATCATATTTAAAAAATAAATGCCATGAAATTATCTACCACATTATAATAAAAAATTTTATTCCAACAATATTTCTGTCTTTTATTATCATTTAAAGTTCTCAAGCTCTTAAAAAACACACGTTGTAAATTGATTAATTAAAAAGAGCAATTTATTCTATCGATTTTAAATTTCCTAGAGTTTCAATAACTTTTTTACAATGATCCGGGGGCAGTCGAATTTTTCTACTTTATTGTAGAAAGTCAGTTCTAGTGCTGTGACTACTAAATACGAGGTTAGTTGGGAAAATTTCTAGAAAAGGAGAGAAAAAGTAACTTTTAGGGGGAAATTCGTCGTTCAACCAAATCTTCTTTCGTGTTATGCACAATTAGATCAACACGTTCCAAGATTCTTAAACTCCTCAAAAAAGAACTAAAGATCTAAACTTATGAAATATCCATCTTCTATGATTTCTGAATTCAATGAGAATTTATTTCCCGTTAACAATTTTTTCAGATTTTTCAACAGGAAGAAATATGACAAAGATAAATCCGGTGTATACGGTGCACGTTAACTGGAAACATAATTCGTGCTGTTTATATTTTGGGATGAGGAAGTCTCTTGGTGGTGCAAGACTCTTCTCTCTATCAAATGAGGCTTTTTAATGTTTATTTCTTCATGCAATCTGTCATGTTCTTGGAAATCCCGATGGTAGCCCTTTTTAGTAGACGAAATCGTCTTAGTCTTCTTTGGGCTTGGCTCAGGAAGTTTTAGCAACTGCTTTGACTGCTCTTTGATTTTCAGAGAGTCTACATTTCATCGACATTTATAAAACGTTCCAAAAAACTATCTTCATTACATTCGGACATGTGTAGACATTGCTGTGAAACGGTATTCTTCACTCCTAAGTTTTATTATGTTGAAATGTTGATGCAAGACGCAGTGTACGCGGTTGTGTAAAATGTATACTTTCTCTGCTTGCTTCTTCATCGGAAGCTATTTTCGGTCTTTCAAAACGTAGTGCATCTTCTCTATATTTCTTTTATGGCGCTTAGGTTCAGTAACTAGTTTGTAACGCAGATTAACGTTCAATTAACTGGAAACGTGCTGTTTTTATTATGGGATGGGGCAGTCTCTTGGAGATCCAAGACTCTTCTCTTCATCAAATGAGGTTTTTTAATATTGATTTCTTCATGCAATCTGTCACGTTCTTGGAAATCCCAGAAGATGGTAGCCCAATTTAGTAGACGAAATCGTCTGGGTCTTCTTCTGGATTGGCTCGGAAAGTTTTAGCAATTACTGCAACTGCTCTTTGATTCCCGGAGAGTCCACATTTCATCAACAGTTACAAAACGTTCCAAAAAATCATTTTCATTACACTTGCATATGCCTAGACATTGCTACAAAACGGTCATCTTCACCCACTAAGCTTTACTATGTTAAAATGTTGATTGAAAGATGCGTATGTTTCTTTTATGGCGCTTAGGTTCAGCAATTAATTTGATCCATACGAAGCGGAAGACATCACGTAAGACTTCGTTTTATTCATGATTGCGAAATGCGCGAATTGTTTACTAGAATCTATAATAACGGTGTGTGTTTACGTTATAATCTGTTCAAAAATTTGACAGAAGTTATACGAACAATGGTACCCTCAAGAACTCGCGCGTAGTGCCATCTTTTGATTCGTTCTAGAAACATTTCTGTCTATTTTCTCAGGTTGCGCGCCTATTATACAACATATAATACAATGCCGATTACAAAATATTGTAAATTGAAATAAAGGCCTTCTCTGTTCTATTTAAAGTATTCAATTTATGATTTAATATTTATTTATTTAAAATCATATGTGATGACTACAAGTTTTTCTTCAGATATCCACATTCCTTAATTTATTACAATAATAAGTAGTGCATGTGTATTTTTTATTTCACAATAGTTGTATATACATACGTATGTATACACACATATAACTCATTTTTTTACAGTTAATTTGTTTTAAGAGAATCATATCTCTCTTTAAAAAAACAGATAAACATATAGGTCGTGCTCCTGCAATAAAAACACGTCATATTTTTTTCTTAATTTAATTTATGGATAATTCGTACTTGACATTCCTTATTTTAGATATTTACGGTTTATTTGGGGTTCCCTTTAGGTAAAAGAAATTATAAAATATTTGATTTTTGTTTTAATAATTAAATATAAATATTATACTTTAACAAGAAGTGTATATAAGAAATATGTTGATTAAAGTTTTGCCAAATATTATTATTTAAGAATGGAATGATTATATTAATTTATTAACTGATGTGTGCTTTAAGATGATAATAAAAGACCGAGAAAATACATTTTGGCACTGCGAATTATAAAATTATTGCGTTGAATAATTTTTAAATTTATTTAAAAAACAGTCGTACTGAATATAATTGTAAAAAGGCAAAGAATATGGCATTTTTCACAACGCTAATAAGTATCATTTCACACGTTATATTCTATCCATTTTCAACACTGTCGATGTCAAAAGATATAGATCAGAATAGGACTATTTAATATATATTACATATATATATATAAAGGATTTTCCAATAAGGACTTGACAACTTTTTTTCAAAATAAAATGCAGACCATTTGAGATATTTCAAAAACTTTATTATCGGGTTGAAGTACAATCAAAACATTTATGGATGGAACTCGACTTCGTTCATATGGCCACCGCGGTCACGTTTGCAGCGCTCGATTCGTTGGACCCAATTTTCATAGACCAATGACTTTGACGTAGCCCCAAAGAAAAAAATGTAGAGGCGTTAAATCGCACGAACGAGGCGGCTAATCGACTGGTCCATTTCTTGAGATAACACGCTCATCAAACTTACTCTACAATAAATCGATTGTAACGTGTGCTGTGTGGCTTGTGGCACCGTCCTGCTGAAACCACATATTGTCCACGAACATATCTTCCAATTCGGGCCAAAAATAATCGGTAATCATGGCGCCATGACGATTACCATTCACAGTAACGTGACGATCATTATCGTCGACGAAAAAATATGGCCCTATGACGCCGCCGGCATGCAAACCGCACCAAATAGTTATTTTTCGTGGATGAAGTGGTGTTTCATGAAGCACATGTGGATTTTCATCCGACCAATAACGCATATTTTGCTTATTGACGAACCCATTGAGCCAAAAATGAGCTTCGTCGCTGAAAATGATTTTGCGATGAAGTTGATCATCTTGGCGCATCTTTTCCAGACCCCAATCGGAGAACGTACGTCGCTTCAAATGGTCCATCGGCTTTAATTCTTGAGTCAGCTTGATCTTGTATGGGTGGAAACCAAGATCCTTACGTAAAATTCGCCATAAAGGGGTCTGGGCGATGCCCAACTCTTGAGAACGCCGTGGAATTGACTGATTTGGATCATTTGCTACGGACGTTTCAACGGCAGCGATATTTTCGACACTTCGACCAACCCGTTGTCTCACTGGCACGGCAACATCATACAACGAATATGTAGACTCAAATTTTTGCACTAAACTTGTTACTGCCTGTCTACTAGGGCGATAATTACGCTCGAAAATCGGAGATAACGCTCTTAAAGTAGCGGTTACCTACTCCGAATTTCTGTAGGAAATTTTTATAATTTGCAGACGTTGTTCGGTCGTGTACTTTACCATGATGAAAATGTTAAGTTTACTGAATAAATTGACAGTGACAGTTCGATGATTAGTGAAAGGGTGCGTTCACAAATTGAATTAAAAGTTGTTAAGTCCCTATTGGAAAACCCTTTATATATATATATATAAAGGTTTTAATAACCTTAATAATAATAATAACCTTTATTGTCCAACAGATTACATCCACTAACAGGACAAAGTGTTCAAAGTGAATAGATGAATATAATATAAAACAAAAAGTAATTCTAAATGTGACATAAATTAAAAGTAAATACTAATTATTAAACCTGCACCTAAAACTATAATATACTAAATTAAATATCACCAAAATGTTCGTTGAAGGTTTTCTCCATATGGTACAGCGGGCTCTTGACTATAATGTTGGTTCTAGCTCTTGGGACGCGAAGTACATCCCCAGATTCGGTCCCGCAGGACGGAGGGTATAAGAAAGTAAATTTGAGATAATAATGATGGAGAGTCAATAGTATTATTTATTAAATTAAAAGTGAACCCGGCACTCGAAATGTCACGTCGCAAAGATAGGGCTTGAAAACCGTGTCTCTCAAGCAAGGTATTATAATCTAAACTGCGAACAGGATATTTTCCGTCCTGTCTAAAAGACAAAAATTTTAAAAATCTTTTTTGTACTCGCTTAATAAGAAGCCTGGCAAACATAATACGGCGTCCAAACAACGGACGCATATTCCAGCTTGGTTCGAACCCACGTATGGTATAAAGTTACTAATGTTTTCGTATTATTAAAATCCCTAGAGGATCGCATAATAAATCCAAGTATCTTTGAAGCGGAAGAGCATATAGAGAGTATGTGACCAGTAAATGTAAGTTTGGAATCAAAAAGTACTCCTAAATCAAGTATTTGTGATACTCTAGACATTGGCTGAGTTTCCACAGAATAGTCGAACGTCACCACACCATTACAACACGTGTATGAGACAATTGCACACCTATTAACGTTTAAGTGGACCTCGTTCAATCGAAACCATTCCCTAATTTTGGTAAGGTTTAATTGTAACGAAAGACAGTCTGCTTTTGTATCAATAGCGCTATAAATTTTTAAGTCATCCTCATATCCCAGACACCTACACACAACATCCTCAAGCAAATTATTAATATAAATATAGAAAAGCAAAGGTCCAAGGTTGGACCCTTGCGGCACACCAGAGGTAGGAAAAATATAATCAGAAGTAAATCCATTATAAAAGACATAGCTTTTCCTACCCATCAAATATGATTTTATCAATTCCAACAATGAAGGAGAAAACCCTACAGCTTCGAGCTTGACATGGAGTCTGGCACGATCAATTGTGTCAAACGCCTTAGTGAAATCCGTATAAACAACGTCTATCTGTTTTCTCCCGTCCAATGCTTCCCTGATATACTGCGCAATACTCACACGATTAGTCATTGTGGATCTAACTGTCATAAATCCGTGTTGATAAATGGACAGATAAGGGTTTTATATAGGAATAGATTCTCCGATAGAGAATATGTTCGAGTATTTTGTCAAAATTGGGCAATATACCACTTGGTCGGTAATTACAGATATGAGTGCGATCGCCCTTTTTGAATATGGGAATAATTTTGCTGGTTTTCCAAATATTGTGGAAAACGGAAGTAGATAACTTCACGAATTCCATCTTTGAGGTCTTGAATCGATTGTGGACCATTGGCATAGATTTTATCCTTCACGTAGCCCCAAAGAAAAAAGTCTAAAGGTGTTAAATCACAAGATCTCGGTGGCCAATTGTGATCGCTTCTTCGAGAAATCACACGGTCGGGAAACTTTTCACGCAAAAGAGCGATGGTATCATTACTTGCGTGGCACGTAGCGCCATCTTGTTGAAAATAAACGTCGTCCACATCAATATCTTACAATTTCGATTAAGATATTCCACGCCGAAAGTTATGAAAAATAATTGCACGAAAATGTTCACGAGTTAATTCCATCTTTTCGCTGACATAGAATTTCCAAGTTACTGTCAACAATAGAAATAGCGACCGGATAACAAAACTGTCAAGGCATATATATTGTCAAAAATGACAAACTTCAGGATGCAATCATCAGATCGGAGGCAACACTAACAGTTTTGCCGGTTTCCGAAATATAAACGTCTACCCTCGTATTGTCTTAAGACAGTGACATTGTTGAAAATATGCACGCACTCAAGGAATAAATTCACATAAACGATGAAAAAAGTATTGTAGTAACTATATGTGTACAAAATATTTTAATGGAAGATTTGAAAATATTTTTAAGTAAATTTTATCAACTATGAAATTCGCAGAAACAGACAAAAAGTAAAATTTCGTAAAGTGGCGCTATTATAAAATATTCCAATAATTTTATAGTAAGTAAAACGTTAGTCATGCAATTGCAAATGCACAATTCGAATTTAATATACAAAACTTACAGTAACTTCAACGTAAATTTACATCTCAAACCTCTCCACTCGCTATAAAGTTAATCATTACAAACAAGATAACGTTCGATCAGAGAAAAGTATGTTGGTGTGTGAGTGCGCTCGCATGTGCATGAGTCAGGTTGTCTGCCTGTTGTTGGTGTTACAAGTACGCAGTGATTAATATAATAATCCGTAATGAAGTTATAGAGACACGATCCAATCCTGATTTATGACAAAACACACATCATCCCATCCTGGAGTCACATTATTATAATCTCCGGTCAATGTTTGTATACAAGGACTCTCTCTACACTTCCCCACGATGATGGTACACATAGAGAGCACCTACAAAATCCATCCGGACGATTAATCCTTGGGCGGCCTCGGCAACATCTACAATCACCACATTCATATTCATAAAAGGTCGCTCGGACACATAATTAAATTTTAAACTGTCATGTTATCTAAATTATACTCTTTCAGAACTCACACACGCATCGGCGACGGTTCTCGAGATTCCTTCTATTCAGCGTTCGAGTTGGTGTCTTCTTGAAAATGTTAAGAAGTTAACGAAGCGATGTTTTTTATTTTTTAAAAATTTCAAGTTTTAAACTTTTATAATTCGTATTTAAGAAAGAAATTTTGTTAGTACACAAGATGGGCAATTCATAGAGACGACTGCAAATTGTTTCTAAACTAAATAGAAATCTAAAATTCAGTTCAAGTAAATTTATAGTACTTCAAAGGAAGCACATGTGTTTCCAACTATCACAATATAATTGGTCAAAAAAGATAAATAAAACCCCTTGCCATAATGTTCATATTCTATATACGTATTTTGACAACTAAGTTGTCATCATCAGAAAATAATCGATCACAGTGTCGCACCTGGATTCACTTTAAAGCACAGAAATAAATTCGTACCAAACTTTAACCATCGAAAGTCAACCACACCGAGTGTTTTTGAAATGTTGCCGAAATGCGTATACAGGATACGAACATTGTCTTGAAGAGGGGTTTTATTTACCTTTTTTGATTAATTCAATCATCCATAGTCTCCATCAAAATTTATCTGCAATGTGATTGCATTTATATTCATAAACGCAATAGAATTTTGAAACCATGAACACATAGAAAAACCGAGGGGGGGGGTATTTTCTTCCTCAAATTCAGTGTTGCTACTATTTGCTACTTTATCCAACATTTAGCGATGAAAAATTGTTCTAATTTATTTTGTACAGCTGATAGACTCATTACAGCTTTCTTTAATGACGAATTTTTGAGAGCGTCGTAAATATTGTCTCTGCTGGAAACTATAGAAGTCAGTAAACTTTGTGTATAATGAAGATTACTGAGCCGTAGGATGTTCTGATGCTATATGCTGTATTAGTGGTATTGTGCTGGGAGGCATAAACATAACAGTGGAATGTATGAGAAGGAGCTCTATAAAGAAGAAAGATGGCATATATATACCTAGATAGTATCATGTTTTACTATGCAAAAATAGCTTCAAGCTAAAATTATTAAAATATACTACTGCAGACTATTTTCTTTTTGTATGGACTCCTTAGGGACGAATTGGTTACAAAATTGAGGATGAATTAGTTAAAAAAAACAGCCTTTAGAAACTCTTCCCTTATCTATGCATTTGGCCTGTTTGTAGACAACTGGATTAGAGAAGCTTTTAAAGAATCTAGGCTGTTTTGCTTTTTCCAATTACGAGTTACTTTAGTTTGTACGGGTCGGCCGCATTTGTAAACCAAGGATTATAATTCTTTGTTTTGCAATTTTGATTGTAGAAAGGGGCTTTATTTACCTTTTTTGATTAATGAAAATATACTAAGGTGAATAGCAAAACATACTGTGTAACTGAAGCATTGGATTGCAGAAGATAAAAACAGGATCACAGAAAATATGTTACACTAGTGTTTGAAGCATACTACACAATCTTTTTGTTGCAGTTAGTAAACATCACAAGCTTTTAATTAATTCAATTAAAATCATTTGACTATTTGGAAAGATAAAAAGCATTTATGCTCTTAATATATTGTAATACAGAATCACGTTATAACAAAAAGGGGACAGAAAACCTAACAGAATATCGTACGAACGAAATTTAACGTAATATAAACAGAAAAATTTAATACTCATGGAATCTAATCAGGCAAATCAGTTTATAAGAAGAAGTTGATGAGACACCATCATTTAAGTGTTTTGATCCCTTTCCACCGTTTAGAGACAGGTGTTTTTTGTCTTTTATATGCCACAATTGCATAGACTTCCAACAACTGGATTTGTTTTGTACCCAGACTAGATAAGATTAGATAGTAATCAACGTCAACTTCAATAAGCATATGCAAAAGAAGCTAAGAGATTCCAGAAAGTTATGAGAACCACAGATCCAATTGTTATTGGCATACGAAATAATCTAATCTAATCATCCAACATAGCCAATAAAGTGGCTTAGGGTACTGATACACACGAAATCTGCTGATCTTTTTAATGCACAGTAATCGATCGCAACTTGACTCTCGTTACTGAGGCAATATTACCGATATCATAAATAAGCATATGCAAAGTAAATTATCTACTTACTTAACTCAAAATTCATGCTACAATCTTTTTGTTGTAGTTGATGAACATCACGAGCTATTAATTAATTCAATAAAAATCAATATTTGGAGAAATATAAAGCATTCTATATTCTTAATATATTGTAATAGAGAGCCACGTTATAATGCGTACAAAAAATTCATTAAATAAAAAATTAATTCCATCGCAGGCGCATACGTATAACGTTTCATTTAAATTTAAAGGAGCACTATAATGTGCCAATATGAATCGAATGTCCTAGAAATACATAGTTGTAAAATTGCCACTGGGCATTCCGTTTTGGAGACAGCTAATGAGAATTCGAAGGAGATATAGTTGGTACTAATCACTGTCAAAATTGTTACAATGCAACCAGAGCCAACTAGTTCATTGGCAAATGAAACTTAGATCAATGTAGATGCATATAATACATGTGTAAACAATCTATTTACAAATATAAGTAATGGACGTGGGTATTCCCGTGATGCCAAAAGTTTAACATTGAATTTACCAGTTAGTATGACACTCTAGCTATAATTACATACGTAAACGTATTACATCGACCATTTATAAAGAACAAGAATAATTGATTGATTCCATTGTTTAATATCGCTTTTATTTGTTTTTCGTAAAATTTAGTGTGCTTCGATTTTGCAGTGGAATCTAAATTACAGATCCCAATGAGCACGCAATATATGTACATATATATATATATATATATATATATATATATATATATATATATATATATATTACTGAGTAAATTATACTAATATTAGGTCAAATGTAGACAGCTTGAAATTGTGTGGTGTTACCTACAAATTAAATTGATCCAAAAAAGTGTATACAAAAATATATATTGTGAAGCCATACAAAATGTTTTAATTTAAATTATATTTATAATTGAAAATATATAATATAATATAATTAATACCAGGTTGTTCAATAAGTTCTGTCGTTTGATAAGAAAAACACGATTTTGTGATTTGAAATACATTTTATTATTCAATATAATCTCCTTGAACACACTTGCTCAATAATCCTTAGTATGTGGATTCCATTCCTAAAGTAAAAATCCGGAAGACACTTTATTTAGAAAAACTTAAATAATTAACAATAATTGTCCTAGAATCCGGTGCTCCGCCTGTGGCACAACACCGGAAGACTACCGAAATATACTTCCATGGCTGCTATTACCTCTCACTCGATGAAAGTCGTTTTCCAAGCATGAATTTTTTGAGATTAAAGAACAGCCAGAGTCAGGGGGAGCTAAATCCGGGAAATAGGGTGGATGTTGTAACAGTTCGCTTATTTTTGCGATGGTTTTATGAGCTGTGTGAAATGGTGTGTTGTCTTGATGAAAAATTATATTTTTCTTCTGTAAACCAGGTCTTTTCTCAGGAATTTTTACAATCAGCTAGTCCAAAAAGTTCCAATAATAATCTTAACTTTATTGTTTTACCAGTTCGGAGGTAATTCACGAACAAAATTCCTTTTGCATCCCAAAAAAATGATGCTAACACCTTCCGGCACTATTTCTGGAACCTAACTCGCTTTGGAGTTGAAGTTCCGTGTTCACATTACTTCCTAGCCTCTTGTTTTGATAGATAATCATGGTGGTAGATCCAAGTCACGTCCATGTACGATCACGTTTAAATTTAGCAACCCATCTTTCTACTGTTCTAATTGAAGGTGAAGAGTCGTTATACAGTTTTAACAATCGTTCATGAATTTGTTTTTGTGCTACATCTTCCAAAAACAATTGTTTCTATTGTAAACAAATGTAGTGACATGTCAACTATGAACACCTGTAAATATACGAATGAAAAAATATAAAACGAGAAAACTTTACAGGTGTCCATAAAAAAATAGTACAATTTTTATAAAAATAAAACGATGAACCTAATAGCGCCATCTCTTAACGAACGACGAAGCTTATCGAACAATCTGGTACATGTATACTGAAAAGTATTTTGTTTAATATAACGTAATAATTATTACGTACTCTGTAGTGTAGACAACGAATCTATTCAAAAACGTAAATAACGAAACTTAATTTTGAAGTTATCTGAGCGGCACATTTATTGCTGTCATCTTTTCTTTGCCCTGTCTTCTCCCTTGTCTTCATGGAATGTTACTGTATATAAAACACGCAACGGTTTTCAGGACGGTATATCATCTTAAATGCCAGAAAATTGGAAAGAATATGACAATATAACTGGTTGGTCGAGTCAGTGCTACTTAATTCTTGGTGATGGCCACTAGATGTTGCTATATAAATGTTATAAATTGCAGTTGACAACTTCTTAAAAAATCAGCCTATATTACACTGGGCAACAATTTTTAACACAAATTCTGTTGAGTTCGGTTTTTCAACTGTTTTAATGTTAAACAAGGATGCTGATCGCAAATTTGTAGTTACGTAGTTTTCTTATATCACGTTAACTTTTTTCTCTACAGATTATATTAATGTGACCACTCTGTGAGCAGGGTGAGCGATTTCGCCAAGATTTGAAGATCATAAAGGCACTATATTAGGATAGATATACTTCAGAAGAAGTTAGAAGTGAAAATTTTTAGTTTAATATGTATACTCACAGTTTCGTAGAAACATAATTGACACTCTTAGATCTTGAGATTGATCTATCTAGAAGTAAATTAAAAAAATACTAAGCATTAAATGCTAGTAGTGTTAATAATTAATGATCAAAATATATTATTTAAAATAGGTTTTAAGGCAGCAGCAGTAGATGTAAATATTCTTTTTATTAGATGTAAATATTCTTTTAAATTTACAAACGCGAACTGTTTAACATTGTTATCCATTCAAATTAGATTAACGGGGAAGACTATTTCAGAATAATTATCCAACATTTTACTAAATAAATTCCAATTATAAAATTCAATGTGCTTAATTCAGTAATATCAGGCGATACATTATGTCGTATCTTTTAAATTTTAATTAATTCACTTATTACTAAAATAGTTCGAAATAAATATCTTGGAATAATTACATGTAAAAAGGTGTAAAAACTATTTTCATTAGATATTAAGTTACAGCATCTGCGAGAGTTAGAAACAAAATCACCTGCTGTTATTTGTTAAAGTGACTATAATAATAAAAATATATTCGACCAGTGTCAGATGTCTTGACAGTCTATAAATGATACAATAATAACACTACAAATTTAATTTTAACCGTTACCAATTAATGAATTTACATATGTTTGTTGTATATACATATACAAATACGTACCCAGCAGTAGCTATTACATATTTTTAAGATACCGTTAGATACGCCAATAATATATATAAGAGTTGCTTTGGAGTTTAACGACTGCTCCCCAATACTCTGTTATATATTAAACATCATTTTATTGTACATTTGAGTCTTAACTAAAGGATTTATCAAATTGTAATTATGAACAATTGATTTCTGAGGCAATAAATAGATCGTAATGTGTTGAGTTATATCTCCAACAATAAATTACACTGGTTCATTGTTTTTTCGACTAAGTGTAGAGGGTGCAGTCCCAGTAATGTATGACCATGCCATAACGGCGAGAGAATTTTTAACTTTTGCGCACATTCTTTTGTCCAACGTTCCGAAAGTGTTCGTCTCACAAATTTGATAGACTCGGTATCCTCTTTAAGTCGTGATCCGCAAGGTCCGCCTTGACATCTTTATATTAACTGACTGCAGAAGATGTAACACCCTCTGATAGAAACCTGTCGATTTTTGCAAAGCAATGTTAACAATTTTTCTATCCTCACTTTCTTCGGTCATCTTACTTGGCCGGTGACAATGTTGTGAACCGCTTGATGTTGAGGGAAAATTTTCTTTTATAGGTATTGCTATTCTTATCACTATTTGGCGTAAAACTTTTACTTTTCTAGCAATTTCGCTTTGAAAATACAAAAAGAGCCCCTAATAAAGTGTCTATATTAATTTTTGCACGGTTTACAACATTTTTCGTCTTGTCCATGCCACATTATTGTTTAAGATGTTTGGTGTATTGATGAACGGTCGCCACAAGGTTCCGTGCTTGGACCAGTCCTTTTTATTGTTTATGTCAACGACCTTATATGCCGATGCCGCTTCCTTTCTTGACAGGCAGCAAGTTGCAGCATCACATATTCAATTTTATTATAGGGTTAGCTATCTAAGAGTTAACATAAGAAGATCTTCTGTTCTTCATACTCTTCCATCATCCAGACGATACAAATATAAAAAATCTGATGTTACTAAAGAATTGCTTGGCGAAAAAAGTAAGTTTGTGTTTGGCAATCATCTCACTCATTGCAATACTAATGCGTATGTAACATAATCTGTACGATCATCCATACAGTTTTAATTATATTACTAAATCAATAAATCTGTTTAACATTGACGCAAACTTTAAAAGAGATAACATATATAAATGAGTGCTTGATCACTAAGGTTGCTATATAACCCCTTTCCACATTAATTTTCGTAATTCTGTATACGTATTTCGACAACTAAGTTATCATCATCAGCAGATAAATTAAACAGTGTTGCACCTGGAGAACTACGGCAATAAATACCCGTACGAAACAATTAATCCCGCACACGATCCGTACCGCTGAAAGCCAAGACGCACACGAAAATTAATATGGAAAGGTGCTACATAGCAACCTTAGTGGTCAAGTTAATCAACCACACGCTCCATCAAAATCACCTTCAAGATGACTTCCCGGTCAAAGGAGTACAACACGTTTCACAAGATATACAGTAAAGTTAAAATGCGTCTTGGCTTTCAGCGGTACGGATCGTGTGCGGGATTAATTATTTCGTACGGGTATTTAGCGCCACATTTCTCCAGGTGCAACACTGCTTAATTTATCTGCTGATGATGACAACTTAGTTGTCGAAATCATATACAGAATTATGAAAATTAATGTGGAAAGGGGTTATATAACAACCTTAGTGATCAAGTTAATCAACCACAGGCTCCACAAAATCACTTTTAAAATGAATGCTTTTCTTAATTTCAAAAATCATCAGAAATATTCTTAATTAAATATTGGGTTGACCAGAGAGCTCATATGAGTTTAACTGTAAATGGCATTACGATATAATTTTCGGAGTTCAATTTCTATAGGTTGTGTCAAACTTACTCAGAAATTTGACAGCGACATATCAGCGAACACGTTGGTAATAAAAGTAATTTGATAACATAAGAATACTTTAAACCAAATAAATAATATACATATGTACATCGTAGGCTGACAGTGTGTACTTAAGAAATATGTACATTTATCTTTCCGACTAATCTAATTACCAGATACTGTATACGTGACATGGTAATCTTTGAAGAACATATAATAAAAATCCGACAATAATTTTCGTGAAATGAACTTGCCAATTCTAAAAGATGCTATCCATCTGAACGTGTTCACGAAGCAGATCCACATATCTCCGATAGCAAGAGAAATTTAATTAAGCCGTTAAGTAATATATGTATAAATATACCGTAAATTGTGCAACTCACAAAATGAGATGAAGAGATTGTATGTAAACGACTACAAAATATTTGTTTAATTACTGCTTTTTTTCTGTATTGATGAGCATATAGGTGTGGGCTTGTTTTAGAACAGAGATCGCGGATCTATATAATTAAAATGAAAGTATGTTATTAGCACCTCGTAGCTACGAGTAATTATCTGTGAAAATAATCAAATTAGCTTCATTTGCATTTATAAGTGTTCGCCTATAATAGGAATTCATAATGCTTGGTCTAGATTATATATTGGGTAACGTGCGAAAAGAAACTGCTGGTGTGCAGCAGTCCCATACAAGTATTCTTTTGTACGTTACAAAGATTTTATAGATTGATTACTTTTCGAATGGATGTAAAGATATATACAAAGGGTACTAGGAAAGTTTTGCAATACAGCTTTGTTTATTTAATTTTTTCATAGTAATTTCCTCTACACTCAATACACCTCTCCATCCTCCGAAACTAATCTTTAAACCAGTTCTGTCAAGTTTCACTAGGGAGTAAAGCACACTCGTTGCCCCAAGCCTGCAGAAGGTCCTCATCACTGGAAAACCGTCTCCCTTTTAGCTTCATTTTCACATGCGGGAACAGTGCAAAGTCACAGGGAGCAAGGTCCGGACTGTAGGGAGGGTGCTCGAGAAGTTTCAATCCTGTCGTGGTCAAATATTCGGTACAGGCTTTGGCGCGGTGGGCTGGAGCATTATCGTGATGGAGAAATTAGATGTCCATTCTTGACTTTGGTCGCAAGTTCTTCATAGATCCAATGACTTTAGGCAGGCACTGTTCAGTATACCACTTAGCTGTGACTGTCTTCTGTGTGTCCAAACTGACGCGTTCCACAATTCCACTCGATTTGAAAAATACAGGTATCATTTTCTTCTTCACATATCGGTATTTTCTGACAACTACAGGTGTGTCCTCATCATCAAAGACCCAAACTTTGTTTCGAGCTTTGGTCGGCACATCGTAATAATACAGCCAAGTCTCGTCACCTGTCACGATGTTGTTTACATGCCGAGATTGTCCTTTATTAAACTTTTTTTTAGCATCCCCGGGCAACAAGTCACCTGTCGTGTCATCCGCTCTTCAGTCAGTCCATGCGGCACCCAGAAATTTCTTCACGTGCAAACGATCATGCAGAATCGAACGAATTGCTGGTGCATTTAGGCCCGAAGTACCTTCTATCTGTTGGTAGGTCACTCACCTGTCCTCGCCAAGCATTTTCCTCACAGTAGTAGCGTTTTCCTACATAACTGAGTTTCGTGGAATTCCCGGCCTCTCAGCATCCTCCACAGTTAAATTTCCCCTTCGGAATTCTCTATACCACCTGAATATCGTTGTGCGATATGGACAAACATCACCCCGTGCAAGAGTCATTTCTTCGAAGCTCTAGTCTATGTTTAAACCGCCTCAACAACAAAACTAGACACATATCCAATAATTGAGACACCAGAGAAATATGAAGCTATAATTTTTATTGGAAACACTGCGAGAACGAACAACTTTCGTAGGCTTAGACTTGGGACAATCAAATAGTTGATGATCGTTTAGTTTCAGTCTTGTATGAACAAATTTATATTTCGTCACTAGTTGCAATTTTATAAATGAAATTTGAAGTACGTCGATTGAATTTCTTATGCTTTGTGTGTTATGTAATGTTACTTTACAAAATCTTCACAAGAATGTATGGCATATTAATAGATCGAATATCACCGTTCTCCGTTCACGAGTGGTTTCCTGTAAACATGAGATGAGTTCGAATTTCATCACCAGAGAACAATTAGAACTTTTCATCTTCAGTACAAATTACTTTGAAGGAAATTTGCCTAATTTTCAACATTTTTTTTTACTAAGGAATAAATGAAGCACTAAGAAATAACTAAAACACTCAATTTTAAAGTATATTATATCTTTACTGCGACTAGTTTCGTCTGCTAGGATATCGAGCAAGTATACTACATGATACAATCTCCTTTATATAAGAAAATAAAGTGCAATAATTAAATCTGATTACAAGAAGACAAAATAATGTTAGAGGTAAAATATACATACAAGATTATCTGTCAATAAGTGGCCATTCTTCAAAACACCTATAAATATAAAGAACAGGAGAACGTAAAGAACTAATGAAATTATTAGGTACAATTGGAGTAAGAGGTTAAATTAGAAATTGTGAGTGCTAATAATCAAGATAAATTTAAAAGAGGTGAATTGTTTACACTTAGTTGATCATTAAGAAGTATAACAGAATTGTGTTTATTACTGAAAATTAACATTTTCTACTCTGCCATCGCTGATTATAATCAGTGAAATTAATTAAAGATTTCTGCACTGGAGAAGGACTCGAACCTGTACCTGTGGTTCGCCAGACGGCTGACCTACAAATTAAGCCACCAGGCGTTACAGTTTCGAATCTCTTAACAAGTTTATTACACTTATTAATTTCCATGCATTCCAAGTAATTTAGTTTCCGGCTTTTGTTACATGTGTAAAGGATTTCCGACTTAAAATTTTTATGTATATTATGGTTCGTTTCTCTTGCTGAATTTAAAATAATTTCTTTGTTATTTTAGGCTTCGTGGATGTTCCTTTGTTCTAATTTTGAATATTCTCCATGATTGGCCAATATACACACAATTAAATTCTGTGTATTGAAGTTTATAAACACCGCATTTCTCTGTAAGATTACTTTTACCTTTTGCATTAAATAATATATTGCCTAAATTAATATCTGTTTTATAAATTATATTGCTTCTCAGATTTATATTAAGAAACGTTGCTACTTTTGCAGATAAATCCCCAAAATAACGTTATTTAATAAAAACAGATAACTTTCAAAACATTTATGTGCATATGTGTACATAAAATAACCTGCATTTCACTGTCTCTATAACATTCTAACAGATGAAACTAGTCGCAATAAATATACGTATAATATAATGTGAAAGCCTGACGAAGTGTTCTATTTATTCCTCAGTGTTTTATTTGTTCCTTAGTTTAATGGAATTTCACAAAGTAACGATCTCAACAATCAACCATTTTTTTTTAATTTAATTATGTTCGGCTTGCTTACATCGATTCAAAACAACGAATTCAATCGATTAACAATAGTTTCACCTTTCTCCCTACTTTTTAATCTTCCTATAAAGTCTGTAATTATATCATTAATGACGTGAAGTACATATATTCTGTTGTACTTTTATTTATTTTGCCACGTGTTGCTTGGTTTCCTATCCTATACTTGTTATAAAGGGTACTAGGAAAGTTTTGCAATATGATGCAACAATGAATCGTAGGAAGCTGCTTGTTGCTGCATAGTAGCCGCCGCGCCATGTCGATGGGCTCAGTTATTCATTAGCAGCGAAAGTGTTTGCGATGGCAGCGTGGTCACGAAATGAGATAAGGGCAGTTTTGCGTTATAATTTCGTGCGTGGTTTAAACACAGACTAGTGCTTCGAAGAAATGACTCTTGTACTAAGTGATATTTGCCCACATCGCACAACGATATTCAGGTGGTATAGAGAATTCCAAACGGGAAATTTAACTGTGAAGGATGCTGAGAAGCCGGGAAGGCTACGAACGTCTGTTACGGAGGAAAACGTACTACTGTGAGGAAAATGCTTGGCGAGGACAGGCGAGTGACCTACCAGCAGATGGAGGGTACTTCAGGCCTAAATGTACCAGCAATTCGTTCGATTCTACATGATCATTTGCACCTTAAGAGACTTTGTTCTCTCTGGGTGCCGCATCGACTGACTGAAGAGCAGTTGCTAAAAAGTTTAATAAGGTACAATTTCGGTATGCGAACAACATCGTGACAGGTGACGAGACTTTGGTCTTTGATGATGAGGACACACCTGCAGTTGTCAGAAAATCCCGATCTGTAAAGAAGAAAATGATAGCTGTATTTTTCAAATTGAGTGGAATAGTGGAACGCGTAGTTTTGGACACACAGAAGACAGTAAGTGATTTATTGAACAGTACTTGCCTAAAGTCATTGGATCTATGAAGAATCTGCGGCCAAAGTCAAGGATGGACATCTGTTTCCTCCATCACGATAATTCTCCAGCTCACCGCGCCAAAGCCTGCACCGAATATTTGACCACGACAGGACTGAAACTTCTCGAGTACCCTCCCTACAGTCCAGATCTTGCTTCCTGCGACTCTGCATTGTTCCCGCATGTGAAAATGAAGCTATAAGTGAGGCGGTTTTCCAGTGATGAGGACCTTCTGCGGGTTTGAGATGAGTGTGCTTTACTCCCTAGTGAAACTTGGCAGAATTGGTTTGAAGATTAGTTTCGGAGGATTGAGAGGTGTATTGAGTGTAGAGGAAATTACTTTGAAAGAATTAAATAAGCGAAGCTATATTGCGAAACTTTCCTAGTACCCTTTGTATACTTTTATTATATATATTTTCATCTTTGTTTTAATATGTATTAGAAAAATCTAAATTTAAAATTGATGTATATATGAAAATCTGAAATAATAAATCTGTTTTGAAAAAAGTCTTAGTAGTCTATTCTCTTAAAAATTTTACGAAATATTTATTAATCTTGAATATGTAAATATTTTTTCTTCCCATCAAGTCTAGCATAAAATTAATTGTTTACAACATATTCGGAACACACAACTGAGAATGTCACAACAAACGATAACCACACATGTTGAAATTAAATCAGTCCCCATTCGAGGTTCTGTATTAATTGATTATCAATCATGTCAGTCCGTGTATCTTCAAATAGATAGTGAAACAACTATAATTACTTGCACACACGCAGAGGTCACTAAAGGTCATGCATTTGCATCTCAAATTAATTTATTAATGGCCTCTTGTCTTGTAGCATCTTTGTATATTTATGTAACTACAAAAAAAAAATAAAACAATTGAAATCATCGTCGGCGAAGCAGTTGTTTATTGTTGTCGTTATTGCAGGTAGCATTTTTATTGTTTGTTTTCTAGATATTGTTTAAATTAAATGAAAACGTCATCAATCACTTTAGTGTTTGTTGTTTAGATATCTTAGAAAAATTAGATTTTCTTATTTCAGGCCGCCGGCCTAGATCTTAAGGAGAATTTAGCTGGAGCAGCGACGTGGCCCTACCCTTCTGTGTACCATCCTTACGATGCTGCTTTTGCCGGTTATCCCTTTAATGGGTAAGTTTTCATTTATAGAATTTGTTAATATGAAATTCTTTTGTAAAACTAGCAATTGAATATTACACCGTAAAAAAAGAATTTTGCTTAAGATGTAATAATACTGCAAAACTTTACAATTATTTAGCGTTAAAATTTAGTCTGAAATAAAAAGTGTAAATATATTGGAAAATTAAAGTTGATTTATTATTATTATTATTATCATATATTTTCTACAGCAGCAAAAAAGCATATCAAAATAATAATTAAATATTATTTGTGTCATTTTCTTACATTGTAGATACTATATTTTAATATTACATACGAGGGTAGTTTGATAAGTAGTGAGAATGGAAAAGAAAAACGAATTTTTTAAATACAAAATAATTTTTATTTTTCAATATGTTCTCCTAATAGAGCAACACATTTATTCCAACGGTGCTCCAATGCCTTTATGCCATCTCTAAAATGCGATTCCGGAAGGCTTGCAAAATACTCATTTACGAAGATGATATGCACGTCGTTAGATGAAAATTTCCTTCCACCTAGTGCCGTTTTCAATTTTGGAAAAAGGTGGAAGTCGGAAGGGGCTAGATTCGGCGAATAAGGCACATGCGGTACTAATTGGAAATGCTTTGTTTTGGTGAAACAGAATCTGTGTCTTTGCAATTCTTGGCCGTTTAGCATTAATCTCAACATTTAATTTTTGTAGAAGTTCTGCATAATATTGTCCGTTTATTGTGGCACCTTTCTGAAGGTAACCAATGAGCAAAATGCCCTTTGAATCCCAAAAAATTGATGCCATCAACTTGTTTGCCGCTAAAGTGGTTTTCGCTTTCTTTGGAGGTGCAGAACCACGTGCAAACCATTGTTTCGATTGTTGTTTAGTTTCGGGTGTACTGTAGTGTGTCTAAGCTTCATCGCAAGTAACAAATCGCCTACAAAAATCAACCGGATTCCGCTTATAAAGGTCCACTCATTGGAAATGCGCAAACGAGTGAACTTTTGATCAGTCGTAAGCAATCGCGACACCCATCTTGCCGAAAGCTTGGAAAGGCCCAATTCTTTCGTTAAAATGTGGTGTACGCGTTCTGTTGAAATGTTTACCATATCTGCTATCTCTCTCACTTTGAGTCGTCGATCTTGTGTAATAATACAATATTATGGATTTTTATAATCATTTCCTTAGAAGTCACGATTTTGGGTGCTCCAGAGCGCGCTTCATCAACACAGCTTGTTCTACCATATTCAAATTCATTTACGCATCTACTTATTGCTTTCATACCCTCAATTAAGAAGTGCTTTTTCCATTTTAACAAAACGACGTATTGCTTCTTTTTCAATCAGCTGTCAAAAATAAACTAATCAACCGATTTATCTAAATATCGGAATGTAAACATATAAATAGGCAACCTAAATTACAGTGCATTTGTTTTACCAATTAGAGCGCCACCTATGTGCCATTCTCACTACTTGTCAAACTATTCTCGTACAATACGCCCCAAATAATGAACCGCTCCTGCAATCCAAAGAAAATTACCAAGCCTACTTATAAGTATCGATTGGATTTAAATACGTTCATACGATGTTAGCGCAGAAAGTATTCAATATTGTGCTGTAGCAATAAGAGAAGTTAAACCGTCAATGGCGATGATACCCCCTTCAAAGTATTCCCCTTGAGAAGCCACAACCGTCTTCCAGGTATCCTCTCTCTTTCGAAAACAGTCCTTGAATTCAGCTTTCGGAATAGCTAACAGTTATTTCGTCGCATTCCTTTGTATCTTCATTACGTCATCGAATCTATTTCCTTTAAGAGGATATTTCCAGTGGAAGAACAGCCAGAACTCTCTTGGAATTAGGTCGGGACTATGAGATAGTTGGTGTAGCTGAATAATGCCGTGTTTCGCATGATTCCTGATGAATGAGTAAATGCGTTGTCGTGGTGAAGCAATCAGTCGCTGGTTTTTTCCATTTTACTACGTTCCAAAATCGTTTCAAAACTATTTGGTAATACTCTTTGTTTGGCGTTATATTTTTTGTAGCGTATTCATGACAAACACCTTCCTAGTTGAAGAAAATAGTGAGCATTACTTTAATGTTGCTCCGATTCTGCCATGCTTTCTTAAGTCGTGACTTGTCAGGCGTCTTCCACTACGAAGATTAGATTTTGTTTCAAGATAACCGTAAACCCATAATTCGTCCTCACTAATGATTCTTTTCAATATTTCCGCTTTATTTCTTATTTCCTCCAAATTGTCCTGGGCAAGTTCCACTACATAATTTTTTTTATCTTCTGTCAGCAGCCATGGAATGAATTTTGCAGTCACATTTCATTTCAAAATCTTGAATCAAAGTTTATGGAACTATAATTTTTAGAATTCCAAAGCTTTCTTCTATATTCCGTGCAGTCAAACGACGATTTTGATTCAAGATTTCTTGCCATTGCGAGTCCGGCAGAAAGAGGTAGACCTTCATCTGTTGTATGACCACCTTTGAATTTGTGTATTACTCATGCATTCATTGCCATATACTTACGAATCTTATTCATGGTTTCCGAACAGGAATGTCTAAGTTTTTGGCGAAATTTAATGCAAACTCTAACGCGTATGTTTGATGTTCACTTAACGATGTATCCTTATCAACTGAACACCGACGTGACCATGACATCTGGTGGAGATAGTCGCCTACATAGTAAATACCTATTTTTGAGAATAGTACACCTTAGGTACTAAGTTATAGCAAAACATCGGATATTTTCCAGACAGACCTCGTATATACGTATGCGTATAATAAAGGTATAGTCTACAATTGTAAGTATACGTAAAAAATATTAAACAAATACCATTTTTCTACTTGTTTGTTGGTGGGTAATTAATAAATTCTTTTGTTTTATCTACGATAACGCTGAAGAACGGAAACAGTCGCCAGATTAATTTTTATATATGTTTTTATACTATATATTAAAATATTATAATATTTCAAATGTGCGGTTCTTGTTTTGAAGAAACTTTTTCAAATGAAGAGCGGGAAACAACAAAAATTGATTACTTATTACTTTGAGTGAAAAAAATGTTAAATAGTTTGTTTTGAGTACAATATTAAAAGTAATTTTTTTTACAT
Source organism: Dermolepida albohirtum (assembly GCA_031893035.1). Lineage (NCBI taxonomy): Eukaryota > Metazoa > Arthropoda > Insecta > Coleoptera > Scarabaeidae > Dermolepida > Dermolepida albohirtum. The sequence goes on from JAVIWB010005154.1 coordinate 205,201, forward strand.
TTGTTTAATATCGCCAGTTTTCTTAACGAAAATCAATGTAGTTGCATATCATCCTCAATTTTAAGAATTTCCGCATGAACAAGTTCCTTAAAATAATAAATTAAATTTAAAATAAATTCGAAAAAGATATTCCGTCGGACAGAAATAATTTTTATAGACTTTAAATGCCCCAACACTACTAAAAATCGTAAAACATCCACAATTAACTACAAGAAATGTCCTCACTAAAATTAGATACACGCACGCCTTTAAAAACTGCGCTCGTAAAGTCTACATACTTTGGCACTAATTTAAAAAATATAATGATAATGGGCTGGAGGAAGTTCATTTATCATAAATTTAAAATTGTCAAATCCAACCAAGATTGACTGGGAGGATTGGAGTGTTTCCAGCCTGCTTGTAACTCTACAATTTCACACAATACTAATAAAAAAAGATTGATGGTGCTAACCGTGATCAAAAGGCCAAGATGTTTGAAAAAAGCACGCATTCTGAACACCTGAATCACGATAAAGGCTTCATTACAAAGTGTAAAATGACATTCACATGTGTTCTTAAATTTTCAAAAGTTCGAAACACAATTAGGAATTTGTTATTGTCACTGAAAATGAATGGAATATCGCAAGTAGATCTCTATAAGATCGGAATTCGTATGAATTTCGAAATAAATAACGTTATTTTACACAATATCTGTTGCCTGTAATATTTTATCTGTTGCTAAGTATTGATAACATGTTTATTTCAATTATACCAATCAATTTTGTTTACCCGGAAGCTCAGATGTAGTAATAATCATGATATGATTGTTATTAGATACCGTGAGATTAAAATTGCATATTCTGAAAGAACAAGTAAAAGAGCTTGTATCAGGCGTGCGTCGCTGAACCCTGGAGCATCGTAGAAAGTAAACAGGGACTCTGTAAGGCACCCCTGCGAACGCGGGCGGACATAGCGATCTGGAATATTCTAGAATGAACGTTTCGAAACGATCTCCAGTTTAATGGAACTTAATATCTAGACTAGATCGTTCATGTAGTTTGCAGAACTTTCTGGAAAGATATGGAACATCCTCCAAGCTCATACAACATTTCAGAAAAATACTGTCTACTTTCTTGAAGTTTATAATACATTCTAGTAGACTTATATGGCATACTTTGTTTCGCTAAAATTCTAAGTGAGGCGTCTAGTATAAATACAGTTGTCGAACCAATTCAGTTCTTAAATAGCGATCGAAGAGTACACATCTGAGAAGAAAAGTATATGATTTTAAAACGCCTCCCACCAGAGGCTTTGTTTTTGTCGCTTTGTAGTTTCATAAAGATGTTCGAAAAAGCTTTCTTTTAAAACTTTTCTCTTATGTATAGACTTAGACAAGCAACGCAAACGAAATTAAGCGCCAGCACTAGTCAGACATCGTATGCGAATCCCAGAAACCCTAATAAGACTCCTTCACGATTCATAAACCTTGATCCATACGTTCTTTCTATTCCTCGCTCAGATCTTTTAGATTTTCTGGAAACCTGTCGAGGTATCTATGGAGAAAGTGGAATTCAATATTCGTCCTATATTTTGTAAATGCAATAGTAGATGTTCTACTGAAATATAATTTTATGATTTTCGATTTCCAAGAAAGTTTTGCATCACTGAGACAAAAGCTGTTCAAGCATTTGAATCAAAATCAAACATCGAATCTATAAATTTGGTATTTGGCAGGATACTTTTATCACATAGCTACCAACTGTTTTCATTTTTATCCAGGAACATGCCGCAGCAAGTAGGTACTTCGACCGAACTCGTACATGTTTTTTTATTGACCAATGCGCTAAGTAATTTCATTTTTGTATAGACTTATTACATCATTGGACTTGTATCTTACTTTTATGTGTTTTGTAGAGGGAAAATACATTTTGTTTTACATGATGTATATCAGTGTCGTGCCCATATCGCTACAAATTTGTTATTATATGCTTACTCGGATCCGTGTCAACCTCTTTTATCTTCTTTTTTTATTGATGGTTGAACACGAAATAATAGAAGCAGTGTTTACAAGCATATATACTAAAACACTCGCTTCACAAATATTAGAACCGAACAGAAACCAGAAATTCACTACGAGGGTGGTCTGAAAACTTTCCGACCTAACAAAGATACAAGAAATTTTATATTAAAATTTATATTTATTTTTTTACATAGTCTCCTTGTAACTCTACAAGCTTCTCCCAGCGATGCTCCCACCTCTTTAACGCGTCCAAATAGTAGACGGCGTTTTTCTCTGCAAAATAATTGTCGCGAAGGCGATTGCCTCCTCATTTGACGAAAATCTCTGTCCTCCGACAGCAATTTTTAGATGAGGGAACAAAAAGAAGTTGCTGGGGCTAGATCTGGTGAGTAAGGCGGATGGTCAAGCAATTCAAACCGTAATTCGTTGATTTTCGCCATGGCAATTGCTGAGGTGTGAGACGACACGATGTCTTTGTGAAACAGGATTTTCTTTTTCTGCAAATGTGGCCGTTTTTCCAAAATTTCTGCCTTCAACTTGTCAAGTAATGATGCGTAGTATACTCCTGTAATAGTTTTTTCTTTTTGAAGATAATCGATTAAGATAATTCCACGATTATCCCAAAAAAACTCGCCATCACTTTCCCAGCCGAAAAAACAGTTTTTGCTTTTCTTGGACCCGGTTCCCCCTTTGCAGTCCACTATTTTGACTGTATTTTTGTTTCGGGTGTATAATGATGTATCCAAATTTCATCTACAGTAATTAATCAGCGCCAAAACTCAGATTTATTGTTCTTAAAGTGCGAAAACAGAGCGTTGAAAATTTTCATTCGAACACGTTTTTCGTCTAACATCATCTGCGTATTCTTCACAACTTCCCTCAATAGAAGATGCGTTCCATATTCCTTAAAGTTCTGCCGTTGTTTATTTGGATTTTTAAGCATTAATTTATTCCATTTTGGTCTTGAAGGGCCATTCATACTGTCCGCCATCTTGCGCTGAAATTTACACTTGGAAACATTGGTTTGGAAACGGTTAGGAAAATGCAATGTTTAACCTATATGCTACCAAGTACAAGTATGCTTTGCTTTGCTCTGTTGTTAACTTCACACTAAAGCCAAGAACGCGATAATAAAAAAAACTTCCGTTAACAGTCTTAATGAAATATTGAAGTAACTGTATGTGAAAAAAATAAATTTAACGGTAGATTTTAGACGTCTTACAAATAAGTTTTATTAGCTGTAAAATTGGCGGCAACAGTTAAAAAATAAAATTTAGAAAAGCGGTGTATTTTAACGAAAGAAAGAGGGACTGCTTAACATATTTCTTAGTGTACGAATAGTAATTATTGTATGTACTTCCTCAATTTAGATCATGTAAGTCTATAATGTATATACAAATTAATATCAAAGTGCAATTGCTTTGTTTTCAATTGAATTTGTCAATAAATAATAATTATGTCAAGATTGATAAGACGCGTGTATTGATGGCTCCAAAACAACCTCACACATAGAATTTGATGTAGGCAAGATCGTGTTGCTTGAACTTGTTTGTTTGTAAATAGACTAGACTGTGTTGTTTAGACTATTTATATTTTGTAAGTAGCCTAATTTTCCATGCTTCTTTTATCATAAAAAAATTGGGTATTTTATGGAAAGTAATTACAAAAGCTTCAAGAAAAATTTCTTCTGCTGATATGAATAATACGCAAATATACACTGTTTTTATTTATAAAGATTTCGGATTTAATACGTTAAATAAAACAGAAAATATGCACAAAACTGCAGAGAATCATAATTTTTATTATGAAAAGGAAGTATTAATGAAAAAATTCTACTTTTTACTACTTTTTACATCGTTTATAGAACGGTGAAATTTTTGAAAAAATTTCCTGCTTTTCTCTGATATCTCCTTTGCTAGGAACTGCTTCCTAAATAGAAATTTAAACTTTGCGGTGCAAGAGATTTATCGAGTATTTCAAATTGGTGCAGTAAAAACAAAATCCTATTCAATATTGAAAAATGTAAAGTGATGACGTTTATAAAAAGAATTGAGGTCACCTACGTGGTACGATCAAAAAATACGTCTGAACAAATGCAGCTTTTACGGACTTTGAAATACTTAACACGGATGGGAAATTAAATAGGAGACAATTTTTCTTTGAATGAGAAAAATGCCTAATGCACTTCAGGAAGAGACCAAATTCCCTGTAATTTGGGGTTTGCATCCTATAAAAGCCTCGCTTTGTCAAGGAGGAAAACTCCATTCCGGAACTACTGTTTGTATTACTTCAGAATGATACCTTATATGCATTGACTGGCTACCGCTGTTACTTCAGTCTCTCTTTTCTTCGTTTTCAACAACGTAGAGATGTCTTGCCAGCGATCGTTTCCAGATAACATATTTCCACAACGTTGTTCAGCGTCAAAGGGCTTGTTTATTTTTGTAGCGCGTCTCTGTACTCGACGAACCTCTCGTACTCGAAGAAGGTGTGTTGAGAATCGTCTTCTGCAGAGTCCTGAAATTGGCAAGCTGCGTTTTTTACTTTACCCATCCTGGCCAAGTATGTATTTAAGAATCCGTGTCCGCTGAAGAATTGCGTAAGGTAGTAGTTTACATGACCGTGGTCGCGATCTATCCACCGTGTTGTCGTTTCATTTCGCCAACGTTCTTGCCTTCTGGCTTCGCTCGTATTTCTCCAGCTTCGTCTTGGTTCTCGTAAACTCTCTTCTTTTCCTGAGCCAGTAGATCGACAGAGGGTTACTCCGACAATCACCAGTATAACTGATTCACAAACCGTATAATATGAACTTGCGATCCTGAAAGCTCACCGCTTTTGTACTGAAACCGGAAGAGATCGTATCCAGGCAATATTATTTCCACAACGCTGACCGGTGTCCAAGGGTCTACTTCTTCTTGCAACGTTTCTCCAAACTCGGTCCACCTCTCGTACTCAAAGAAGATGTGATGAGCATCGTCTTCTGCAAAGCTCTAATATTGTTAAGAGTTCTCCACTTTACCCATTGTAGCCAAAAATGTATTGAAGAATTTATATCCACTGAGGTACTCTATAAGGTAGTAGTTTACCTCACCGTGGTTGCAGTTTATCCTGCCTGTGATTTTACGGATCAATCTCCTCATCCACCGTCATTTCGCCAACGTTGTTGCCACTTCAGTAGAGTGAGCGCTTTAGCTTCTGCCTTTGCTTGTTGTTTTCCAACATTTTATTTGATCCCATAGACTCTCTTCTTTTACTGGGCCAGTAGATCTATAGGAGTTCTTTTACAATCACAAGCACCGCCGATTCATAAATCGTACGATATAGGTTTGCGATCCTGAGAGTCTTTGTACTGAAGCTATCCGCTTCCTGTACTTCCCCTGCTGGAAGGTACCAGCCCAAATCTTGCATCCATACAATAGTATGAATTGGATGACTTTCTTCAGGAGACATTTAAAAATATTAGTAATAACAAAAGAAAAGTTATGACCGAGATTAATGTGATCAAAATTAACGATTCTATAAGAAAATATGAGTATGTAAAACAAAATTTAATTAAGATGTTACTGGCAACTAACAAAACTTTTATTAATACAATTAAAATTATTCGACAAGCCATATTAAAAGATATTTCATTTTTGTATATTCATCAATGCACTACTCTTCACAAGTTCATCAGTACTGTAAAACATTTTCGCAGAAGTACAATATTTTACTAAAATGTATAATCCATTTTACAAACATAGAACTGGATCTATTACAGCAGATTGACTTATGAACATGTGTAACATATGGATCAATAAGTCCCGAGACTAACCCATAGATGGCGCTCGTAGTAAACCAGTAACCACGTCTTTCTAGAGTACTAACCTTTGCTTGAAACGTGTCAAAATTTTAAGTCGATCGGACCAGAAACAGCTGAGTTATCGAGGTTGGAGTAAAGTCGTTTTGTAGTTTGTTTAAACAATGGAAAAAACCGAGTTTCGTGTTCTGATAAAACATTGTTTTTTAATGGGTAAAAACACCACGCAAGCAAAACAATGGATTGAAAAATGTTACCCGGACTCTTGTCCATCAAAAGCAACGATTTGTCGGTGGTTTGCCGAGTTTAAACGTGGTCGTACTGACACAAATGACGCGGAACGCTCGGGTAGACCTGTGGAAGCCGTTACACCGGAAAATGTGAGTGAAGTGACAAAAATTATAATGAAAGATCGTAAAGTGAAGCTCCGTGAGATTGATGAGATGACACAGATATCATATGGAAGTGTATTTACTATCCTTCATGAAAAATTGAGCATGAAAAAGGTTTTTTCCAAGTGGGTGCCGCGATTGCTTTCGATGGAACAAAAACAGCAACGAGTCGATGATTCAGAAAGCTGTTTATCGCTATTTACTCGCAACAAAAAAGATTTCTTGCGTCGTTACGTGACCATGGACGAAACATGGATACATCACTACACTCCAGAATCGAAGCGGCAGTCATCTGAGTGGCGCACAGCTGGCGAAAGCCGTCCGAAACGTCCGAAAACGCAGCAGTCAGCTGGCAAAGTCCTGGCGTCAGTTTTTTGGGATACACATGGCGTGATTTTCATTGACTACCTCGAAAAAGGTAAATCGATCAACAGTGATTATTATATTGACTTACTGGTGCGTTTGAAGGAGGAAATCGCAAAAAAACGACCGCACATGCAGAGAAAAAATCCTTTTTCACCAAGACAATGCACCCTGCCACAAGTCGATGAAAACAATGGCAAAATTGAACGAATTGGGTTTTGATCTGCTTCCCCACCCCCCATATTCGCCAGATTTAGCCCCCAGTGACTACTGGCTCTTTGCTGATCTTAAAAAAATGCTCCAAGGAAAAAGATTTGGCTCAAATGAGGAGGTCATCGCTGAAACTGAAGCTTATTTTGAAGCGAAAGATAAATTTTTTTATAAACATGGTATTGAAAAATTGGAAAAGCGTTGGAAACATTGTATCACCCTAAAAGGTGATTATGTTGATGAATAAAAAAAAATTTTGCAAAAAAAATGTTGTTTTCATTGTCAGTCTCGGGACTTATTGATCCATGTGTTAAATATATTTTCAAAGCATATATTGGTGTTTATATCAGAATCACGAGGAATTCATGATCCCTCTAAGAAAGAAAAAGAAATGCTTCTTCTAATTATACATATTATACTATGGTAGTTTACTGACTAGATTTTTCCACTGTTCAATATTCTTTTGTAGTTTTCCGATTATTTGCATTGTACTTTACTATTATCTAAAATTTGTTTTATTTCTAAAGTTGTGGGTAATCAGATAAGAAGCGAAGTATGTATGCTTTTAGGTCATCGGAGAAAATTCCTTTGACAATAATACCTATTATTTATGTAAAGAGATCTAGTTTTCCTGGTGAACACCTTTTTTTATGATTAACAAATATATTTCCGATTATTAAACAGTAAAATACTAACATACATTTTATGTTTATTTTAAGTGATTTATTATCTTTACTATAAATCACAGTATTCTTGTTTGTTTGATAAAAGTGTATCTTTCTTTTGCATAAAATTATTTATTTGAAAGAAATGTTATTATTTAATAATTTCAGTAATAATCATTAAAACTAAGTTTTCTAAAGAAAAAGGATTTTCAGAGATTCAAGGAAATTAAAAACGCGATCAAAAAGAATTGCTATTCCAATATAATTATCAAACATTAATATAATACTGTAGCTTGTAAATAAAAAATTAATTTTTTAAAAATTGTTTCAGAATAACTTATTTACGTATACATATTTCGACGATTAAGTTGCCATCATCAACAGTAGAAAAAATGATTGAACTTGGGGTACCAATTACAATATGTTTCTGTAAGATCATGTTTGTTCATTTGCAATGAAGCAGAATAAAGAACGTAATTGAATTATAATTTAAAATCACTTTAACATCTCTCCTCCCTATTTATAATAAGAAATGGTTGCCTTCTTCTCCCTTCCTCTCCTCTCAATTGATGCCATTGAATTAATTTAAAACGGAAAATAAAGCAAACAATTTTTTTATTTCGCTGTTTTAACACAAACTCGTACTAATTTTATTAATTTTTTAAAATTTTTCGAAACTTAAATTATGTACAGACACATAAAATATAAACACTGATTTTAAAATTCTCATTCATATATAAAATTATGTCATATTAGAATATAACTTCATTGATTTTTTTGGAAACGAAAATATGTAGTCATAACACATTCAGTACAGCACGAGACGTAGTAATAATAATATAAAAGAGGGATCTATCGAGAGAAGCTTGATTTGTGAATTCGTTATACACAAATAAAACCAACGAACTAATACCGTTTTTTAAACAGGGAAAGAAAATGTTATAACCAGATTTACATTAGAAAAATTTTATTGACATTTTTGGCGATAAAATTTACACACTTTCAAAATTGGACACCTAAGTAAATGTTATTGTAGATAGATGTATTCCTGGTTGTGGTTTTGTTCAAAGATTGTCAATGCGAGATCTTGAATCATCAGATGGGACCTAGTAGGTGAAGAATTAGCTGCTTGCTATATCATTATATGACAGTGTCCATTACTTTGCGTTTCTGTCTTTTCAATACAATTAAACCCTCCCTTATCTTAGGACATCCAGTATTATTTCCATATATACATTGAGTACAGCCTGCGTTTCACATTCACTTAACGGCGATAGTAGTAAAGAATTTACTCGGATTTGGATAATTTTTCAAGTATTTCTTGCGAAGACGTCCTCAGGAGAGCTGACTTTATCGTTTGAGCGTAACACGGATATTTGAAAATAGCAGTCTTTAGAAACGCAACCACTAACATTAACTATCGAATGTAGAGAATACAGGTCAGATATGATGAAAGTTATTTGAACTAAGAGGTTGATGAGGCCTTGTTTTTAGGAGGGATGGTGATAGGAAATGGCGTTCAGAGAGTCTGTCAGTTGTGTAGGTTTGCAAGCAGATACAAATCACCAGGACATCTAGGACAGGAAGGGAACCTTCAGATTTTATCTCTACTGTGAAACTTATGGAATTATGCTTAAAATTTAGGAATTCAAGGTAGTTATCCAAAGAATTCCGACTACGCGGCCAAATAACGAAAGTGTCCACGTGTCTGAGCCAATATTTATTTCCTAAATGGTGAAAGTATAGAATTTGTTATTCAAATGCCTTCATGAATATATTGGTGACAGCAGGAAAGGGAGGAAACCCCATGGTTGTACCCTAGGAACTGGAAATAAGTAGAGGTTAAGTTTCTATCAGATCGGCTAAATCGTCAGATTAGTAATCAGCTCGTTGATAGTGGACTTGTGGTGTTAGATATAGGAACTTTGGTAAAATAATGATTCGATGTCAAAACTAACTAGACAAAATCTTCAAATTATCCAGTTTTTGGACGAAATGTTTGAAGTTTTGGATAAAGAAATCAATATTGCCGATGTATTCTTGAAAAATATTATACAGGATCTGCTTCTGGGTTTCCGGGCTGGAACCGCGTCACTAGTATATCTGCCGACGTTTCGTACCCATTTGTATGGGACATCTTCAGGGCTGAACTACTGCACTGAAACTGGTGTAAGTCGATGGGGGACGTGTTTATATATGGATAATGGGTCATGGGTCAATGGAGCGTTACGGTTACGGTTGGGTCGATTAGAGATGCAGGATTGCCAAGCGTTATGTAGGGGGTAGCCATCATCGCGGTTAAGATTATTGGGGTGCTTAAAGATCTCAAAGAAGATGTCCCATACAAATGGGTACGAAACGTCGGCAGATATACTAGTGACGCGGTTCCAGCCCGGAAACCCAGAAGCAGATAGCATGGACCACGACCGCGGAAGTCTACGTACCAAATTATTATACAGGATGTTTATAGGTAGGATGATTTATGGTACTAACTACGAGACGTAGAGGGGTACTAGACCTGCGAATTTTTGGGGAAGCTTTGCAGTTTGGGGGCTTTTAGAGTTGCAGCAACTTTTATATAGAAGCTATAATGAATGTACTAGGCTGCTGTGCGTACCTGGTTTTGCACGAGCTGAGTATAGGCTTGAAACTGGGCACCTTATCCAATTTATTTTACTCGAATCCTTGTACCGAACTAGTCATTATTTTGGCTAAAAAACAAAAGCCTTAAAGCATCTCAATAACCTAAACCGTGATGACAGTTACCCCCTATACAACGCCTGGTAATATTTTATCTTCAAGCAACTACACCTTACTTGTAACAACGCTCCATTAACCCGCGACAAACAACACACCTACATAAACCCACTTGCAACAGACTTACACTCGTTTCAGTACAACCAATGCAGCGGTAGCAGCAAGTATGTACTAAAGATGTCTTATACAAGACGAAACGTCAGCAGCAGACCGAGGACACAAACCGCGGAAACCCATAAGTCAGATTTATAGCGAAGTATTTAAAAATTTGTCTCTCTATTTAATAAATGAATTATACCATTAGTAAAGGATTCTATATGACTGTAAACTACATCGTGTGCTATTGAATTAGTTAATCTGAATGATTAGAGATACAATAAAAAAAGAGTTCGTTGTGTATGTCTTTCTTTACTTGTATCTGTGTTTATTTTAATGTTTTACATAGTTAACATGATGTTATCTGTTATCAAATAAAAATGTGCATGTACTCAATTCTCATGAAACGTTAAATTAACAAAACTAGGTCTCTTATGTCATTAATAAGCAATTTTAAATTAAATTTACGTCAACTTTGAACTGTATTATCGATACACAGGATTCATGTTTTTCTATTTGCGGCCGGAATTCAATTACCCAATCGAAATTTGTACGAGTCGATGGTGATTAATATCTATTAATATATTCAAATAAACACTGATATAAATTGAAAATTACAACGGTGTATTATGTATGTGTGATTAACACAAGAGAAGTAATTAAATGCTCTCAGAAATTAATGCTTTTCAAGTCCCCGGCGACACGTGAAACACCCCAGTGGATCATGGAAAGGACTATTAAACGACTAGGGTGTACCGACTAGTTATCACCGTAAATAATAAATGAGCGAAGTAGTGACGGTGGGCGTCCAAATTGCGGGACGTCGGTCTAGCGGCCAGCCCGACAGATTACGTCTTCACATCAATCATTGAATAACCGTGAAGGAGCATTAGTTCATATAAATGAAAGCTAGTAAGGAATTGTGTTTATAGCACATGATTTTTATATTTTTAGAAATCGTTTTGTCAAGTAAATATGTAGCATATCTCTGGCGACAGGCTTCTGCAGGATGCTTTGAGTTTTATTTCTGTCTGGTGTACTAACAATAATCTCTTTTTATACATTGGTAAATGTTTTTTTTTGTTTTTTATACAATGAAATTAAATGGAAATGAATCGGAGTATTACATACATGATATGTCAGTTTCACATAGGGTTTCAATAAGAGAATTAGGTGTTATTTTCGACTCCTAGTTATCCTTTTCTAAGCAGGTATCTGCTGTAGCTTTTACTGCATATAAGACCCTTGGTTTTATTACATGAACATCTTCATTTCACGTCCTAGTACGTAGTAACCTTAAAGTATGGTACTCTATTTATTATATTCAAAATAATGTCGTGGGACGAACAAAGATGATGTACCTAAAATATATATCCTACAAATAAAGTGGCAGAACATCAGTGTAACTTCTATGTAGAATTTAATCGCTGGGACAATTGAAGCATCCGAGTTATTGGATGGAGTAAAGTTTGTAGTTCCGAGATTAGGATCAGGATTTAATGAACTTTTGTCATTAAAAACCTTAAGCCGATATTCTTTTCAAGGTTCCATTAATGCATTCTGACACCAACTTCAACATCCACCATCAGCGCATTGTTTAGAATTGTATGTATTTCTTTCGTAATACTTTTATTCCAGCTGGAGCTTCTCTGTTGGATAATTAATAAATATTATTATTATTATAACAGATTTTGAAAGTCCATAGGGTGTGGTTTGTCGCGGTAAAGTGCTTTGTGACCGTCTATTATTACCCCAGAGTTAGACTTCCAAATATTCATTTTTAACAGCCTAAGTCGAGTTGGGTCCGAACAACGTCATCAGTATTATGGCCACACTAGGAATTGAACCTGGTACGTTGAGATTAGTCAACCAATCACCACCCCACTAGACTATGACATGCATAATCTTCTATATGCTAGATTAATGTAGAGTATTCTACGATATTTGTGATAAAAAGAAAAATTGGTATTGTGAATGAATCAGTTGGTTTAAATAACTTAATGGTGTTGTTAAAATATTCATTAGTTATACACATTTCAATATTCTTTATGTCATTGGTGTTCTTGTTAGTTGATAAAGTTCTTTCAAACACGTACGAATTTGATTAATAAAATTTAGTTTTATTAATGCGAATTAGTTAAATTATATTGAAGAAATTTAATTATACGATGTAACTAATTTGTGTTAAATCTAAGTTATATTAATATAGACATACATATATACTCTGGTTCCTTCGGAAGTTGCGTTGTGTACATATCGTTGAGCCCTAGAAAGGGCTGTTCCCTAGACAAGTTTTCGACAATCTCGTTGTTGCTATTCTCAAGTCGTTACTGCTGCTGTTATTTTTCGAGTGATATTGCGTGTTATACTTCTGGATGCTGGTATTATGTTGGTGCTGAGTGGGGGTGTAATATGGAACACAGTTTGCGGTGCAGACGTGGTGTTATATTACCGGTCGCCTTGTGTGTTTTTGTCCTCGTGTCTGTATTTCGTTCTTCTCGTCAATAAAATTAGTCTCATCTTGTTTAGTTTTTTTGAGAGATCTCAAAGTCCTTGCACTATGGTTTGCTATCTCTCTTTGGTTATTTGCTTTCATCTTTTATCCAAATTGTTCTCAAGATTTCCTTTTCATCACTGTTTTGTTTTCCTTTACCATTTTTCTTTGTTCTTTATATTTGATATAGTTTCTATGGCTTTGTTCATTTCTAGATCCAATTTTTCAAATTCTTCCACCAGTTTCCTAATCATAAATGTCACATCTTCCGTCAGAATAACCTGGTCGTTAGCAAATAATAAGGTAGTAGGATTTTCTTCCCCAATTTGGACTCCCATTTTTTTTATATTTTGTGAACCAATGTTTCAGAGCCGAGTTTGTACAGGGTTCGTCAGTGAAGCGCGAAAATTTAAAACTACTGTTTCTACATAAGTTTTTATTTTAACATCTACTCTTTTTATAGTTTTCAGTTAAGTTAGACTTGCCATTTCATTTGTTAAAGACAACAGTTGACAGATGGGTACCATTGCGATCTACGCACTCTTATAGTCTTATTCGAAAATTTTCCATTACTCGCCGTAAAGTTTCCGGTGCGATACGTGCAACTTCTTCTTGAATTTTTAGTTTTAGTTTCGCTAACGTTTGTGGTCGCTCAACGTACACTTTGCTCTTGAGCCAACCCCAAAGAAAAAAGTCGCATGCGGACAAATCTGGCATTCTAGCCGCCCAAAGAATGTCCCCATTTTTGGTTATGATGTGGTTCGAAAGAGTCCTCGTAAAGCAGCAATAAACACACGAGCAAAATGATTGGTAGCACCATCTTGTTGAAACAACGTAATTTCTGTAAATCGAACCAGTTCATGGCTCAAAAATGTTGCGACATGTTTGTGTAAGGAACTGCAATAACGGTTGAAGTATTTTCTCGTTCGTCTTTAAAAAGGAATGATCCAACAATGCCAGATGATGAAAGGGCACACCATACTGTCACCTTAGGATTATGCAGAGATTTCTCATGTAAGTGAAGCAGGTTTTCGACCCTCGAATATCGGCTATTTTTTTACATAGCCGTTTAGAAGAAAATGGACTTCGTCTGACATTAATATATGATGGATTAAGTTTTCGTCACCATCCAAGCGCTGCAACATTTCTTGACAAAAACTCATACGAGAAACCAAATCAGCTTCTTGTAATTCTTGAACAATTTTAATCCTGTAGGTGTTAGAACTCAAGTCCTTATGTAAAATTCGACGCATTGACGGTTCACTAATATTCAGTGCTACTGCATGTTTCGTCTCTGAACGTTTTGAACTACTTGGTATGGTATTTCGAACTCTATCAATGTTTTCTGGCGTTATAACACCTTCTTGCTGCTTCTTTATGTTCTAAATTTAGAGTAGACCTAGTTTCTTAAAACTTTTGTACCCATACATTAATTGCGTGAATAGACGGTACTCGCCAATGAACGCGAAATATTGAACTGAGTGCGAAATAACCTCACAGTTGTCGCGGGGTGACCGTTTCTATAAAGCGCTTTTACACAGAAAGTACGATAAGCAGCTGACCACTGCTCCATGTTTACTAAATGGCGTTAAATGCTAATGTTAATTTATCATTAACTTCAGCGCCCTCACTTAAACGTCAAATGATTAACAAAGTTTTTAAATTTTCCCGCTTCACTGACGAACCCTCTATAAACCAATAAATCAGTTACAATAATGTGTATCTCTCTGTTTCTGTTCAAAACGAGGATCTGAGTTGGTGCCATGAGAAAACGCGTGGAGTATAGCAGCTCGTAATCTTTATACAAACTGTATATAAGCTTTTAAAGAGATTATATAAGAAAATAAATTGGTTAGAAATCTATCAGTTACTATCTCCTACTAATAAAGACATTAATTCGTAAACTTCGCTGGTATATTAGATGTTTGCATTGGAAGTTTACGAAGCTGTTAATAAGATATTACAGAAAAAAAAAAGGAATAACACTAATAAATTACAATCAAAATCAATGCCATTCGTCAACGTTATGTTACTGGAAATTATAAATATTTTTTGTATATTTGCTCACATCGATTCCCGCTTTTATTCTGATTAAAATAATTGGTGTGTACCGTAATATGCAAATCGCAGCATCATCCTCAATTGATTATTCATCATTTACGCGACACAAAAAAGACTTTCCGAAGTACTAATTGCTTCTAATAATACACGCATCCAGGATGTGTCGTCTTATGTATCTCACACTTATCTATCTACCCGCAATATTCTGGACGCATCTAGTAATTTGATGGAAGCAAATACCTTCTCATATAAAAACATTTAACAGACGCGTATCTATTTCTGTATAATGTATATGCACGATTAAGAAAACTGATTTGCATACGAAACGAGACAGAGTAGGCGTTTTCGGATGAATTTTCACCGACTAATTAATTAAAACTAAAACATGTGTAATAGCATTTATGGTTTCTCAATTTATTAAGCTAGAGGAGGTGCATTAATTCACTCACTTGCTATCTTACGATCATATTTGTTTTCGTTGTAGTTCATTCTTATGGAAGTGCATACATTTCTTTAAGTGGAAAATGTTTCCGCAAAGGACTGAAAGGAAGTTTTTTTTGTCTCCTTTATTTAGCAATCTGCACAGAGGCAATAAGCTATTTATATTAGCTGTACATGACACGTATAGGTTAGCTCCATCGAATTTCCCTATGGACTTAAGCTATAAAGCTATTGTAATTGAATAAACAGAGAATTCTTTTTCTTTGTGTGTGTTTTTAGTAAACTAGAGTCATTTCAGATCGGTCTATTTCCCAAATCGGAAGGTTTTACTCTTTTCAAGCGACGCACTGCACTGCTCACTTTAAATAACTGTTGGGCTAAATTATTTGGGTGATGTGAAACTCTTCTCCGATATTTGTCGCTGTATATTTTAATCACTTCCTTAACGGGAGCGATGGATGTGTCTCGTTGAATAACATAGTTTGGCACGTACCATGGGGCATCAACAATGGTTCGCATTATCTTATTTTGAAATCTTTGTATAATCTCTATCTTTGAAACGCTTGCTGTCCGCCATAGCTAGATGCCGTACGTCCAAATCGGCATAATGATTGATTTGTAAACGTGAAGCTTGTTTTCCATAGATAATTGTGATTTCCGCCCTATAAGCCAGTATAGTTGATGCAATTTCATTCCCAATTGTTTCCTCTTAGTAAATATATGTTTTCACCATGTGAGCCTTCTATCCAGATGAATTCCAAGGTATTTGATCGAGTCTGACTGAGGCAGCTGAGTGTTATTTAAACTGACTGGGGGACATCTTCCTTTTCGCAGTGTAAATGTGATATGTACTGACTTAGATTCGTTGACACGGATGCGCCATTTTTTGAGCCAATCTTGAATATTTGTCAAGTTTGTTTGAAGAATTCTTGATGCCATTTCTGGGTCGATGTGGGACACCATCACTGCGCTGTCGTCGGCGAACATTGCTGTAGTCGAGGTGCGTGTTGTCGGGAGATCAGCTGTGTAGATTAGAAATAGAATGGGTCCTAGGACGCTTCCTTGACGCCTCCTGATTGGATGAGTTGTAGATCTGTATGAACATCGGTAATTTTTATTTGGAAGTATCTATGGGAGAGAGAAGATTTTAACAGTTCATAGTCGGGATATGGTAGGAGTTTTTTTAATTTGTAAAATAGCCCTTCGTGCCACACTTTGTCAAAGGCTTGCGACACGTCCAAAAAAGCAGATGAACAGAACTTTTTTTTTCCATGTCACTATTTATTTTGTTAACTAGTATGTGGATTTGCTCTATCGTGCCGTGATTCTCACGGAATCCAAACTGATGGCTAGGTAAGATTTAATTTTTTTCTAAGGTTTTCTTTAATTTCTTCACATAGATCTTTTCGAAGACCTTAGACAACATCGGTAATAAACTTATTGGTCTGTAAGATGTAACACAGTTTGGTTGTTTGTCAGGTTTCAAGATCATTATTACCTGAGCGACTTTCTAAGAGCTGGAAAAATAGTTGAGTCGTAATATGGCATTAAATAGGAATGTCGTGAATTTGAGGCACTTCTCCTGAGACCTCCTGCAAGACCTTACACGTTATGTGTATACTAATTTCTGATCTAATGAAAGGAAGTAAAAGAAATAAATTTGAGTCTGTTGCGCTTTGAATACTATGTTGCTCTATAATGGCAGCTTAAAGAAATATTTGAAATTTTAATATTGATTTTACTGTACTGCGATATTACAATGTTAGTAAGAACTGTGTTGATTATTGAATATACAAAATGATCGGTGTAGTTTAATAAGAATATACATAAGGAGGTTGTTCTGATAATTAGTAGGCCAGGGGTTCCCTAAGTGTGCGCTCCGGGGTGCCATAGAAGACGTAGCGGTTTGGAATATTCTAAAACGATCATTTGGAAACGGCTTCGCAAATAATGGAAGTTTCTAAAACATCTAGACTAACTTGTTCTCTAAATAGCATACACTTTATACTTTGAGAAATGTAGTTTGGCCGTGTTTCCGTAAGCAACCTATGTAATAACTTCTTTAAGTCTGTCTATCTATTTTTTAGGGTACAAGGCGTCGAATAGATTTGCTTATTATCTCTAACTTCTGTTTAAAAAATCTCACCATATCTTCCTAATCTGGATACGCTTTAGGGTTTTTCCTCTTTCTTCTCTAAACCCTTCCTTACTTCCTCATAATATGTTTTTCTGAGCCTTTTCTTTGGCGATTCATATTCAATCTCTTATGTGTCCGAACCATATCAGTTGTTTATCTTGCGTTACTTGTTCTATAGATTTTGCTGGCATATTTTGGTGGGAAATTTCACCTTCTATTTTTCATTTTGCTGTTTGTATTTTGTTTCAGTATATTTTCGCCGTTATTCATTATTCTGATCAATATGTTGTGGGGAAGATAACTGTGTTTTGTAACTTCCCTAGTTTTTGTTTTGATATTGCCTTGTTTCCCAACAAAACTGTTTTGATATTATTGATTATTCTTCTTAAAGTCACTGTTCGTTTTTATATTTATTTATCGCCTCTTCCATCTTCTGGCAGTGCTCTTTCTAAATATTGAATCGGTTTGTTGAATTCTATAGTTTCCTAGTTTTATTTCATAGTAGTTTTTTCTTCTTTACCAATAATAATTGGAAAAGGAAGGCTCTGTTGAACATAAGTTTTTGTTTATTTACTTCGTCTTTCGGACATGTGATCATAAGGTCTGTGAAGTTTATCTCATTTGTTTTTTTTTTGTAAATTGAGAATTGAGATCAAGTAGTATTAACATTTCTTAGTAAGGTTGGATATAAATTAGGTTTTAAGAATGAAAATCTTAACTAAAATTCGGCAAAACGACGCCATGGTTCTTCACTTCTATAAATTCCAACACTAAAGACCAGGAAAGTATTCATCAACTCTAATAGATATTTACTTACGTCATCGAGGTGCACTCACGAGAACTATTAATATGCGTTCTGCGGTTTCGGAAGTTGGGGTTCCCGGCGTGTCCCGCGTATCCAGCTGATCAATTACCATTGGGCTCGCGTAGCAACCATCACCATAAGCGAGCCAAAAGACGATGACTCCGACCGCAGCACGTGGACGGAAGAACAACACCAATTACAACGACACGCACAGGCATACGAACGCAAGTCCAAGTACGCTTGTGTCATATTTTATATGTACTTGCGTACAGTGATTGAAATATTAATGAGAACACATCGTGTGGGATGTTGGTAGTAACTGAAACACGCAGCTAAGGTACTGTTGATTTTATCTGCCATCGGTTAATTATATATTTCTTTTTCGACGCGAGTCTTTTTTGAGCGGTTGTCAAATTATGTAGTACCCAACGTAAAGATAGCTTCTTAATGGCTAAATGTTCATGCAGAATCTTATGCACGCTGGTGTTACTAATACCTAGAGATGCCTCGATCTCACATTATCGATCTTGCATTATCAATTCAGACACTGCCTTAATATTTTCTGACACAACAACATTTGTGGGACGATCTGTACGTAATTCATTGTCCAAAGAACGCTGTCCAAGTTTTAATTCACTATACCAACGATATACTGTAGTTTTCCGTGGTGCTTCATCACCATATAAAGAATTCAGCTCGTCGATGCATTCTTTCTTGTGGAGATAAACCACGCCGGAATTTATGAAAAATAATTGCACGAAAATGTTCGCGAGTTAATTCCATTTTTTTGCTGTTTTTTAAGTTACTGTCAACAATAGAATTGACGATTGAATAATAAAACTGTCAAGGTAAATATATTGTCAAAAATGACAAACTTCTTGATGCAGTCATAAGATAGGAGGTAACACTAACAGTGTTGCCAATTCCCGAAATATAAACGGCTACCCTCGTATGTACGTTATTCATAAAATTATACTACTATTCATACATACTATTCTATAACAAAATAAAGAGTTTTGCACTAAATCATCACATTGTCTTAAGCTTTTAAATTAGTAGAATAATTTTGGCATTAGCCAAATTATTTCTTACCTATTAAACTTATTAAACTTATATTAATAAGGTTAATAAGTTTGTCATCATCATCAAGAATTCTGAACTGGCGTCAGCTCAGAATTAAAATTACGTTAACAAAATTGAATTTTATTCTGTAGAAAACAGTACACAAGATGCAGTGTGAAAGTTCGTTCCCCACGTTCTCTATTTCTTCGTTATTTTACGGAGTGAAATAAATATATAATTTTCTTTAATATCGTCCAAACGGCTAGAGAAAAACGCAATTATTTGAAACTTTTCGTTATCAGGTCGAAAATGTAGGCAAACTCGTGTGCTATTTGAATTGAGAGCTCTCTTTCTAGTTTGGGATCTCTACAGCTCGACCTACAAATATAGAATAGCAATTGTAAACCTTTCGGAAATTACAGCTCCGCTTAACCGGACATATTTAATTAGTTTTAATATATGTATGTATGATATTAGAACTTTGTGAGAAGAACAAAAATGGAGAAATGTTCACTAGTTCACTTTCGTGGATGTCACAAAATACACAAGAAGTTCAAACTTTACACCCGTTTATTGACAGTGTTCTTTTTAAGATTCCGGCTAGTATACTTTCCGCATATAATTACATACACACAAACAATAATGCACGAAGAAGAGAAAGAACGTCTCATACTTTTATTGTTTGTCTTCAAAGTACGTGAGCTGATGTGGGCCTCATGTAGAATGTCTATTAAGAGTGACTCATGCGCCACGATCGCGGCATGCAGATTTAGTATTATTGTCTCCGTGATTGATATTGGTCGGAGGACGTTTGGCTTGGTTAAGCTCGGGAATTACAACCTGAACGGCAGGCAGAAGGGAGACAACGGACCATCGTTAGGTATACACATACATATACCTACCCATTACACAGGCGGGCAAAAGCGGCGTACATACTGAAGTGGTAACGTCACTTGGAGACAGTCGAGAGGCATAAATAACAGATAAAATGGAATTGGCTTAATCATTTAATGGGATTCCGCAACTGCCTGTCTGATGTAGTTGTCGTCTTTCGTTCCTGCAAGCTTTCCTGAGGATTTTGTACGTGTACCAGACACATTTAATTGGGAATCTAAATAGAGGTAAACGTGTGTTGTGGAAGTGTAAATTTGAAAATTAGAAATATCGTGTATCGGTATTTTTCTTATATTTTACTTTGTAAGTGAAATACCAAATGTATTACAGATTGCTGTCTTGTTTATGAACAACAACTTTTCCTAAAATATTATCAGCATGAAATCCAGGAGAAAATTTGATAATGTTACGACAAAAGAACTAAAATGTATTCAAGGCTTTTCTATTTCTGTTCAGAAGCATTTATTTTGCCTAAAAATTGAATTATTATCATCAGCACTTAATTAGTTCCCATATGAAAATGTAGAAAATGAATGATCACCAATAATCCACAATGGCTATTCTTCGCCAATAGTTCATTTTGTCGTAAAATTCCTGAGATTTTCGTCTTGTTAGTTATTTCATGCTCTTAGTTTGTCATTAAGTTGATCACACTTGGAAAACGTGTCTGCTCTGAATTAATCAAATGACAAATTAAACTTTTTATTTAATGTTGAACCTCTGGGTTCAGTAGCATTTATACTAATGTTGCAAATAACACATTATAATTATAGTTCTTGTGACACGTTATTCGAAACGTATGGAAACGATTCGGAAATTAATTTACAACCGTTGCAGTTAACAATCACCCTTTGCGAGGCATCTTCGCGTCATTGGCATGATTTAAGTTACCGACAATGCCTGCTCTCGTTCGCCCAACATCCTATCGCTGGTTATCCGTAGGATTATTTAACCTTATAAATATCATACGAAATCTGGACGTTAGGAAAGTTTTATATTTAAATCTTCAAACAGATGCTTTCTTTGAATATCGTGCAAACTGTAGTGAAATTGCGTACTCTTATATCAACTGCAATTATAAATAGTATTGTAAAAATCTAAAGTTCTATGGCTAAGGGCTGAACTACTGCACTGAAACTGAGTGCAGTAGTTTCAGTGCAGTAGTTCCGCCCTGAAGATATCCCATACAAATGGGTACGAAACGTCGGCAGATATACTAATGACGCGGTTCCAGCCCGGAAACCCAGAAGCAGATGACATGAGCATTGGATAAGTTTACAATTAAGATGGATTGCAGAGGGATACAGGTCTAGAGAAAGATCTTAGATCACATGACGGATAAGACGAGAGAAAAACATAGGAGTTGCAGAAAAGGCTGGAATGAACCATTAGTTACGGCAAATAATATAAATAAATGAAAACGCTTCGTGGGTACTTATGCTCCATAGTAGATTTTGAAGTTTCCTTGTCCAACATAGTATGAAATCAAGATCTATAAAAACACAAAAGTATGAAATAAAATATTCCAAGTACTTGTGGAAAGTGTTATAAATAGCATAAAATGGTACCAGATAAACTCTAAGGAAAAACAACAGAATAGAACTTGTATCGAGATGGATTGCAGAATGACACAGAAATAGAAAAAAAAACCTCAGATCACCTCGCCGAGAGGAAGAGCGAAAACGGTTAGGATATCTGGAAAAAGCTAAAATGAGCTATTAGTTATGGCAAATGGTAAAGATCATTGAAAATGCTCCGCAAACGATCTACCCTCCTTAACTGAGTAAAAGCGCTTGTGGGAAGGACAACCAATGAAAGTGGAGCTAGATATAGTCTAAGGAAAAACACAATAGAACATGTATCGACCTGGATTGCAAAGTGGCACAGAAATAGAAAGAAACCTCAGATCACCTTGTGTAGAAGAAAAGAGGAAGAGGGTAGGAGATCTGGAAAAAGGTAAAATGCGCTATTAATTATGGCAAATAATAAAGATCATTGAAAACGCTTCGTAAACGCTCTACGCTTCGTAAACGCTCTACTCTAATTAACGGAGTAAAAGCGCTTGCGGGAAGGGCAATTAATGAAGCACGTGAAGTTGAATTAAAACAAAGTCAAAAATAAGAAAAGAAAATATATGGAAACAGACAAAACAGAAATAAGAGCAACCTCTTGGAGTATCTCGAAATATATAATAGTAATGCTAGAACACTTTGAGGAAGCCGAGGCCTTCACATTTCTTAGGATAATAATAAACGATGTTGCAGAAGTAGAAATTTGAATTAAACTAGGATTGGCAAAAGGTAACAGCTGTACTGGCGCAATGATCAAAATTTCTATTTAGGCAGTCGTGCGATTTCTTTGAATTTTGTTCTCTGTTCTCAGAAAACGATTTTCATAAATTAAAGTACACATAATACGTTACAAGTTGATATCGTATCAGACATCTGAACATCTGCTACTGCAGTAGAAACGATTTTTAAATATTAAGTCTATAAACTCGATAGTTGTTTTCCTTTTAATCTTACTAACTAAAAAGGAAAGCATGTGTTCATGATTACAACTATATTTATACATTTGCATCATAATATAATTACATAATATGTGTATATATGCATTTCTATAGTATTAACTCACGCGATAGGTACCATGTAATGCTCGTTTTTTTTTCTTTTATAAGTATCAGCAATACAAATACAAGTTGATTTGAATAAAAGAAATAACATTAATTCAAAATTTGAAGCTATACGAGTATGTTATCGGCGGCTCTGTATATATGCGAAACTTTGACAATGAGTAAGAAATCTCGAAAGAAGAATCTGAGACAGAAAGGTAGTACGCACCTAAGCATATGATATATGCTGGAAGAAACATTGAAGATGACTGGGAAAGGAGTAGTAATCAGGAAAATTATGATCTGTTTCAAAAACCAATAATAAGTCAGATAATTGAAACATGACTTTAGTGGCTGAGACATACTGTGCGTATAAGTCACGAACGGGAACTAAAAGGACTTGAATGAATCTACCATATAGGAAGGGGAGGAAGGAAAAACCAAGAGCCGTGCCAGAGGATGTAAGAGACAAGGAAAAAAATATTTCAGACTGGAAAAAAAACTTCAAAGGGAGAACAATAGGGGAAGCTTCTTCAGCTGAATGTCTGAATGGTCTGTAAATGCATACACGTATGGAAAATTTCTTTACAAAAAAGCACGCGTACCTTTACAATTACAGACACTTAAGAAAGCTATGAAAAGTACTATAAATGAGACTCAATTATATTAATGCTGGAGATGGTAATTTGATGTTATTTTCAGTATGTAACAAAACAAATTTTCAAAGTTCAAATAAATATTTATAACTCAGAAAGCGGGTGTTTCTTTAATCAATTGACTGTCATACAAAAACCGAATTGAGGACTTGATTACGCGTCATCTTGTATAAGCAAAGAAGTAAAAGAAAGGTACACACGATTTGTGTTCAATAACATTTCAACGACGCCAGACGCTTCATGCTTAGGTGTCATTACTTCAGCTAACTCCTTCAGAAAACCATTCTAATTTCAGTTTTGTTTAGAAATCAGAATATTATAGTAATTTTGAAATATGTATAGAATCAACGTCAATATTCTCTCTTGATTATACACAATATTTCTCGTCTCTTTTATTCGTTTCTTTAATCAATTATTCGTCATCGTTTGAATACGGAAATCAATTGAATTACTGTTTAATTTCCTATTACCTGCATCTGACAATAAAACAATTTATCTCATTATCTCGTAGTAAAAGCGAGAAAGAAGAAACAAACAAAAAACGAAAAATCGAAAGAAAAAGAGACGACAAACAAATGTCAAAGCAGATGGCGGTACTGTCTGTAGTGCTCATTCGTGTAGAAATGCTCGGGTCGAATTGCACCTGGCGGCGATGCACGGATCTCGTTAACAGCGAGACATTTTATCGGTGCGCGGATCTGCTCTATCGGGACCATCTCTAAGGTACCTTAATGTTGCCTTATACTTAACGTGTCACCGATGATTGCCGTTACTCACCGATGGATACGCCTCACCGCGGTGACCGGGAGGACGACCAAACCGAACAACACTACTCGTTTATATCTGTCCGCGGTGTTCTAACTCATTTGTGTCCTTCTACACGCACATATTGTTTATATATATATATATACGAGGGAGCGTTTTTATATTCGCGGAATGGGGGACAAGGGGTGGAAATAAAAAAACCAAATTATTTTTCTTTTTCAATATATTCACCTGCAAGACGGATACATTTTTCACATCTTTCAATTAATTTATTTATACCCTCATAAAAAAATGATTTCTCTTTATCTGCAAAATACGCCGAAACTGCCTCCTTGACTTCATCATCGGCAGTAAATTTTTTACCCCGCAGCTCTTTTTTCATTTTCGGAAACAGGTAATAATCACTCGGGGCCAGGTCTGGGCTGTAGAGTGGGTGATTCACAATTTCGAAGCCCACCTTATGCAGGGCAGCTAACGCAACGCGGCTCTTGTGGACGGGCGCGTTGTCGTGCAAAAGCATAACACCTTTTGTCAATTTTCCCCGTCTTTTCTCTTTAATGGCTTCTTTTAGTCGCTCTAATATTGAAGCGTAATATTCTCCGGTTATAGAAACACCTTCATCTTTATAATCAATCAACAATATTCCTTCCGAGTCCCAAAATACCGTTGCCATGAGTTTCCCAGCTGATTGTGACACTTTAAATTTCTTGGGAGGTGCTGTGCCCTTTTTATGCCACTGCATGGAGTCTTGTTTGGACTCAGGTTCATAATGATGAACCCAAGTTTCGTCTCCAGTAACAATTCCACTCAATACACCATCCTTGTCTTCATTACAGAGGTCCAAAAATGCACGCGAACACTCTACGCGCTGTTGTTTTTGCGGCGGCGTGAGCATTCTCGGCACCCATTTTGTGCTGACCTTAGACATGCCGAGATGATCGTGTAGGATTTTAAAAATTGTTGTATCGGATACTCCAACCATTTCTGCGAGTTGTTTCTTCTTTAGTCGGGCATCTTCGAGTACAATTTGTTCAACTTTTTGGATAAGTGCTGGCGTGGTCACCTCAATGCTCCTGCCCGGCCTCGGGTCGTCTTCAAGGGATTCCCTTCCTTGTTTAAATAAACTATGCCACTTGCACACCATGGTTTTTCCTGGACAAGAGTCGCCGTAAACCAATGACATCTCATTCATTATGGTCGCGACTGATTTTCCTTGCCTGGTAAGGAACTTTATAACGGCACGATATTCGATTTTTTTCCATATTTCACTTTTCACTCCTGATTATGTTACTTGGTTGACGATAGCTCAAAGACTAACTGTCTAATAACAATGAAACTTCGTATTTATACTAATCATGAGTCGCTGCACAGGCCATGCCCCCAATGCGCCTACTCACCCCTCTACAATCCGCTCATTCCGCGAATATAAAAACGCTCCCTCGTATATATATATATATATATGTACATACATATATCTACACAGTCCGTCTCAAAGAAAACGGAACGTTCTTAAAATAAAAAACGGGCTTACTATTTTTGTAAGATTCATTTATTTTATTCAAAGTAGTCGCCTTCGGCATCAATACGACATTTTGCACGGTTAATTAACATGTCGAATGAATTTTTAAGTTTGTCTTTTGAGATGTCCTTCAAGATCACTGTCGACGCCTTTTTAATGACTTCGACGTCGACATAACGCTATCCTTTCATCGGCAAATGTAGTTTGGAAAACAAATAGAAATCACAGGTGGTCAAATCCGGTAAATACGATGAATGGTTAATGGTTAAAATGCCATTTGTAGCTAGAAAATTAGTGATAAATGTCGAGTGATGAGAGAGATGATGCATTTTCATGTTACAAGCGACGAATACGCTCCAAAAGGCGCTTCATAACATCAAGATAATATACAGCATTGACTGTTTGACTAGTTGGTACAAACTCTGTGCACAATGTCTTTCGAATCATAAAAATAAATCAACATTGCCTTCAATTTTGACTTCTCCAAACGCCTTTCGTTGTGGTCTTTCTTCGCTTGGATGCTTCCATTCAGAGCCTTGACGCCTGCTCTCTAGGATACCTGGAGTTTTCGTCTTTTTTTGATTATTAATCGAATCTGTACAATGTTCAATTCAGTTAACTTGTGTGGTACAAACCTTGCACAAATCTTTCCCAGTCCCAATTGCTGTGTCAAAATGCGATGAATTGAATGTTTGGAAATATATAATTCCATTCCCAAGTATCGCAGTGAGGATTTCGTCTCGTTTCTGATAAATTCACGCAAATGTACGATGTTACTTTCTGTAACCATAGATTTTTTTGCACCACGATGTTCGTCGTCATTTACGCCTGTACGACTCTCTTTAAATCGTTTATACCACTTGTACACACTTGTACGTGGTAATCACGCATCACTGTACACTTGTTTCATCAAATTAAACGTTTCAGTTAACGATTTACCGAGTTTAAAACAGAACCTGATAATTGCTCTTTGTTGAAAATTCATCTCATAATATTCACGTGTACTCTCTTGCAGCTACAATATAATAACTTGCTCTAACTCGTTTTTGTACTAAGCACTTATATTTATAACCAAATTATGTCATCCAATGAGGTTCTTGAATTTTAAAAAATAATCATTTAAGCATCAATAATTTTCGAAAATAAAACAGTTCCAAAGAAATTTAATTTTAATTTTGAAAATAAAGTGGATACTCAGAATATGTACTATCAAATTAGTAAGTCTGATGAATAATCATCATGCCTCCCTCTCTCGTCCACTGTATTATAAGACAAAGCGGCATGATTATTATTCATTATTTTTCTGTATCGAAATGATATGATAAACGCTATCAAGGAATCGTTCATTAATAGCACAAAATCTGCCTGACGATCGGTCAATCCGTGAAACATATGTAGTAGATAGGATGTTATTAATAATAGAATGATTCCTTTTAACATTCTAGTAAGTGTAACATACATTTTATATTATAAAATTGATTTGTATAATCCTCATTTATGTGAATTTTTACTTGTCAAAATTATATGATAACCCTTTGCAAGAATTTAAGTGTTTTCGTAACTAGGGATTTTGTTTTAACAAGTTTTTACATTCTTGAATAAAATACTGCTCTTAAATGTAAACTCTACGCACTATGAGTACGAAAAATTTAGCAACCCCTAAAATATAATTGAACGCTGATGCGTCATGATTAATTTGCATTTGAGACATTAGATGCACGTTGTTCCCTATCGGACCCATTACCATTAGTTAAGGGCCAGGAGGGTTCATAAGATAGTTCCGTCAATGGGAAATGAAGGCATACATGCATGTATGGGTCTCGTTGGTACATGAAACCGTTTCTAGAACTGTCAGAGCGAGTGATGGAACTCCCTAATGACTTCCAACACGACGACGACCGCGACGTTACGCGCCAGGCAATGCGGTGTAATACCGAACGCCTATTGAATCTTTCATCACCCAAAGTGTCAAAGGCAGCAGGAGCACGTTTTGTGCTCTCTCTCTCTCTCTTTCCGTTAATATGACGGTGTATGAATAAAAGCGACAAGGGTACGTTCCTCTATATCTGCCCTTCCCCCTTTGTCACTGGGTTGAAGGTAATATTGCCGAAACGACATCCGCGCGCGTTTTCACGGACAGGTAATCGATGATCAGTTGTTTGACATGATTTTGATATTTTTTGTTTAAAAATTTTGAGTGGAGTTTGCATTAATCCTTTATATAATTCAATAAATATAACGAATTTTAATTTCTCACGTTCGGCTTAATATTAACAATAGTGCTGTCTTTGGAAGATATAAAAAACTTGAAAGGCGATATTTCTATTAACCGTAGCCGTAGAAGTATTAAAATTATGTCCTAAAATGTTGAGTTTTACAACAAGGAAGTAAGATTTTTATAATAACTATCGTACACACTTACTTAATTTTCACCTCTTATACTTATTTTGCTCAAGATTTGAATCTCACAGTTTGCTCCCGTCTTCTTCATATTTTCCTCCAATTCTTCCTATCTGACGCTGCAATTATTGCTTCCTCCAAGAAAGTCCTTCAGAATTAAAATTATAGTCACTTTTATTCCACGTGGTCTGTTTACTTTTACCCCGATTTCCCACATTTTTTAAATAATTAAATCAAGTATATGTACAAGGGTAGTTTGTCAAGTAGTGAGAAAGGGAGAAAAACGAATTTTTTAAATACAAAATAATTTTTATTTTTCAATATATTCTCCTAAAAGAGCAATACATTTTTTCCAACGGTGCTCCAATGCCCTTATGCCATCTCTAAAATGCGATTCCGGAAAGCTTGCAAAATACTCATTTACGAAGATGATAAGCTCGTCGTTAGACGAAAATGTCTTTCCACCTAGTGCCGTTTTCAATTTTGGAAAAAGGTGGAATTCGGAAGGGACTAGAATCTTTATCTTTGCCATTCCTGGTCGCTTAGCACGAATCTCAACATTTAATTTTTGTAGAAGTTCCACATAATATTGTCCGTTTATTGTGGTACCTTTCTGAAGGTAATCAATAAGCAAAATGCCCCTTGAATCCCATAAAATTTATGCCATCACCTTTTTTGCCGATAAAGTGGTTTTCGCTTCCTTTGGAGGTGCCGAACCACGTTTTAACCATTGTTTCGACTGTTGTTTAGTTTCGGGTGTACTGTAGTGTATCCAAGTTTGATCGCAAGTAACAAATTGCTTTAAAAAATCAACCGGATTCCGCTTATAAAGGTCCAAATACTCATTGGAAATGCGCAAACGAATGAACTTTTGATCAGTCGTAAGCAATCGCGGCACCCATCTTGCCGAAAGCTTGTAAAGGCCCAATTCTTTCGTTAAAATGTGGTGTACGCGTTCTGTTGAAATGTTTACCATGTCTGCTATCTCTCTCACTTTAAGTCGTCGATCTTACGTAATAATATTATGGATTTTTATAATCATTTCCTTAGAAGTCACGATTTTGGGTGCTCCAGAGCGCGCTTCATCAACACAGCTTGTTCTACCACGTTTAAATTCATTTACCCATCTACTTATTGTGGCGGATGATTGAGCAGATTCACCTAATGTTTCCCGTAACTCATCTTTTATTTCGGTAGCTTTCATACCCTTAATTATGAAGTAATTATTTACCGCACGATACTCTACTTTTTCCATTTTAACAAAACGACGTGTTGCTTCTTCTTCAATCAGCTGTCAAAAATAAATTAATCAACCGGTTTATCTAAATATCGGAACGTAAACATATAAATAGGCAGCCTAAATTACAGTGCATTTGCTTTACCAATTAGAGCGCCACCTATGTGTCATTCTCACTGCTTGTCAGACTATTCTCGTATCATGTGACCGAGCTATTGTAATAATTTGTACTGTTCAGGAAATTTGGAATATATTTTTTTAATATGCGCTGTAGAACATGCTTTTTCGATAATTTTTGCTATTTGGCCCAAGGGTCCCTTTTTCTCTACATAGTGTTGTGAATGCGCGCATATTATCAGACACCAGACATGTGTTTACTTCTACTCATCTTTGTAAAATTATAAAATGTCTATTTTTCACAAATACGTGATAGTATGAAGGAGACATACTGAATCCGTTCTAAATTTCTGGCTTACAATAAAAAATATCTTGTATAAATGAAGAGTACACAAAACATTTGTGACATTCGAAGTTAGAACATTTAATAAATTCTTTTTTACTTGTATTAGGGGCTTTTAGAGTTTTTTAACGTTGCTAAATGGTTGTAAATATGTTTTATCATAGCTGGATGTTCACATTTGATGATACTCAACATTCACGGGGTGTACAAACACTTTCGTGGCTGACTGTATGCAGATAAAGCGTGCTGTTTATTAACCTAAAGAACTAGGCTAGAACACATCAAGATTCTTTTTGTCATTAAGCGAAAACTGGCGTCCAAGTAACTCAAATTTGTGAACTGG
Source organism: Dermolepida albohirtum (assembly GCA_031893035.1). NCBI lineage: Eukaryota > Metazoa > Arthropoda > Insecta > Coleoptera > Scarabaeidae > Dermolepida > Dermolepida albohirtum. The sequence continues at coordinate 235,367 of JAVIWB010005154.1, forward strand.
TGACTTGCTGCAACTTTTTACTTCTTTGTTCACATAAAGTAAAACTTCTAATAGTAACATTTACAGCAAAATATAGTAAAGAGTAGTTATATTAATTTAGAAATTAAATTAATATGATAAAAGCATTAGTAGTATGTATATAGTAGTATGCAAGCAATCTTTGTCAGGCTGAAACTGCAGACATTCGTACAAACGCACAAAATGTCAACGATGACCGAAAATCGTCGCTCCAAGCGGCGCAGCCTCGCTCCCGCCTCAACCATTGGCACTCTTCGAAGCGGAAGCAATCTGCATGGCGCACTCTGATTAGCAATTGCTATGGAAACAAGCTGATAATGCGATCAGTCGGCGGCTAGGGGGCGAGAGAAGGCACCGTCAACGCCGCCACCGACACGCTGCGAAAACACCCCGGGTCCTTACAGCCTTAATACCGTTTTTCAGTGCATATTATTCGTTTTTTGTCACATCTCCAACAATGCTATTATCTCGTTATGTACTCCACGATTATTACTTACTACAGGACGTGGTGGTTTTCTAAATTTGAAATTGAAGCATGTCTAAACGTTCGAAGGCGGTTAAACTACTTTTACCCCTTTCAATTTCGTTTCGTGTACGTCACTCCCTGTCTGACAGTTATCCACAAATGACAGGTTTATTAATTTTTCATTCGAAATTGTTTTCAACCATTTCGAATGAAGCAGGGTATAAGTAAATGGTAAAACATATTATTTCGAATCAAATAAACCTGGTTCAAATTGAAATCTTCCTTGTTTTGTATAATCCGGAGTAAATCTAGTTCCAGTTTGAAAAAATATTTATTTGGTGCATTTGTATGAGTCAAGACTGCGTTATTTTAACGCAAATGAACTTTTTCAATTGTAGATTTTATTTTTTGTATTGGATATTTCGACCAATGGGATAATAATGTATATAATAATTTTAATTTTCGCACTGTTGTTGTTTCTTTAGAAATTTTGATTATCTTAGTTTGCAAGACACTCTTATTTCGTAAATTCACTTATTTTTATACCGTAACTAAGCTTTCAATGTTGGGGAATAAAGATTATTATGATTGTTTTTTTATATTTTTTAATATGTTGAACGTTTTGTTCTAACTACAAATTAACTGTTATTGATAATATCTGTCTATCGTTTATTGTTTTTCGGTCTTTTTTATGTATAACATTTCTTCAATTATATGTTTATTATAATTGTTTTCTATTTCTACTTTCAGTATGGAAACGTAATAAGTGTTGAGTAATTAAAATTATTAATTGGTAGTGATTAATACTCATTCTCATCCATATCACTTCAATTGCTCATTTTATCGCATTCTACAAACTCTTTTAAATCTCTGCCACAAGAGGGATGCGAACAAACAGTCCTCGGGTGCAAAAATCAGAGGTATGCAAATAGTTTTATGCTGGTTAACATTGTCTTTGCCTTCGTCAAACATTTTCAGTTTCCAAAAAATTACTCTAAAGTTTATAAATTACGTTTTGGCTCAATCCAAATATTTCAGCAATATTTTGTTGTGTTCTATTTTCCAATCAATTTTTGGCCCTCAAAGCCCCTATTTTTGGCAGATTGTTATACGTTTTCTATTTGATATAAGTTTTCCATTAATAATTTCAGAAAAAATTAAATATTTAAGTATGCTTTTATACAAATGAAAATGATCCTTAACCGGAGAGAATCTTGACTGATGACAGCCATTTTCAGGAAATAAGTATCTAGGCGTTCTAACTGTTGCTTGTCTATCTCACAGACCCTGTAGAAGAGATAAAATTCTCAATAGGATCGTGCTGTGACATTTTAACCGAAAAATAGAACATGCATGAAGTTGAACAAAAGTTTATTTAATGTCCGAAAGTAGAAAGAAAATCGAGTAGACGTTTACCGGCAACTTCTTGAATAAGCCAACGACAACTATTCCTTCGTACAAAAGATCACAACGAGAGATAAAAACTTGAGTCAGAAGTTCACAGTGGATTGGAAAACAGTCACCAAGGCCAAAAAAGGAACGATTCCATATCAAGTGATTCTCACTGTTCTTTTTTCGATTTTAATTGAATCATTCATATAAATTTTTGCCTCAAAGTCAAACAGTTCCGTGAAAAACTACGCAGGAACCGAAATTTTGTTTGAACAGCTCACCATGACAAGGCATTCGCCAGTTTTGTGCCAAAAATCGGATGAATGCTCTCCCTATTCGTCAGACCTTGTTAACTGCGTTTTCTTTTCATTTCACAAACTAAAATCAGTAGTCATTCAAAATCAGTGCTGAAAGAACGTCATTTTGGGACTACTGATTAAAAGAAATTCGTTACAGGCATTGAAGGACATTTCAAATCAAGCTTTCTAGGAGCGCTCCAGCAGTGAAAACGTTGCTGGGAAAATGTATGAATAGGGGAGAGGAGTTTAAAGCATTTAACGAACAACAAATCTGTAAAATTTATAATAAAATTTAAAGAACTAAGTTCTGTTATTTTTGGAACAGACCTCGTACACGCTATAGAATAGAACGTGCGTAGTGGAATCGAGAAGTGTGTCAATAGGGAAGGGGAGTACTGTTAAGGGTTCAAGGACCAATAATCTATAAAATTAATAATAAAATAAAAATTAAGATCGGATATTTTCTGAACAGACCTTGTACGTGCTGTAAAATGGAAATTGAAATGAAAAATTACAAGTTTACAGTAGAATCATTACCTTTTACTTGAATTACTTTTGTGTTCAATATATTCTTGGCTAAGCAATTGATAAAACTATGACTTCTTGAAACAGTATAATAGTTCTGAACAAGGAATTATGCTAGCGCTACTATTAGGTGGCGACACTGAAAATTACTGCAACTTTGTCGTAGGTACACAATCTACACTTCATAGACGTATGTATATAAGAATCGCGTTTTAAATACTTTTGTTACGGAAGTGCTGTAAGACTTGTACATATTTTAAAAATTATTTAAAACGCCATAAGATTAAAGTAGGTTTTTTTAATAGACCTAAATGGAAGTTATTCACGCATATATACCATCGGTTACCGATACCCGCCAATTTCTGAAATGTAACGGCCGAAACTTTAATTTCAATCTCATCAGTTCACACCACTTGTCCGGAAAGTAATTCCCGATAAGGGTTAAGCTCTATTGCTGTGCCACCGGCCCGTCCGTACGCTATCTCCGGTAATACCCAAGTCCCACAGAACAAAAAAAAAAGATAAAAAATCCCCATAAAGCAGACTTTCCTTTTTAAACTCAGTACACCCAGTATAGTAGTACAGATTACAAATTCGTTATCTGAAATACGAGGTCGATCTTTTCTCTCGTCTTTTTTGCTGTCCGCTTAGCACTGAAGTGTTTCCTATCTTGATTGCAGATATGGGATGGATTTAAATGGGGCGAGACGGAAAAATGCCACCAGGGAAACGACCAGTACATTGAAGGCATGGCTCAACGAGCACAAAAAGAATCCTTATCCGACCAAGGGGGAGAAGATCATGCTCGCTATCATCACCAAAATGACCCTGACACAAGTATCCACGTGGTTCGCGAATGCGCGAAGACGCCTGAAAAAGGAAAACAAGATGACGTGGGAACCGCGCAACCGAGTAGAAGACGAGGACAACAATAACGACGACGATGACCATAAAAGTACTGACGGAAAGGATATATTAGGTAAATTTTACTTTTCAGACTTTTAAATAAAACGTGTTTTTGAGCAAAGTAAATTAATAGTTTAATGTATGCAACTATTAGTGCTTACACTTATGAATTTAGATTCCGATTGTGAGTTGTTGATTGTGTTGTTTTGTTTTTGAAACGATGTATATACGTACAGTCAGTCATATAAGTATTTGACAAAAGATGGATTCACAATTTATTGACACAATAAACGTTTTATACCTTATAACTGCTTTTGCCAGATAAATAACAAGCTAGTAATATAAGATACTCCTGAAAACATCTAACATCATACTATCAGGTTGTTACATATGAAATGTCCGATTTTGTAAGGAATAAATAAAAGTCTAAATTTAAAAATATATAAATATTTATTCTGCAAAATAGTCTCCATTTACATCAATAGTTTGTTGCCAACGGCCTGGAATTTGAAAAATTCCCTTTGAAAAGAAATCTAGGTTTCGACGGCTCACATATTGCTCAAACACTGCTATTACAGACTCCCGGTCAGGGAAGTCCCTATTTTTTAAGTGATTGTCTAAACTTCGGAAAAAATGAAAATCAGTTGACGAAAGGTCAGGTGAATAAGGTGGGTGAGGGAGAATTTCGTAACCAAATTACGAAAGTTTTTGGATTGTCTGTCGTACAACATGAGGTCTTGCATTATCATGAAGAAGTATGGGTCCATGTCTATCGATTAGTGAGGGCTGCATGCGGCTCAATTTTCCATGCATAGTTTCCAGTTCGGCACAATAGGACGCTGCCGTGATGGTTTCACCAGGTTGCAAAAATGAATAGTGAATAATACCCTTACTGGTCCACCATACAGTCACCATAATCTTTCGCGGGTGAAGTGATGCTCGTTCATGCTGTCTTGGTGCTTCACCTCGATCTAACCATTGTCCTGACCGTCTCCGATTATCATAAAGTATCCAATTTCCGTCACACGTTACCACTCGATGAAGAAACGGTTCAACTTTCTGTCGATTAGCCAAAGAGGTAGCCACCTCTAATCGACGGAGCTTATTGGCTTCCGTTAATTGGTGCGGCACCCATCGATCGAGTTTCTTCACTTTGCTAATCGAAGAAAGGTGACGACTAATGGTGGCAATGGACACATGAAATGTTTCTACAAGGCTACGCACTGTTGTCGACGGATTACTTTCAACTTCTCAACGCAGCTTGTCGTCATTAACGGTGCTACGCGCATATCCGCAAGGCTCATTTTCCAAATAAAAATTTCCCTCGCTGAATTTTTTAAACCATCGCCGTAATGTGCGTTCATTACACGTGGTCTCACCGAACGTCTGATTAATTTCTCACGTTGCTGCAGCTGCATTTAATCCCTTTTTAAATTGAAAGAGGTAAATTGCCCGAATATCTCTTGCCGACAGCATTCCCATAGGCGAGACAAGAACAGGTTTATTAATCTTTCCAAGAAATGGAACAGGTACACACTTCAAAATAAATACCCTTTTCTACAAATACAATAATAATTTTCACTAAAAAGATACACGTCTTCACACAGGTGCGATTCAGTTCAGACTGAAGGAAAAAACGGACATTACATTTGTAACAACCTGATATATAACAATAAAAAATAAACTGTCTGGTAAAAGTTATATTTTTAAACCAAATTTTGTACAAATGACTGTATCGAATGAAATTGATAAATAATTAAATTTTCATTGAAAAATTTGTACAATCTGTGAATCTGTGGAACATTATGCAGCTGTTGTAAGTTCTTTGAAGTGTTAGGAAGCACGCCAACTCTTCGTCCTATCATATCCCAGATATGTCCCATAGGCGATAAGTCTGACCTTAAGACCAATCCTGGACGAATGGTCCAGAATTTCGTAAATGTACAATTGAGCATTTCAATAGCGTCCAAGGAATATTAAAGGAGATCCACTTTCTTTGCTAATTCTACCCCAAACCACCAATCTTCTAGAAAGATCAGTCCCATGTTCTGTGGGAAAACTCTAAAACTGCCTTTCCCTTATAGACGGCAGATTCATCTACGACCATTATGAACCTACCAACAAATACAAGATTCGTCTGAAAAATCATATTTTTTGACTCTTCATCCTAATCTGCCGGTACATTACACCATTCTAATCTAAAGACACAGTGAGTACTAGTAAGAAGCAGTATGTCTTGGGTAATTGAATTATAGTCACTTTGTGATTTTGCTACCGTTTTATGTACTTAAAGCTAACAGCCCTACAGCTAAAGCCTGTACAAAGATGTACCTGATAAAGCCATTGTATGGCGAAATAATTGTAGTGGTTTACAATAATAAATATTTGAAAATCAACTTCGTGCTTCTTTATTATATCAGTACAGTAAACCAATACCTCCAAATATACTATGTACATAACTTTTGATTGACCGCTGTTTCTTGGCAATCAATGGAGTTAAGTCATCTCATACATCCAGATTCGACTTCTATGGTGAAGTGGAATATCATAAAATAATATATATGTTTCGCAGCTTCTTACAATTTTAGAAACAATACGAGATCCCTCAGTTTCCTCCATACCGACTATTTTAAACAATTTATTGTCAACGATTTAAGAAAGTGAACAGTTTTTCCAGCAAAATGTTGTAGACATTATTGGATGATTGTTATTTGAATTCATGCGAAAGTTCTGCTACGAACAGACTTTACCAAAAACCTGACCTATATATATATATATATATATGTGTGTGTGTGTGTGTGTGTGTATTATATATCAGCCAGAAGTGTTAAGAAGAATTCTTCCCAAAAATACTTTTAATTTGCAGACCACTCTGCGCATCTGTGCAAATGCAGAATATTTTTCTCTGATTCTAGGCATTAATTTTCGTTTTCCGAAAACTGCTTTATTTTTTTAAGGAGTGGCTTCTCTTAAACCTTTCGCGTCACTGATAAGAGTATGATGTTACGCTTCGAAGATTTTTGTAAATATAACTCAACCTTCCTCTGAGTTGAAAAGTAGATTAATTTTATTACCGCATTGTAAAGCATTGTTTTGTCTTGTTGTTTTTATTGGTAGCTCTTTCAACATCGTTTCGATAATTAGATCATCACCTGGAACTTTGTTCGAGTTCAGATTCTTCTGTATGATACTTTATTTCTTTAACAATACGTTTCTTTTTACTGATAATTCTATTTTAGGAAGCGCTTTTGGTGGATTTCTATTTCTTTTTCTGCTGATAATGCTTTAGGGAATGGTTCAAAGATTTCTTTAAATGTTTCGCAAAGCCTGGCTATATCTTGATCATTTTAACCTATTATCTCCTTTTTTTAATGATAAGATGTGTTACTTTTAAAAACTCACTTATTTCATGGTCTGGAAATCCATGAACTGAAAACGACTTCTCTATTCCATAAACTTTGGCTTTTAACACATCCATCATAGTTATCGTCAAAGTATTGAAGACGTTAAAACCGTTTTTTTTTAAATATTTCCGTTTGAAATGATCGTCCTAAACTGTGGAACTAACTTCTTATCACACATACACAATGGATTCAATACGTACAAAATCTGTTTTAAAAATATATACTTTTATAGGGTGATTTGTCTTTCTCAATTTCAAACAATTTCTTCTTTTCTTTGTGGAATTGAGCATTAAATATTAGGTTGCATAATTTTTAAGGGTAAGACAAAATCGAACTTTTTTTTTCTTTTCAGACTCCAAAGATTCTGGCACAGCTTCCAGCGAAGACGGCGACAGACCACCTCATCCGCGTCTCGGTCCCGATACTAGCAGCGAATGGAGCGAATCTCGACCAGATAGCGGTCCGGACAGTCCCGAATGTCTGTACGATAGATCACATCCCGCCTTCCTTCCGCCAAGATCGTCGGGCTCACCGCCACAACTATCCGGTTCCTCATCTTCTAAACCTCGAATTTGGTCCTTGGCAGATATGGCTAGCAAAGAAAGCGACGCCGGCACGCAATCCGCTTCTTCTACCTTTTATTCTACCGCCGCCGGTAGATTAGTTCCGCCGCTCGGCGGTAGATTACCACCTCCAAGTCTTCATACGGCTCCATACGCTCGACCGCACGATTTGTACAGAAGTCTTTACGGGCCGGCGGCCGCTCAACACCTTGCGGCTAGTGCTAGTGGAGGATCACCCGACGTGTCACTTCTGGAGACTTATTCTAGAACACTCGGGGCTGGATTGATGTCTGCGCAGCATAGTACGGGTAAAAGTAGCACGGTTCCGTCATCCAGCTCTAGTGGTCCTCCGACGTTACCGCTCGGTTTAACCACGAATTCCTCCAGAATGTCTCCATCGTCCACTTCTTCGATATCCTCTGGTTCTGAGACGCCACTCAAGCCAGTCGCTCTAAATAAGGCCTGACTTTCGGTATCATTATGGCCTTGATCTACCTCGGCAAGTGTATATACATAGTGCGGACAATAACGAATAATATTATTAAATAATGAATAAATAAAATAATTATTATGAACATGGCACCCGCCCTGTAGTTGTGTGCTGTACAGTAAATGTGATATATACCTTTTGGTTCCTTGCGTTTGATGCGCGCGCGTACTATCGTGGACGCTACTGGCTCTATATAATATATACATAAAATTATATATTATAAATAAATGTAATATACATAGTTCTTGGTATATTTGTAAATATTGAAAAATATACGCCAACGGGCGTCCAATATATAAATAACTGAATTTGGAAAATAACTTCAACCGACGATGATTCACCCTGTATATGTATGTATATGTAAATTAGAATGTAGCCAAAATCTTTGTTATTGTAATGATATGTATTCATATTTCATGATGATGACATGATGACATTATTGTACGCACCCAAAGAGAGAAACCAGAAACAATAAGTATAACGTAACTATTCAAAAAAAAAAAATATTATAGAAAAAAATTAACAATTAAATAAAATATTGCATTGCTTTATATATTATACATATTTTCTTCAAGACTATGCTGGTGTGACACATTTGTGGTTACACACAGACACACATGCAAAGTACTCTTCTTATTATTTGTCCATCTTTCTTGAAATAACATATCACAGTCTTTTGATGCAGTGACTATCATTACAGTTGTAAACAAAAACTTTGAAATACTGGTAGCTAACACTTAAATATTGTTTCTAAAGTTTCAGAGATAGATTCTGTCAGATGGCTGTATTTATTTTTCTTTATGTCTGAATTATTTTTCTCTTAACTCGTGTGTAAAACAAAAGAAAGCTGCAATAAAGTGAATCGTTCATTACATGTTGTCTTTATGTGTTCCTTCCTTCTATTATCTGCCATTCCAACGCTATTATTAATTACAAAAAATTAGAAATGTTTTGTATTGGATCGGGCACTCGAACCTGTATCTACCATTCTCCAGACGGTTGCTTTAACCAATTATGTAACCGGCAGTACAATTTTGAGGCTGTTAATAGATCACAAAAATACATTATGGAGCAGATCTAAATTGTTATAATGTGTAATTAAGTGCTAGTGTTTACAATTATATATATATAAATATACATATAATCAAGCGCTTCGCGGTCAGAAATTGAAATGAAAATTAACGTTTTCTGTTATTCCATCGTTATTCTAATTGTGGAAAATTAAACACTTTCGCATTGGATCAGGACTCGAACCTGTATTTATCGTTTTCTAGCACCCAGCAGTATAGTTTTGAGTCTCTTAATAGACCACAAAAATAGCGCAGATCTAATCGTCATTACGCGCAGTCAAGCGTTAATGTTTAAAAATATATACATATACTTATAGTATAATAACAAGAATCTCACAAAGAGAAATTAATGAAAATATCAGTTATTTCATCGTTATTTTAATTGCAGAAAATTAATTAAATATTTTTTGCATTGGATTAGGATTTGAACCTGTATCTACCGTTCTCTAGACGATTACTATAACTGATTAAGCCACCAAGCAGTACAGTGTGTAAAAAGATGTTTATTTTCTTCAAACAAAATGAAAATTACATTTTAGATTATGGAGGTAAGTATAGTTCTTAAATATTTCTAATCAATCATAATAGTAAATATTTTCCTGAAATATTTTTACATATTTTAAGCCAATTCACTGAAAGTAACGAAGATAATTACAGTAACAAAGATGTTATATGTTAACATATTCTAAAATAAGTTTTGATTTCAAAATAGATTTACTAACTACTTTGGTTTAATCCTGGAAAAATAGAGAACTTGGAAAAGCATTCAAAATTTGAGATTTCGAAAATGTAAACGGACCATTTCCAAAATTTTAATGATTTTGCATTTGTATTTCGTTAGTTCAGAACTACCGTTTTACGTAGTATAAAGTTCAAATTCAAAATTCTTTGTTTTGATGAAAATTGCAGTTATCGTACAATAATAAATTCTCGCGAGATGACACTTTCGATGGTCCTAAAACCGAATATGATATTGTAATTTACCCAGTTCCTTTGAATGCTGAGAGAATGAGATTCTTCAAAAGCCACGTCAAAGTGTGAACTTTTGAATACGTAAGTAGTTTGTTTCTCAAGTTCGCATATTTTTACTATAAAAACAATGTACAATGTTAAAGGAACCATATTAACCCCATTTTTAAGATATTTACTTATTTTGAAATTAACAAGAAACTGTAAAAGGAAATATTTTTCTCAAAAAAAAAAACAGGATGGCCGCATTAGTAGCAGATATTTATGAATGAAGTAATTCCATGCCTTCTAGAATCTAAACAAATAGTTTTCTGGTACTTTGCAATTACACCCTATTCTTTTCGATCAAGTTGGGGCGCGGGTAGTATCCAGCACATCTACATAAGTTTAGAATTGTAGAGTTCGCTGCAGTGTTAGTGTATCCAGTACATCTACATAAGTTTAGAATTGTAGAGTCGCCGTGGTGTCAGTGTAAAGAGGATGTTTCGAATCTCCACCATATATTTTTGAACTGTTCCAACATATAGAAAGTTAAGGGATGTGTTCCTATATAAATTAATGTTAGAAGAAGTGCGTCTACCTACAAGCATTATCACCGTAATATATACTAATAGCAAACATGTGTACGACTTGGTTATTGAATTCCTCATTAAAATGAATATAAAAATTTGAAAATCAGATGCACCGATGTTTCCAAATCAAATTTACTTATTTATCCGTTTATCGATTGCTGAATTAATTATTACTCAACCTAATAAGTGCTATGATGTGAAATGTGTGCTCCAGTCTTACACCTAATAATCATTTAAAAGCTAAAAAAATTTTCTCAAATATTGTATTGCGGTTTTTATTAGATTGAGGATAATGAACTGTGTTCCAGTGATGCCATATAAAAAAAAACGGAGTATTTTATTTTCTAAAATATAAATAAGAACTAAAATATCTGGAAAGTTCAAATTTTTCCAATAGATCTAGCACCACTTTTGAAATGACTTCAACAGTACATTCTTGTATTCTTCTGGAAGGTAGTAAGATTGGAGATGATAGTTTAAGTAGTTCCATTGCACGAACTATGACAATAGAATTTCTTTACAATCTGTTGTTTCGTCCAGACATAGCCAGAGTTTTCTATTTTCCAATTCTGACTTAATTTTAATTTCGATACGCTTGCGAACAGATTGTACGTAATATCGTATCTAAGTATTGTACTTTACAGTTTACGTATTTTTCCAGAATATGTAAAATAATTCGTTGTCTAATAAATGAGACGGCGAATTTCACACCAACAGTGTTGAACTGGAATCGAATAGAAAGTGCTTATTCGATCGTCCGCTTTTTTTTTGTTCTGTCCACTATCCACGTGCTTTTTGCAGTTATATTTTGTCCAGCACATGAGCTGTTTATTGCAAACTAAACATTTCACTATTTCGCCATCGTACATCAAATGAGGAAATTCAGAAATAAACTTATTTACTGCGTCAAGTAATGGTCACTTTTCGACCTACATTACCACGATATCATTCCATACAATGCACAAAACTCCATAATACAATCCTCCGAACAAATATAGTCACTTTTTCGAGCTACATAACCAGGACATCATTCCAAACAACGTACAAAACTCCGTAATACAAGTGAACCACTCCTAACTAATACGCACACTGCACTACATGCATACATATCAGCGCTGAAACCTGTACGTTCTTAGCACACGCCTATTGAAGTACCGATCGAATTTTCGCGCTTTAATCATGAGACAGGTCGTTGAATTCACCTGAAGCTTATAAATAAGTAATTGTAAAAAATTTATCTTAAATTGTATTGTGTTTTGATGATTTGAACAATTATTTGTTTGGATATTAGTGAAAATACCTCTCCTCAAATTTTTAAGATTTAGATATACATTAGCTGTCTATCGCTCGAATTAAATAAATAGATTAAAGTTTTTTAAGAAATAAGGCAAGTTTTAATTGCAGAACACTTTTATTCTTCTTATTAAGGGACCGGACGTTGGCTATTGTTCTGGTAAAAATGCAAAAATTTTCTGAATACTTTCTCGCCCCGACGTTATAAAAACACGTAAACCTTTCGAAGCAAAAAATCATTTAAATGATCCTACAAGAAGTTTCACACTACACCCGAACTCTTTCCCACGAAACTATTCTAATAATTTCGCAATTTCACATAGATTCCGTCCGCTTTCGGCCAGTCGTTCATCTTCGAAGTCGAATCGCAAAAAAAAGGAACGGGGTATTCTTCTCCTTGGTCTTAGTTGTCGTTATTCTCAGGACAGAATGCGCACGAGGACCAGGTTATGGTTGTTGCGGTGCGGTCCAAAACATCAAGTTTAGAATGTACGCTGACAATAGACATGCTTGCGGTACAAATCTCGGACCACCAACCGTGGACAACGATTTAGAACACTGCAACAATGTATTAAGTCTATCCGTGGAAGTCGTCTTTCATTCCTTCTTCTTGCTCTTTCCTTCCTTTCCGTCCTCTTGTTTCTTGCTATCGTAAATCGTGAGTATAATTTTCATGACAATCTTCTGTTCCCTTTCGACGACTGGTTTCTCTAACATAGTACCTGTGTGCATTGGTTATTTCATATATCGAAATGATTGGTAAAAGGAATAAATAAAATATTACATATGCATACATATATTGTATGTTCGGTATTTATACATTGCGCTGTAAATATAGACTCATGTATTTACGATATTGCATGGATGGCTGTTTATTTTCATAGGAAATATTTTATATATTTTTGAGAAAGATGTGTATTTATGGATTCAATGTGATTTTGAAGTCGCAGTACGTGTAAGCCTGTTCGAGAAAGCTTTTCTTATTTTATTTTGTACTTGCTCTATTTCAAGTGACAAGTGACAGTCACGATTTAGAAACGCATGGGCGTTGAAATGAAATCATCTCTAAAAAAGTTCTTAAAAATACGCGAATACTTTGTAATCCTAGGTTGCATATTTGATACAGTATGTACTATGATATAAACCGAACCTCACAAACCAGCATATTAAAACTTTAAATGCGACAACATGAATTTGTTGAAATACAACTACATTAAAGACATCATTTCACGAAACACAAACGGTTATTATAATAAAATTTGTTTATTAATTAGAATAACAAGTAGTGTATATTCTTATAGCGTATTCATTACGTATATTACCTTTGCAATTAGCACATACCGTTTTGTCTGCGACGTGTTTTTAATAATAATAATAATAATAATAATGACCTTTATTTCCAGCAGGTTTATAGCCCAATAACAGGAGAATACAAAATAGCTAACTGAGTTTAGACATATGTGTGGCAGATATATCAGGTTGTTACAAATGTAATGTCCGTTTTTTCCTTCAGTCTGAACTGAATGGCACCTGTGTGAAGACGTGTATGTTTTTGGTGAAAATTATTATCGTATTTGTAGAAAAGGGTATTTATTTTGAAGTGTGTACCTGTTCCATTTCTTGGAAAGATTAATACACCTGTCCTTGTCTCGCCTATGGAAATGCTGTCGGCAAGAGATATTCGGGCAATTTACCTCTTTCAATTTAAAAAGGGATTAAATGCATCTGCAGCAACGCGAGAAATTAATCAGACGTTCGGTGAAACCACGTGTAATGAACGCACATTACGGCGATGGTTTAAAAAATTCAGCGAGGGAAATTTTGATTTGGAAAATGAGCCTCGCGGATATGCGCGTAGCACCGTTAATGACGACGAGCTGCGGGTAGAAGTTGAACGTAATCCGTCGACAACAGTGCGTAGCCTTGCAGAAACATTTCAAGTGTCCATTGCCACCATTAGTCGTTACCTTTCTTCGATTGGCAAAGTGAAGAAACTCGATCGATGGGTGCCGCACCAATTAACGGAAGCCAATAAGCTCCGTCGATTAGAGGTGGCTACCTCTTTGGCTAATCGACAGAAAGTTGAACCGTTTCTTCATCGAGTGGTAACGTATGACGAAAAGTGGATACTTTATGATAATCGGAGACGGTCAGGACAATGGTTAAATCGAGGTGAAGCACCAAGATAGCATGCACGAGTATCACTTCACCCGCGAAAGATTATGGTGACTGTATGGTGGATCAGTAAGGGTATTATTCACTATTCATTTTTGCAACCTGGTGAAACCATCACGGCAGCGTCCTATTGTGCCGAACTGGAAACTATGTATGGAAAATTGAGCCGCATGCAGCCCTCACTAATCGATAGACATGGACCCATACTTCTTCATGATAATGCAAGACCTCATGTTGTACGACAGACAATCCAAAAACTTTCGTAATTTGGTTACGAAATTCTCCCTCAATCACCTTATTCACCTGACCTTTCGCCAACTGATTTTCATTTTTCCGAAGTTTAGACAATCACTTAAAAAATAGGGACTTCCCTGACCGGAAGTCTGTAATAGCAGAGTTTGAACAATATGTGAGCCGTCAAAACCTAGATTTCTTTTCAAAGGGAATTTTTCAGCTTCCAGGCCGTTGACAACAAACTATTGATGTAAATTTAGACTATTTTGCAGAATAAATATTTATATTTTTTTTTAAATTTAGACTTTTTTTTATTCCTTACAAAATCGGACATTTCATATGTAACAACCTGATAATAAAAAATTAAAGCTAATTCAAACTAAAGTTAATCAGAAAAGCAAACAGAAACGAAAATTATTAAAATACATACATATACGGTATACATGCTAAGCAAACAAGTCAGCAAATTCGCTGGTACTTTTACTCAAAATGTAGACTGGTGGTCTCCTGAGAATATTAGTCCGCGCCCTTGGCGTCACAATGGACACATTGCACCTACAGTTCAAACGGGGCACTAAAAAACACGAACGATGCAGTAACGAAGAACAGTCAACACTGTTACCGCGGATGCCATGCATTTGAGGGATATCATGAGCGCCTTTTTCTCTTGATGTTTTCATTTGATGCATTTCATTTGTGGACATGAGATTTCAAAAGAGTTTTTCATTCACGCAGCAATGCTACGTCGTATGTTAAGGTTAGTCCATCTTCTTGTCATATATGGTATCACCAGTTCCTTTCTTAACTCTTCTAGAAAGATTCCGTGTTTGTGAGAGACACCGGTATTATAATTTCGATGTTCCTTGGCAAAAACAATAAACGCATTTAATGCTGTGAAATTTTTTGTATATTTATTCTTCTATTATTTTGGCGACAATCCTCAACATCGAATATAAAGTTCTTATTGTCCTCATCACCATCAGGTATCTCTTATTAACAATAGGTACATTTATGGGTAACATAGATACTTTTACTGGCTTTTTATCAATTTGTGTCTATCGTTGCAAGTGTTCAGGGAATGTTTTATAACAGTTCCAGATATTAATCAAACATATAATTATTTTATAAGTTTTATGGCATTCTAAGAATTAAAAATCAAATCTAATAAATTCTCGTATTTCTTTATATCTAAATATGGACAAATATTACTCTAGCTCTGATAGGATCAATTTATGTATCTTAGGGTTAAATTAATATTTTTCAACCTATCTACGACACATGCTTGTACTGGTACCGTAACCCAAACATATATTTCGCACTCTAACAAAATGGAACTAGTTATAAAGAAGGGTACTGTCTACGTCCGTACCAACATTTAATTTTTTATATAGTGTCTTTATCATTTCGCGACCAATAAAAATTTTATCACATCGCGATATTGAATCGCGACCCGAAGGTTGAGGAACTTTGGGTCAAATCATTGGAATTGATTTTACAAGTTATTTTAATATATAAACATATAAATAAAATAAAATTCTTCAATAAATATACAACTCTATTCTTTTCCCGCGATGGAATACCAATGTAGGGCAAAATGTATAGGAAAGCTAGACAATAATTATAAGCTCGATTTAATCAAAGCAAGATTAATTAGAAATTAAGTATATCTCCTTTATGCTAGAATTTATTACGTAATTTTCGATCTAATTCTCATCTACCATTTTTTTTCTAATTCTCGTTAGTTGTTGAGTTGTCCATATGACATTGTACACTTGTCAGAAACGCGGTTGGACGACTGGTCTCGTCGTTCTATACTGTAATTGTGATAGAAAGTTTGACACAGTTGGTAGGACTACGGCGAGTGTTGCATTAGTGGCAATTTTTCTGTTCGTATTAATGAAAAATTTAATTTGTTCAAAGTAGGAAGTCTGCAAGTCACAAATACATATCGTTTCAACTAAAATTTGACGACTATTTGTCATTTTTCTCTATTAGAAACCATATTCTTTCAAAATATGTTTTGACGATGCATGCAAACCAAACAAATCTAATTCTTTCTTAAGTACCTCACATAACATATACTGTAACTCGTTGTCCTTCTGTTTTATGAAAGTTATAAATAGTGCTAAGATTACGTGACCTAAACACTATTTATAACTTTACAACGTTGATATTCAGGTATTTCCATTACACTACGTGTTCTAACACGTTTTTTTGGGTATGGAAGCTTCTGATAACTATTTTTTAATACATATTATTCATCACTAACAATATCTGTCATTGTTCTAAAGGAAATACTCGTAACTTTTACAACACCTTCTTTAATCCTTTTTAAAGTATCATTACTTTTCTTACTTTTTAAATACATACATACATTACGAATTACTTTGCTATTACCTACAATAATTGATTAAAAACGCTCATTTGGACACACTGTTGACGCTACACAGATCTAATAATAATTATAAAACTGCTCTGTCTCTTAGATCACCTTCTTCAATTTTTTTAAAGTATAATCACTTTTCTTACTTTTTAAATACGTATATACATTACGAATTACTTTGCTATTACCTACAATAATTGATTAAAAACACTCACTTGCACACACTGTTGCCGCTACAAAGATCAAATAATAATAATAAAACTGCTCTGTCTCTTAAGCTATTACAGTAGCACGACGTGCTACTAGGCGTCTATGGATTTCAGCGCATCTTTCTCACCGCCAAATGAAAACGTCTGAACCGTAGCTTTGTATACAGCTTTTTGAGGCGTTAACTTTTTATTTATTTTAATAATTGAGGTCTGTAACTACAGCAGTATTAAAGCAACTTGCTTTCTATCTTTTTTTTTACAGAATTTGTACAACAGATTTTAATATTGACATCAAATTAGAGATGCATATTGTTTGGACTCTATATCAAAATCGCGAAAAAGATAGAAAACTTAATGGGAACTAAGAAAATCCCAGGATTTTGTTTCATTTCCATAATAACTAAATACTTCTTCCTTATTCATTCAATCGCTTCATGTACATGTTTTCATTCTGATTCGTAATACTAAAAGCGTCCATTCATTTTCATCCATATATGTCTGTAATTCTGTCCTAATTGATTTTATTTTTCTCGTTAATACGTGTAGCAATGCTGCGGCTTTTAAAAACGATCAAGGTAGCGACGGTAGTTCTCTGTAGAATTTTTTAAAGCGGGGGCGCTGCTAGACGATCTCCCGTCCGGCTGAGTAGAAAAAAAACTAGACATAAATTCTCCGTTATGCGTATAATAAGAAAGTTGGTATCTTCATTATGCCGGTGGGTCTGTTGTCCATATAGGGCGATCGCGGATCGCTAAATTGGCCTCTGCCTGACAGCTGATGACAACATCATCAGCGGACTCCCTGTTCGAGACATTGTTTTTGAGTGCATGAAACATTCATCGAGGTCGGGTGACGTACTATGCGGCGGTGTGCGTTTTGTTTGAGCAATGATCTTGTTCATCGTCTGCGGGACAGACGAAGTTGAAGAATGACCGCATAATGCAGCGGAGCACCGCTATTAGTCGTTCATTAATAACAGTTGCCATTCTCCGGTCTGAAACGATGGAATACATTATTTTAGAGAAATTTTTCTTGGCCTCCATGAATAGAATGAAGTAGTCTTTTCTGTAAATTGTAATAAAATATAACAAGTAAATTACCTAAAAAGGTAAGAGAAAAAAGAAGGGTGTATACAGTACCGTGCAATCGAGTTAGAGCAACTTTTCAAATTTCTAATAACGTATCCTGTTTTTTCTATTGAGCTGGCGATAATTCTAGCCGGGTATAAAACCCTTATTGTCCTAAATACCATCAGGTGTCCCTTATTAATAATAGGTACATTTATGGGTAACACGAAGGGGTACTTATACCCGCTTTTTATCACTTTGCGTCTATCGTTGCAAGTGTTAAGTGAATGTTTTGTAACAGTTGCAGATATTAATTAAATATATAATCATTGTATGTCGTAATTATATATAAATATATAAATTAGTTTCACGATGGGAAATTTAATGAAAATTATATTATTTTCTGCTACTCCATCGTTAATTAAATCACAGTTTTTAATTAAAAATTTCTGCGCTGGAGAAGGACTCGAACCTCTATCTGCCGTTTTCTAGACGACTGCTTTACCAATTAAGCCACCAGGCAGTGTAACTTGGAGTCTTTTAACACGCCATAAATCGTATTATGGAACAGATCTAATATTTATTTGAAAACCCGCAGTTCGGTTATGATGTCGTAATTATATATAAATATATAAATTAGTTTCACGATGGGAAATTTAATGAAAATTATATTATTTTCTGCTACTCCATCGTTAATTAAATCACAGAAATTAATTAAAAATTTCTGCGCTGGAGAAGGACTCGAACCTCTATCTGCCGTTTTCTAGACGACTGCTTTACCAATTAAGCCACCAGGCAGTGTAACTTCGAGTCCTTTAACACGCCATAAATCGTATTATGGAACAGATCTAATATTTATTTGAAAACCCGCAGTTCGGTTATGATGTCGTAATTATATATAAATATATAAATTAGTTTCACGATGGGAAATTTAATGAAAATTATATTATTTTCTGCTACTCCATCGTTAATTAAATCACAGAAATTAATTAAAAATTTCTGCGCTGGAGAAGGACTCGAACCTCTATCTGCCGTTTTCTAGACGACTGCTTTACCAATTAAGCCACCAGGCAGTGTAACTTCGAGTCCTTTAACACGCCATAAATCGTATTATGGAACAGATCTAATATTTATTTGAAAACCCGCAGTTCGGTTATGATGTCGTAATTATATATAAATATATAAATTAGTTTCACGATGGGAAATTTAATGAAAATTATATTATTTTCTGCTACTCCATCGTTAATTAAATCACAGAAATTAATTAAAAACTTCTGCGCTGGAGAAGGACTCGAACCTCTATCTGCCGTTTTCTAGACGACTGCTTTACCAATTAAGCCACCAGGCAGTGTAACTTCGAGTCCTTTAACACGCCATAAATCGTATTATGGAACAGATCTAATATTTATTTGAAAACCCGCAGTTCGGTTATGATGTCGTAATTATATATAAATATATAAATTAGTTTCACGATGGGAAATTTAATGAAAATTATATTATTTTCTGCTACTCCATCGTTAATTAAATCACAGAAATTAATTAAAAACTTCTGCGCTGGAGAAGGACTCGAACCTCTATCTGCCGTTTTCTAGACGACTGCTTTACCAATTAAGCCACCAGGCAGTGTAACTTGGAGTCTTTTAACACGCCATAAATCGTATTATGGAACAGATCTAATATTTATTTGAAAACCCGCAGTTCGGTTATGATGTCGTAATTATATATAAATATATAAATTAGTTTCACGATGGGAAATTTAATGAAAATTATATTATTTTCTGCTACTCCATCGTTAATTAAATCACAGAAATTAATTAAAAATTTCTGCGCTGGAGAAGGACTCGAACCTCTATCTGCCGTTTTCTAGACGACTGCTTTACCAATTAAGCCACCAGGCAGTGTAACTTGGAGTCTTTTAACACGCCATAAATCGTATTATGGAACAGATCTAATATTTATTTGAAAACCCGTAATACGATTTATGGCGTGTTAAAGGACTCGAAGTTACACTGCCTGGTGGCTTAATTGGTAAAGCAGTCGTCTAGAAAACGGCAGATAGAGGTTCGAGTCCTTCTCCAGCGCAGAAATTTTTAATTAATTTTCTGTGTATTTAATTAACGATGGTGTAGCAGAAAATAATATAATTTTCATATAATCATTGTATATTTTACGACATTTTAAGTATCAAAAAAATGTTTATGAGCTTTATGCATACAGTGTTAAATTCTGAACACTGTAGAAACATAAACACATTCAAAATGAAAAATAGATCGCAGTAGAGACTCTATTGAAAACTGGGAACTTTTCTCATCAGTAAATAGCAAGAAGAAAATAAAGGGTATTTCAAATTTCGCGGTTTTTGATGGATGTCAGTTTTTTAAAATTTGTTGAGTGAAAGAAGTTTAAGAAGCTTTGTTCTATTGAAAAATCTAGTGAAACGTTTTTTTCTTCAAACCAATTGCTATAACTTAAATTATCTTTTTACGTCATTAGCAACGTTATTCCTTTTTTGTTTTATTTTCTATTAAATTTATTGTATATTGTATATAAGTACATAATATAATGTAATAATAATATTTTAAAGAAGACTTATTATTAAATTATTACCTGTTTTCTTAAGTGTGAATTTAGAATAACAAATGTTAATAACTTTAGATTAATTATATAAATTAAATAAGCAATTATTTTCAATATATACTTCCTTAATTGCAAGGAAATTCATTTCTTTACTTGAGGTTGTTGGGCCTGCTTGCTTTCTACGGTCGATGTTAGGTTGGCAAGCCCGATGAATGACAGCAAAAAGCGCGAAAAAGAAATTGGCAGCACGCGTCGTTATTAGCACGTATGCATAAATTACTAACGCCTAGTCACGACGATAACTCAAATTGGAGTGCGCGATTTTGTGAAATTATACTTTTGATCGGTTTTATTCTTTTTCATAAAACAATTTCTTTTTCGGCTATGTTAAATTCACTTGTCGTTTTTTCTGTGAATAGTTTTTTTTACATGGACCATATGCTGAGACATTAAAAACGTAAGTACCCAACATTTCTAATGTATAAAAACTAAGCCAATAAAATAAACGTCATAAAACTTAACTAAATAAGAATTTAAAATATTATTTGCAAAGTATAAGCAATTAAATATTAGCTTTACTGTATACAAGTGTTTTTCATGTTTAGAGTCATATATAAATTTATAATATGGTACATCACGTTGCGCATTTGATCTGTGTTGTTTGCTATTAACATGTCTTTTACACACAAAAATACTGTACGGTAAAATATTGATATTTCAAACAATACATTTAATAATAGTTCCAGTATATTCTAATGTCTAAAAGCGGTTAAGAAATCTATTAACGCTCGTCGAACATAACAAAGAAAGCCGCTCGATTCATCATCAATCCAATCTCGACCTCGTGTATATCCGACAGCTTTCGAAATATATCATCGCCGGCAATGAGTGCGCACTCGTTTCTGCAGGCTTAATAAGTATTTTAAATAACATTCCTTCAATATTCATATATAGTTTATATAAAATTGATTTTAGACTTTTAGACTTTACTAATTCAATTGTCGCTTGTAACAATGTAACTTGATATAATTACGAGATTATAGTCGTCACCTAATTATAGATAAACAGAATCATATTTTAAACGCAATTACGACCGACCAATTAAAAAACAAGGAATGCTTCACTAAGCGTCTAAAATAAACACACTTCGCGTCTAAACAAGCGCAGGAACAAAACAATTTTAACAAGCATAAAAAGCTTTTATCTCGATTTCGTACCACGGACTAATTACTTATGTATTTTGGCATCACCCTCAGTCGAACTGACGAACCGAAACAGAGGAACAAGAATGAAAAAAAAGAGGAAGAAAACCTGCGGAAAAAAATACAACTAATTATTATCATGTGTAAGGCGAAGAAGCTAGTGAAAACAGATGTTCCTTTCAGTAACGGAGGAACTCACTCATTCACTCATTTAGTTCCAACGAGTGTTTTTAGTAATGGTGACACCGTCGCAGCAGGACTTACAAGGATTTTATTTTTAGTTATGTGTATATGTAGCGGAACAAATAGTTAGAATTATTCTAGATACATTCGGAAACAGAAGTATTTCTTAAATACGATATTTTACAGTAAATATTTTCATGCATTTATATAACTTAAATTAATCGATTTAGCAATTTAATATACAGGGCCACGTAATCAAACAAGGGACACCATATAAATTGAACTTTTCGGTTTGATTTTTGCAAGTTTTTGCAGTAAGACAAAATAGCAACAAGTGTTTATTAACGTTGCCATGTAAAGGTTAATATATATTTTTAAATAATATAAATTAATGAAAATTATATGATTTTCTGCTATTCCATCGTTAATTAAATACACAGAAATTAATTAAAAATTTCTGCGCTGGAGAAGGTCTCGAACCTCTATCTGCCGTTTTCTACACGACTGCTTTACCAATAAAGTCACCAGGCAGTGTAACTTCGAGTCCTTTAACACGCCATAAATCGCATTATGGATCAGATCTAAATAATATAATTTTCATTAAATTTTCCATCGTGAAAACTTAATTATATGTTTATATATAATTATTGACATCATAATAACCTGACTGAGGGTTTTAAATAAATATTAGATCTGTTCCATAATGCGATTATTCTTAAACATTTGGCGAAAATTTCCAAACCTTCTCACCCATGCTTCACAATGTTGTTAAATATCCAGTGTTGGAAAGAATTACTTCATAGACGCAGTGTTATGATTTATGATGACGACATTCGGCGAGAATTTCCAAACCTTCTCACCCAGGCTTCACAATATTGTTAAATATCCAGTGTTGGAAAGAATTACTTCATAGACGTAGTGTTATGATCGGTTTATGGGTTTATGTCTTTGGCTTAAGGAAAACAGCAGCAATGTCGAACGTCTGAGAATAATTCAAATGTTAATAACACCTTGTTTACGATGCGTTTCGGTTGAATCAACTCTCTTCAGGTAAACTGTGGTGTTATTAACGAACTTATTTTCTGTTGGTTATCGTATCGGTTGCGATACAGCAAGGAATGAAAAAATATCTCCCTCAATCGTCTATACAAGCAATTATTTAAAAGATCGAAGTTCGTGTTCATCAGTATTGTTTTTTCATAATCATGATGTTCAGAGTTCTTTCTTTGATTCTGAACTAGTATTCCAACTAAAAGCATGAAGCAACTAACATTTACAGTTATGCTAAGAAAAATTTTTTAAATTAATAAGCACAGAAAGTGTTACGATTTGCACTAATTTTATTTTTAATTAATGTCAATGACGATTGTCTCACCGCACAGTAACTACTTCAGTCTAGTAGTCTACTTAAAGTAGACTACTTTAACACCCTGTAGAAGCCATCGGTTAGTGAAACAACTATCATTGACATAAATTGAAAATAGAATTAGCGCCAATTGTATCGCTCTGTATATTTATTAATTTACTGAAGTAAAAACCAATTGATTCCAATATAAAGAATATTTAATTCAACAAATCAATTTTAAATAAACTTATGTCTAATTAATTTGTATTTAGAACTGTATACACCAAAAAAAAGGGGAAAGAAACGGAGGGATAGCGAAAAGGAAGTTTGTCATTGAGAAAGACGAGTCAATTTTTTTCTTTTCCGAACTGTTACGCTCTCATTTTTTTCTCATTTTCAGAGCGCGACCAGAAATAGAAGACGAACAGAGCAAACGGATAAAATAAACTGGCCGTGCAGTCGTTGTTTGACAGGCGCGTCATCCGTGAAAACGTTCTCCAATTAGCCGGGTGAGATATTTGCCATGAGGCGTCCAACTCGGGCTGCCTGCCGATGCCTAACATATACATACATACGTACGGTATACGCACTAGCAATGCTGTTCTTTTACCAAAGCACATACAACACATCGACAGTACGGCGCGTATAGATACTTAAACTTCGAAATCTATTACCCGTCTCCTCTCTTGATGGGTGTGAACAACATACTTACCAATCAATCAAGTGGTTAATTTTAGATTAGATTCCAGAGTATAGAATGAGACGAAGATGAACAGTTGCAGTCTCATAAAAATACGAAAGTGTAATACCATTCTGTTTTTTTTTCTCTAAATATGGGCAAAAAAGAATAAATATGTTATTTTAGGGAACGTTTAAAGCAGAACGCGAATATTTATCTGTAAAATTATATTATATTTTGTGTTAATAATGAACAAAAAAGGACGCGATTTTTGTAAGGTAGATTCCTGTAATTTTCAAAACTTCCACAACTTCAAAATTCTTGAAATAATTCTGTCAAAAAATGCTAAAAAGCGATCCAAAATTATTGTGGCGCTTTTAAAACATGCCCCATTTTTTGTGATGCAATTATGTTAACGAATAATCCAGTCACTGCAAATTTACAGTTAGTTTGGGTTGGTTTGCAAACTTTTCCGATATGAATCCCACTGAAAATGGTATGGCTATGGAATACATTAAAAAATATCATACCATCATGGAACTGTACCAAAAAGCAAGTTTTGATGGAAAACTTTGAAGGTGTTTGGCGAAATTGTGATCAGATCTAAGCAGATATAAGCAGTATCTCGGCGGTAATTGGAAGTATGCCAGAAATAATTACTTCCCTGACTAAAGCAGAAGGAGAACATACGAAACATTGAATAGAAATAAAGATACTCTATATCTACGCTTTTCAATAAAACAATTCCTAAGAACTTGTTCCTCTATTACACTTACTTATCTGGAAATTAAATTAGCTGACAATTTAAGACTTTTAACGAAACAAAATCTAAATACATGAAAGTTGATTGAGTAACTCTATGCTTGTGTTCAGCCATCTATGAGGTGCGGCTATTAAATAACGAGACTAACGCTGGTACAGAAGAACTGAGCATGCGCCAAACGCTAATGACTGACAGCTATTTATCGTGAAGCCTTCTTTTTCGAATGCAGTGTCTCTCGCTTCTGTAAACAAATTAGGATAGTCGTAGTCTTCGTTCGCATTTGTGTCGTTTTTTTGTTTCGCTGGAAAAATGTTAAGTAACTATTAATCAACTTTACTACCTTCACGCTTTGCTCAACTCCATGAAAGAATAAGGAAAAAAGACCCGAATTGTGGAAGGACAAGTCATGGGTTTTCCACCAAGACAATGCACCGGCTCATTCCGCACTGTCGGTCAAGAGGTTTCTAACCAAGTAGAGCATCCCAGTGTTAGATCATTCGGCTTATTCACCGGATTTTGCGTCGTGCGACTTCCATCTGTTTCCTCAGGTGAAATCTGAATTAAAGGGAACAAAATTTGAGTCCGTTAAAGCTGTGAAAGCGAAAGCGGCACGCGTCCTGAAGGAGCTGACAGAAGAATACCTCCAGCACTGTTTCGAACAATGGAAGATCTCATGAAGCGTTGTAGGGATAGAGGAGAGGTCTATATTGAAGGTGATAATAAGGAAATATGTATGAAATCAAAACAAAATGTTTTACAGCGTCAGTCTCGTTATTTAATAGCCACACCTCGTATCCCTATAAACTAACTAGGGTTTATGCTGGATCATTCTACTCTCACCAACTTAGTAGAAACAACCCATTTTATTATCAATCGATAAATAACTGCACTATATATATAAGTTATAATAATAAAGCCGAAAAAGGAGTCGAACTTTCTAACCAAATGTCATCTTACTCTAGTTCATTAAGACAAACCTTTAAATGGTATGGAAACATAATACTAGAATCGATTTATGATACTGTGCTAGTAAATGCATGGTGTCTATATACTAAAATTGATGCTCGTAAAAATTTCTGCGTCCTAAAATTCATAAAAGAATAATTGACGCTCTTCTGAAAGTTGTAAATGAGCCACCTTAGCCGAGATCATTCACTCGTATCCTGGTGAAATATGATGGACCTCCAAGAACAACAAGGAAGCGATATAAGAACTGCTATCGTTCTATAGTTGAGAAAAAAGTAAGTGAAAATGCCATCAAGAAGACCAAAAGACTCAACACTTATTGCCCAGCCTGTAAAAATAAACCAACAGCTTGTTTCCAATGTTCTGCAGAAGTTCATAAATGAGTTATGCTTGGGTTATAATTATTGTTCAGTTTGACTATTTTGTTTGACGAATTTTTGTGAAAGATACCAGTGCATATCTGGGAATCTAGGCTAGATACTATTCTCAGATATCGAGTTTAAAGTATGCTTTTTTAAATATAATTAGAAACATATGTGAATTACTGGTGGTACACGCCACTAGATGAAGGCGATGCCTATGAACCACCGGTGGTACACGCCGAGTTGAACATGGTAATTTTCTTAGGGACTTTCATCAAGTAAAAGACCACATTAGTTAATCAAATAAAGATTATTTTAATTATTATTATTATGATTACTATTATTAAATCGTTTAAGATATATTGATTTCAATTAATAATTATTAGGTCTTATTCTAACTTGCTCTTCTATCAATATCCCTTCGTATCACCTCCAACAACCTTTACATATTCGATTACAATCTTAAGGTAGATAGAGTCAGGCGAACGCAATTCGAAAATGGAGTCGGAAGTAATAAAGACATGTAACAGAAGATCTTCCGAAATCCTGATAGGTCGTATGACACATCCACTAAGCTCCACGTGAGTGCCGTGTTCGTTTTCGGGTAGCGGGAATGCAAATTGCAAGAGTTTAGGACGCCTAATAGACTTAATCTTGTCGTTTATGTTCAACAGTCGCGCGGGATAATTAGCACAGACGCAGAGATCTCTTCGGATATAGAGCGTAATGTACGTAATATAACCTACATACACATCCCGGCCAATTCTCGTGGAGAGACCGTTCCCGTGCCTCGCATTCGTTCTCTCGCTCTAGCGATGACGACGATCTCGTACATCTATTCTATTGAATCCTGGTGTTTGTGAGTCCTAATTACGGACCCGCAAGCGACGCGAAATTAAACTTTCATCAGCTATTACCATATGAGAGAGCTCTAATTAAGGTACTGTCGATGGCGCCATTGTCTGCGCTATCTGTAAGTATTTATAGAGGCACCGTGGTGCTTGGAAGGGTCTCGGAGAAAAGTTTACGGAATTAGTAAGCTGAGATAAGGCAAATTTGTTTACTGTTAATAGCTGTTTTAATAAAAATATTTTCACATTTTCAAATCTATATTTCGTACAAAGTTATGAATATATAACTGGTTTAATCACATATTGTCGATATATAACCCCCTTTCACATTAATTTTCGTATTCTGTATACGTATTTCGACAACTAAGTTGTCATCATTAACAAATAATTAAACAGTGTCGCACCTGGAAAACTACGGCAAAAAAACCCGCACGAAACAAATTCCGCACACGATCCGTACCGTCGAAAGCCAAAACGCACACTTTTAAAGAAAATCGTATTCTAGTCTTAAGCTATCCTAAAATAAGGTACCTGCATGCGTCCTCCCTTGTCTATCGTAAAAGAGGTCAAAGAGAGATGAGTTATAGGTAGGCCCCATATTCATGTTCAATGGTGTTCATAGCCTTTAGTTTTCTAAATGTACATGCTTTCATACGTATCTAATTCGCGGTAATTACGCACATTCCTTACCAAATGCAAAAAATCCGCGATTACATTATGATTATTTTCTAACACATGTTTCGCTGAACCGGATCTTTCTGGCCGATTGAATTTGGTGTGCGCAATATGTTCTTTGTCCCGGGTTTGTATCGATCGTTTTGGAAGGTCGATGTATTGTTTATTGCAATCTAGACTGCATTCTTAGATCTTACGGCATTAAACGTCTAGATTGCAGTAAACAATACATCGGCCAAACAAATATTATTTTTTCTATGAATCTATAAATGTGATTATTGCCTCAGGATGAACTCAACTTTTCCAAAAAAAACTATATTTCAAATCATACTGTTGTTATATAAATTTAATTAATTAAAAGTAATTTAGATTTTAATACAGAAAACACCGAGAATATCACCACAAACAAGGACAAACCAAAATTCATGATTTTTACTATGTGTACCGCAAATATCAGAAAACCTAAACAAACTCTTTGTAAAATACAACAATAAAATAGCACACAAACCGAGAAATACAAATAAATCCTTTTTATCAAAATTAAACACCTAAAGAAAAACAAGCACACTGAATATACAAACTAAAATGCCAATCTTGTCAAGGTACATACATAGGACAAACAAAACAATATCTACATAAAAGAATATACGAAGACGAATGTAGTCTAAACAGTAACAAAATAAATGCAACAGTCTTACCTAAACATGTTTTAGAGAAAAAAACATAAATTCGACTGTGACAACACCGAAATCCTCGTAAAAGAAAATAATTACAACAAACGTACAATTCAGGGAATGATACATATAAAGAAATACCAAAACACAATAAATGATAGAAGAAACATTATCAATCTCAATAATAATTATAACAACTTATTATTATACGAGCATTATATTGGGTTGGCAACTAAGTAATTTCGGTTTTTACTGATAGAGAGCGTTGCTTTATTTTTTGTATAACGTATGTTAGTGCTGTACTTTACCGTTTGTCGCGTGATACTAGTTACATTGACGTAACTTCAGAAGCAAGTAGTGCGTGATTTTTATTAAAGCTATTACTTGTGGGTTAATTTTAAATGGAGTGCAGAAACGAACATTTTCGACATATTTTACTATTTTATTTCCGTAAAGGAATCTCCAGAATCTGGAGATTTTTTTCTCAAAGATGAGCAACGTTCTGGTCGGCCTACCGAAGTTGATGATGACCAAATCAAAGTCATAATTGAAGAGGATCGTCATATAACTGTTCGAGAGGTTGCGGAGAAGCTTGATATTTGGGTACCTCAGGAATTGAAAGAAATTCATTTAACGCAAAGAATCAACTTTTGCGATATGCACCTTAGATGAAAAGAAACCGACACTTTCTTAAAAAGAATCATCACTGGTGATCAAAAATGGGTCCTGTACAGTAACATAGTTCGAAAACGATCATGGAGCAAACACGATAAAGCAGCTCAAACCACATCAAAAGCTGAATTGCATCCAAAAAAGATCATGCTGTCAGTTTGGTGGGATTACAAAGGTGTTGTGTTTTGTGAGCTGCTTCCAAGGAACCAAACGATCAATTCTGATGTTTACTGTCAACAATTAATAAAACTGGATGAAGCAATCAAAGAAAAACGACCAGAATTGTCAAATCGGAAAGGTGTAGTTTTCCACCAAGATAATACAAGGCCTCACACATCTTTGGCAACTCGTGGGAAACTATTGGAGCTTGGCTGGGAAGTGATGCCACATCCTCCATACAGCCCTGATCTAGCACCATCTGATTACCATTTATTTCGAAGTTTGCAGATTTCTTTGAATGGTAAAACTTTCACAAATGACGATGACCTTCACTCGCACCTGGTTCACTTTTTTGCTGATAAAGACCAGAAATTTTATGAGCGCGAAATCATGCAGCTGAAAGAAAGATGGCAAAAGGTCATTTAGCAAAATGGAAAATATATAATTGATTAAAAACTATTCTTTGTTTAAAAAAAAGTGTTTTATTTTATACTACAAAACCGAAAGTACTTAGTTGCCAACCCAATATCTTAAAGAAAAATTAAAAACTGGAATTTGCAAATACATATGCAGATATACTTAACATGAGATAAAAAGAAAGCGAAAATACCAAATGTTGCTTTTAGAAAGCATCAACTAAAAACATTTAGAATGCATGTCTTTTGGTAAGTACTCAATTAAAAAAAAATTGTTAATTGGAAAATGCTTCTGTGTTTGGATATTTTATAATAATAAGCAAAAAAAATTATTTTTAACAAATGTAATTAGTCACAAATATTGATGTATATATAAAAAGAAAACTATTGTTCACAATTTGAAACATGTAGCTGTAAAAGGTATTTCAGATTGACGAAAATAAATAACTTGAGCAAAGGGGACCCTGCCCCGACACGTCGTTAATATAAATTAAACTTTTTATTAACTCAACAGTCTAAATCCCTCCCCAAAAAAGTAAAAATTGTAATAATAATAATATATATATGTATATATGATATATATATATATACACGCAGATACACCTAGATATGTATATATACGATATATTCACTATATTTTCTACTTCTGTATATATACTTCAAATATTGAATAATATTATTGTAAATGTATTGAACGACGAATAATATTATTCATTATTTTTCTGTATCGAAATGATATGATAAACGCTATGATGGAATCGTTCATTAATAACACAAATCTGCCTGAAGATCGGTGAATTCCGTGAAACATATGTAGTATATAGGGTGTTATTAATAATAGAATGATTCCTTTTAACATGCTAGATCTGAGTCTAGGCAACTAAGCCAATAGATATTTTGAACTTACTGTTGTACGTTGACTGAATTTCATAATTTTCTTGCGTCAATTTTTTCAAATCCATCCCCTATGGAAAACAGGAATAATTAAACTAATGCCATCACTATCGGTAGCACTACTTTTTAGTCTTCCAAGAGATTTGTAAATGATAACTAAAAAAATTTCTTTGAAAATGAAGGTATTCTGATCAGGTATATGTTTACGATTCTAATTTATTGATTTAGCTAATGGATTTAAAACGATTGATGCAAAAAATTCTTAATCAAGTGAACGTTCTTCAATGGATTCAGAATATCTATAGCCTTAGTTCATCCTAAATGTAGCTTTAGCATTTCTTTTCAGAGAATATTCTTATTAGAAGCGTTTAATCTCATTTGGTACTACAACGCGCTTTTATTTCTCTTTTAGTCTTGCGATTGATTCCTTTATTGATTTCTTGTAAAGATTTGCTACGGTCGTTGAAACCTGGCTTATTTTAGAATCCAAGAAGTGATCCCAACTGTCAACTTCCTTCAAAAAAAGCCAAAACATTTCCATCGTCGTCGGTAACGATTGGGAATCTTTGAGATTGCAAGCTGATAATTTACTTGGAATATCTTAAAAAGCTAAGCTACGTGGGAGCGTTTTTATATTCGCGGAATGGTGGACAAGGGGTGGAAATAAAAAAACCAAATTATTTTTCTTTTTCAATATATTCACCTGCAAGACGGATACATTTTTCACGTCTTTCAATTAATTTATTTATGCCCTCATAAAAAAATGATTTCTCTTTATCTGCAAAATACGCCGAAACTGCCTCCTTGACTTCATCATCGGCAGTAAATTTTTTACCCCGCAGCTCTTTTTTCATTTTCGGAAACAGGTAATAATCACTCGGGGCCAGGTCTGGGCTGTAGGGTGGGTGATTCACAATTTCGAAGCCCACCTTATACAGGGCAGCTAACGCAACGCGGCTCTTGTGGACGGGCGCGTTGTCGTGCAAAAGCAGAACACCTTTTGTCAATTTTCCCCGTCTTTTCTCTTTAATGGCTCCTTTTAGTCGCTCTAATATTGAAGCGTAATATTCTCCGGTTATAGAAACACCTTTATCTTTATAATCAATTAACCATATATTCCTTTCGAGTCCCAAAATACCGTTGCCATGAGTTTCCCAGCTGATTGTGACACTTTAAATTTCTTGGGAGGTGCTGTGCCCTTTTTATGCCACTGCATGGAGTCTTGTTTGGACTCAAGTTCATAATGATGAACCCAAGTTTCGTCTCCAGTAACAATTCCACTCAATACACCATCCTTGTCTTCATTACAGAGGTCCAAAAATGCATGCGAACACTCTACGCGCTCGGCACCCATCTTGCGCTGACCTTAGACATGCCGAGATGATCGTGTAGGATTTTAAAAATTGTTGTATCGGATACTCCAACCATTTCTGCCAGTTGTTTCTTCTTTAGTCGAGCATTCGAGTACAATTTGTTCAACTTTTTGGATAAGTGCTGGCGTGGTCACCTCAATGCTGCTGCCCGGCCTCGGGTCGTCTTCAAGGGATTCCCTTCCTTGTTTAAATAAACTATTCCACTTGTAGACCATGGTTTTTCCTGGACAAGAGTCGCCGTAAACCAATGACATCTCATTCATTATGGTCGCGACTGATTTTCCTTGCCTGGTAAGGAACTTTATAACGGCACGATATTCGATTTTTTTCATATTTCACTTTTCACTCCTGATTATGTTACTTGGTTGACGATAGCTCAAAGACTAACTGTCTAATAACAATGAAACTTCGTATTTATACTAATCATGAGTCGCTGCACAGGCTACGTCCCCGTGCGCCTACTCACCCCTCTACAACCCGCTCATTCCGCGAATATAAAAACGCTCCCTCGTATGTCCATCTTATAGACAAAACAAAAAATTTTCTCAAAAAAGACATAGTCTGGCCTATAAAAATGTTCTCTTCATCATGAAAATGCATCTTCCCATTTAAATTATTCGAAAGAAATTGAATCACTGGATTTCTGGTTGTATCTCACCTATCTGATTCATGAGATTAAACCCAAAATTACTTTTACCTACCCCCAAAACTCACGCTTTTCGTTTTTACAAAAAGTACCATTTGGTACTACAACACGCTTCTATTTCTCTCTTAATCACGCGATTGATTCCATCATTGGTTTTTTTTTTTTGTAAAGATTTGTTACGGTCGTTGAAACCTGGCTTGTTTTAGAATCCAAAAAGTGATCTTAACAGTCAATTCTTGGTAGCTTTCCTTCAAAGAAAGCCAAGCCATTTTCATCGTCAGTAAGGGCTCGAAATTTTTGAGATTGGAAGAGGATAATTTATGGAATATTTATGGAATATCTCAAAAAGTTAAGCTGTGCCGATCTTTTAGACAAACCCAAAAACGGTTTCTGAAAGACCACTTAGTTTGGCCTATAAAAACGTTTTCTTCCATCATGATAACGCATTTTATCATTTAAATTGTTCGAAAGAAATTGAATCAATATGGGTTCCTGGTTGTGTCATCCGTCCGATTCAAGAGATTTGTTACGGCCGTTGAAACTTGGCTTATTTTAGAATCAAAGAAGTGACCTCAACTGTCAACTTCCTTTAAAGAAACCCAAGACA
This sequence comes from Dermolepida albohirtum, assembly GCA_031893035.1. Taxonomy (NCBI): domain Eukaryota; kingdom Metazoa; phylum Arthropoda; class Insecta; order Coleoptera; family Scarabaeidae; genus Dermolepida; species Dermolepida albohirtum. Next base: position 268,446 of record JAVIWB010005154.1, read on the forward strand.
TTTCCATCATCGGTAATGACTAGGAATTTTTGAGATTAGAAGGGGACAATTTACTTGAAATATCTCAAAAAGCTGAGCTATATCCATCTTCTAGACAAAACAAAAAAGTTTCTCGAAAACGACTTAGTTTGGCCTATAAATCACGATAATGCACCTTCCCGTTTAAATTATTCGAAAGAAATTGAATCACTGAATTTCTGGTTGTATCTGGTTGCATCCGAATTATGAGATTTAACCCGAAATAACTTTTACTTATCCTCAAAACACACACTTTTCTTTTATGCAAAAACTACGAAATGAGATTAAATTAGCTTCTAATAAGCGTTTAATCTCATTTGGTACTACAATACGCTTCTATTCCTCTTTTAATCGCGCGATTGACTCCATCATTAGTCCTTTGTAAAGATTTGTTGTGGTCGTTGAAACCTGGCTTGTTTTAGAATCTAAGAAGTAATATTAGCAGTCAACACTTGGTAGCCTTCCTTCAGAGAAAGCCAAGCCATTTCCATCGTCAGTAACTACTCGAAATTTTTTATATTGGAAAGGGATAATTTACTTGGAATATCTCAAAAAGTAAAGCTGTGCCGATCTTTTAGACAAATCGAAAAAGAGTTTCTGAAACACCACTTGGTTCGGCCTATAAAAATGTTCTCTTCCATCATGATAACTCATTTTCTCACTTAAATTATTCGAGAGAAATTGAATCAATTTGGATTTCTGGATGTGTCTCATCCATTCGATTCATGAGATTTAACCCGAAATGACTTCTATCTATCCCCAAAACTCACACTTTTCTTTTTTGCGAAAATTAAGAAATGAGATTAAACACATCTAATAAGAGTTAAAGCTTATTTGGTACTACAATACGCTCCCATTTCTCTTTTGATCGCGCGATTGTCTCCATCATTGGTTCTTTGTAAAGATTTGTTCCGGTCGTTGTTTTAGAATCCAAGAAGTGATCTTAGCAGTCAACACTGGGTAGCCTTCCTTCAAAGAAAGCCAAGCCATTTCCATCGTCAGTAACTACTCGAAATTTTTTATATTGGAAAGGGATAATTTACTTGGAATATCTCTAAAAGTAAAGCTGTGCCGATCTTTTAGACAAACCGAAAAAGCAGTTTCTGAAACACTACTTAGTTTGGCCTATAAAAATGTTCTCGTCCATCATGCTAACGCATTTTCTCATTTAAATTGTTCCAAAGAAATTTAATCAATTTGGATTTTTGGTTATATCTCATCCATCCGATTCACGACATTTAGGAAGTGACTTCTACCTATCCCCAAATCTCGCACTTTTCTTTGTTGGAGAAAGCTTTCAGTCAAACGAACAAGTTATTTCTGCAGCTGAAGATCATTACAAAAATAGCAAAATGTTGCTTTAGCTTTGATGGTTCAAGCGAGTGGAGAAATAACAAGAAAATTAACGCCTTAGTTCATTTGTTTCATACTCGTAGTAAAACTAAAGACTAGAAAGGGACGTGTAGACACTTAGTACCTCCTACTAAATGAAAGTGTATACGCTGGCAATACAACTGAAACTTTATTGCGTTTAATACGCATATAAAGCGATCCCTTAACTAACATTAACTACTTAGTTCGCTGAACGATGATTGAAATGTTATCCTTTATGAAAACTGCTCGTTCAATGTTCACAAACAAATCAAATTAATTGTTTCTTCTCTGTCAACGTGTCCCGCACACAACGCAGTAATAAGCGACTGATAAAAACACGAGTTAGTGTCTCATACAGTTGACGTACGGTGATCGTCAACGTCTTCGACTAGTCCGCTTTTGTTATATAAATTATTTACGACAGTGCAACTACACAACAGGGAGATCACAATTACGGCACTTCGTAGGAGACGCTCGTCTTTCGAAAACCTATCGCGTACACTAGCAAACCGCAGAAAACGAAACTTTTTGCCCGGCGTTCTTGCAGACGCCAGGATGTCAACTTCGGTTAGGCCTGCATCGGTGTGATTTATTCGTTTTCACCATAAATTAATATCAAGTTGCTTGAAAGCTCGAGCATCGACGAAGGTCGTTTTTTACTGTGGCGATCTATAAATGGTCATCTTACACGTTGACTATTACTAATAAATGACTGCATATCTGTATTTTTTTATTAGTTGTAGAGCCAGGTGTTAACAGACCTCATTTCTTGAAACGGCAACGTTTTCATTTTCTCATGGTAGCCGGTTCTCAGAAACGATAACGTTTTTGTTTCGAAAAATGTGGAAAGATATTAATATATGATATTACAAATATGCGAAATGATAGACTTAAAATGGTAAGTTATTCCATTTATGAATTAAATTATAAATGTGTGATTTGTGAAGAAACTGCTTGATACGAGGGGTGCAGCTAAAATATCATTCTTCTATATAAAAACTCGCTCAAACAGAAGATAAAATAGATTTAAGTTGCGAACATTTTCACGATGAGAATAATTGTATCGATGATAAAAAACTTGTTTTGATAATGATGCACCATCAAGAGCAAGTGTTTTTCGATAGCCTAGCTGACGAGATCCTAAATTTAATCTATCTATTAAAGGAATTAAAAAGAGGATGTTCTTCTGGGAAACGGCGGATTGTAGATTCGATTCCTACCTAAGGCAAAAATTTCGCAATTAAGCAATTTTTATCAACACTTTCTTTCATTTTTAATATTATTGGTCGACGTTCATAAAATATCATCAGTTAGGTTATCAAAAAATACTCGTTTTTGATATGCTTTTCGATTATTTTACATTTTCTTTTCTTGAATTATGGTCTCTATTTTAAGTAGTTGTTGACAGTAAATTTAAACAGTGATTTTGAAGTAATTCGTAGTAGATAATGCCCACTTTGCCCCACTAGATGCACAACTTCAACTTAAGTGGGGGTGGCGGTCAACTTTTGCCCGGGGAGTTGCTTTTTTTGTTTAGATTGATAATAATTATGTTCTGTTCTTGACGTTACATTATTTTTCGCCACTAATAATAATGTGGGACGAAAACGTTCGATGTTGTTGATAAATTAAGCTCCCAAAATATGTGACAACTAACACCTAGTTTTTTGACTCATGAAATGCAAATATTATAATCGATTTATTGCAACTCACTATAATAGCCAATTACAGAGGTGATTGGCACGGATTATAATGAATTAAAGCATTTAGATGATCTTTATGAAAGTTCGTTGGTTCTCTTGTACATTGAGAATCGTTTATGTCAAAGTGGCCGTTTTTAAATTGAGAGAACCCTTTCAGTGGTGTACCCTCTCGAATTATATTTCCTCCGTAAATGGTATAAATAGAACTTCTAGAACTAATGTAATATTAAAGACGCCTCTATATGTAATGTGCAGTAATTTTAATAAAATATTTTGTGCAGGAGACATTCATAATGACTCCATGGGAGCATTACTCAGACTAGTAATTCAGGACAAGTAGGGGGAATTGTTAAGTTTTCATTTTTTCTCTGCTTGTTTCTATACTTTTACATCTATTTTTTTCCTTCAGTCAGGTACTTACATGTAAAGAACTATTGTGTTTAGTTATGATTTAGAAAATTTTACATTTACCTTTTGTTCTTCATGAATATTTGTGTGTGTGTAATTAATTTTGTCCTATTAATGGAAAAAATTCTGTTAGGCAAAATATAAATATAAAAAATATAAATATAAATAGTTCTAGTGACTTCCAATGTATTAACATCGACTAGATCAAAATGGTACATAGGAAATTCTTGTATTTCTACTTGACATTTCCTTTTCTTTTATCCATAAATAACACAAGCTTTGCACAAATTCAAAAACCATTCAATTAATACGATATCAAAATAACTTTGACATATGCCTAATAATTTGCTCAAAACTCTCTCGTTCTAGAAACCAAAAACTCTATGAACTTATGCGTTAACCTGATAGATAGTTTTTAATCGGTTCGTGGGTTAGAACTGCGCCCTTGGAACTGCTACTTCACTTTCATTAAAGCACTCTTATCCTAGAAAGAAAAAACTCTATGAACTTATGCATAAACCTGATAGATAGTTTCTCCACGGTTTTTGTGGGTTAGTATCATAACCTTGAAAGTACTACTTCACTTGCTGACATTTCGCTCTGAAATTTCCCTTCCACGAGTGATCGAAATATGCGTAAGTAAAGTAAGAAAGGATGCGGTTCCAATGACAATAGAAACTTACAAACCACACCGATGTGGAGATACCTGGTGTCAGAAATTGAGGAAAAGGAAGCAGATGTAGAGGGAATGATATAGTAAATGTGGTTGTTTATGAAATTATCTGTATTTCTCCAAGTACATATAGTATCGTATTAATTGAAAATGCTATGATGTTAGAAGCGTCAATGAAAGAATGATATTGAAAAAATGTTGCTTTGCAGTATTGTTGCAATGGAAAAAGAGAAAAAATTTTCAATAGTTCAGGAAGAGAAATAACTCTGAGTTACACTAATAGTCTAATGGTAGTGGAAGATCTAAACAGAAGAGTAGAACATATATGAGGATTAGTGAATGATTTAATTATAGCAAATAATGTTCAATCATAAATTATTTTCGGATAAATAAAAATTTATGGAAAATAGTTAAAGATGTCAAAATTAAAAAATTAAAAGAGGGACAGAGATTTGAAGCGACCACTACTTAGCAAGGATTAAATTTAAAATGAAGAAAAATGTACAAAGATCACTAGATTTTACAGACTGGTAGAAATACCACAAAGCTCTAGGGAATATGCATCATGAGAAAGCTAGTCATCAAACAGAGCAAGGATTTGACAAGTAGTAGATGTACATTAAACTTAAAAAACCACCATTTGATATAAAAAGAACAAATCTGATGCAAGCTAAGAAGACTGACGTTACTTTAAAGGTAATTACAAAATTATTCAAGAGTACTAAGGAAAAAGTGTAAAACTTTTAGGAACAAACTAACAAAGTTTTATGGTTATTTACAGAGACTTCTAGGGAAAACTAAAAACTACACAGTCCCTCGCAGAGAAAACTGAACTTCTTTAAAATAGCATTTCCTAGTAGTGGCATCTAGTAAAAAAATATCTGTCGCTAAGATAGATCTTTCATTTGCATCATAATAAGCAGAGAAACTGTCCATAAAGTAACGGTGTGTATTGATCGAAAAATGAATTTTGAACAAAGAACAAATATCAAGTTCGGTTTTAGACTCAGTAAATCGTTTACTGAAACATTTAATTTGATGAAACAGGTACAAGGTGATGCATGTTTATCATTTACGAGGGTGTATGAGTGATATAAATGATTTAAAGACGGCCATACAGATATAAATAACGACGAACATCTTGGTGAAAAAAAATCTTTGATTGCGGAAACTAACATCGAACTTGTGCGTGTCGTTTATCAGAGCAGAAATCCTCACCGGGATACGTGAGAATGGAATTAAATATTTTGAAAGATTCAATTCTTCGCATTTTGACACAGCATTTGGGACTGAGAAAGATTTGTGCAAGGTTTGTACTACACAAGCTAACTGAATTCAATATTGTACAGACTTGATTAAAGACTCAAAAAAGGACAAAAGCTTCAGATATTTTATTGTAGCTGGCGATGACACGCGGTGTTTTCAATGTTATCCAGAGACCAAGTGTAAAAAGCTCTGAACGGAGGCACTCAAGCGAAGTAAGCCGTTTGGAGAAGTCAAAAGCGAAAGACAATTTTGATTTGTATTTATGATTCGAAAAGCATAAAGTTTGTCCCAACTGGTCAAACAGTCAATACGTATCTTGGTTTTATGAAGCGTCTTTTGGTCGTGTGCACAATCAATATCGTGAAAATGATAACTGGCGTTTATTACATGATAATGCACCATTTCATCGCTCGACGCTTATCACTGAATTTCTAGCAAATTGTATTTTAACCATCGACCATCGACAATATTCACTGGAATTGGCCCCCTGTTATTTCTATCTATTCTCCAAACTACATTTGCCGATGAAATGACAGCGTTATGCCGACGTTGAAGCCATTAAAAGGGCATCGACAGCGATCTTGAAGGACATCTCTAAAGATGAACTTAAAAATTCAATCATGTTAATTGACCAAGAATATTAGAACACATGTAACCACATGTAACACATGTAACAACAAACCATGTATCTTTTAATTTCAATAGAAGGATTAACTTTGAAAATAAGGTAAATGAAATGAAATTCATTAAATCTAAGAAGGAAGCTAAGGTGGACTACATATACACAAGTTTCTAATTTTTCTGAATTTTCGGTTTGGGATCCCTGCTTTGTAATAATATATGTTCAACTGATAAATTATTATCTCAACTAACAAAACTACTATTTCCCTAAATGTGACTGTATACGAATATTATAGAACGTAATTTATGTACACATGTTGCGTCATACGTAAAAGCATGAGTCTTCGGCGGACTTTGTATATATTTGTCCGTAGATTCAGGAATGAAATCAAATGGAATTGAAAAAAGAAACAGACATTATTGGATTGAATTTCCAGCACGAACTCGACCCGAACTTTCACTGAAGCATGATTTGCGTCTCGATGATCCAAGAACGAATCTGTTCGCATAGTCTGTTCATCATCCCCGCCACGTTTCAAGTTCGCACGTCTGTCGTTGCTTTTGCAAAGTAATTAAAACCTATTCCGTCAATTCTCTTTTGATTAATTGTGAACACAGAGCGACTCCGGAGCGGGGGTGACGGGTGTTCCGAGTGACGGTCCGCGGGGATGGGGAGACGGTACGGTACGGTGGTGCGGTGGTCCGGCTTCTATCTACTCCAGTCCCAAACGCTGTTTATCTCCATAGACCAGCCCTTGGTAATTTCCATCTCAATCGTCACTTTTAATGGCGAACTGAATTGTTTCCTTGATTGCAGTGACACGTTCAATCACTTTTCATTTAGTAAGATGGCTCGTTAATTGAGTTTTAGGGAAATCGGTGTAGCAGCGACCGTCGCTGTCGAAGCCGTCGAAATAGCTCAGTGTATACAACCTGATGTGAAGGGATGGCTTGGAGAGTTTTCGTACCTTCTGAAGCGTGTAACACGACAATACGTAATGTGTACTATCAGATGTTAACCAGTCATAATGAATGAATTGTATGAATTGTTGTGATTATTTTTTGTTATTACTTTGAAATGGTAGCAATAGGATTCAACGTTTAAAATACTTTATTGTTGAGGTCGTTACTTTGTGAAATTTCATTAAATAAATAAGGAATAATTTCGTATTCGGTTTTGGCTAAATATCTCAATGATTATATGAAGATAGCGAAAAAAATTTTCACCTAACTATGTTTACAATAATAAGTTTGTAGATCTTTGTAATAAACTAGGTAAATATAACAATTTAAGTAACTGCAAGTTAGTGTCGTTTGATATAATATATATATATATATATATATATATATATATATATATATATATATATATATATATGTTTCCGAATATCCCTAGTAAAGAACGTATCCCCATAACAGAACAAATGTTAGATAATATTCTCCCCATTATTTAACTAGAAATCTTGGGTCTCTTCGAAATTTGTGTATGTCAAAATTATTTTTAATTTAATAATACCCTGCACCAATATGGCAATGCTACAAACTAGAATTAAAGCCAATAATCCAACTTTTTTAGGAAATGCAATGACTCTAGAAGGAGGAGGTAATATTCTTCTTCCAGACTTCACTAAACTATGATATGCAGCTTTAACGTTCTATAGTAAATTGACATTCTTATTTATAACCGTACACAATTTGTCGACTGTTAATCTTCGTATCTGTTAGATTTCCCAACGAGGCTATGAGGTAATATACAGTATCTAGCGCTTCATGTAATAACAGCTTAGTGTTCTCTAATTTCTAAAAGAATTGAATAATTTTCGGAAATTTGCTCTGTGGGAGTATGGATTTAAGCAACTTCCGGATTTAAATTTAAGATACAAGTTTAATTACTGAAGGTTGATATATAACCCCTTTCCACATTCATATTCGTATAATGTATACGTATATCAAAGTTGTCATCATCAGCAGATAATTAAATAGTATCGCACCTGAAAAACTACGGCAAAATACCCGTACACTGCGCACAGTGTACGATTAATAATGTGTAAAAATTTTTTATAATATAAAACAACTTTAAGCCATGTTCTCCATCTCGTCAGTACCTGCTGTGATGGCTGAGGACAAGCCTGTTTAAGCTCATGAATGCGTTTTGGGCATTTAGTAAACACTTTTTGGGTAGAAACTTTGTTTACCTTTCGACGACTGTTCCTAATTAATTCAGCTACATGATGACATTCATGCAACAAACAGGTTACATGAAGCAATTGAGGATAAGATTGTTTTAGTAACTTTCCAGCTTTAACCATATTCGAACCTCCATCTGCAACAAACATTACAAATTGGGTTGCCGATATATTGAACTTCCCAAATGTATGTTTTATAGTTTTTACTATCCTTTCTGTGTTTGTATTCTGTAATATTCTACTACGTAAAAGAAGAACCAAGGAAATCTCATCGCTTTTTGAAGTGAGCACTAACACATTTAGAATTCTTTCTTGCATCCGTTGTTTCATCTACCGTCAGTCATATTTTTTGATCTTTTAGCTCTGCTTTTATTTGATCCGTAATCGTGTTCTTCAGCCGAGGAAAATTATACTGTAACTGACCTCTTGACAATCTCCATTTCGGAACGTATTTCCTCCAAAAGTTTCGAAATTCTTCTTTGTCTACAATATTTTGTGGAATGTTGCACACACTTAACATAAAAATAAAGTTATATAGAAATTTATAATATGGTACATCATGTTGCGCTTTTAACTGGTGTTGTTTACTATTAACATGTTTTTTACACACAAAAATACTGTACGGTAAAATGTTGGTAATGCAAACAATCTATTTAGTAATAGTGCCAGTGTATTCTAATGTCGAAAATCGGTTAAGAAATCTATTAAACACTCGTCGAATATAACAAAGAACGCCGTCGATTCGCCATCGTCAATCTAATACGGCATTCATACACATATCATACGCAAATGAATCTCAACGGGTATATCCGACTGATTTGAAAATATATCATCGCCGCCAGTGAGTGTGCACTCGTTTTCGCAGGCTTAATCACAATGGATATAACTTCTTTAAAATTTGCTGAGCCCAAAAATTTAAAAAGCTTTGTTCTATTGAAAAAACTGGGTGAAACGTTATCTTCTTCCAATTAATTGTTAGAGCTTAAATTATTTTTTTACGTAATTACCAACATTATTATTTTTTTGTATTAATTTCTATTGAATTTATTGTATGTTGGATATAAATACATACATTAATGTACTAATAATAAACTTTTATTTTAAAACAGATATATTGTATTATTTTATGATTACATGTTCTGCTTAAGTATACATTTAGAATTACAAATGTTAATAACCATAGATTAATTATATAAATTAAATTAATAATTATTTTCAATATATACTTCCTTAATTGCAAGGAAATTCATTTCTTTACTTGAGGTTGTTGGGCCTGCTTGCTTTCTACGGTCGATATTAAGTTGGCAAGCCCGACGAATGACAGCAAAAAGCGCGAAAAAGAAATTGACAGCACGCGTCGTTATTAACACATATGCGTAAATTACTAACGCCTAGTCGCAATGTTAACTCAAATTGGAGTGCGGAGTATTGTGAAATTACACTTTTGATCGATTTTACTCTTTTTTACAAAACAGGTTCTTTGTCGGCTATGTTAAATTCATTTGTTCTCGTATTTTTACTGTGAAAATTTTTTTTTACATGGACCACATGCTGAGACAATAAAAACGTAAGTACCCAACATTTTTTCTGTATGAAAACCAAGTAAATAAAGTAAACGTCTTAAAATTTAACTAAATAACAATTTCAAATATTATTTACAAAGTACAAACAATTAAATATTAGCTTTACTGTAATACAAGTGATTTTCATGTATAGAGTCATATAGAAATTTATAATATGGGTACATCACGTTGCGCATTTGACCTGTGTTGTTTGCTATTAACATGTCTTTTACACAAAAATACTGTACGGTAAAATGTTGATATTTCAAACAATACATTTAATAATAGTTCCAGTGTATTCTAATGTCCAAAATCGGTTAAAAAATCTATTAACACTCGTCGAACATAACAAAGAACGCCGTCGATTTGCCATCATCAATCCAATCTCGACCTCGGGCATATTCGACCGCTTTCGAAATACGAGTATATTATCACCGCCAATGATTGCGCACTCGTTTCTGCAGGCTTAATAAGTATCTTAAATGACATTCCTTCAATATTAATATGTACTTTATCGCTAATGTTTGATACCACCATTCAGTGAATCATATTAGGTGCGCAACTAAGTTCTCGCTGTTTTTCTGATGAAAATGCAACTTTATTGTGAAAAAATGTTTACAAATGAATCATTCAAAATATTGCCCATCGCTAGCGACAACTTTTTCCTATCTTTCTGGCAGAGCTCGAATACCGTCACGGTAGAAGTGTTCGTCTTTTGAGGCTATCCACGAATCAAGCCATTTCGAGATGTCTTCATGAGCGGAACTGCTGATTAGCCAGACCATGTGCCATCGAACGGAACAAGTAATAACCGGACGGCGCAATATCTGGGAAATATGGCGGGTGGGGTAGGACCTCCCATTTGAGCGTTTCTAAGTAGGTTTTAATGGGTTTGGCAGCGTGAGGCCGAGCGTTGTCATGCTGAAGAAACACTTTTTCGTGCCTCTGCTTGCATTGTGGCTGCTTTTCGCGCAGTGCTCGGCTCAATCGCATTAATTGAGTTCGATACTGTTCCCCAGTGATGGTGTCGTTCGGTTTCAACAGCTCATAATAAATAACACCGCCCTGGTTCCACCTAATACACAGCAAAACCTTCGCAGCGTGAATATTCGGCCGAACCGACGACGTAGAAGCATGACCGGGCAGTCCCCATGATTTTGTTCTCTTTGGGTTACTGTAATGAATCCATTTTTCATCACCCGTAACGATGCGATGAAGAAAACCCTTCCTTTTTTGCCGCTGGAGCAGTTGTTCACTGGCGAAGTAACGACGCTCAACGTCACTTGGCTTCAAATAATAAGGAACCCAAGTTCCTTGTTTTTGAATCATACCCAACGCATGCAATCGCTGGGAAATGGCTTGGCGAGTAACTCCTAATGCTGAAGCATTAATTAATGCTCTTTTTGCGTTTGGCACGAATCCTCATCGAGCAATGCCTCCAATTCAGCGTCTTCGAAGGTTTTTGGTCTTCCTTCACGTCTTTGAAGCGACGGAACCAACCACGGTACGTTGTTTCACTTAGAGCAGCATCTCCGTAAACTTTTCGGGGTTCTCGATGCGCTACAGCCGACGTTTTCTTCGAATGAAAGAAGAAAAGCAACACTTCCCGCAAATGACGATTATTTGGCACAAAATCAGACATTTTCACACAACCAAAAGTATATGACGCAAAATCAAAATCACTAATGCGTCAAAGCGGTTTGTTTACCATATGTCTAAGCTTGGTTCATGACGTTTTGGTTATGTCACAATCGACCAGCACTTACTACTGGAGCCACCTCTTGAAAAACAGCGAGAACTTAGTTGCGCACCTAATCAAAGAGCTCCTTCTAGACTGATATTGCGGACCGACCTAAAAATATAGGCCAAAACTTGTAATTTAGGTCGTAAGTCTTTTTCTGTACAAGCCTAATAGCAGAAGAGTTAGGACTCTTGATGAAATGTTACTATTTAAAAAGGATCAGACATTTGATTTATATACAAGCAATAATTACTTATAGATTAATCGCTTCAAACCTCTGGTGTGACGAACACATTTAAAAACAAAACAGAATGCATCATAATCACCCAGCGAAGCCTTCTGGAAAAAAAGGAATGTTATTCTGTGTAACTAATGCGTTCAATATTCAAAATTCAATAACTTAAATTCTTTTTCATTTTGTGAATTTTTTCTGAAGAAAAAGATCTAGAAAGAAAAAAATATCATAAATGTAACCAGAGTATACTGTCTTCCTTGTTTCCCTTTCTTCAAGGCTAAAGTATATGCGAACTCTGAAGATCATATCTCCGATATAATCGCTTTCTTAAACAATTTATAACTTATCCGTACATAAATGTATGTTTGTATAACTAAACTGCTCAGCGTGTAGAATTATTACACATAACAACATATTAAACCGGGAACTTGAGTATGAGAGCTTGTCATAATCTAGTTTATTAATATCGGCTGGTCTCTAATATCTTATACACTTGAATGCACACACGGCGTGCTGCATTTTATATCTCTAATGCGTTTCCTTATTGACGCATAACAGGAGCCTGACGGTTTTGTACATGCTCAGTAAATACGGAACATAATGGGAACTGAGACACTTGTAATTCACTTTTCTTCATGGCAATGTGATGTCAATACTTAATGTTTTCTTGTGGTTTTGTTTTAATAAAGGCCTTCTTTAAATAAATACATTATAGTCTTAAAAATAGATCTGATATAGTGAATGTTCGAATATTTTTCAAGCTAGACAAAATATTTATTTCTCCGACTTTTATGGGACAATTTGTATAATATTAATCTTCATAATAAATTCTCCTCAATTTCTGTTTTTGTTAAATGATTTTTCAAGAATAGTTTTTTGATGTAAAGATAGCTAAAGTAGGCGATAGAGATGCCAGTGGCGCATGCTGCGAGGCCAAGGTTAAAGTGTTATTGCCAAAAATACATCTATAATGCTTACATTACATACGACACAGCGAATATAGAATTAATTGTTCCTAGTCACAATATTGTTGCATACAACTGCACTCAACAACGTTAGAAAACGAACTGTGGATCGCCGACATTCACGTTTCCCAAACACGTTGGCTGAATCAACCAACGGTATATAGGCGGGCGAAACTGTTATGTTAATGCAAACTCAGGTTACAAGAAATGTACTAAAATATTAAATATATACAGCGTGATCCTAATTTAATATATCGTAGAAGTTTCATGAAATATGAAGCCTGCAACGTGAACTTATTGGCTGACGATCTATGGGATAGCAAGGGAATTGCAAACGACGTGAAATCAGTGCGCGTCTTATTACCAACTAAGCTGAAATCACGCACTGAGAAAATGGGAAATGGAAATTAGAAAAATTTTTTCTTATTTAAGTAATCGACCTTGTTTTTCATGCAACGGTTTCTGTTCTCCACACTTCACTCCAACTTTAAATATTCCGTAAAGCTCCAATTTAGGACCTTTACTCTTCAATATCTTTATTAATGATCTGTTATATTTAAGATTAAGTCTCGTGCTACTGTAAGAACCAAATTTTATTGAATATCTATAAATATTCCGTTGTTGCATATCCTAAAACTTTGCCCAATTTATCTACAGCGTCCACCAGGTTGAAATTCTTGGTAAAATATTAATTACTTAGGTATTTTATGTGCTTCTGGGTCTCCGGGCTGGAACCGCGTCGCTTGTATATCTGCCGACGTTTCGTACCCATTTGTATGGGACATCTTCAGGGCTGAACTACTGTACTGAAACGTCGGCTGATATACAAGTGACGCGGTTCCAGCCCGGAACTCCAGAAGCAGATAGCATGGACCACGGAAGTCTACGTACCAGATAACTTAGGTATTTTGTTTGATATTACAGTTCTTTAAATATGATTACGCTATATGTAGAGCTACTACTAAGTCTTTGGGCATTCTGACACGTCTTCGACTAAAATATTTGTATTTGACATGCGTACGTAGTATACTGGAATATGAGCCTACTGTATGCTATCCATATTTGTTAATCGTTTTTCAAAGTGCTTGTGTTATAAGTGTAGCGGCATCTATCTCCCACATGGCACTAAATGCTAGAGTGGCTGCATCTCAAAGTTGTTGGGAGTTTGGACATACATATGTATATATGCGCCTAGTTAATTCAAAAACCGAATTTAGTTTATCGCGTCAACCCGGTGAGAACAATTCTGGTATTAGTTATATTGCTGTTTTCGTGTCTAACGCGATAATGTTAGAAAGTTGTTTATTATACCTCTGCCTCCTTATTTTCTGTCCACCAATTCATTCAATCCAGGATTTATATATACCATATGATATTTTGTTAGCCCAAAGACGATTAAACTCTTCTAGTGCTGTGTTGGACTACTTAGTTATGCCGAAAATGTATTTGAGAACTGATACTGCTTATGCATTAATCACCTTAAATATGTTTCCAAAGTTAAGCTTCTTCATTATAGATGTATTCTTTTGTTTTCTGTTCCATGCATAAAACACGAAGAAACACTTCATAATTTAGTTAAACTTAAAATGTTTGTGTGTTTGTAAGTTGATAATTTTCAAAAAAAAATGCTTAGGCAAAAAAGAGAGAGAGTAACTAAATAAAATAGAAGCAACATGAAAAGGAGGGGAGAATCCCACAGAAGTGTCGTTAAATATGAAATAAGGGTTTTATTATTTTTAATGATCAGAAGCCCAGACGTAAAAGATTAAAATTACAGTTCATTATTGATATTAGTCTTCATACTTTCCTTTAATTGGTTCTTTACCATATGAATGGTTCATTTTCGTATTTTGTTCAGACTCTAAATATTTGTTTCTTCTTGTCGTATATGTAGCCCATCTCTTCGTTCTGCTTTTTTTCGCTTTCACTGTATTTTCTGCATCTTCTACTGAACAAAGACAAATTAAATTTTGAGTGGATGATTTTAATGTTGCTTTATTATAAAACTACCTAGAAAAATAGCGATTTTTAGAGGAACTTATTTAAAGATTGGGTCGAAGTATCTGGAAAGGACACACCTAATATATTTGGGTTATACCGAAGTCCTTCTGATTTATCCTCATTTAATTACAAAAACTAATAAATTGCATCGAATTCACCATTAGAGGTACCGTGCCCAAGTAATTGCCTTTCATGTCGACGATAAATTACTACTCTTCTGACACTACTATACACCATTAAGAATCACCTATATATTGTCTTTACTTTCACGTACACAAACACACAGACATACGTACATACGCACACATGCCCAACCCAAACGTACATACATATACTAGACGCTGTCACAGACAAGCACACTCCACAATCCTCATTCATTAATTAACCGAGAATGGCTCCTATTCGGCCCTGCGGTAGAGGCGCATGCATAACATAACATAATATATACGTATTGTGCGCCTTGCGACATCAATATGTCCTCATGGTAAATAATTAAGCAAGTATTTGTCAGCCGTTTCCTGCGCTTCATTTCTCTTGATAACATTTTTAGGACAGGTCGAAGCTGAGGCCCGCTTTGATGCTACTTTATGATGATAAACGACTGTGTGTTTGTCAGTACCGAGAGACATCCGGTTTTAGGCGAGCACCTCTGTACAAAAAGCGACGAGATTTTGTGAATTTCAGGGTCAGTACTGGTAATAAGGCATTTTTCGAATATCAAATAAACATGCTTGAAAACTAATACTAAAATTCCACACTAATGCCCTTTCTTAATAAAAATTCGTATAAGATGCCATTACATTTTAATTATGTACAGTCTGATTGGTTTTACATGTCCATAATATATTATACGAGGGATGTTTCCAAAGTTCTGGGAACTACATATAATTTTTATAATTTTGTTAATTTTCGTCAATATTACAATGTCGTTTTTCAACATAATCTCCATTTAACTAAATACACTTATCCCAACGATAAACTAATTATTTTAAGCCGTCCTCAAAGAAGTTTTTCGGTGTCTTGTCGGTCCACCTCTTTATGGCACGTTTTACGGCAGTTAAACTCTCAAATCGAACACCCCACGCCGTAAGGGTTTTTTCAAATCTGGGAACAGATGGTAATCACTGGGTGCAAGATCCGGGGAATAGGGTGGGTGCGGCAGCAATTCCCACAGTAAATCGTTCAAAACATCCTTCGTTTCTCTAGCGGTGTGTGGTCTTGCATTATCCTGTTGCAATAACGGACGCTTATGCAACTTTCCAGGCCGTTTTTGACTAGTCCTGTCGCAATGGTCCGGATAATAAATTTGAGTAATATTCTGCATTAATTGTAGTACCTCTCGGCAGTTAATTCATGAAAATAATCCCTTCGCAATCCCAGAATATAGTAAGCATTACCTTTCCAACAGACGAAACTGCACGCGCCTTAAGTGGAGGCCCTTTTTCAGGTTTGCGCCATTCTTTGGATTGACTTTTCGTCTCAGGATTGAAATAAGGAATCCACGTTTCGTCAGTGGATATTATTCGTTGCCAAAATTCATCACCGTAACGGGTTAACAGCTCTTGAAGTTGACGACAAATATCGGACCTATTGAATTTCTGTTCTGGTCTCAACAACCTTGGCACCCAGCGCGCCGAAACGTTGCTAACGCCCAAACAATCATGCCAGATGTCGTGTACCTATCCCTAGGTGTACACTAATTTGACGAATAGTCATTCGCCTGTCGTCTTTCAGTAGGTTTTCGACGGCCGTAATGTTTCCTTCATTTACCGACGTGCTTGGCCGCCCACTGCGTGGATCGTCTTCTAGTGATGTTCTACCGGCTTTAAAACGATCGATCCACCGATAAACAGTAATTTTGGATTCTGTAGATTTACCAAATACTCCTTGCAGACGACTAATAATTTCTGACGTTTTCACATCTTCTTTCCACAAAAAGAAAATGATCGCTCTTTGAGATTTTGCCGCGTGTTCCATGGTTACAAAAACAGTGCTAATAAAACGCGTCTACATCAGTCGAATACCTGAATCAGACTGAACAGTGTTGCGCTAGATAGTTGCATAAACATGTCAAGACTTGTCTGGCATCAATAACATTGCGTAGAAGTCCTGCGTTATTTAATTATAGCACCAATTCCCAGAATATTGGAAACACCCATCGTATATATATTAGTAGATAGATAGATAGATGTTATAGAAAATGGATAAAAAATTTGAAAATCAAAAATAGTCTATGCTATGAATGCTTAATGGAAAAAAAATGGCACAGAAACTTAAGTTCCTTTTTTAATACCTATACCAGTTGAATATTGCAAATTATCGCCTTATTTGTGCTTTGCCGACTTAGGATAAAATACCAGATGCCATTGTTGCGGAGGAGAATTAGTTGGTATTTCCCAATATAATTATTCCGGAACAATCTGGAGTCGTACAAGGACGATGAACCGAAACGAATTTTCCTATTTGCCTGTATTTTATTTTTGATTCAACTGAAAACGGACTTAAAGTAGATGCCGTTTACTCGAACTTTCGCAAGGTTTTCGACTTTAAGTTGAGCACAACTCTAGAAATTAAAAACTTTCGGAATCTTTGGCAAACTTTGGCCATGGTTCAAGTCTTATTTGTTTAATGATGTGCAAATTGTGCTCGTGGGTTCCAGCTAGTCTCATCTCTTTTATTACCTACCTCAAGTGTTCCTCAGGGAAGACATTTGGGCCTGATATTATTCTTACTTTTTATCAATGACAAGAGCACCATATAAATCTTTCTTTCTTCTCTTTCCTAACAATTTAAAACTCTATGCGTCAGCTTCTTCTGCATTTGACTGCTTACTTCTTAAACGGATCTTAAAGCGGTTTCTGCCTGGTATAAAGATAACGCATACATAAGTATTGAAAAGTGTGAAACTATCTGTCTCATTAAAAGGAAGACGGTTCTATTCATATTATATCGAGGGTTATTTTCTTGGGAGAGTGAAAATTATCAGACATTTCAGTGTCCTTTTTGATTCAGCTTTAACCTTTTCCTCCCATATTGACAACCTAATTTACAAAAACAATAGGTCGTGCGATTTTGTGCAGCGTCAGATGCGAGATTTCAGTGTCATTGCCATCAACTGCACCAAAGTTAAGTGAAATCTACTCTTGAATATTGCTGAACTATTGAGAATTCACATACAGACATTTTCTTAACAGAAGAGGGAAAATTATCTTTTGTTTTCACTTCAGAGTCTTGCAACTTTTGAACTTTTAATCATTGTCTGCACGGGATGAAGTATCTTTGTTCAACATGATAGAATGCATGCCTCTTCTTTCGTGGGCTAGAATACGTGTACCTAGACTAGAGGTTTTATTGACGTTGCGCCATGAAGACGTTAGGTATTGTAAATCTTGAACTGTGATCAGAAAAATGAAAACATGCCCACGTGAGGAGATCATTTGAACCTCTTTAGCTTTAGATTTATTACGAAGATTTGTAACAGGTGATGCAAACTAGCTTCATCATTATGTTCCTGAACCCAAACGGAAATTCCAACAGTAAATATATCCTGGTAGCTGTCTCTCTCTCTCTCTCTCAAAGAAAGTCAAGATACTTCTCTCAATAAGGTAATGGTTGCGATTAGGATTCGAAGGTGTAATTTTCAACATCGTTCAAATGTTTAATAGTCTGGAGTTATCCATAAAATAGGTTCCTTCCATCATGATGACGTGGCTTCTCAAACTAGTTAAGCTATTCAAAAAAAATTACTAATTGAAACAGGTTGTGTGTCATGGCTAGATACCGTATCTAGCCCAAAGTGACTCCCACTTACTCCCCTAACTCAAATTTGCTGGAAAAGGTTTCGGTTCTGTGCAAAATTTGTACCAGTAATGGAGCACTTGAAGAAATTGTACAAAAATTTGTAGCATTTGAAATATCACTTTCCATCAAACCATCTTCGCAATTTTCTACAAATACGTAGTAAATTTGATAACATCCTCATCAAAAATCAAATGAAAAGGGTAACTTAGTTAAATGACAAGTTGTATTTTTATAATAAGTACTGTTTTGATTATAAGAAGCCTGCAACATAATTTTCACCTATGTTAATCGTCTCATACGATTAGCAGGTATCCTGTTTTCGTATTAATATATCACTTGATTGGCTAGCCACTGTAGCATGACCATTTTGACGTCGTTATGATCATATTTTTTAGCACGTACCCCTTTTAAATTATGATCATTGCAGCGTTACCAGTTTACGTTTGTTTGTTTGTATAATAAATAGTTCGGATCATTAAAAATGCCGCAGTATACAATTAACATGTCTTTAATCTTGTAATATTAATTTGAAAACATCTTTGGAATCTTACGAACTGAATTATTTATTTACAAGGAATTGGTGCATATGTAGACAGACAGTCCGTTTTAGAAAAAGCTAACTCTGCTTTAGTGTTAAAGACATTTACCCACCAAGTTGAGCGTTTATTAAATATTCTAACTACAGTTACACATGCTAGCACATGTATACTACTTGAAAACAAACTGAATTTTCACCGGGCTGACGCGATGTACTAAATTCACTTGTGAATCAACTAGATGTGTACGATCTGTCTCCCGATTCCTATACACCAGGAATTGACAATTCTATTAATGTGGTTGCGTATGTAGGTAGATAGTTTGTTAGAAAAAGCTAATTCTGTTTTAGTGTTAAAAGCATTTACCCACCAAGTTGAGCGTTTATTAAATATCTTAACTACAGTTATATGTGGTAGTACATATATTACCTAGTCAAGTCATAAATACTGGTACACAGAAAAATCGACGCCAAATGAAAACGAATTAATATTTTAAAAATGGTAGTCCAGATCTCAACCTGTTGTAATACAACGGGTTGAGGTCTGGACTACCAGCTAGCCAATCATCCGTTGATATGATGTCCGCGACGTTGTTTTTGAGCCACGGTTGAGTCGTTTTTGCTTTGTGAGCTGGAGCTGAGTCTTGCTGGAAAGTCCGTAACTTATTGGTGAATATTGATTGGTTGAGAGGTTTCACAATGGGTTCCAAGAAGGTCGATTGATATACTTTGGTCGATGTTTTTACTTCTTTCTCGCAAAAATGGAGCTTGTTAACGCCATCGTAGCTCACTCCCCCACCATACCATTACAGAGGATGGTGGCCTCTTTGAACCCTCTGGATGAATTGGGATGCTTCTCTGGATGAGCGAGCATACACACCATTGTTATGTTTATTGAACGATTCTTCTACGGTGAAGATTTTTTCGTCGGTAAACAGAATTTGTCTGTGAGCATTCTTCGCGTACCGGCTGAGTAACGCTTTCGATTTTCGCTTGCGTTTTTCCTTCAATGCGGCCGTGAGCAGGTGTCCAGTGTGTCGCTTGTACGCGCTGAGTCTCAAATCTTCTTCGATAATGCGAGACATGGATTTTTGCGAAATTTGGATTTCCCGCGACAAGATTTTCTGTTTTCGCAGCGGTTTTCGGTCGATTCGTTTCTTCATGGCTTTGATCGCTTTCGGAGTTCTCACGGTGCGCGGACGGCCGGATCTTTGACGGTGTCGTACTCCACCAGTATACTCAAACAACTTCACAGCACGATATACAAAATTTGGAGTGATCCCAAGTGGTCGCAACGTCCTAAAGATATCGCTTTTTTCCATGTTGCATTTTAGTAGGCGCACACTACAACAATACGATTTTCGATGTCGCCCCATTCCATGATTGTAAACAATTAATGTTAAAAACTTTTTACGTCACAACGAAGCCTAAATGTCAGCTGTCAAATCGCGATCAATACGAAATGGATGCGCCCAGTGTTGCATTTGTAATAAGTGCGTTCAGTTGTGTACCAGTATTTATGACTTGACTAGGTATATTACTTGAAAAACTGAATTTTCACCGGGCTGACGCGATGTACTAAATTCACTTGTGATTTAACTAGGCGTTCACGACTTGACTCCCGATTCCGATACGCCAAGAATTGGCAATTATATTTATGCCGTTGTGTATGTAGATAGACAGTCTGTTAGAAAAAGCTAACTCTGTTTTAGTGTTAAAAACATTTACCAACCAAGTTAGGCATTTATTAAATATCTTAATTACAGTTACACGTGCTAGCACATATATTATATTACATGAAAACGAACTGAATTTTCACCGGGCTGACGCGATGTACTAAATTCACTTTGAGATTCCGATACGGCAAGAATTGACAATTCTATTTATGTGATTGATGTCTTTGCATATTAAATATTCATATTGAAATTCTATATTTATATGACTGCATAAGACAAGACGCCCAATATCTCTTAGATCTACCTAATTACTCATCATATTTGAATAAAAAGTAAAAAGTGTATACATCTAGTGAAAGTCTTAATAATACATTTCCCAAAATATATCGGGGCGCGGCGAAATAACTCAAATTAATTTGAATTCCTCGAATGGTTTCTGTGTCTATATTTAATATCTAAAAGTCGACACTTAATTTTTCAACAATCTACAAATGTAACAAATGAAGGCGCAAGTCGGATGTCTTTCACGCTCGCTGTAGTCCAGGCAAGTCGGACGATGTTCCTACCGAATTATCCTTTGATACCGCCCGGTCCATTAAACTCGCGGGAACTCGAGAAAGAGGCGCTTCTTAACAATATTATTTATCACTTTAGGTGGCAATAAATAATAACCGAAATTAAGTGTGAGTCGTAAATAAACGACACGTTAAAAAATCCTTCTATTCCACCGGGAACATTGGCGAGAATATTCTTCCGCAAAAGAGGTAATTAATCCGTCTATTAGCGCTCGTCTCTGTTTATTACGTCCCTGTTCGGGATGTTTACTTTTTCGAAGTAAGTAATGATGCGTTCTAGGTTAAATTTGCGGTTGGAGTTGAGCGATGTACGATGGGCGGCCCTTTTATACTTGTTTCTTTAAGAAGCTTCTTTACGTCTAATGAAACAAGAGTCGCTGCCAAATGTTTAGATTGTACTAATGGAAATATTTAGATTACGCTTATAGACGAGTTTGTGCGATGGCTGTCTATTAAAATTTTAATTGCTCTTATATATTTTATTTATGTTGTAGCTATTGCGATTCTTTTCTTCCTATTTGCAAATCAATGGAGCAAGTGCTTCTCGTTAAGACTATTTATATGCAGTTTGTATAAACAACGGATGAAGTTTAAGACGCAGTAATAACTGGCCAGAACATTTGCTTAAAATAATTTTGACAAATAAATAATTTTTAACTATTAAAAGATACTTTCCATATCTGTACTTCGAAAAACTTAATACAAATAAAAGAAGTTATATTATCATGGTTTAGAATCAGTATACGAGGTGTGGCAATTAAATAACGAGACTGACGTGAGAAATGCTATTTATTGCAAATAAACTTGCATTTAACTGTTATTCCCTTCAACATAACAGTCGAACTGAAAAGTCCCCGGTCTACCATAGTAAAACACAGTTTTTTGGTGAAATTCGATTTTATTATTCAACATAGTTGCCTTCGAGGGCGATACACCGATTATAGCGTTCTTCCAACTCTTCGATACCATTTTTGTAGTACGAATTGTCTTTAGCCTCGAAATAGGCCTCAGTTTCGGCGATCACCTCTTCATCCCTGCTAAATTTCTTCCCGGCGAGCACTCTCTTGAGGTCTGCAAACAGGAAATAGTCGCTGGGGGCCACATCTGGAGAGTACGGTGGATGGGGAAGTAATTCGAAACACAATTCACTTAATTTGGCCATTGTTTTCATTGATTTGTGACACGGTGCATTGTCTTGGTGAAACAGCACTTTCTTCTTCTTCATATGGGGCCGTTTTTTTTCGATTTCGTTATTCAAAAGGTCCAATAATGCTGTATAATAGTAGCTGTTGATGGACTGGCCCTTTTTAAGATAATCTATGAAAATTATTCCATGCGCATCCCAAAAAACTGACGCCATAACTTTTCCAGCTGGACTCTGGAGTGTAGTGATGAATCCATGTTTCATCCATTGTCACATATCGATGCAAAAACTCGATTTAACAGCTTCAAACACAGCTCAGAATCATCAACTCGTTGTTGTCTTTGATCGAATGTGAGCTCGCGCGGCACCCATTTTGCACAGAGCTTCCGCATGCCCAAATATTCATGCACGATGTGTCCAACACGTTCCTTTGGTCGTCCACTGCGTTCGCCGTCTTCGGTGCTCATTTCACCACGTTTAAACTTAGCATACCAATCAATTATGGTTGATTTTCCTGGCACAGAGTCCGGAAACTCCTCATCAAGCCATGCTTTTGCTTCAACGGTATTTTTTCCCTTCAAAAAGCAGTACTTTATCAGCACACGAAATTCTTTATTTCCATTTTTTTAAATAACAAAAGTAGCTTCACTCTTAACGCAATATCTCCGGGGACGTTTCAGCCGACCTGGTACTCTTCTTCCCTATCTGTACGCCGCTGTATAAATATCTGTCATTATTCAAAACAATGTTGTAGTTCATCAGTTGTCAGCCTCTTCTACAACTCTGCCGGTTTTGCTATTACATATATGTACAACAGCCTGAAAATATGTTCCCTTTAATACAATTTTTACTTTTGGATACAGGTAGAAGTCACATGGTGTTAAATCTGGCGAATGCGGAGGATGATCAAGTACAACGATGCACTTGCCCGTTAAAAACTGCATTGTGAGTTGATGCGTTGTGTTGGTGCAAAATCTACAAATTGTTCTTTCACAAATCTGGTCTTTTTTTCCTTACTCCTTCCCTCGACTTTGTAGTATTTCTGAATAACGGTTTGATCGTTAGGCATCCAGTCATGATACCACCCTTAACATCAAGCATTGCCTCCAATTTCGATTTATTAGTTTGCGCTTTTTCTCGCGCACGTGACATAATATTATCACCAAACATCTTCTGTAACATTTGTTAACATTCCGTTGGCGATTTTTTTAATTCGACAAGGAATTTCAGGTTAATTCGCTGCTCGATTTTTATGTCAACCATTATCACGGCACTACTAAGTAACAGTGTCCTTTACAATTAAAGCTCGAAAGTAGACTAAGGTAGACAGAGAGACGAAACTATGGATTATTGCTTGGAAAGTATCAAAGCCAATGACATTCCAATTACAGCCTAGTCTGATGCCGCTGCGCGATGGAAGGAATTTTATTAGTTATTTAATTGCCATGCAATATTACTTTCATTTAACCTAGACATCTAACTTTCATTCACAACTCATTAAACCTAAGAACTAATTGCTTTGACAAACATTTTCTATAACATGCTTTTTATTTATTTTATACATGAGATGTTTTTGTTTTTTATTAGAAAATGTTTAGCAGGATTTGTATTTGCGAATGAAACAACTGAACTAAGCTTAATTGGAATAATATATTTTAAGTTATCAAAAAGAGTTATAAGTACATCATTCTTAAAAATAAAAAATAATATTAACTTAAAATGGCTTTCAATTCTTTGGCAAAACAAAATAATTAAATCTTAAATAATAGTAAGAAAAACAATTCAAACTAGTTTTTGGAAGCGCAATTTGATCAAAAATTCTGCAGTCAGGTTAACCTGACTGAAATTAATTAAATTAATCAAAACCTGCAGTCAGGTTAACCTGATTAATTAATTTAATTGTTTTCAGGCAGGTAAACCTGACTGCAGGTTTTAATTAAATATTACATCTGTTTCTATAATGCGATTTACGGCATATTAAAGGACTCGAAGTTATACTGTCAGGTGGCCTAATTGGTGAGGCAGTCGTCTAGAAAACGACAGATAGAGGTTCGAGTCCTTCACCAGCAGAAAATAATAATTTTCATCAAAGAAAAGAATTATTCGTATATTACACGCATTGCTACATTTACACGTAACAGGTGGCGCAAAAGTAATGTCGTAAATTGAATTGGCTGCCATTTTTGCAGATGACGTCAAATGTTACTGTGCTTTGACATTTATGATGTAGATATATAGAGAATTAGTTGTCAACAAGCCATGGAGTGATACACAGCTCAAGAAACTGAAATTATTGTTATCGCTTATGTGACAAATTTTCAGACTTTCGTTTTAGCGCAGCGTGAATTTCGACGTCGTTTTTCTCGTAGTCGTGTTCCATATGCTCGAACAATTTTTTTGAGCGCCTCGTGCAAAGTTGCTGCATTGCAAGAAGTGGCCGGCCACTATTGTTGGCTTGCAACAGGACGGAGCAAGCGCAATACACAGCAATTAGGGCAACGTTTCAATGAATTTTGATGAAAAATTTGAAAAGGTTTCCCTACAAAGTGCAAACTGTTCATGAATTGCTGCCTGCTGACCGTCGGGCAAGGTTAATTTACAGCCATATTCTGTTAAATTTTGGAGATTTGTATCAAAAACTTGCCATCCATTTCCACTTAAGTGGTTATGTTAACTAACAGCAAAACTTCTACCTTTGCCACAACAAACCACAACCTTGCAAGTCTTGAAAGCTAACATTGAAGAAGAAATCGCCAATTTGGAGCCAGATGTTTTGCGAGCAACAATTCAAAACGCTGTAAAACGAGCGTAATTATGCATCAACTCAGGAGGTGGTCATTTGAGCGATATAATTTTTTCCAAATAATGTCATGAATTTTACACTTTCGAATAAAATTTGTATGAACACAGAGCTCTTTTTTTTCATTTATAACAAAATTGCAGCCAGTTCAAATTATGACATTACTTTTGCGCCACCCGTTATATAAAATTTCCACAAATCACTGTTATGTTATGAATCAAACATGCTCCGAATGCCAAAGTTTTGTTTACATAACAAGTTATAAAGACCGTTCTACATGAACTCGGTAGATATATTTTCCTGAACATCGTAAAGTTTGTTGTGGTAGTAATGGTACATTATGGGATATAAAGCCCCGGAGGTTCAATTTAAAATAAAACATTATTTTTATGCCTATTTTTGTATATTTCAAATAAAGTATAAATAATAATAATGCATTCGTTATAAAAGCTGACAAATTACTTTTAAAATGAACCCTTTTCCTCATAATCTTCCTAAATTATGAGCTTACCTTCTCTCGACTAGATATACGACATGTGTACGTTATTAATTTAAGCCGGTTGTTTTCACAATTCATCAAATCATAACTAATACTTTCTTCAACATAATAACATTAACTCATACAGATCACAAAACCAAAAATAATCCCTGACTGTACGTAATTGGTTTCCGTTTTCTAACCTTGTTTGTGTGTGTCGAATCCGGCTGGTCGACCGTCTAAAATAAATACGCAGCCGGTCCAATAAATATATTTCTGCGTTCACGGATGTGCATACACATAAAGTACCGTTTTCAAAATTAATATGGTCGCATCACAAGCGGACAGATATTTTGAAAAGTCAACACAAACATCGATAAATTTCGTAGACGGGTGCTCTGTGAAATGGTAAAGTTGTTTTTCCGCTACAAAAAACAACCGATACGCGAGTGTGTATGTGTAGTGTGAGTGCTAGACCACTTCAAGAGGTGTAGAAATAATATCAAAAGGAACGGTAATAAAGACATATACTGGCAGTTAAACGCACACGTGTCGCGTTTGACGCATACACAAAACGCCAACACAGTCTCGTATCTTCTCTAGGACGCTCCTCGAATGTGCTTTAACAGTGGCGTCTGAAGCACTAATTCAGGTCGTAAAACACAAATTGTGTCCGCTTGCGTACGGGTAGGTTATGTCATAGCCGTATTAAAAACAGGAAGGAAGAGACATGCTGTTTTTCATGTTTCAATATTTTTGTTATTCCAAGAAATTCTAATAAAAATCTAATTAAGTATATTTACTCTTAGTTTCATAATGAATTGAGTCACTAAATTTATGGTTTTTACTCTTTTTTAAACCGCGTTTTGAAACGTCAAAATCTAACTAGAAGTATCTTATAAAGTTGCCAAATGCCCAGACTTTTTTTGTTTGAAACATTCTGCGACGTCGTCCATTTCCTAATTGTTAGTAAGAAGCTGGGTTCATAAGTCCATGGCAAGAAAATTCAGAAAAGATGATTGAAAATTACGCTTATTTTTCAAGCTTTTATAAGCATATAAGTGACAACTGAATCAGCTTCCTGAAATCTAGGGTTCCTTATTCGGTCCTGCTAGAGTTTTAGTAACCTACACACTATGAAGATTCTTTACTGTTCTTTTGTTCGGTCAAAAATGGAATACGCTTCAGTAGTGAGGTACCCACACTATCATTACCAGCAGTTACTTCTGGAACGTGTTCAGAAAAGATTTACGAAGTATTTATCTTATTGGATTGATAGACATTATCCTGCCTTTGTTTGTTTGTATATGAAGGTCTACTTGCTAATTATAATTTAAAATCCCTTTGTATACGCAAAGAGAAAGTTAGTGGTGGTTTTCTTTTTAAATTAAATAATAATTTTATTGATTCTACTAATAATTTTCGAACCTAGATTTGATTTCGTCGACAACTTTTTTAATACCCGGGGCAAGAACCAATGTTTTTTTACAAGGCTCCACTGGTACATTGTACATATGTGCAGAAGCGCCAATGAACTACACTTGGATAACTTTCTAATACAGCATTAATCAACAGAGACCGTCCTGTTTGGCTGGATGCTTTTCTTGCTTTTTGTATTAAATTAACTGCACTTGTTATTTTTAATTTTAGTAATATATGCTGTAATTGGATTGTTATCTGTTGGGTATTAAAGATTATTAATATTATATACCCTGCTACCTGGATACATTTGAACTAGCAATGTCTCTATGCCTTGATGAAATTAAGAATTCTTAAGTTTGTTGAAATAAGCATCCGCAATATCTTTAACATCGTTCTCTTGAAAATTTCTGACTTGTTTAGGCCTGGAAAAAGGTGGTAAACTGGCAGTGGCGAATGATGCTGGTGCGGTAGCATATCGATGACTGTTTCGTTAATTTTTGACATAGCATCATGTCATGCGCTTTTTCAACAAATTCCGTTATAGTTGCAGATGTCGTATTTTTATTGGGTGCTGCATTTCTAACGGTTGTACGACCATATTTGAACGTACGAAAGATAATGGTAAATGGACGAAATAATATATTAGAATCATAAAAGAATTATAACAAATTATAAAAAATTAAAAAGAATTATAAAGGATTGTAAAGGATTATAAAGAATTATATAGAATTGTAAAGGATTGTAAATAATTATAAAGAATGAACTGAAGAACACAATATAAAGACTTCTTCAGGTTGTTCCTTATCTCATTGTGAATATTTGAAGAGACAACTTGCTGAAGCACAAAAACAATCTGAAATTGCACCATCTATCTGTCATTCCACGAACTTTTCCGCTCACCTCCGTATCTCTTTTTGATGTAGTCGTTATTGTTCATTGTTTCTTTCCCATAAGCTCTTTTCATTTCCTTTCTGTTTACTTGCCAGTTTAACTACTTTCGTACCTTGTACATAGAACGTGGTAACGTGACGAGAAATACAAAATGACTTTAGCATTCAGAAATCACAATCTGTTCTAACAGTCAAGTATTCACTTGTTCTCTTCCGTGTAAAAGAATTTATTTTATTTAAAAAATCTTTCTTATGTAGTTGCTTGCTTTCTTCCGATTAAAAGAATTTGTCTTATTTAAAAACCTCTTTTGTTAACATCTTAATAAAATAAGGGAAAACTGCTAAGAGTAAGAATAAGAGTTAAACTGCTATTTAAACATTTATTGCATAATATATTGGGTTGGCAACTAAGTACTTTCGGTTTTGTAGTATAAAATAAAACACTTTTTTTTAAACAAAGAATATTATATTATTATATATATATATATATATATATATATTATATATTTTCCATTTTGCTCAATGACCTTTTGCCATCTTTCTTTCAGCTGCATGATTCCGCGCTCATAAAATTTCTGATTCGTATCAGCAAAAAAGCTGAACCAGGTGCGAATGAAGGTCATCGTCATTTGTGAAAATTTTAACATTCAAAGAATTATGTAAACTTCGAAATAAGTGATAATCAGATAGTGCTAGATCAGGGCTGTATGGGGGATATGGCATCACTTCCCAGACAAGCTCCAATAGTTTCCCACGAGTTGCCAAAGATGTGTGAGGCCTTGCATTATCTTGGTGGAAAATTACACCTTTACGATTTGACAATTCTGGCCGTTTTTCTTTGATTGCTTCATCCAGTTTTATTAATTGTTGACAGTAAACATCAGAATTGATCGTTTGGTTCCTTGGAAGCAGCTCAAAAAACACAACACCTTTGTAATCCCACCAAACTGACAGCATGATCTTTTTTGGATGCAATTCAGCTTTCGATGTGGTTTTATCTGGTTTATCGTGTTTGCTCCATGATCGTTTTCGAACTATGTTACTGTACAGGACCCATTTTTCATCACCAGTGATGATTCTTTTTAAGAAAGGGTCGTTTTCATTTCGTCTAAGGTGTATATCGCAAAAGTTGATTCTTTGTGTTAAATGAATTTCTTTCAATTCGTGAGGTACCCAAATATCAAGCTTCTTAACTAGCCCAAGACATTTTAAATGTTTTTCGATTGTTGTGTGCGATACATGTAGCCTCTCCGCAACCTCTCGAACAGTTATATGACGATCCTCTTCAATTATGACTTTGATTTGGTCATCATCATCTTCAGTAGGCCGACCAGAACGTTGCTCATCTTTGAGGGAAAAATCTCCAGAACGGAATTTTTTATACCAATTCTGACACGTGCGCTCTGTTATGCAATTAGCACCATAAACTTCACATATCTTTTTATGAGCCGCAGCAGCTTTCTTTCCTTTGCGGAAATAAAATAGTAAAATATGTCGAAAATGTTCGTTTCTGCACTCCATTTAAAATTAACCCACAACTAATAGCTTTAATAAAAATCACGCACTACTTGCTTCTGAAGTTACGTAAATGTGACTAGTATCACGCGACAAGCGGTAAAGTACAGCACTAACATACGTTATACAAAAAATAAAGCAACGATCTCTATCAGTAAAAATCGAAAGTACTTAGTTGCCAACCCAATAGTTTTAATATATTAGTGTACATATTAATTCGTGCTTCCTTTCATCTTGAGCAAACGTAGCGACCTGAAATTCTTTTCTTAATCTTTATGTCAATTTCCAGTGAAATTCTGAAAAAGTAACTTATTTTACCTATTTAATGATGTATTATGATTCAAATACATATGCTACTGTTGTCTGGAAAGCGGCGGAAGTCATTATACAGCCGAAACTGACCCCATAGAATGACATCATATTATCCTATTTCACCCAACAATTGCAAAATCTTTCGAAAAGCCACTCTTTGACTGTTTATAATTTTAGGGTGACAACTGTAGGTGTACCACAAAAACAGTCTCTGACGGTTCCACCTGCCTGTCATTTCATAGACTTTTCAGTCAAACCCCGTATACATAGAAAAATTATAAAAATAGTAATATTTGCTTTTAATTCTTAAGATATCGTAAAGAATAAAACCCATGTCTTGTAATGTTCTGCTATATTGGGACATCTTCTGTGGTAAGCGGAAACCAAGTTATTGCTAAAGCACAAATAGAAAATCCGTTATCTTAATGTTGCTGTCATTAAAAGTTTCGCATAACAATGGCTTATCGCGTAGCGCAACAATGTTTGTTAATTTATGCGACGAAGTACATAAAACAGCTCATTTAGGAATATGTATAACAAAGAAACTCCTGCACAAGACTATGTCTATACCTATCTACGTATATATTCAAACAACAAAGTAATCATCGCATTCGTCTCTAACACATGCACAATACAAAAGTTGAGACGTGCATAATGTTATTAATCGAACAGAACAGACGCATTATCTTGAGCGTACATACTTCCTACAAAATGCAGTGAGCAACAAAGTGCAACTGGAGGCACTCTCGGCAAAGTCATATTCTCGAGATTTAAGTTACCCGAGCATAAAAGTCAAGTGTATATTATGATGATCATTCCCTCTTGCTTCGTATTATCGCTGGCTTGTACGCGTAAGACGAAGAAAAGCAGGAGACGCATCATCGTTTCCTAAAGAAACAAGTCTTGTGACTTGTGAAGTGCCCGCCGTATCTCCGTGAATTCGCAATAACAACAATGTCACGTTTCTATATAACATTAACGACAATGCAGCCGTTGTTACGTATTTATATTATTGTCCTGTGTATGTGTATAATACACGGAATGTATCTTAAAGTACGTACAGTAACTATGTACACTATCATGATGATGATTAGGAAGTTGCAAGCATAGCTTCGTGCGTGTTCTTTTCGCTGATATTAAGAAATTTTATGAATGTACGTGTGTGTCCAGTTTGTGATATCTGAGAGACACCAAACACTTTCCACGACCGGAAATGATACCGTATACATTACAGCCTACACACTTAACACAATTCACCTTGCTCCTGGAGTAGGTTGTGCTTTAAACGATGCAGTTTTAGAAAAATGTAATGTACGTACAGTAATTAACAGTAGCAAGAAATTACGCGCAATAAAATAACATCTCTCTTGCACGACAGCAAGAAAGTACGAGTTAAATGTCGACTGGTACATTTTCTATTTATCTAATACAAAAATTAGTTGGAAAAACTTAAAAATCAACTAATTTTACGGGTACAGTTGGAGTTCTGATTCAATGCTAAAGGTAGTCAATAGATTAATAAGTCTATAGCTTCGTGGATGATAGTTCCCAGACTGACGAAAGAAGAAGTACTTTAGAAAGCTCATTCGCACTGATTCCAGCGCACCAACGGCGCATATTCAAGCTTGGACCTAACAAAGCTAAAATAGTGTGGAAATATGATGTCAGTTGATGAGAAAGATTTGGCGGTTCTAACACATGGATCAATAAGTCCCGAGACTAACAATGAAAACAACATTTTTTTTGCAAAATTTTTTTTTATTCATCAACATAATCACCTTTTAGGGTGATACAATGGTTCCAACGCTTTTCCAATTTTTCAATACCATGTTTATAAAAAAATTTATCTTTCGCTTCAAAATAAGCTTCAGTTTCAGCGATGACCTCCTCATTTGAGCCAAATCTTTTTCCCTGGAGCATTTTTTTAAGATCAGCAAAGAGCCAGTAGTCACTGGGGGCTAAATCTGGCGAATATGGGGGGTGAGGAAGCAGATCAAAACCCAATTCGTTCAATTTTGCCATTGTTTTCATCGACTTGTGGCAGGGTGCATTGTCTTGGTGAAAAAGGATTTTTTTTCTCTGCATGTGCGGTCGTTTTTTTTGCGATTTCCTCCTTCAAAAGCACCAGTAAGTGAATATAATAATCACTGTTGATCGATTTACCTTTTTCGAGGTAGTCAATGAAAATCACGCCATGTGTATCCCAAAAAACTGACGCCAGGACTTTGCCAGCTGACTGCTGCGTTTTCGGACGTTTCGGACGGCTTTCGCCAGCTGTGCGCCACTCAGATGACTCCCGCTTCGACTCTGGAGTGTAGTGGTGTATCCATGTTTCGTCCATGGTCACGTAACGACGCAAGAAATCTTTTTTGTTGCGAGTAAATAGCGATAAACAGCTTTCTGAATCATCGACTCGTTGCTGTTTTTGTTCCATCGAGAGCAATCGCGGCACCCACTTGGAAAAAACCTTTTTCATGCTCAATTTTTCATGAAGGATAGTAAATACACTTCCATATGATATCTGTGTCATCTCAGCAATCTCACGGAGCTTCACTTTACGATCTTTCATTATAATTTTTGTCACTTCACTCACATTTTCCGGTGTAACGGCTTCCACAGGTCTACCGGAGCGTTCCGCGTCATTTGTGTCGGTACGACCACGTTTAAACTCGGCAAACCACCGACAAATCGTTGCTTTTGATGGACGAGAGTCCGGGTAACATTTTTCAATCCATTGTTTTGCTTGCGTGGTGTTTTTACCCATTAAAAAACAATGTTTTATCAGAACACGAAACTCGGTATTTCCATTGTTTAAACAAACTACAAAACGACTTTACTCCAACCTCGATAACTCAGCTGTTTCTGGTCCGATCGACTTAAAATTTTGACGTTTCAAGCAAAGGTTAGTACTCTAGAAAGACGTGGTTACTGATTTACTACGAGCGCCATCTATGGGTTAGTCTCGGGACTTATTGATCCATGTGTTAATTATGAAACCCAAAATTTTTAATGCAGTATTATTGACGTGGATGTTGAATAATAGTTTTGATTCAAATGTGGTACCCGAATTGTTAATGACATGGCATTTTTCAAGTGTTCAAAGTGTAATTAAAGTAAATATAAGAACTTTTGTGAGTGAATGTGACATATTTACATTTAGAAATGTTCAAGCGAAATCTACTATCGGTGCACCAAGTCTGGATAGCATCCAACGGTTTTTGTTGATGTTTTTTATTGCGCGAAATATTTTCAAATATCTGTGAATAGTAATTTCTGATAGTCGGAAACTTCAAGGCCGTTTATAAAAACCAAAAGCAAAAATGGTTCGAAGTTTGGCCTTTCCGAATGTTGAGTGAAAAATCTATGATTTTTGACTTATACGAGGGTAGCCGTTCATATTTCAGGAACTGGCAACACTGTTAGTGTTGCCTATGATTACATTGTGAAGTTTGTCATTTTTGATAATATATTTATCTTGACAGTTTTTTCTATTGTTGACAGTAACTTGAAAATTTTATGTCAGCGAAAAAGTGGAATTAACTCGCAAACATTTTCGTGCAATTATTTTTCATAACTTTCGGCGTGGATTATCTCAACCAGAATGCATCGACGAATTGAATTGTTTATATTGTGATGAAGCACCATAGAAAACTACAATATATCGTTGGTATAGTGAATTCAAACTTAAATTTCGTGAAGGTCGTCCCACAAACGTTGTTGTGTCGGAAAACATTAAGCAGTGTCTGAATTGATAATGCAAGACCGGCATGTGACATACCGTGAGATCGAGGCATCTCCAGGTATTAGTAACACCATCGTGCATATGATCCTGCATGAACATTTAGCCGTTAAGAAGCTATGTTCACGTTGGGTACCACATAATTTGACAACCTCTCAAAAAAGGACTAGCGTCGATTGTTGCCAAAAAGTGCACAAAAAATACAATGGCGGTGCTTCAAAGAACATTCATAAAGTTGTCACAGGTGATGAATCTTGGATCTATACGTATGAGCCCGATAGTAGACAGCAGTCAACTGTGTGGGCATTCCAAGATGAGCTAAAACCAACAGAAGTTGTTCGCACTCAAACCACATCAAAACAAACGGTCGCCTGTTTTCTTCGGAAAAACCATTCACGCTGCAGCCGTGCCTTTAAAGAGTTGTAGAGCGGTCAATTCTGAATGCTGCACCACTATTTGTTTGTCAAAAGTTTTCGAAGAAATAAGGAAAACAAACCGAAAAGGACAGATCATTCCCCAACATGACAATCCGAGCTCTCACAGGTCGGTTCAAACAATTGAATATTTGACCAGGCAAAACATTGAATTGATGAGCCATCTGCCGTATGGCCCTGATGTAGCACCCCGTGATTTATCTTTGTTCCCACACGTGAAGAATAAACTTCGTGGTCAACGGTTTTCTAAACCGGAAGAGGTAGCTGAGGCATTCAAAACTCATATTTTGGAGATACCGCCTTCACAGAGGCAGCAATGCTTTTCGGATTGGTTTAAACGAATGCAAAAGTGCATTGATTTTCAAGAAGAATATTTTGAAAAGCAATAAAACTATTTTCGAAAATAAGAATTTTTTTTGTTTGCCATTCCCGAAATATAAACGGCTACCCTCGTATAGTAGACGTAGTTAGCTCCATAAGCTTTATTTTGCTGAAATCATGTAACATCACCTTATAAATCACCAAATAATGAACGAAATGAAGTCAAATTGGACACAAAAGCAGAAAAATGTTATCGCTATTGAATATTATTAAGCATTATTAACTATTTTTTGCAAATATAGGTAGATTTTTTTCTAGTCTTCCTCGTATAATGTAAAAACATTTCCACCGAAATGCATTTTATTGAACCAACTTAACTCAGTAGTAAGTTACTGGCTTATTACCCTGAGCTTCTTCTTAGTTTCTCATCTCGTTTGAGGTGGAATCCCACAACCATATTTGCCGATGACCAATTAGCTGGCGTTAAGCACTTGTAGTTGAATTATTATTATTATTACAAAGAATAATTAGAAACATTTTTAATTCAATTCTTTTTTATTTTTATTGCGACTTCGTTCATATCTCTACAACATCATCGCAACAATTTCAAAGTTTAACCTTTTCTTAGTTCCTTTAAAAGAATAGTTAAAAAATTAGGAAAATAATAACCAAAATGTGACAGTCTTTTTGGAAACAGTTAGTCACACGTTGAAACTTAAATATCGTGAAAGAAATAAATCGAAATTACTTTGATATTTTGATTCGGCTTTGTCTTCGACATCCAAGGAAACCCGTCGCATACATACTGATTCGATTTATATGAAAGTTTGGTTGTTAAGTTTGGTGAGAGTGTACGTATGTGTCTCTGTGTTTGTGTGTGTGCAAAGCGGGGGCGGAAAGGTGGTGTAGAAAATGGAATGCCGTAAAAATTTAATCTCGCAATGCGCAAATGAAATAAATTCCGAGGGCAAAAGGAAAAATAAATCGAGGAAAAAGGTGGAAAACAGAATGTGATAAGAAGGACAGAGAACAATCCGCAAATTATTTTAGGAGTGGGCATACTTGATGTTCGCGGCTAGAATATCAAGCAGGTAGATGTACAGGGATCTAATTTATTTCGAATACACCCTCGTCCAAACAAAGGTGGCAGTTTGTGTATCGTTTGTGTTTCTTTTTATATACGTACACGTATATATAAATGGATAAAGAAGACTAGAAACGGTAAAAGAAGAAACAAATTTTGTATACACTACCGAATACTTATAGTAGCATTGTTTTCTTTCATCCAGTTTTTTGGGTAGGTATTTTGAATTGCAAAATAAATAGTTTATTTTGTGCGAATGTTGGCTACTTCAAGTACATTATCTTCATCTTCGTTTGTTTCTATCGTACTATAAAATATACGAGGATAGTTTAACAAGTAGTGAGAATGACACATAGGTGGTGCTCTAATTGGTAAAACAAATGCACTGTAATTTAGATTGCCTATTTATATGTTTACATTCCGATATTTAGATAAATCGGTTGATTAGTTTACTTTTGACAGCTGATTGAAGAAGAAGCAACACGTAGTTTTGTTAAAATGGAAAAAGCAGAGTATCGTGTATCGTGCGGTGATTAAATACTTCGTAATTAAGGGTATGAAAGCTACCGAAATGAAAGATGAGTTACGGGAAACATTAGGTGAATCTGCTCCATCATCCGCCACAATAAGTAGATGGGTAAATGAATTTAAACGTGGTAGAACAAGCCGCGTTGATGAAACGCGCTCTGGAGCACCCAAAATTGTGACTTCTAAGGAAATTATTATAAAAATCCATAATATTATTACGCAAGATCGACGACTCAAAGTGAGACAGATATCCGACATGGTAAACATTTCAACAGAACGCGTACACCACATTTCAACGAAAGAATTGGGCCTTTCCAAGCTTTCGGCAAGATGGGTGCAGCGATTGCTTACGACTGATCAAAAGTTCACTCGTTCGCGCATTTCCAATGAGTGTTTGGACCTTTATAAGCGGAATCTGGTTGATTTTGGTAGGCGATTTGTTACTTGCGACGAAACTTGGATACACTACAGTACACCCAAAACTAAACAACAGTCGAAACAGTGGTTAGAACGTGGTTCTGCACCTCCATAGAAAGCGAAAACCACTTTATCGGCAAACAAGGTGATGGCATCAATTTTTTGGGATTCAAAGGGCATTTTGCTCATTGATTACCTTCAGAAAGGTGCCACAATAAACGGACAATATTATGCAGAACTTCTACAAAAATTAAATGTTGAGATTCGTGCTAAACGGCCAGGAATGGCAAAGAAAAAGATTCCGTTTCACCAATAGAACGCTCCCTCGCATACCAGCACAGTTGCGATGTCCAAAATCCACGAGTTGCATTTCCAATTAGTACCGGATGCGCTTTATTCGCCGGGTCTAGCCCCTTCCGACTTCCACCTTTTTCCAAAATTGAAAACGGTACTAGGTGGAAAGAAATTTTCGTCTAACGACGAGCTTATCATCTTCGTAAATGAGTATTTTGCAAGCCTTCCGGAATCGCATTTTAGAGATGGCATAAGGGCATTGGAGCACCGTTGGAATAAATATATTGCTCTTTTAGAGGAATATATTGAAAAATGAAAATTATTCTGTATTTAAAAAATTCGTTTTTCTTTTCCATTCTCACCACTTGTCAAGCTATCCTCATATATTAAATTTTTATTAATAAAAATATATGAAAATAAGCTTTTGACAAATGGGTAAATATATTCAGATAGCTTACACATGTAGACATATATAGTATTATTTCAACATTTTTGTTTTTGTTAGTGTAAATATTAAAACTGCTTTATAGAGATCAGCTATTGCAAAAATTAATTTTTGCATTATAAAATCTCATAATTAAAAATTTAAAGTTCTGAAAAACAACCATTATTGTCCTTCAGTTTCATCTGGTTCTACGCTAGAGCTGAATGCTCATTATTCCTTGCTTTCACACAAAACACAAGACAATACTACACTAGCTTGAAGGGTTTCATTTTCTTTTGTTTAGTCTATCAAATTACGTACACTAGCGGATAACTTTGTCGGCTTTTCTCTACCTTGGAACACCCAAACAGACGACTGGCATTTATTTTCTAACTCGTATGAATAAATCCAAAATTCATCATTACTGATCTTGTGCACGAGTTTCCATCGTTGAAGCAATCTAGAGCTTTTTAACACCGATTCATCCTAGCTGCTTTCTATTCTTTGGCCAAGAGATGCGGTATCCAACGGGAAATTTTTTTACACACAATTCTTTATGCAAAATTTTTTGAATTGAAGTCTTGAAATCCCCAATAACGCTTCAATCTAGCGATATGTCACATGTAGATCTTCATTGATGGTCTTGCTCATAGCATCGACGGTTTCCTGCTCCTCAATCTTCGCGAAAAATAATCCGTCCACATTGAAATTCTCCATACCAACACATTCTTGTTGAGATAATTGTCTTCGAAAATTATAAAAAATTATTCCGCGAAAATGTTCTCGGCTTAATTCCATTTTTTACCTAACTTGTCATTTTTGACAGTTCGTTGTAGCTACAATACTATACGTGTCACACTGAAACTTTAGATATAAGTTAACTAAAGATGGAAGTTTGTTTTATTGCTCACATTAGATTAGTGGTGATGTCTATGTCCCACTATGCAAAACTTAAAAGATAACCCAAGTAGATCAAGAACAACAATATTAATATGCCGATGTAGTTTGACTATTTGCCAGGGTATCTTGATTTCCATTTTCTAGATAATTATATATTTTTACGAAAACGCCGGTAATATCATTCCGATACACCTGGTAAGTCTGTTTTTGTGTACTACTTCGTTGTAGACAATTACGTCTTTGGCGGCAAGAAATATTAAAAATGCCTGTAACTCATTTACTTAACATAATAACCATTTCAAGTGGTACATTTTTGTAACGGGATAAATAAACTCTTTTTAATGAAGTCATAGTCAACTACGAATGCTATTCAAAGAAAACAAAATTTTGGATCATAACACAAATAGACCAAATCCGATAAAAAATTACTTAAAACCAATTGATAGAGGACATATCTACATTACAACTTTCCCTTTTCGACTTTTCTCTAAATTCAATAATAAAATAGTTATATGAGGTTCAAGAAAATGGAGCAAATTAGTTTTCTATAGATATCTAAAGGCTGTTTCAAATTTCGCGGTTTTTTTAAAGAATAAATAAAACATATAACTTGCATTCACTTTCAAAAATCTGTTATTGGTAGCTGAAGTATCAGTTATGACATTAATATACGAAAAATAATATCTGCCAAATGGCATTCTCTTCCAGCTCCACAGACGTCTACTCTTTCGTTAAAATTTTCAATGACATTTTGATATAATTGAGGCTCTATCTCACCAATGACACGAATAATTTCGTCTTTCAAAGCAGGAATTGATTGTGGAATGTTTTTATAAACCTGACTTTTCACATATCCCAAAGAAAATAGTCTAACGGTGTCAAATTACATGATCTTGGTGGCCAATTAACATAACCGTTTCTTAAGATTACATGTCCAGGAAATTTTTCTCTCAATAAATCAATTGATTCGTGTGCAAGGTGTGGTGTAACGCCATCCTGTTGAAACCACATATCCTCTAGATCAATATTCATTCATTCAGGCCACAAAAATTCGGTTATCATCCGACAATATCGATTACCATTCACAGTTACAGCTTCACCAGCAGTATTTTCAAAGAAGTAAGGTCCAATTACACTACCTGGCCATAATGCACACCAAACAGTAACTCGTTAAGGA
The DNA here is from genome assembly GCA_031893035.1 of Dermolepida albohirtum. Taxonomy (NCBI): domain Eukaryota; kingdom Metazoa; phylum Arthropoda; class Insecta; order Coleoptera; family Scarabaeidae; genus Dermolepida; species Dermolepida albohirtum. Next base: position 307,665 of record JAVIWB010005154.1, read on the forward strand.
TGCATGGATTTCTCATATATAATTCGTGGATTTGCCTCACCCCAGATACCTCAATTTTGTTTATTAACATAGCCACCAAGTTCAAAATGTGCCTCATCGGAAAACATTATTTTTTGAGAAAAATCAGCAGGTTGTTAATTGATGAAATTGACTAATGAATGACGTTTTAAATGATCTCATGGCTTCAGTTCCTGTGTTATTTGAACCTTATATGCCTTAAGAGCTAAATCCTTGTGTAAAATACGCCATGTTGTTGATCCACTAAGTCCAAGTTGTTGTGATCGTCGTCTAATGGACATTTCAGGATCTTCAACAACACTTTCACGAACCAAGCCAATATTTTCTTGTGAACGACTACTACGACTGCATTTTTCACTTTTTTGATCTTCCACGAAACCGGTCTCTTGAAATTTTTTAATAATTCGAGCAATAGTGCTTTCAGATGGACGATTATGTAACCATAAAATTCACATAATTTTCTAAAAACTGTTTTCACAGAACGCTGATTTTCATAAAATAATTCAACAATTTGAACGCGTTTTTGTACCGTGTACGAAGCCATTTTTATAAATGTCATACATCACACTTTTTAAATGCTCACATACCCAGACAAATTCAGTACGCCATCTATATTTTATTTATTCTTAAAAAAAACAGCGCAATTTGAAATACTCTTTAGTAAGCTGTGAACTTTTGCTGAAATATGACAACAGCACCAACTTAAGTTCGTAAATCTACTGTTCTTTCTCCCATTTAACTAAATTTGTATCTGTTATAACTTCCGAGAAATGAACACCTGTATGTATAAATATATATATATATATATATATATATATATATATATATATATCGATCGTGTTCCCGCTAAGTTAATATGATATGTATCAGCCTTCCTTCAGCCATGACGAAGTAATTATTCGTATTATGTATAATTGTTTGTATGTAAGTACATCACACAACACGTAAAGCAAATATGCCTCGTCTTCCTCGCTAGTAATACATCACAAATACACTATGTACACATACTATAATTACAGCAACTGTAGTAGCAGAATTATTAGCATTGAATATGACGAGGAATCGGATCCGTGTTTGAAACATGCAGCCTAATCCTCCGAGAAGAAGCTCTTTCCACATCGCGTTTCTGCATTGTGTATATTTGTGGTAAAATAATTACCGGAGGAAAGTGGAACAACGAACATGTGTACATAGTATACACACTGCTGGCATACTCCTCTTATTTTCTCGTTACTTTTTTTATAGGTATCCATTTACATACTCGAGAGAAATGGGAAACGAACTACGAGATATTTCCTGTGTTGCTAAATGGTAATTGATAAAATACAGAATGAGAATCGTATAATACTCCGCGGTGGAATCTTTTGTGATTAATGCCTTGTTGGTTAATGCACACCATTAATGGCACACTTAGACATTGTTTAGATTAAACAGCGAATGGATATAAAAGAATGTTATTAACGGTAGTTCTTGCGATTGTTAAGAACGCAGTTGTTGTTGAGGTAATTGTAGATAGGTGAATGCATATGTATTTACGTATAAAATGTAGTTCACAGCCTGTACTAAGAAATCTATTAGTTACTCGTACGTTTAGTAGTGAACTGCGCTGAAAATTCATCGAAATTGAAATAAAAACCAAATCAGATCGAAAAGTTTTCTCATTGACCTTCTCTGAAACCTAAAAGATTTTAAGAAAAGAGGGCAAGAAAGACAAAAGAGTACAATGAAGACAATAGCGGGTAGTTAGGGTACATATATAAAATGCCAAACCAAATAATAACATGTAAAATTTACGAGGAAGGTCCAGAAAAAGAACGAGGTAAAGCAAGCTGCCATAGAAAGAAATATACAGTAGACAGACATAAGAACTGTATCCTAAAATAGAAATAGATTAGAAAGAAGGAACTAAACTCGATAGTTTTACTCCGAAAGACATAAGGGCATAGAAGTAATAGCAATGGCGCAGTATCAACCGCGCACAATCTGAGCTCGAATCCATAGATATATATGTGGGTTGTGCGAAAGGTTCCCAGCTTTGTGTTGAGGAAGTACAAGAAATCTACGTCATAGTTATAATAATAATCACAATAGTAATACTAATTTTTTCAAGTTAAATCCTTCATGCTCTCTCCATAATAATGACAATAACTAATAGTAATCGTATGAGATACAAAGCATGATGAAGTGTTTATCAACTTACTGTTTAATGATGTATAATCGCTCCACAGTGTCAGCCGTGTGCCATCTGAGCTTGAACTAATAGATACGTAGGTTGAGTGAAGTTTCACGACGTTAGCTGAGGAAGTTCAAGAAAAATCTATAACTAACAATTGATCTTAAAAGAAGAGTGCTAATGGTTTCGAACGCTAATCTTAATAACTGAAATTTAGTTAAGCAATTAATTCATCTGCTATATGGGTCTTAGTATATAATTCCTGTTCGATAAAATGGTTACCCATGAAATTGCACGATTTAGAACGAATCGTAGAAACATGACTAGACATAATTGTTACAATCCAAAAATTTGAAAGGATATTCCGATAGAACAACTTTATCCTTTAAGGAGGCAGGTAGATTATCCTAGATATTCAACCACTATTACAAAATATATTTGCACAAGGATACGTCGCTTATACGAGGATAGTTTGACAAGTAATGAGAATGACACATAGGTGGCGCTCTAATTGGTAAAACAAAAGCACTGTAATTTAGGTTGTCTATATATATGTTTACATTCCGATATTTAGATAAATCCGTTGATTAGTTTAATTTTGACAGCTGATTGGAAAAGAAGCAACACGTCGTTTTGTTAAGATAGAGAAAGCAGAGTATTGTGCGGTGATTAAATACTTCGTAATTAAGGGTATGAAAGCTACCGAAATAAAAGATGAGTTACGGGGAACATTAGGTGAATCTGCTCCATTATCCGCCACAATAAGTAGATGGGTAAATGAATTTAAAAGTGGTAGAACAAGCTGTGTTGATGAACCGCGCTCTGGTGCACCCAAAATCGTGACTTCTAAGGAAATGATTATAAAAATCCATAATATTATTACGCAAGAAGTTCAAAGTGAGAGAGATAGCAGACACAAATTATAATTTATTATTCACTTAAAAAGAAAGAGAAGGCAATTATATTGGACATTATTATTTTTCAACATAGCCTCTCTCCTTTTCAATACGTAGGCGCCATTGATCCTTCCGTATTCTTTGACAAAACATTCTTACGGCTACAGACGGACCCGCTTTCGAACAGCTACAACAACTTCTTCATTGGAACGAAACCCTTTGCCCCCTAAAAATTCTTTAAAATGCCCAAACATATGGAAGTTAGAGGGGGCGAGGTTCGAATTATAAGGGGTCCACTTTAGTACTCGGATTGTAGCCATGAACGGTTATATGAGAGCGCGTATTACCCTGCAAGAAGCAGACAAATTGCTGACTCTTTCTACGCTTGTTGCGGACCTTTCAGTAAATTAGAGTAAAAAAATAGATTTATAGTCTTCTATTCTGTTAAGAAATCAATGTGCAGAACAGAAGAAGAATGTAACCATATTTTTTTTCCTGCTGAAAAAGTAGTTTTTGCCATCTTTAGTTTGGGGGATGAAGGATGTCGCCACTATGATCGATATTTTTTTGGGGTTAAATAGTGTACCTAGATTTCATCAGTAGTGACAATAGACTGTAGAAAAGCATCACCATTTTCTTCCTATTGTGCCAACAATGCCTGAGCTACCTGCAATCGTGGTCACTTGTGTTCATCAGTTAGCTTTCGCGGAATCCAGACTATGTGCATACTTGCAGGTACCGAAGTAGCTTTTTGGTACAATTACCCACACTGCCAACACATAATACAGAGTGTAGACGCAATATTCCGCACTGTAATTCGCGATTCGTTTAAATCGTGTGCTAATCTGATCAGTTATTTCATCTGCTTTCATTATTTTTGGAAGTCCAGAATGTGGTTCATTCTCGGCCGTCTTTAGAAGATTTACTCTATTTATAAACACTAATGCTTGCCATTGTTCCCTCACCATACTGTCTTTTAAGTCTTTTATAAATTTATGATTGTTTAACGCTTTTTTTTGTAAGAATTTTAGTAATATTAGTATGCTATCCTACGCTTGGATGCATTTGTACTTCACTCATGTTTGTAGCGTAACTAATACAGCGTGCTGGATGACGAACAACTGGGAAAGGTTAGTACTTGTTCTTATGCGTCAGACAGTACTGCCAACTTTGACCGTTGTCTCCTTCGTTTGGCGCTAAATTCAAATTCTAATTTAAATTTGAACACTCCTCGTAAACTTATTTCACGGTTAAATACCACGGTTAAAATTCGACCAAATAAAATACACGCACTCATTATGAACGGTATTTAAATCCTTTTAGACATCCATTCAGACGACGTCTTCAATCCAGATAAATGATTCCAAGGTGAAACGATGTCCCGATACAGTCGGATTTAAACTTCGAACACGACCAACAACAAATCTGACATTATATAAACATTATTTGCGAGTATTCACCATAATTAAGGAGAAGAAACCATTTCCAGATGATACCAGCCAGCGTGACTTTTAATACTTTAAAACGTGTCATTCAGCCGTCGTTCTATATGATGATGCGGTTCTACTGCCATTCACTTCACAATTGTCTGTGTCAGTTTGTATTTGTGTACGTGTTAATGTGTGTATGTGTGTGTCTGTGTGCGAGACTCCTCTCTAAGCTGAATTAATGCCCTAGGTCGGACCGAAGCTATATACTTGTTCATATTTGTCCCTTCATTAATGTTTCCATTGTGAGCTCAGCGGTACACAAATGACGTTGTTCAGTGTTGGTGCTGGGCGTCCGTAAAGAAGGTTAATGAATTCATATTTAATAGCCACAATTTGTGTTAAGCCGTAGTGAGAACTCTGCAGCGTATATCTCTGTTGAATGTATTTATATGCCTTTACATATAAGTATTGTAATATATTTTCGAATCTTTAATATAAATTAAGTTTCCTCAAGTTGGCAAACTATTAATTTAATCAAAATTTCAAATCGTGATAAAAAATATTTGTTCAGAGTTGGATAAATTATACTAAGTGAATCGGAAAGTCATTACCGGTTTTGGGTAAGAAACTATATAATTTTCAAGAAAATGGAAAACTTTATTTATTCAAAGTATCGGTCATTTGATTCTAAACATATTACCCATCTTTTAGATAATTTATGGATGCCATCCCAAAAAAACTATTTGTTCTTTGAGCAAAACTATTCATCGAGCCATATTCTAACGTCTTCGAAATTGGCGAAGTATTGCTCTGCAAGCGTGTATCCCGTTCATGCGAAAAGGTTATACTCGGACGGGGCAAGGTCTGCCAAGTACGGCGGGTGTGCTATTATGTCTCAGCTAAGTGCTTTCAATGCTTGCTTGACCGGTTTTGCTGTATGAGACGATGTGTTATCGTGTTGTAAAATCATTTTACCGTATCTTCGGGCCCATTCTAGACGTTTTTCTATCAATGCATGATTCAAATTGATAATTTGTTGTTTGTAGTAATCAGTATTAAATGTTTCATCAGGTTTCAACAATTCGTAATACACTACGCCACTCTGGTCCCACCAAACACAGAGCATTGTCTTGCAACCAAAACGATTTGGGCTTGACGAGTCGATGGGCCGTCTTCACTAGGTGGCAACCATAATTTTTTGCGCTTAGGGTTTTCGAAATAAATCCACTTTTTCATCACCCGTCACTATTCGATGCAGAAATGACTTCCGATCATACCTTTGAAGCAACATTTCGCAGACGATTTTCCGATTTTCCATTTATCTGTTATTCAATTGATGTGGCACCCATTTTCCCCATCTCTTGGATTTTTTGCATTGCTCGTAATCGGTCACTAATCGTTTCTTGAGCCACATATAACGCTTCTGCAAATTGTTCTTGAGGTTAGATTTGGTATTCATCCAATAACTCCCGCAGTTTCACATCTTCAAACTTTTTCGGTCTATCAGAACGTTCTTTGTTTTACGCATCGAAATCACCACTTTTGAATTGTCGAAACCACGCCTCACATATTTTTATGGTTGGAGCATGGTCACCGTAAATTGATACCAGCAGACGATGGCTTTCAGCAGTTTTCTTCTTTTGATTAAATAAGAAAAATAATGCACTTTTTCAAGCACGAAACTCGATATTTTAAGTATAAATCTATGACGGTGTTACTTTCGCAAAATATAACATATATGGCGTCGAGGATTGATATTATACTAGCTTTAGGATGCACCTGATATATTGACCACTAAATAGTAATTCCTGTATAATTTCTTGCTTTATTATATTTTTCTCCGAATTTAATTTTCTCAAGGTAATTTACAAATCTTATGTAATTCTTTCATATTTCAATTCATGAAATGTGTTCAGTTCTCTTAAGGAAAAGTTGTTTTATATAACATTTTGATTTGTGAATATATATAGTATATATTATATACATGTAAATATAATATTCATTTCTCTGAGGTATACAATTGAAATGTAGAAAATAATATAACAGTTAACTCACATATCGAGGGTGGCAATACAGGAAATCTCAATTTTTAAAAATTCTATTTTACAAGAAAGTAAAAAACTACGTATGTTATCAGCCATTGCAAATTAACATTTCTGTTATTATGAAATTTGGAACTTTGGACCTTCAATTAATGTGTTACATAGCTACATATTCTTATTTAATACTATTATACAACACATACAATTCAATTTATTTGATTTTGTGTAAAGAGAGTGTCTTTAACTGTAGATATAATAAATCTTTTTGTCAAGTAAATATTTCAGAGCCTTTATTTTGCATATGGTATTCGTTCTGTGCGGCCAACGTGATTCATAGTGTTTGGGGCTTTGTCAGACATTGTTCTTTATTTTAATTAGTTTTTAATATTTGTGTCACGAGTTTTTTAGATCCATTACAATTCAGTTTACAATTTGTTTTATATTCCAATTTCTGGAAGTGGGTAATCAATGCAGTTTCCAATTGTACCTAATTCGCATCGGTCCTATTGTTTAGGTATTCAAAATATGCTTATGAAAATTTCTACTATGTTCGCACAACTTACCGCTGACACAACTTTTACATTTGGATTTGTAAATGACAGGCAAGTGGATCATCCTAATGGAAAAGCAATTCTTCTTTCGCCAAATGAGCTTGCTTCTTTTTGATTTTTTCGCTCAATTGTTGCAATAAATTGATATAATACTCGCATAGTTGCCGTAACCTCTTGAGCTGGAGTACATCTTTCGTGCTCACACGACTACATTTAAATTCGAAAAACCAGTTTTTAACCATCGTGAATGTTGAATCCAACTCTACATTACTTTAGATTGGTATCGAGCCTTTTTAATGAAAGTACTAAATCTTTTGGTGTCTTTTTTAACAAAAGACTGACCTCTTAATGACTTGTCAAAGCAAATAAAGAAATCTTCCTGTCAGTTCCAGCTTTGTCCTGCCATATCGCACTCCGACCATCGAACATCAGCAACAAGCTGCTGCTAAACAAATGATTTTTGAGACTCATACTGATATACATATGTTGTTGGTCTGCTGCACTGTGCCCAGGACCCATATTCTCCTTCTGCTGAAATACCTAAATACGTTGACCGTGGATATTCGGAAAACGGCAGAGCACTCGAATATGCATAGAGGAAGCGATTGGTCCAACCTTAAGCTTGACTGTGATCACTTCGTAGAATTGACCATCGTTGTTGACAATGACTGCTTAAAGATACTTGATTCATGAAGGCTAGCACGCCAATGGAAAAGAACAAGGTGCTTGTCGATTAAGGAAAATCTGCAAATAACCAGCAGATAAAAAGGCTTAAGTACATTCAGCCCAACCTTAAAGAAAGGATGCAGTTCCCAGAATATCAACAATAAATATGTATATAATAAACAAGACATAATTGACTTGTGAAGCAATAACAAAGAGTAAGACAATCTAAATCTACATTATTAAAAACAAAATTAATTAGATAACTACGATGCAAGACATTTTATACAGTTTTCTAAATTTATTCATTTCATTCGAATTATGTAACAGATGTCAAGCATTTCGATCATTTCAGTTGCCTGTACGTGATGACAAGTTAATGACTGTGACCCAGGTATTGAACTCAAGTCAACTTCAATGTTAGATTTGTTAGGATGATGTTCTCTGGGGTGGAAGTACGATTCAGATCCAGACGGGTGGGGCGCCGTTTCGATTACACTGTCGATACTGTCACAGACTCGACAGCAAATGGACACAAAAGGAGAATTAAAAAATAATAGAAACACCAACGCCACCTGCTCTACTAAAAATTGAACGTGATACCTTTACGAAGTCGCATTGTAATTTAACTTGCTAAGCTTTCCTAGTACATTTTTAACTTTTTACGTCTAGTTAGGCTTATTTTTTATTAACAAGTAACGTCTAGTTTTTATGCAATACATCTTTTATGTTTCAGAATAAAACCAATTTAAAATTGACATCTGGAGCATTTACATCTCCAAGGCATTAATTATGTTTCTTTTATTTAATTAAGGTGTTGAGAATTCCAATTTCGATTTTTTATATTAGATGTCCCAATGTTGTTGCATTTATTATATTTTTCAATAATGATAATGTTATAGTTTTTTCCGGGTTTTATTTTAATAGCCCTTGATAAGTGTTGAGACACACGCGGCCTACCCGGCGACTTTTGCTTCAAAACACTTCCTGTTTCCTTGAACGCACAACTAGAATCTACAGAACATATATGTACATATATGAGCTGCTTGTTTCAAAGGAATTGATCAAATTTTTCTATCTTTTAAGGACACCCTGTATATATATATATATATATATATATATATATATATATAAAGGGTTTTCCAATAGGGACTTGACAACTTTTTTAATTCAATTTGTGAACGCATTCTTTCACTAATCATCGAACTGTCACCGTTAATTTATTCAGTAAACTTAACATGTTCATCATGGTAAAGTACACGAACGAACAACGTCTGCAAATTATAAAAATTTACTACAGAAATTCGGAGTCGGTGACCGCTACTTTAAGAGAGTTAACTCCGACTTTCGGTCGTAATTCTCGCCCTAGTAGACAGGCAGTAACAAGTTTAGTGCAAAAATTTGAGTCTACATATTCGTTGTGTGATGTTGCCGTGCCAGTGAGACAACGGGTTGGTCGAAGTGTCGAAAATATCGCTGCCGTTGAAACGTCCGTAGCAAATGATCCAAATCAGTCAATTCCATAGCGTTCTCAAGAGTTGGGCATCGCCCAGACCACTTTATGGCGAATTTTGCGTAAGGATCTTGGTTTACACCCATACAAGATCAAGCTGACTCAAGAATTGAAGCCGATGGACCATTTGAAGCGACGTACGTTCTCCGATTGGGCTCTGGAAAAGATGCGCCATGATGATCAATTTCATCGCAAAATCATTTTCAGTGACGAAGCTCATTTTTGGCTCAATGGGTTCGTCAATAAGCAAAATATGCGTTATTGATCGGGTAAAAATCCACATGCGCTTCATGAAACACCAGTTCATCCACAAAAAATAACTGTTTGGTGCGGTTTGCATGCCGGCGGCGTTATAGGGCCATATTTTTTCATCGACGATAATGATCGTCACGTTACAGTGAATAGTAATCGTTATCGCGCCATGATTACCGATTATTTTTGGCCCGAATTGGAAGATCTGGATTTGGACAACATGTGGTTTCAGCAGGACGGTGCCACAAGCCACACAGCACACGTTACAATCGATTTATTGAAGAGTAAGTTTGATGAGCGTGTTATCTCAAGAAATGGACCAGTCGATTGGCCGCCTCGTTCTTGCGATTTAACGCCTCTAGACTTTTTTCTTTGGGGCTACGTCAAGTCATTGATAACGTTGGAAGAGCTCAGAGCCAACATTGAATGCGAAATAACAGCCGTTTCGGCCGAATTGTGTGGCCGAGTCATCGAAAATTGGGTCCAACGAATCGACCGCTGCAAACGTGCCCGCGGTGGCCATATGAACGAAGTCGTGTTCCATTCATAAATGTTTTGATTGTACTTCAACCCGATAATAAAGTTTTTGAAATATCTCAAATGGTCTGCATTTTATTTTGAAAAAAAGTTGTCAAGTCCTTATTGGAAAACCCTTTATACATGCCTTGTAATAAAAAATATGTATATATATACACAAATTGTTTAATCGAAAAGATATGGTGTCAATAAATTCCGAAAACATTTCAATATCACGATAGAAAAAGAAAACAATGAGCTTGCTTTCTTTAGATGCCCTAATAATTCGTAATTAGAAATAGCCATAAAATAAAAATCGAGATTTTCCGAAAACACACCAATGTTAACAGGTTTATGACAGAGGATTAATCAAATCATAGCATGCAACAAAAGATGGTTTCTTTCAACTCTGTTATCAATAACAAGATACACGTACATTAATCGTTTGTTAGGTTTCACATTAAGAAAGGGTACATCGAAAAGAGAAATAAATTTGATCAAAAACATCGTGAGATACAATGGTTTTGAATTGGAAATAATCATGAGATTAGTTAGGAAAGCTAATTTTAAAAAGACAGTACGTGATACCACTTGCTTGTCACCTCAAAATAATCGCAACGAACAATTTGTATACTTACCATTTTAATTACCCAGTTTGCCGGTTCAGAAACGCTATAAAATCTCTTAGGAAATGCGAAGGATAAAGTAGAGGTTAATCGAAAATAAATAAATTGTCGAAATTGTGACAAAAAATACATCAGCCAAACGAAACATTAATTAAAAACCCAATACAGAGAATATATATCGTTGTCAAGTTTAATCAGCCTGAGAAATCTAAATCGGAAAGATATATTTTTAAGAAAATAGAATTAATAAAAGAACGAAATACTGTTTCTAGAGAGCGTTGAATAAATGGTGAAAAAGTTCTAAATTGAAGAACAATGAGAGTGAGAATTGTATTAAATCAACTCTGCAAACTCGGCACTTTAGAAAACGACACTAACTAGAGCAAACAAATATTTATAAATAAATGCCAACAAAAAAAGGAATATATTGGCCAACCATGACTAGACACAAACTGTTCAATGAGATATATTAAATCACTGCAGAAGAATTTGTTATCATTACCCGCTTCCAATAATTTTTATTTTGTCTAAATATTCCAACCGTCAAATTCAAAGTTTTCATTGTGGTTACAATATCTGAGTCTTTGGACAATTCTCTTACTTTGAAGTTAATTCTTGTTTTTCGAATATTCATCTAATGGTGTTTCTTTCAAATACGTCCAGATCCTTCATGTCTTTCATTCTTAGTATATGCTAATGCATTTTTTGATTTTGGGATTTTCCTTAGTATGTGATAACTTCCGTTTCCTGGTGCTACTCTCTATATTTTCTTCATCTGCTTCAGTGTACTTGAACTCTTGTCCCTTTTCAAAGCTGTGGTTACCAATTCTACTTATTCTACTTTGCTCTTCCAGCAAGCATCTTATTACTAGCACGCTTCCTTTTTTCGTTAATTCTCAGTCAGAATTATTCTCTTCCTTTCCTAACTGTCTCTACTTCTTGCACAGTTTTGCCAGGATCACAACAACCATGTGTATGCCAAATATTGGTACATCTTGACCATTTTTTGATTGTCGGATTTTTACTAGTAGATCATAGCTTCTGTTTCCTGGTGATACTAGTTTCTATGATTTCTTTATTTGCTTCATTGTGTTTGAATTCTTGTCTCTTTTCAAAGAGGCGATTACCAATTTTTAATCTACACATTTGATCTTTTCTTACGTCTCCGCTTATTCTTAGTCTAATATTATTCTCTTCCTTCTCCAACTGCTGCCTACTGCCTCTAGTTCTTACTCAGTTCATGCCAGGATCATAATATAGCGTATGCTAAATATTGGACATCTCGATACATTTTTAGGTTGTGAGATTTTTCTTGGTGATTCTTTCATCTGCTGCATTGTGTTTGATTTTTTTTCATTCTCAAAGATGTGGGTATCAATTCGTATTCTATTTTGCTTTTCAAGTATGCCTCTTATCATTAGCAGTTAATTCTTTTTTCTTAGATAATTCTTGGTCTAGCATTATTCTCTTTTTTCTTTAACTGTTGCCTACTGCCTCTACTTCTTACTCAGTTCTTGCCAGGATGATCTTATAATAATAATAATAATAATAATAATAATAATAATAATAATAATAATTTATTAAGTTACCCAAAACGGGTAACAAACAAAGAAATACAAAAAAAATTAAACCATAGTTACATTGTGAAAATGAAATATGTATCTTAAAACAAAATATATTCATACAAATAGTGGTCACAGCAAATCGTACTGCAGATTGTTGAAATTCACCGCCGAATGAACCAAAGGGGCCTTCAGCAAAATATTGGTCCTTGCCGTAAGGACATAAATTAGTTGATTTGTCCTAGATCCCAGGCGTGGAACAATGAAATAAACACGCGACAGTAAATCCGGCGTATCAACACTCCCAGTAACGACACTGTGCATAAATGAAGCGCTAAGAGTTTTTCTCCTATCAGACAGCGATACGATATCATGTCGCTCCAACAACTCGTTGTAATTCACTCCACGGGCAGGATATCGACAATCACATTTAAATGAGAGGTATTTCAGAAATTTGCGCTGTATCTGTTCCAGGAGGCTAGTTTGAGATTTGTAGATGGGGTACCAGACTATAGATGCATATTCCAGTTTGGTAATAACATCAGCAAAGAAAAGAGTCTTCAAAGTGTCCATATTATGAAAGTATCATGTTCGAATTATAAACCCGAGAGATCTGGAAGCCACAGCCGTCACACCAAGAACATGATCGGAGAAAGTAAATTTCTCGTCAAATATTACCCCAAGATCTCTGATCGAGGACTTACGAGAAATCGTAACGCCGCCAATTGAGTAACAGGATTCTATTCTAGAAATCCTTCTAGAGTAAGACACTAGGAAGCACTTCTCAATGTTTAAACTTAAGCGGTTACACAAGGACCAGTTATAGATTTTGCTGACATCGGCCTGCAACAAATCAACGTCGGACAGCGAGTCAATTCGATGAAAGATTTTAATATCATCGGCGTAAGCCAAGACCGGGCAGTCGATAGACCTAATCAAGTCATCCACAAAAATATTAAACAAAAGTGGTCCAAGGTTAGACCCCTGTGGAACACCGGAACATCTTATCATGTATATGCTAACTATTAGTCCATCTCGATACATTTTTGGCTTGTGAGATTTTTCTTGGTGTGTAATAATTTCTGTTTGCTGGTGGTACTCTATCATTCTTTCATCTGCTTCATTGTGTTTGAATTCTTTTCCATTCTCAAAGATGTGGGTATCAATTCTTATTCTATTTTGCTCTTAAAATTTGCTAAGGATAAGAAGCGTTTCTTATCATTAGCAATGACTTGTTTTTTCTTAGTTAATAGATAGTCCAGCATCAATGTCTTCTTTCTCTAACTATTGCGTGCTGCCTCTACTTCTTACTTAGCTCTTGCCAGGGTCATCATATCATGTATATGCTAAATATTAACCCATTCCGATATATTTTTGGGTTGTGAGATTTTTCTTGGTGCGTAATAACTTCTGTTTCCTGATGCTACTCTACGATTCTTTCATCTGCTTCATAGTGTTTGAATTCTTTTTTATTCTCAAAGATGTGAGTATCAATTCTTATTCTATTTTGCTCTCCAAGTACGCTTCTTATCATTAGCAGCGATTCCATTTTTCTTGTTTAATAGATAGTCCAGCATTAATCTCTTTCTTTTCTATCTGTTGCCTACTGCTTTTACTTCTTACTCAGTTCATACCAGGATCATAATATAGTGTATGCTAAATATTGGTGCATCATACATTTTCAGGTTATGAGATTTTACTTGCTGTGTAATAACTTCTGGTTTCTGATGCTAATCTATGATTCTTTCATCTGCTTCATAGTGTTTGAATTCTTTTTCATTCTCAAAGAAGTGGGTATCAATTCTTATTCTGTTTTGCTTTTCAAGTACGCCTCCTATTATTAGCAGTGACTTTTCTTTGATAATTCTCAGTATAGTATTATTCTCTTCTTTCCCTAACTTTTCGCCTGCTGCATCGCCTTCGAGTTTTTTCTTGGTGTCTAATAACTTCTGTTTCTTGCTGCCACTCTTTATGATTTTTTCATTCGCTTCATTGTGTCTGAATTCTTTTCCAGTCTCAACGATATGTGTACCAATTTTATTCTATTCTCCTTATACTTCCTTTCCTTTGGATAATTCTTAGTTAAGCAATATTCTCTCCTTTTTCTAGCTGTTAGCTGGCTGCCTCTAGTTATTGTCCAGTTCTCTTGCTAAGAACAACATCTCGTGTAGATGTTAAATTTTCTTAATCTTATTATAAATACTTTCTACTGCGTTAATGTGTTTTTTTATTATATAACTATTTTTAAACAGTTAGCTTGAATAATATCGAAGATAGGGGAAAAGAAAATGTTATTATACTAGCAATTTGCTTCTGGAGAAGAATCACTTCCAAAGTTTTGAGTATAGTGTGTAAATCAAGTACGTATGTACGTAATTAGCTTATGGATACAAGAAGTAACGAAAATAAAAAAGAAAAATTTCAGTAGTCAGAAGTAGTTCTGTTCACAATTTCATTTCAAAACATTAGTAAAGACATTCACTAGAAATATGATTAGATGTGAATATCTCTCTTAAAAAAAATGTCCGCTTTAATTAATTATGCATACGATACATGTGTCACAGTAATGTAAAACAAGTTTCTAATTAAACAAAAAACATCGTGTAAATAGCAGTTTTGACGAAATTTTGTGTTTGAGCAATAGATAGCTTTTCCTACGTCGTTCGAGTCTTATCTAGATAGCCTTTTAAAATTAGAAATTTTGAATATCTCCACATATTTTCTTCGTTAATTAATTTATGAATCGACAAATATTCCTTCGAGAATCCATGAATATGAATCGATTCGTGATAGAAGCGAATAATAGCCACAGGCAGAATTGTAGCGTATACGAAATTTAATCGAAATATTAACACGATAAGTGATAGCCGCTCGTTGTTATATTGCACAGAAACTGAAAATACAGACATATGAATGGCAATTATGCAAATGTAATTGTCGTAATAAAAAATAAATTTGGAAAGAAATATGCAAATATTCGTCGGTAGTAACAAAAATGTTGTCTAAATTATGGCAGTTTATCTATTTAATACATCTCTTGTTTTTTTTATAAAAACTTAACAAACTTAGTATACAAAGTCGTTTCAAATTAAAATTATTTAAAGCAGTATTTTTATTTTTTTACACTGCTCAAAACAATTAGAGGATATTTGAAAAAGTAATAATAAAATAAATAAATAATATAAGACACGCAAATATTTTTATATTGCAACTATAACGCTTTTAAACAAGAAACAGAATACATTGACAGGTTTTAACTTGTGCAGTGCTTCAGTGTAGCGCCTGCGCGAACGGCCACTGCTTGAGGGTAATAATGGAAAGGCAACACGATTTGACACATGCACAGAGTTGGAGAGCCATAGGTTAACTAGAAGGTGGACGGATACAGCAAGCTGAAGTTTTTGCAGTTAGCCAAAATGTGATTTCGCCTTTGTGATATCGGATTTTAGAAACTGGAGATGTTCAAAGAAGACGAGGACAAGGACGCCCAGCATCTACAACACCAAGAGATGATCGATACCTAATAGTATTTGCACGTTGAAATCGCACTCATAAGGCAAAAAAAGCGATCTTGCTGCTGCTACCGCAAGAGTAGTATCAATTCAAGCAGTAAGGAATCGTCTTCATAATGTTGGCATGTATGCTCGAAGACTCCTAGTATGCGTTCCCCCAACTGCTCTTCATAAAAGGTCGCGAAGGATACGGTGCGCAAGTATTGTTTTGTGACAATGTTCGTTCACATCGAGCAAACATCGTAAACAACTGGATTTAGCAATTGGGAATCAGTAGAATGAACTGACCAGCAAGTTCTCATGATGGTAATCCTATCGAACATGCTTGTGATATCTTAGGAAGACGTGTTGCAGCAAGAAATATGCCACTACCTACAATTCAGGAACTTCAAATTGCTCTGATAGAGAATGGAATAATATTCCGCTAGAATTTTTTGATTTCCTGATTCACCGTAACGGCAGCTCCTTCCTCATTTCGAAAGAAATAAGGACTGATGATGCCGCCAGCGTGTAAACCGCACTAAACAGTCAATTTTAATGGATGTAATGGTGATTCGTTAACGGCTTGACGATTGTCTTCGCTCCCAACACGGCAATTTTGCTTATTGACGTAGCCATTTAACCAGAAATACGCTTCATCACTAAACACAATTCTTTGATAAAAATGCTCATCTTCGGTCAGTTTCAAATGAGCTCAATCAGCAAAAATGCGACGCAAACGATGATCGTTTGGCTTCAATTCTTGCACGAGCCGTATTTCATAGGCACGCAAACCAAGATCCTTACGTAAAATTTTCCACGTACTCGAAGGACAAAGGCCGTCTTCTTCAATACTTCGCGCTACAGCAGCAATATTCTCTTCGGTACGCACATTTCTTTATCTTGTTGATGATTTTGACTCGAGAAGAGTAAAATTAGTGCGAAAACGAGCAATAACTGCACGAATTGCTTACTTACTAGGCCGATTATGTTGACCGTACAATGGACGAAGTGCTCTATGAACTTCGCAAACAGATTTATTTCTTTCAAAGTAAATTTCCACAATTTGGAAGCATTGTTCTGGCATTAAACGATTCATGATGACTTGTCAAACCTTATTGAACAGAAATGCCAATACAGTTTGACATTATCAGCTGTCAAACCACAGTTATCGATATCGATAATTCTCATGCAGTTTAAAAAACACCCCTTATAATAAATATGTACCGTTTTAATGATCGTTGATATGAAGATATATTCTTTCAACAGTTGTAATAATTATTTTTAAATATTACTATTATTATTAATTCAAAATAAAATCCTCAAGTTAAATAATAAACGCCACTATTATTTTATTGCATTCTTCTAGCTTTCTTTCGACTTACTTTGTGTGACACTTAGATGATCTACTCTTCAGTTAATTAAACACCTGTTGTATCACGAAGACAGAAAACCTAAATTACAATAGCTGTTCAACATGAGGCGTATTAATTATTGCAAAAACTAAACGATATAAACAATTTCCTCAATTACCGTAATTTTCCTCCTTGACGATTATTATATTACAGTGACTGTTTACATGAGCGTATACAAAGATCGCACTTTTTCTACTTTACCATCACACCGAAGTAGATGTTACAACACGGTTCTATATGTTACCATTAAGTAACTGTTAATCGGAAATAATTGTTGATCCGCTGCTAGTGTTATGCTTTTTAGTTGGTTAGCATTTAACGCGCTGCGGATAATTGGATAACAGTAATATTGTCCGCACAAGAAATCGTTAATAAGTTGTTTCCATTAGCGATATCTGATTCACATTCATAACAGATTCGGATTTGTGTCCTGTCTGTTATTAATGTTGAACAAGTATGTGTATGTATATGGTAGGCTAGTTAAGGCAGAAGTATTATTAACCTCACTCTACCGTTAGAGATTAGAAATCGCTACTTAACATGCTTTTTTTCCTATCATTTCATACAAGGACGAGTCAATAACATACTTACATATTTTTTTTAGAAATTGACATTCCTGTGCAGTAGTTTACAAGCTACACCAGAATGTATGTTAACGTAGACTCAGTACATGCTTTATCCCTAGCTTCTAACACTAATAATTCTGCAGTATGTACGAGCCCATCAATTTAGTTTTAATCGTATAATCTTCTTCCGGGTTTTGCCGTATGGTTGGTGTTAAAATTAACATTCTTCACTTTATACTGGCAGCTTCTTCGGGCTCTTCTGCGAGATTAATTCTCTCCGTCATCTTTACATATGTTGTAACTTCACACATGTACGTAACTTGCGTGCTCCATTGATCGCGAGATTTGTTAATTCTTCCATATGTTGCATTAAGTCTGCAAGTATTTAATCGACTGAAGTATTGATGCTTCTTTAATGATGTTTTAGTGGTCATTTTTCATCATAGCTAACACTTCAATTCCTTCGTAATCTACCTAATGTTAATTACATTGCACATATTCTTTAGTTTACGATTATTCAATTCCTTTTCTCTTTTTGTATTGCCAACTTCAAAGTCTTCTTCCATTATATAATTGGACAGTATCCATTTCAAGGTTTATTTAGAAAGAAAAGTTTTTGATTTTCTAAAATTTTTTATTCGTGGCTTTAAAAATTGGAAATTAAAAATGCGTTTTCGGCATACTGTGCTTTCTTATTTCCAAAAATGTAAGAGCGAAGTTGAATATCAAAGACACACTTCGTCCTGGAAGACCAATTGAAGCTAATATGGACAAAATAAAGATACTAATCACATCAAACTGCAATACGAGACATTGCATTGTCGACATCAACCTTTTATGATTATGCGAAACGACTTGGTTCCGCATCAAAGTTGGATATTTGGATTCCACAAGTTCTCAAAAAAAGAGATTTGTTGCGACGCTATGACATCCAAGAAATGTTGTTAAAACGTGAAAAAAAGGCATCAATTTCTAGAGCGAGCCATGACTGGGTATGAAAAATGTATTGTTTACAACAATGTTGAACGTAAATGATCATGGATTGTAAAGGCTGGACCGCTTAAGCACTTCGAAAACTGATATTCAACAAAAAATTGGTGCTTTCTGTTTTGGTGGATTTCGAGGGAAATGTATTTTATTTGAGCTCGTACTAGATAACTCCACACTTAATTCAGAAGTGTACTGCAACTAATTGGACAAATTGAGTGATTCCAGGAAGCAGAAGCAGCCATAATTGAATAACAGAAAAGGTTTAGTTTCCACCATGATAACGTCAAGTCTCAAACAAATTTGATGATTTGTCAGAAGCTGTTATCGTTTGAAAGCGATGTGCTATTGCACCTACGATATTTGGCAGGTCTAGCGCCCTTTGATTACCAATTGTTCCGATCTTTATAGAATTTTTTCAATGGAAAAAACATTTAATGCCAATAAGGACGTCAAAAGATAGCTCGATTCAATTTCTTACAAGTAAAGGTCGGAGCTTTACGAACATGGAATCGTATCACCACCTGAGACATGGCAAAATGTATTGAGCCCACATTCTCGTTTCTTTTAAGTATTTATTCAATGGTTTTCCTTATTTGTATCCTTGATCTGCAAATTCCTTTTTCATTTAGTATAGTTTGTATATTGTTCAGGAGAAATATACATTAATTTAAACACCCTTTACACCCAAGCCATCTTGCATTAGCTTCGCTAATGTAGTAAATCTATGCATTCCAAATAGTTTAAATCATTTTGAGACTCTATATGAAACTATTGCGAACTACTTAGCCATTACTTTAGATGCACAGGGTTCATGTTGAAAAAAAGACAAGAATTCTGTATCAAATGCAAAACTTCGCATGGGCTGATTGGAAGCGATTCCACTCTGTTGTCTTGCAACAAATTGTTTTTGTATAAACAGATTTTTGTACCATTTTGAAGATACTGGGGTACAGTTCTGAGGTTGCACCACAAAGGGGAATATTCAAATAATTCAAAAATTCAAAACAAAGAACTGAGAAATATCTTGGATGCGTGTTGGTCCATGAAATACTGATCTTCATATGCACTTCGTTGTGGGGAGTATTGAAACTAACTAAACTAGTATCAAATTCGCAAGCAGTCATGAACGGCGACTTATTAACAGCGAGATTATTCATTACTCAACTCCCTGAGTCGACTTCAATATCATTTAGATATATCCCTCAATAAGAAATTTTTAGAAACTGAGAACAGAGAAGCTTTATTATGTCAACGCGGTCATACTATATACGTCTATAGTAGATCTGCTTTTCCCAAAGCTCTGCGACTCTTCTAAGTGACTGGTATAGTCGATTGTATTTGTTATTACCTTTGTTAATAATTCTCTTATTGTAGTGATTAGTGTTATTCCTTTTCAATTAGTTAGGTCCATTTGACTTCCTTTTTTTTGAATATTGATAACATGATACATTTTTTTTCATTGTTTTGGTATCGTTCGCTTTTGTAAGATGCGATTAATAAGCTTCTGGAGTTCAATGAGTATGTATATTGTCCCAATATTTAATTAGTTCATTGATTATATTGTCTTCGCCTGGTCTTTTTCATTTGTTGTAAATTTTTCTTTCTCCTTTTGTCTGACTTTTGTTCTTTGAAGTACCTTATTGGTTTACTAACTGTTCGCTTTGTAGTTGATTATGCTCAAAAAATTCAATTTAGTATTCCGTGTTTATGTCGCTGATCTGTGCTGTCTCTTTATCTCTCGTTTTGTACTCCGTACCGTCTTCCAAACTCTTCTGTGCTCTAATCTATGCATTTCGTGTCTCATTTCTTTTGTATTTTTTTCTTATTCTCTTGTTCTGTTGGCTTCTTATCCTGTTGCAGCTTGCTCACGCTTCTGATGTTTTTGCTAATGTATAGTGTAAATATGCCTGCTTTATGTTTAGTGTAATTTCTTTTATTTCTCATGCGAATAAGGGATTCGCGTTGAGCTTTCCGTTTTTGTTGATTTTGAGTGTTCCAATTGCTTTTTTGTCTGAATGTTCGTCTTAACTTTGTTTCTATTTTCTTCTATGTTGTTCTTTTCAATAACTGGGTTACGATATATAGATGTTACATGCATTTTCATTCATCAGCGATTCCAGGTGTACCCTTCGACTATTGTGTGTGGTATTCTTGTTGAGAGTGGTTTGTGGTTAGAACCAATGTTTGACGTAATTATTTACAATAAATGGTCATTCATCAACGATTCCAAGTTGCACTTTTCCACTATTGGTGGTGTTTTTGTTGATATCATGGCTATTTTTATTTTGCAGGGTAGTTCGTTTGACATATTTTTTTTACAAAAAATCTTCATCAGCAATTCAGGGTTGTACATACTTTTCGATTATTGTGTGTGGTGTTCTTGTTGTTATCGTGGCTGTTTTTATTTTATACAATGGTTTGTGGTTCGAGCCAATGTTTGACATATTTGTTTACAATAAATCTTCATTCATCAGCAATTCCAGGTTAACTTTTTCGAATATTGTGTTGGGTGCTCTTAATGTTATGGTGGCTGTTCTCGTTTTATAGAGTGGTTTGTGGTTCGAGTCTATACTTGACGTATTTATTTACAATAATTTTTGTAGTAATAAAAATATATTTGGCAAGATTGTTTATATATTTATTATTTGATAATAATCGTTAGATTTCATAATATAATATATGTAGGTATATATGTGTTTGTGTATAAAAGAAACATCTAATTTTTATTTTGCTTTACAACAAACGAGATATCTTTATACTCTCATCATTTCCATTACTCAACAACAATATCTTAACTAATTCTTAATTAATGTCTCATTTTTCAAAAGGAAGAAGATAAATATTGATTCTTTCTCTTTTCCCATTGCCTAGTCACTCTTTCATTCATTCAATTTCAACGCTACTGATAGAAGAGAGCCAACAGATCTGATGCCTCCATCCAATAAATTAATAACGCTTTGATATCCAGCGCAAGAATCGAATATCTCCCGACAGAGAGAAGTGTTGTCAGGTCGGCTGGTCAAACGGACCGCCGCGACTCAGACTCACCTAATCGGAGACGAATCTCAACACTCACTCAAAATCACGGTCCTATCTTATTTATGGTCTGGTGACCTGATCTAACATTATAGACCTTTTATCTGCTTGTCGGGTTATTCGGGAATGTTAAGTAGCTATTTATAATTGCCGTCGCTAGATGGTATCCTTGTGCGGCGCCCCGATTTCATTCTCACGCTTTTGTTCTTATATATAGATACACTTTTTCGTCCTGGTTCTTCCATTTTATCGTATTTTTCCCTTTTTTTATAATCGATACGTGGTTCTTTTGTTTTAGTGTGTCCATGGTGCTTTTGCGTTCGCTAACAAAAGAGAAGAAATAAGGTATTTTTGGCGGAATTTTCATACAAGACTTTTAACTTATCTCGGGACTTTGATTTGAACATATCGTTAACTACGGTCATCTCGTTAGTTTTCTTATCTGGTACGTTCCTTTGCCATCCTACAAGATATTCTTTTTTTAATGAATCCTTCAGGTACAGATAAGGTATTTGAAACTGCGCAAGGTTATGGTCAGTTCTGTTAATGATGTTTTACATTACGGAACATTAAATGGTTCTCGGATAATGTGTTTTTAAGAAATATAAAACAAAAGAAATAGCTAACCACTAGTATAGAAGAGAGTAGGAACAGTTACGTGGGGGTAGACGTATACAATTAATGCATACAGAGGAACGCATTAACAATTGACGATCGTGCTCGTTAAGAATGAAACTATGTAAACGATTCTATGGAATGTATTCACTTAGTGATCATACGTTTGGTATATCGACATACGTATGAGGGTGGTCCCAGAAGTATCTGACCCAACAAAGAAAACAAAAATTGTGGAAAGAAATATATTTATTTTTCAATATAATCTTCGTTCGGCTCTATACATTTTTTCCAGCGATGTTCAATAAGTTAGATAGCCTTTTTATAATATATATATGCTCCTCAAAATAGCCTTTAACTACCAACATCACCTCTTCATCGTTGGAAAATCTTTGAGCACTGAGCTGTTTTTTCAAGTTTGGGAACAGAAAGTAATCTGAGAGGGCTAAATCTGTCGAATAGGGTGCATGAGGTAGCAATTCAAACTTTAATTCATTAATTTTGGCCATTGCAAAACAGATTTGTGAGCTGGTGCATTGTCTCGATGAAACAACAGTTTTTTCTTAGACAAATGCGGCCGTTTTTTGCTTGATTTCTATGCTCAAACGTTGCAATAAGTTCGCATAATACTCGCCGTTGATAGTTTTTCCTTTTTCAAGATAGTCAATGAAAATTATTCCACGTGCATCCCCAAAAAACCGATACCATGACTTTGCCTGCAGATGGAAGGGTCTTCGCCTTCCTTGGAGTCGATTCTCCCTTTTGAGTCCATTGTTTTGATTGTTCTTTTGTCTCGGGTGTGAAGTGATGGACCCATGCTTCATCCATGATTATGAAACGGCGCAAAAATTCTGCTTTGTTGCTGTGAAACTTCGCTAAACACTCAATTGAAACATCTTCACGATACTGTTTTTGCTCGAGTGTGAGCAAACGTGGCACCCATCTTGCACACAGCTTTTTCAAGTCCAAATTTTCGGATAATATGCGATGTACCGCAGTTTTTAAATGCCTACTATGTCTGCTAGCTGGCGCACTTTCAGTCGACGATCATCCAGTACCGCTTTGTGGATTTTCTTCGCCATTTCTGGAGTCGTCACCTCATTTGATAGACCACTGCGATGCTCGTTTTGGCAGCTCGTACGGCCTCGTTTAAACTCTGCTACACAATTTTTCACTATTGCAAACGATGAAGCAGACTCACACAGAGTAGCATCCGGTTCAACTTTTATGTCGGTTGGGCTGAGGCCTTTCAAATAAAGGTACTATAACACGTAACGATGACCAATTTTCTCCATTTTTACAAATTCACTGAAAACGTTCACCATTGATGGCTGGTAAGCAAATACTAAACAACATGGCGTCTTGAAACTTGAAACATATGACTGTGTATTTCCTAATACAGTGGTATTTTTCAAAGAGCTACCACCATCTCTAGATCAGGCCGGGTACTTATGGAACCACCCTCGTATATATATGAAATTATATTATATTTATATGCAAATTATATAAGTTTTTGTCTCGTTCTTTTCAAACGAAATTGTAAAGAAGTGAAAAAACGAGACTCGCGGACCGCAGATTTTTCACAATCTGGAATAGAGAGTTATAATAATTTTACTTTGAGATTTTAATCAAATTTATTTTGATTCTCATCCAACTGACTAATTAATAATTGTATATTCGCTTAATTCTAACTCAATTTGTGGATCTGTAATACTTTATCCTGCAGATTCCTATTGCTATTTTAACCATCAATTGACTTGGACACGCATTCAGTCTGTACTTTTATCACAATATCTAATAATTTCTATTGCAACAAATATATAGTATATATTTAGACAGGAAATTTCCATAATATTTTTATGAAGAAACTTTAAAATTTGATAAAGAATTCGTCGGCTGTAAATAATTAATATTTAAATACATTAAATATTAGTTCATAATGCAAAATTATGTATTAGTCTTATACTCTACGAGGTATGACAACTAAAAAACAAAATCGCTCTCCTTCCATCGCGCAGTTGCATCTAGCGAGGCTGTAAGTGGATTATCGTTGACCTTGATACTTCTCAAGCAACAATCCGAAGCTCCATCTCTTTGTCTGCTTTAGTTTACTTTCAAGCTTCAATTGTGGAGGACGCTGTTACTTAATAGTGCTGTGATAATGGTTGACATAAAAATCGAGCAGCGAATTAATCTGAAATTCGTTGCCAAATTAAAAAATCAACACAATGTTTACAAATGTTAAACGAGATGTTTGGTGATAATGTTATGTCACGCGCGCGAGTTTTTGAATGGCGAAAGCAGTTTTTTGAAGGTCGAGAAAAGGTCGAAGATGGTGAACGTCCTGGCCGACCTATGACTGTAAGAACTGAAGAGAACGTTCAGAAAATTAATGAAAATGTCCGGAATGGTCGACGTCTGAGAATTCGGATGATTGCCGATATGGTAAATATTAATAAAGAAACAGTAATACACATTTCGCATGATAAATTAAACATAGCAGAAGTTTGTGCAAAAATGGTGCCGAAAAACCTCAGTCAGGAACAAAAAAACAATCGGATGAATATTTGCTCTGACATCGTGGAACGACTCACAGAAGAGCCTCACAAAAATCATCATTTTCCAGTATAACCCGGAAACAAAGCGTCAATCGAGGCACTGGGAAGCCGCTGAATCGCCAAAACAGAAAAAAGCACGAATGAGCAAGTCGAAATTGAAGGTAATGCTGATCGTTTTTTTCGATATCAAGGTGGTATCATGACTGACTAGGTGCCTGATGATCAAACCGTTAATCAGAAATACTATAATGAAGTCTTAATCATGTTCAGGAAAAAAGTGAAGTATACACTACACACTTTCGATTCCAGGTATTGTTTTCAAGAAACTGATTGTAGATTATAATTTCGAAGAAAAGTTGAAAGCCAAACTTCATTCTTGGTTACCTTAGAATGGAAATAAAAGCCAGAATATCTAAATTAAAGAAAACAATTCTAGAAACTGTTTGTTTGCTATATTGACAAACATTTTGTCCAAATACTTTAAAGAATATGGTCTTCAGGTCTGAGGTAATTTCAATAGTTTATAGAAAATTCCAATAAATGAAAAATTCAAATATTTGCAATATAATTTGAAAGAAATGAATAGACTAAAAGCATTTTTACATACAATTAAAGTAGTGTAACTTAAATTGTGGACCTGTGTACATAATTATGCCATATTTGTGTTTGTAAGAGCTGTCAAATATGCTAAAACAATTTAAAAAAAGCAAGCATTGTATAAATTAATAACCGTTGTGTCCTCAGCATAAAATTTAAATCAAAAACTTAACATACGTAGGAGTACAATAAATGTATACTTCTACTGAAAGCAACAACTTAGTAGTCAAAATATATCGTAAGTAATTTGATCCTTATTAATCAGAAGCATTAGAAGTAAGCAATACACCTTGTTATTGCTCGCCCTGTACATTTTTTCCTTTCTGTTTGTTACTAAATTATGGGAAAGTCTTTTTACATTTTTGCCAATTTACTTGTTTAAAATTCCTAGTTTAAATTGTTTAAATTAAATTATTTATCCAAATAATTCTTAGGTAATCGAACTCGTCAACTATTAAAATCAACTACAATAAAAATATAAAATCATGCAAGTGTAGCATGTATTACATCTAAGCCTTAGGTACATGTAAAAGGTAAATATTGAGGTCACTTTTGAAAATAATATTACCGACACATTGCATGTTCAGTTTTGTTCTGAAATAACATCCAAGAACCAAGAAACCGTGAATGATTTTTAAAACAAATGCTAATAATAAAGATTTAGGTTGAGAACGACTTCCTTAATTGTAAATTTTACTTAGGAAATCAAAAATATCGTGAGACATAATCGCGTTAAGTTTCTAAATTTATAAGATGGACTTGCAAAAACACACTTCCGATTCTTATTACCCTTTGTATTTAAATTTGATGGCAGTATTCCTTGTTTATAACCATGGATAATTTAAAATTTCCATGTACTACAAAATATACTTAGAACATCATTTAAATATTTTCTACCTTTTATTTAATCTAAAGTATATTTAATTTTATTTAAAATAATATATAAATTATAATAAATTGATATTAAAGATTTATTTCCAATATATTATTTTATTTTACTAATAAAATTAAACACTTAGTATAATTTTACAACATTTATATTGTTAAAATACATTTTGCTATGTACATTTGGCTTTGCGGCATCGTCAGGGGAGCACAGAAGTAAACTAAACAACACTATGGGTCCTATTATACGAGGGAAGGCCAAAAAATAACGAGATTTTCTTTATAACTTTTCTATTTTTCGATATATTTACATCAAATTTTGATAACCCACAAATCTGGTCAGTATGCACTCGTTCAATTAAATGTCCTTTAACACTTTCAGTGAATTTTGTTTTACCTCCTCCACAGTTTCAAAAACATTTCCGTTTTAGACCTCTTTTGACTCTACGGAACAAAAAGAAATCACGGAAAGCCGGGTCAGGTGACTACGGGGTGTGAACAATCAGCGTCATTTCATTTTTGTTCAAAAATTGAACGTAAGCTAGTCACAGTTAAATATTTTAAATATTAACACATAATCAATAAACGATCAAATTGAGCTTACAATATATGCACAAACAAGTATGCTTAAACATTGGTTATCTAAAGAAAGAATTAAAATATTAAATATACCTGACTACTATATAAAGTGTCAGCTGATCGTTGTAGTATAAAAAGCTACGGAGGCGTCACGTCCCTAACTAAAATGTCTTTGAAGGTTTTAGAGTTGAAAGAGCTAGAGATCTTTTCTATAGACAATCAAATAGAAGTAGCAGGTATATACCTGAAAGTACAAAAACTATTAATTTTATCAATATACAGACCGCCTGATGAAAATACTGTGTTGCTTTTTGGAAAAACCAATGATATACAATATTAACGTTTATTTTTGAGAAATACAATTACAATGAAATTATAGTTGGAAAGTGTTTTTCCAAAAGAATTAAAGTTGGATAAGATTGTGCCTATGTTTAAAGCACGAGCGATAAACGACTTCGATAATTATAGGCCAATATATATTCTCCCAACCATTTCGAACGCTTTCCAGACACTAATAAGAGACAAGCTGGTAAACTATCTTGAAGCTAAATTCATGCTACACATCCTACAGTATAGGTTTTGGAAAAATAGATCCACCATAATAGCAATGGTATAATTGATGGATGCCATAGCAGACGCTTTCGTTAAGGTTGATGTTCATTGCTATTTTGCAACTTGTTGAAAGCTTTTGACTGTTTGGATCACGGGATTCTGATGGAGAAACTTTACCGTTATAGATTTAGGGAGAGTACTCGTAAATTGTTACACATCTATTTGAAGAAGAGGAGGCAACGGATGTTTTGTGATGGAGAGATGTCTAGTGTATTCATGAATGAATAAAGAGTATCACAGGGATTCTTTCTTGAACCAGTCCTCTTTTTGTTTATGTCAACGGCCTTCCTGTTTTGTCTATTAACGGCCTTCTTGAAAACGTAAGCGAGAGTTGATGTGAAAGGCGTTTTATTTATATGTCCACATATAACGCTTCCTTCCTTGTCGGACAGCAAACTACAGCATCATTCGATTTGGCTGTAGTGTTGCTGCAGAAGCATGATTCAAGATGAATTGTTTATAAATTCCACGTGCACAACACCGCTAACAACAAAAAAAACAAATGAGCATACCCTTGATGTTTGACTTTACCTAACATACTTCTTTGGTCGAGGCGACTGAACTCTTTTCAACTGGCTTGATTGTTGCTTAGTTTCAGGATCGTCGCCATAACATGATTCGCCACTAGTAATGATTTTGAAAAAATCTTGGTCCTCTTCAAACTGATTTTTCGTCTCATGATAGTCGTGGAGGCAACGCTCCTTTTGATCTTCAATGAGAAAATGAGTAATAATTTTGGTAGCAACTCTGTTCATGTGCAAATTCTCCGATGAAATCCTTCGAATTGATTCCATGGTATTCCAGATATAGCAAAGTTAATCAATTGTTCGGCGACGATCTTCACGGGTGATGAGATTGATTTTTTTAACATTGTCGTCAATTCTTGAAGTTGGGAACCGCTCGGAATGAGGTTGACCTTCAATCGTCATTTTACTTCTTTCGAATCTTGAAAATCAATCAAAGCATTATCCTTGTAAGCTATTTAAAGCATTACAAGAGCTTCAGGAAGCTAAAAGATCCACAATTTCTTATGTCTAAGGCAAAGCAAAGGTTTACTTCAACTTCGATGTAATTTATAGCAGTATCCGTTGCATTTAAAAAATAATTTTCTTTGAGAAGGAAAAGCTTGGAGATTTGTTAAATCTTCCGAACAAGGAAACGTGACCGAGGAGAAAATAGAAACAATATTAGATATTTTCTAAGTCTTGCTATTTAATAACAACTAAATTAACAAAAGAATAGCAACCTTAGTTAACGTGGCTAACACCAAAATATTCCATTACTGGGTACATAATTTTAAATAAATCAGGATTACATTAATAAATAATATATACATATGTATAAGTAAGACTGTTTCGTGTTCGTTAATACAGAGAATTAGAGAACGTCAATCCAAAAGAAAAAAAAGTGAACAGAGATTGGCGTTTTCTACACAAGAAACTCAGACCGCTAAGTTGTAATCCATCATCCGTAAAATAAACAAAATATGCAAATGTTTGGGTTATCGAGAAACAAATGGAACTGTTTAGAATACAAATTGTTTTATACAGTTTGTAGAACACGCGTTTTCACTAAAGAATTCCCAAAGAAAACGTGTTAGTATAATGTATGAACAATGTACACAGTAAATGAGATAAGATAATGTTCTCTATCGCGATTATTCAGGTCAGTTCGTTTTTTATGTAACTTGGAGGTTGTATAATAGGAGTTGGGAAAATTTTTTGTTTTTTGGTGTACATAGGTGTGGGGAGATGAAATACTTTACCTTAACTGATATATTATGATATACGTAATTACACTCAAAAAGGATACTTCAAATCAATTAAAAAGGGATGTCATTAAAATGAATTTAGTATCAGATATGGTATACGTTATATTCTATTTCCCCGAAAACATACAGTAGATTGATTAACAGAATCGGAAAAATGTCGTTTTGAAGTGCATCAGCATTTTGGCACACAAAAGTAAGACAAGTGTGAGAGGATAAACCGGCAAATAAATAGAGGAATGTAACATAATTGTGAGGCGTCAATAAAGCGGTGAATAAGTTTCCACAAAGCTCTTACCCCATGAATTCGTCAAAAATCTTGTAGGAACTGCACAACATGTTTTCTTCACAAGAACTAGAATCGGTATTACATTCTGTATAAACATTATCAATCTTGTAACTTACGTATTTTCAAAAAACATCGTGAAGCCTTCTCTATAAGTCCTAAGTGGAATTAATTATAGTGCGGCAATTGTATGGGCGAAGCATCCACTCTGCTGACAACAAAATTAAAAAATGTGTTTAGTAAAGACAAGCTTCCAAAAAATTTGCAAGTGTGTAGTACAAAATCTAGTTTTTGATGCAGTAATATAGATGTTGTTAATATGTGGAGTAAAACAGGCACGAATCAAATAAAACGCTTAAATCTTTCACATCAACTCTCGTGAGAATACAATTAGTGATGCACTATATTGAGACAACAGAATTAACTTTCTTCGTATAAGAGACAAAACATTTCTTAGTACTTAACTAGTTTGTATGCAGAGCACCACCGTGTAGTTATATCAAGGTTATTTTGTAGCTGATAGACATCATCCCAGGTCCTGATAGAGTGATAAACTTCATCTACATAAGCCACTGTAGGACATAACAAGAATATCAACAACCCATTGGTGAACAGAATAAATAATAGTGGTCCCAAATGGGATCCTTGTGGAACCCCAATTGAAGAAGAATATTCGAATGTCTAGTCGACATTGTAATAAATACAATTTGATCTGTTTGCCAAATAAAACATCAAAAGCCGCAGAAAGGAGAAACTCAAAAAAAAATCCGATAGTTTAACGAGCAAAATTCTATGTACAAAAGCACTGTTAAAGTCAATGTAAATAGCCTACTTGGCCATGGGCCTCAAACTGTTCATTAATAAATTGACATATGGTCACAAGATTTCTTACAGTAGATGTCCCACGGACAAATCTATGCTGGCACTATGAAGTAGTTTATATTCTATTAAGGTGTGGACTAAAATAAATAACACTTTCGAAAACCTTAGCATAATTTGACAAAATTACTATTGATTTATAATTATAAACATAAACGTCGTCTTTTTTGATAACTGCTCAATGGCAAAAGTTCTAGCACACTTAAAAAAATTCACCATCGGATAAATTTTTTTATAAAAGTTGAAAAATAGCTTGAATTGCTAAATTATGTAAAAAAAAAATTGCAAAAAAAAATTTTAAAAGTTTACCCAGAGCAAATCTCGTATCGTGTAGAAGAAAACTTGAGGTTAAACCATCGAAAACCAAAATTACAATCACCGTCTTTTTTGAGGGCAACTGTCAATATACTGTAATTAATTTTAAAAGTTTTACATTCTCTTCAGGTTAAACCATCACCTACAACACGTTTTAAATGTCAATATATTGCTTACAATTGACCACACAAAGGAAAATTCATATTAAGTTATGCGTAAGAGAACTCAGGCAAAATCGTCCACTATACTCTGAGAAGATTCAAGAAAGCTTTCGTTGTAGAATACGATTTTGGGTAAACCCATTTTGTTTTATTTGGCATGAATATATTGGAATACCTTTCTTGAATCAGTTTTAATAGATTCTTTTATTAGCCTGAGATAAACAGAATAAGCAGCACCAATATCATGTCAACAGATTGTTCTAAGCTTTTCGAACCTCTCAAGAAAGAAACAATTTTGTGTACGCTTCAATTTGCGTCGACAGTATGTTTTTAATTTTAAATTTCTATGTATTAGCTTTTGTGTAATATTATATTATGTACATACATATTTCTGAATAATTGAGTGTTTTACGTTTGAAACCATTCGCCTGATGGTGTAGTATGTGTAGAATCATTTACTGCCTCAAATATAAAAAAAATGTATTGGTTACTCGGGCGGAAATAACAGCTTTCTGTGAATAATAAGTTGTTACTATACAATCAAGTTCTAAAACCTCTCTGAACATACGGAATCCAGGTCTGGGGGTGTGCAGTCAAAAGCAACATAGACAAAATTCAAGTATTCCAAAACAAGGAGCTGCGAGGTATTGTGGACGCTCCATGGTATTATCGCAATGATCATCTTCACAGAGATCTAAAAATACCAACTGTTAGAGAAGAAATCAAGAGGTTTGCAGAAAAGTACGAGGAAAGGCTTCACAACCATGTAAATACCGAAATATTGCCGCTTCTAAATAACACCGACTTGAACAGAAGGCTTAAGAGGATCAAACCATTGGAACTGTGTAGTGCGTAGTAACAGTGAAAAAGCAGAGCATAACGACTTTGTGTATAACGCGTTAACAAAAGCCTTGAACTAAATGAACTGAGATGTTCCACTGGGGACTTTTTGGACGAGCACCTAGTTTTTTAAGAATATAGAGCAAAATTGTAGGTTGGTCTATAACGACTAGTAACAATTTATTTAAATTAAAAAAAATGTACTGCCTTTAAAAATCGCTTTGTTTCTTGTGGTGTGTTGTGGGTGATGGTGTTCAGGTGGGTTGCTGCTGGTAGGTACTATTAACTTTTATGGAATATGTATCTTTTCAAATTTACTGTTACTCCGTTTGTTTAGTGTATTTGTTATTTTTTGTTTTACCTTCGAGCACTATATGATCCCTTGCTCTTCTCCGTTGTATAATAAATAACTATTCATTTTAATTATTTATTATTATCCATTCAATGTGTACTATTTGGCAATAAATATTATTATTACAAGTTCTTGAATTTTACAAACACAATAAATACAATATATATTTGATCCCAAAAGAAGTGTTCACCTAACGAAGTAAATGTCTTCGGTCTATACTTTTGATATTTACCTGTTACAATACCGGCAGGCTATTATTTGTGTGCAAATGTGTGTGTGTGTGTGTGTGCTGCGAAGTGTAAATGCAGAGGTGGTGGCGAGTCGGAGGCGATATCGTAAGACCATATTTCACCGTCCACTCGCCTATCGAAGTGTCGTCCCCCTAAATTAACGACCGATGGTTTTCGCTAATTTGATAACAAAATTAATTGATTGTCAATCTAAGTAGTATTTACCTCAAAGTGTGCGCAGGTGTCTGTTCAAGGACAAATTTCCCCAGATAGAAACTTTAATTAATGAAACAAGAACAAACGAAAACGAAAATAACAAGAGATAAATGCTCCGCACTTAACTTGTTCTTGTTTTATATCGCGAGCATCCTGTTCATACTTATCTTATTAAGTAAAAGTTTATATAAGACGTATTTCTGTATTTTACGTCATAAAACTAGCATATTTTACAGGTTTTTTTTGTATAGGCTTCTTAAATAGTAATTAGAATAATACAAATTTGAATACTTCTCTGTTTCTAGTAAATCGCTGCGTTTATATTTGTTAGTAATACATAAATAGTCTTCAAAACATCTTCGTTTTATTAATTACATGCTCAATTCAATTTTTATTGTTGATTCTTGATTACATATCTCTTCGAAGTCAAATCTACTATTCGGCGAGTTTGTTAATTTGGATATTATTATTAAAACCGACATTTAGACACCATGCATGAACGTCGAGAGAAAGTGGTACCGATGTTTCCGGTTAGACAAGGCCGTCATTGACGTACCAGGTGCCTCGGAAAGTCATGACCGGTTTTTCTAACAGATGACGCTAGGCTTAAGATGCAATGTTATGGCTTCACACATATGTCATTTTATTGTACTGAAATCAACCTTCAAAACTATGCATGTTATATTTTGTCACAGACTTATACCTCTTAGAAATGTTGAGTTTCGTACCTGAAAATGTTCATTTCGGCACGCATTGCACGCAAAGCCCCTGAAAGTCATCGTTTGCTGCTAGAAACTTACGGTGAGCATGCTTGTACCATAAAACATGTGAGGCGTGGTTTCGACGATTCAACTAGTAATTTCGGTGTGCAAGACAAAGAACGTTCTGGTAGATCGAAAAAATTTGAAGACGCGAAACTACAGGAGTTATTGGATGAGGACCCAACCCAAACTCAAAACAATTGGCAGAAGTCTTAAATGTGGCCCAAGAAATGATTTGCGACCGATTACGAATAATGGGAAAAGTCCAAAAGATGGGAAAATGGGTGCCACATCAATTGAATGACCGGCAAATGAAAAATCCAAAAATTGTCTGTGAAATGCTACTTCAAAGGTATGATCGGAAGTCATCTCTGCATCGAATAGCGTCGGGTGATGAAAAATGGATTTATTTCGAAAACCCTAAGTGCAAAAATCATTGTTTCTAGCTGGAGAAGCCGATCCATCGACTCCAAGGCCAAATCGTTTTGCTCGCAATAAAATGCTGTTCTTGGTGGGAGCAAAGTGGCGTTGTGTATTACGAACAGTTGAAACCTGATCGCTACCGACAACAAATTATCAATTTGAATAATGCATTGATAGAAAAACGTCAAGAATGGGCACGAAGACACGGTAAAGTGATTTTACAGTACGATAACGCACCGTCTCATACAGCAAAACCGGTCAAGGAAATGTTAAAGCACTTGGATGGAACATAATATTACACCCGCCGTACTCTCCAGAACTTGCCCCGTCCGACTATCACCTTTTCCGTATCGACGAGATATAAGCTTGCAAAGTAGCACGTCGCCAATTTCGAAGAAGTTAAAAAATGGCTCGATGAATGGTTTTGCTTAAAGGACAAACAGTTTTTTTCCGGGATGGCACCTATAAATTACCTCAAAGATGGGCAAGATGTATAGAATCAAATGGCCAATACTTATATAAAAAAATTTTTCGATTTTCTGGAAAATTATGTAGTTCTTTTTATGAAAAAATCGGTAATGACTTTCCGGTACACCTAATACATGCATCTATGATTTCCTGCATGTTTACTACTTCCATTATATGGTAAATATTTAATTATCGTCCAGAAATGTTATCTAAATCAAAACGTTAAATGAAAATTAATGTTCGTATCATTTTACGAATGTATTGTATAATAATAATCACTCTTGAGTAATTTTCCATTTAAAATGTAAATGAGTTTCCTAACTACAATTAAAAATTATAGGTTATAATGCTCTGAAATAGATATATTTCTCACACGTGAAGCGATGGAACCATATTACACGGTGTTCTTTGTGTAGACATTGTCAGTAAGAACGGGGAAAAATGATATAAAATGAATTGTATGTTCACCTTTGCATAACCATATACATCTTTACAAATACCATAGAACAGACTCGTATACATGTCAAAATACATACATCTATACACACGTACGATGCACGCATCAAGTCGGTAAGCTCGGTAATTTCTTTTTTTCAACTAATTAATTCACGCGAGGTAAACAAAAAAACGTACTAAAGACCGGTGTAAAGAATGAACAATACCCCGTTGCGATGACTAGACAAATTTCATTCAATTATTAAACGGTTTACGTGGTGAAAAAGAACTAGAAAAGAAGGACAGAATGACATAGATAAAGACCGATGTACAAACAACAAACAGTACGATTTATAATAATTTCTTCTTCTCACATACGATTAAAATTAATGCTCGGTTTAGATTTACATGGATTGTTACTTAAAAGAGGGTTTCGTATAGGCATCATTATCTGCAAACTACTTGCGTTTATGTTTTATATATATACGAGGAAGAAAAACAGTCTCTTCTCTTGGTATTAGATGTGTTATATGTATACGAATGTGTGTGTGTGTGTTTGTGTATTGTACGCCTTTTTTAATGATATGTGTATGAGAAAGTTTCTGTATTTAAGAGGTCTTTTGTTCACGGTAGCTGGAAATCACTCATATGCATGTAAGATATATTCCTATATGGCATGATTAAAATGTATGCAGTATAAATCACATTGTTTGAGTTATAACGTTCATCACAAAAATTAATAAAACTACACAATTGTTACCAGTTTCATACTTTTATTAAACGCATATAATGCAAAGTTTTTTTATTTGCTGTTGTTACAGTTCATCTTATATATAAACTTCAGATGATAATAATAATAATAAAGTATTGCCAATTACGAAAAAGAAACATGTATAACTGTACATATGTAGTATATAATATATGTAATTCCGGAAAGACTAAATCGCCGTATGTATAGGTGTATGCATTTAGCGTTCTACCTTTAGACTAATTAATAAACAAAACACTGTCCAAATTTCACACTACGAAGGTGGTCGCAGAAGTATCCGACCCAACAAAGAAAATACAAAAATTTTTTGAAAATAAATGTATTTATTTTTTAACATAATCTCCTTTCAGCTCTACACACCTTTTCGAGCGATGTTCAATAAGTTCGATACCCCTTTTATAACAAGAACTGCCTTGCTTTTCAAAATAGCCATTAACTGCTAACATCACTTCTTCATCGTTGGAAAATTTAAATCCGGCGAATAGGGTACATGAGGTAGTAATTAAAACTTTATTTCATTAATTTTGGCCATTGCAATAACAGATTTGTGAGCTGGTGCATTGTCTTGATGACATTTTCTTCTTAGCCAAATGCGGCTATTTTTGCTCGATTTCTTCGCTCAAACGTTGCAATAAGTTCGCATAATACTTGCCGTTGATAATTTTTCCTTTATCAAGATAGTCAATGAAAATTATCCCAAAAAAAGGATGCCATGGCCTTGCCTGCAGATGAAACGGTCTTCGGCTCCTTTGGAGCCGGTTCTCCCTTTTGAGTCCATTATTTTGATTGTTCTTTTGTCTCGGGTGGGAAGTTATGGATCCATGTTTCATCCGTGGTTATGAAACGGCGCAAAAATTCTGCTCTGTTGCTGTGAAACTTCGCTAAGCACTCAATTGAATCATCTTCATGACACTGTTTTTGCTCGAGTGTGAGCAAACTCGGCACCCATCTTGCACACAGCTTTCAACATGTCCAAATTTTCAGATAATTTGCGATGTACCGCACTTTTTGAAATGCCTACTATGTCTGCCAGCTTGCGCGCTTTCAGTCGACAATCATCCAGTACCGCTTTGTGGATTTTCTTCACCATTTCTAGAGTTGTCACCTCAATTGGTCGACCACTGCGATGCTAGTCCTGGCAGCTTGTACGGCCTTGTTTAAACTCTGTTACCCAATATTTCACTATTGTAAACGAAGGAGCAAACTCACCCAGAGTAGAATCCAGTTCAGCTTTTATATCGGTTGGGCTGAGGCCTTCCAAATAAAATTATTGATCACGTAATGATGACAAATTTTCTCCATTTTTACAAATTCACTGAAAACGTTCATTATTGAACGTGGCGACTTCAAACTTGAAACATATGGTCTATAGAATGTTTCTTTCTAATACAGTGATATTTTTCAAATAACTACCGCTATATCTAGTATGTATATATCTAGTATATTATAATAGATTTTCCAATAGGGGCATAACAATTTTGTCTTTTAATATGAACGCACCCTTGAACGTTTTTCATGATTTCTCAACATCAGAACGTTAGTCAAGGTTAACATTTTTATGATGCTGAAGTTCACACACCAGCAAGGTTTGGAAATTATTATTTCTTACTCCAATTTTCGGTCGTAATAATTGTACCATTAGATAGACTGTGCGTGCTACAGTGGACAAATTCGAGTCCAAATATTCATTATTGAATGTTCCTGTGAGAGTGAGACAACGTATTGGTCGAAGTACCGAAAATATTGCAGCCGTAAGTGCTTCAGTTCGAACTAATCCAAATCAGTCGATTCCACGCCATTCACAATAATTGGAAATTTCTCAAACCACATTGTGGCGAATTTTGCGTAAAAATCTTGGCTTTCACCCTTACAAGATCAAATTCATTAAAGAACTGAAGCTGCTTGATCATTTGAAGCGCCGAAACTTTCCGATTGGTCTCTACTAAAGTTTGAACAAAATCCTGAATATCATCGAAAAATCATCTTCAGCGATGATCATTTTTGGCTTAACGGCTTTGTCAATAAGCAAAATATGCATTATTGGACAGCAACAAACCCAAATATGCTAAGAAACTCCATTAGAACCAGAGAAAGTTACCGCGTGGTGTGGATTTCATGCAGGGACGTGTGATTGGACCATATTTTTCGGTCGATGGAAATCATCGCTACGTTACGGTCAATGAAGTTCGAAAGCGTGCCACATTGGAAGACTATTTTCGGCCAGAATTGGATAGACTTGACATCAGTGATATATAATTCTAAAAAGATGGTGCTACATGCCACATAGCTAGCCAAAAAGTTGATCCATTGAAGGGGAAGTTCGGTAACTGTGTAATGTCGAGAAATGCTCCGGTTGAGGCCATCTCGCCCACACGATTTAACGTCGTTGGATTTCCTTTTATGAGGTTATGTCATTGGTATATGCCAACAAGCCAACAACATTAGAAGAACCCAGGGACAATATGGCATATTAAAATCTTACCTTACAATGTAACATCAAATCTTTGAAGCAGTTCCATTTGATTAATACTTCGCTTTGGTTAAAAGCCATCAATTAGGAAGACTAGATATTTTAAAAGCTTTGTACAGCTTCCAAGATATTTTTATGCACATAATAGTGGGGATAGCATACCAAAACTGAATATTTAAATTTCGATGTAATCAGCGAAAAATGTAGAGACTTTGTTGAAGGCAACGTTGTTGATGTGACTGACAAACTCTTAATATTTAAGACTGATGGCACCCTGTAAGTTTCTTAAAGACGACCGCGGTAACTTCTTACATTTTACGTGTAAAATCTATACTTTACATCTCGTGGCAGAAGCGATTCAATGATATAGGCAATGTCTCAACATCCCCGAACCTCCGCAGCCGACTCTTACACGCCGAGAAACATGTTTAAAGGCAACATTTTATTATTTTCTGTATTTCCAAAAAATTACGTCTATAGCTTTGCAATTCAATTCAAAGAAAATCTGAAGAAATCTCAGGATTCTGAGTTGAAGTAGATTTACAAATAATTTATAACAATTACACAGGAGTAGTTGACGCAATCGATAAATTTCAAAACCCTTCTCCGTCATTAGTCGATTCACTGCACATACTGTACACTATACAAACACAGCAACATGCTGTCAACGACCAAAATGTTAGTGTTATAGCCAAAGTATATAGTGTGCTAAAGAAAGAAGCAGTTAAAACAAATTTGTAGTGATCGTGAGTACACTAATCTGTTAAGTTAATTCGTACATAATTAAAGTACTTTTTGTTAATACAAACATTACTTTCATTATGTCAATATTACATCACTAGATATCGAACGGTCGTTGTCTTCATATAAGGTGAATTCGATTTGCTGAAACAATTATGGGAACATATCCATTGCTCCCAATATTTAACAGAACTTATCCTGTTTGTGATTACACTGAACACGCTGCTTGAAAGAGTGCTTCGCGTTTCGTATAATAAATTATATATGCCTATTTATTTCACTTTATTTACCTACTATGCACGCCTCTGATTCGCCGACTATATTCCTAACTCTATTATTCTCAGTAGATGTTTGTAAAAAAATTTGGTTTAAAAATATGTACTCGAGTGATTCGTTTCTTTTCGTCACATATATATCGTAAGACTATCTGATACCTCCTCATATTCACACGGATATCACGTTCCTCATATCTTATGCATCGCGTTTATCCTTACAAAACGGAAGAATGGCCACATCGTATATAAGAAACATGTAAAAAAAAGCGAACAGCCTATTATAACGGTACGAGATAGGCGATGAACAATAGGAAATGGGCACACAGAACAACAAACAACAACACACCATACGAACACAGATATGTGTATGTATTATACGGACAGAATTTAACACAATGAATAATAATTAAATAAAAGTCCGAGGATAGATGATTTAGGAACCGGTGGTTGTAGCATTGGTCGTTCTATAACGCCTACACTGGACGAACGTAGTACATACGTACGTAGATATGTATTGTCGTTATAGTAAGCGTACAGAGAGAGAGATTGAAATCATCACATCATTATTTACATCTTGTTTGGAAGTTGTTTTGAATGTTTCCATTTAGCCGTGTGTAAAAAGACTTTTCATGGTTGTTTGTCGAACACAATTGCGTTATTAATCAAACACTTCAATCAAATCAACGCGAATGACGGACGTTCGATGGTGATGATGCCTTATATGTTGTACATAGCTATGTATGTATGCTTCCATAGGTCAATACAAAATACACACATACCCGGGATGATGAATTTATTTTGATATCTTTTTTTTTCTCCTGTTTCGGTTCGATATTGTACAGTGATTTTTTTTCGTGATCACCAGCTCTTGTATGTATACGTGAAAGTAACTCAATCAAATACGGTGATATGTTAATTTTCCACAATGCTTCGACCAGTACCTTTACAATGTCTGGTGGGGTTTGGGATATCCTTGGCATTTTAATGACTTCAGATCCCTTCTAAACGCATAAAGATATGTTTCTATTTATTTTACTTCAAGCTGACAATGAATATGTTAGATGATATAGTGGAATGTCTTAGATTAATTAGAATTTGTATAAAAATAAATAATATACGAGGGTAGTTTGACAAGTAGTGAGAATGGAAAAGAAAAACGAATTTTTTAAATACAAAATAATTTTTATTTTTCAATATATTCTCCTAAAAGAGCAATACATTTATTCCAACGGTGCTCCAATGCCCTTATGCCATCTCTAAAATGCGATCCCGGAAGGCTTGCAAAATGCTCATTTACGAAGATGATAAGCTCGTCGTTAGACGAAAATTTCTTTTCACCTATACATGCGAGGGAGCGTTGCCTTGGTGAAACAGAAGCTTTTTCTTTGCCATTCCTGACCGTTTAGCACCAATCTCAACATTTAATTTTTGTACAAGTTCTGTATAATATTGTCCATTTATTGTGGCACCTTTTTGAAGGTAATCAATGAGCAAAATGCCCTTTGAATCCCAAAAAATTGGTGCCATCACCTTGTTCGCTGATAAAGTGGTTTTCGCTTTCTTTGGAGGTGCAGAATCACGTTTTAACCATTGTTTCGACTGTTGTTTAGTTTCGGGTGTACTGTAGTGTATCCAAGTTTCGTCGCAAGTAACAAATCGCCTACAAAAATCAACCGGATTCCGCTTATAAAGGTCCAAACACTCATTGGAAATGCGCAAACGAGTGAACTTTTGATCAGTCGTAAGCAATCGCGGTACCCATCTTGCCGAAAGCTTGGAAAGGCCCAACTCTTTCGTTAAAATATGGTGTACGCGTTCTGTTGAAATGTTTACCATGTCTGCTATCTCTCTCACTTTAAGTCGTCGATCTTGCGTAATAATATTATGGATTTTTATAATCATTTCCTCAGAAGTCACAATTTTGTGTGCTCCAGAGCGCGCTTCATCAACACAGCTTGTTCTACCACGTTTAAATTCATTTACCCATCTACTTATTGTGTTGGATGATGGAGCAGATTCACCTAATGTTTCCCGTAACTCATCTTTTATTTCAGTAGCTTCCATACCCTTAATTATGAAGTATTTAATCACCGCACGATACTCTGCTTTTTCCATTTTAACAAAACGACGTGTTGCTTCTTTTTCAATCAGCTGTCAAAAATAAACTAATCAACCGATTTATCTAAATATCGGAATATAAACATATAAATAGGCAACCTAAATTACAGTGCATTTGTTTTACCAATAAGAGCGCCATCTATGTGTCATTCTCACTACTTGTCAAACTATCCTCGTATAATATAAAACATATTAGTAATTAAGGAGATTTAGTTTAATTACTTAAGATTGATATATAACCCCTTTCCACATTAATTGTCGTATTCTGCATACGTAATAAGACAACTAAGTTGTCATCATCAGCGAAACTACGGCAAAATACCCGCACGAAACAAATTCCGTACACGATCTGTAACGTCGAAAAACGGACAACTAAGTTGTCGTCATCAGCACATAATTAAACAGTGTCGCACCTGGAAAACTACGGCAAAATACCCACACGAAACAAATTCCGTACACGATCTGTACCATCGAAATACGTATACAGAATACGAAAATTAATATGGAAAGGGGGTTATGTATCAGCCTTATGTGAATAAGTTAATCAACGACAGGCTCCATTAAAATTACCACCAAGGAGATTTAGTCATGCTTTAGTCTACAATATAGCGCGCTCAAAATTTTAAAAAGAATTTTTTAAATAAAATACGATTTAAATGTGAACGAAATAGATTTTCTTTGTCTCCACTAAATCAGTAAGTTAAGATGAAGATTCTAGATATTTAATTTCCTGAATATGTCGACCGAGTAGCTTATTTTCATCACAAATACCAAGGCTTTATTTCTTGTATAGAAGTAAATGCTCTAAAATTGTATATAAACCAAATCTAATGACTTTTTCGAAAATAAGACGACGTTTTCGATGTAGTTGACAAGCTCATAATATTTATGACTAATGACGCCGCAACTACGCACTCTATAGATCAGTTTCTTAAAGATAACTATGGTAACTTCCTACATGTTACATGTAGAATCTTTGCTTTATATCTCAGAAACGATCTAACGCTGTTATCTAGAGATAAACGGTTTGAAAGCTCACACAAGATCAGTGTTCTTCAAATGCCTTACACTTATTCAAGAATTCCATACGTAATTGCCCGACATCTCTGAACCTCTACAACCGATATTTACACGCTGGAGAGTATTTTGAAATTGGTCCCTAACTTATTCGTAATTTGCTGTGACGATATCGTCAGCAAAAAGATACAATTTGAATTCTTTGCCAGCTAAGTGATTTTTAATGCTTATAAAAACAACTTTAATACGTTTCTCATTGAACTTGTAAGTATTAACAATTAACCTAGAAATGTTTGCAAATGTATTTACATTTGCAAACATTTCTAGGTTTTCAAGCTTTATATTTCTGCAAGTGCGCGTTTGCTTTTTGGAGTTGAAGATTCAAAGTATTTCATCTCTCGAATATGTGGACCAAGAAATTCATTTTCATCACAAATAAATTATCTCGAATCTTTTCGGCATCCCATCTCTTATCTACTTCTAGGAAAATGTCGATTTCTTTAAAACGTTACAAAATAAGATAATCATCTTGTGTTGCTATAAAGCAATAACGCTTAATGTACTTCACCTATGTCTTTAAAAAGTTCAGCAAAAATTCTTGATTTAATGGGCTTCATTTTGATATAATTAACTACGTTTACAGCCATTGTAAGTACAATATTCAGACCAGTTCACATTTCTTGGGAACCCAGAGCTTCTCTTTGAATTACATATTGTGTCCAAACACACTGTGGAGATTTTTGTTCCACAAGTGCTTGCAAACTTCCAGACATTTTACGAGCAGTATCGGTGCGTATTCTGAGAGAATTTTTCTCTTCTATGTTCGTTTCGTTTACAAAATCATTTAATATATTCAATAACGCTAGTGATGTTGCTCTGAGTTTTATTCGTTTGGAGAAAAGTAGATGATCGTACGAAACTAAGTGAACATCTTCATTATTATCTGTTACCTCATCAAATTGAATTGAAAACAGTTTGTCACGCCACTTTACAAGAAGCTGATGCTCTACATCTTTAGCTATATCACCAAATCGACGAGAAACAGTATTATTTGATGGAGGTATGGACTGCAATGGTTTGACGAAATTATCTCCAAACATAGTTTCTACAATCACAATCGCAGTTGACACAATTAGCTCTTCACCAATGGTACATCTGGCTATTTTATATAAAATTTTATAAAATATAAGTAAAGCTCTTTCTTTCACAAACAAATGAAAAATGACTTTTGCATTTCATACAATTTTAATTTTACTTCCAAGAACTTTCGGAGTTTGTTAACATACTTAGAAAGCGTTTTCAAACGTCGTTTACATTTATTAGGTTTCATGCTGTCAGCTGCTAAAATTTTTGAGCAAATGACACACAGAAGCCTTTTCTCCACTTACTTCAAAACTAATAAACCCAAAATTCAATTATTTTTGAGAATACTTTCTTAATTTTATCTTCGGGACAGCCCTCGTCTATGTACTTGTTGATGCTTAGCTATCATCTAATTCGCTTACGCTCACTTAAAAATATCCATGAATCTGTATAAATCTACTGCTACTTGTATGCCAACAATTGCAATCAACACATAAATTACAACATACACAATCGAGAATCGACTCCTCTGAGACTGGCTGGAGTTGAACGAGGTGCAGTATTTATATACTATATATAAGTATACGCGGCGGTCACGACAGACGTTTCAAAATATCCGAAACGAATCGAAACTTCTCGGAGAGCTGCGAGAATTTCAGATGTGGTAGATATAACATAGAACGATAGACAGCGTAGTGTGCCCTTAGAGTTAAAAAACACATTCAAATAGAAACTAGTATTTATAATTACAGCAAGACTTCAATAGAAAATTATTGTATGAAGGGGGAAGGGACGATGAGAATTATTTGTGGTGGAAAATTGGGTCTTGGGTCGCAAGTATTAAAAGGTTGAGAAACGTTAAAAAACAAAATTATCAATAAATCGTAAGTCTTTTGCTTCATCGTTGGATAGAAGTTTTTCCTTATT
Source organism: Dermolepida albohirtum (assembly GCA_031893035.1). Taxonomy (NCBI): domain Eukaryota; kingdom Metazoa; phylum Arthropoda; class Insecta; order Coleoptera; family Scarabaeidae; genus Dermolepida; species Dermolepida albohirtum. The sequence goes on from JAVIWB010005154.1 coordinate 351,785, forward strand.
CTTGTTTTATGTATTCGATTTCTAATTCTCAATCCTATTTTAATTTAAGAATTTTACTTTTTCCAAGCAATATGTATTTCAAATGGTGATATTACTACAAGATAAGGAGCTTTCTATTTCTATTGCTTATGCTACGTTTGCACAACGTTTGAACAAAGTATTTTATAATATATCATGACTATAATATCTGTTTCATAAGCTCATGTGAAAATTTTCCATGTAACACATCATATATTATTAATGTGTCCTACTTTTTCCAATTCACAGATCGCATATTTTCTCTCATTGCTCGTCCAATCTGTTTTTTTTTTCGTAACAGATTTTACAAACAAATTTACTAATTTGTTTGTTAATTTGTTAAACGTGTAAAACTTCTGACGCAAAAAAGGTAAATTAAAATTTATGGGTTTATATATTTGTACGATTTAGATACAACAAGTGTGCTGTCGGCTTAAATAAATATTTAATCAATGTCAATTGGAGAATTATGCTAATGTCTATTTCACCATTCAATGATGCGAACACACACACACACACACACAGGCAAACATATATCTGTGTTTGATATAATTTATCTAAATCCTTTTTTTTTTAAATATTAACATAAATTTAACTGAATTTAGATTCCAGGTAGGGCAATTTTAATTTTCCTTATTGGAATTTTGTGCGTTCTTTAGAGAAATGTGTATGCTTTGTATTGGTATTATGATTACGTAGGAGGAATTGATGGATTTTCAATAGACTCGAACCAATGCTGCCAATTCTTTGTCTATTAATTCGAAGTAATGCTACATTGATCGAGTTTTGTATAATCCTCCTCTAGCTCTGCTTCAACACCAAATAATAACAACATGCCAATGCTTCATTTGCAATAATAATAGTTTTTCACTATTCTACACCTTCTCGAATTGTCTTCAGTAATAATAAATCGCTACTTTGTTCCCTTTTCGATACTGTGTTAGCGAACGCTGAATTCAACGCAGTAAAACTTATAGATATATTTTACGTCTGTGCAGAAAGATAAGAAACATTTCCAACAGGTATTTTAAGGATATTATAGCGTTGCCAGTTAGTCAAACGTGAATATAATTCCTACTTTTTTTAGTGTTCATATTTTTCTTTTCAATGGAGCATCTGGAGCACCTTGTAACTTGCTTCTCCTTCAACCATCTTCAGACTCTTTACGCGATCGTAAACAAGACCATGCTGTAGATACGTATAGTTGTTTCTCTTCATGATGTACCAGGAGGCGTCCCCATGTGTTCTTTCCAACTCTTACAGCTCTTCCATTCACTTTTTCTTATCCTTCCTCATGTTGTGTGAATTTGTTCAATAAAATATTAATTTTCACAGTCAATAACCTTCTCGAAACGGCTTTTCGTTTTTCGTTCTTTATAAAGTTTTACAAAAGACAAAAAAAGTAATCATTTCGCAATTATTAGTCTCTGGTTTTGTTATTCAAGCTGGGGAAAAAATGGGAACTTTTTAGTGAAGATTCTGAATTACATCAATTTTTTCGCACGAGCTCGAGTGTCCTAGAGAAAAAGGGAGTTTTCGGCAGCGATGACTCGCTCTATTGCCGAAACCTCTGTATGCATGATTCCCGTAGAAGTCTAACAAATTTTTTTTAGAGTTAGTGATGTTTTCCGTGTTCGTGGTAAACCATCATTTCGAAATAATCAATGGTGGGACCTGTTATGGCTTCAGTACATCAGTCATTTTCTCTAAGATCTTAAAATACCATCAAAACGATTTAATTCTTTAATGGAGTAAGATGAGCATATGATAAGTCGTTGAAGTTCACTTTCTGGTGGCGAATTACTTAATAACCATTTGCTTAACTTTCTTGTCATGCATTTCTTATTTCATAAATCTCTTCACATACATTAAATGTAATAGCATATCTCGAATCAGGTTCTTCATTCTCAATTAATGCACTCTTCAAGTGTGAATTATCTAGGAAATGTTGTTTTAAGCAAAATCTTAGAAGCAGTTACATGCAATTCATTTATTTGCTTTTTCAATCCCATAAGAATCCTTCGGCAGAGATCTGTTAGAAGTCCTCAACGATACAATTTTCAATCTATTATATCAGGCAAATAAACCACCTTACTGGCTGACTCTTATGTTCTAAAATGTTTCGTTTGCTTGACAGACTCTTTAGTCTGAGACTTTATAGAATTATCACAGATATTTAACGATCTTTTTTCTGAATATTATTTTACTAGTCTTTCAAATTAATAGCTGCGTAATCATATTGTATAGCCTGAAATCAAAAATTTTGTGGTCATTCTCGTTTCTCGTCTCTCTTTCCTGTAATTGTCTCTTCTCGAGTATTTATTTTATTGATTATGCTACTGATATGCGTAATATACAGTACAGTCATAGTCCTCAGATCTTTAACTTTAACATATTTGCTAATAATTCTTTTTTTATAATACGCTTTAGTACTTCATTTGTTCTTTAAGCCGAAAATTTTCGTTTTCTCAATCATATATTCATGTCAACACTTTCTTGTCTCGTACTTTCATACTCTTTCTGTTTGAATAAATTTTGCATTAGACTAGATTAGATTTTCTGTGGTAGATATACACCTACAGACTATTCCACTGCTCCCGTTTTATATCTATTATAGTTTTTATGCCTCTCCCTAGAATATCTTTTCTAGTGTAATTCCTTTAATTGGAATTTAGAAGCGGTGAAATATATTCTTCTGGACCTACAAAAGAGTGTTATAGGGATGCGTCAACAAATATGAGGTTTTCCAATAGGGATGATATGATTTTGAAGTGACATTTCGGCCATTTGTAATATGTCATGATCTGTCATTTGTTCCTCATTGTATTCAGTAGTGTTTACAATTTCATCATAGAGAGATATACGCGAGTACAACGTTTACAAATTATTCAGTTTTATTATCAAAATAATCGTTCTACAATTGCAACTTTTTGTGTGCTTTTGCCATTTTATGGTCGTGATAATCGTCCAAGTGTGCTCGCTGTTCGTCGAATTGTTAAAAATTTTGAGGTTACATTTTCTTTACATAATTTTCAAGTGCCAATAAGACAAAGAACCGCTCGAAGTAATGCAAATATTGCTGCCGTTCAGGCAAGTGTTACTGAAGACCGTAATTTGTCAATTCCAAGACGTTCTCAACAATTGCGACTGTCTCAAACCACAACCTGGCGGATTTTGAGAAAGGACTTGGGTTTGTATCCCTATAAAATTGTTCTCACTCAAGAACTGAAGCCATTGGACCACCGTAAACGTCGTGAATTTGTTGATTTTGCCTTGGAACAACTTGAAAACGATAACGATTTTTTTAAGAAAATCATCTTATCTGATGAGGCTCACTTTCATCTGGATGGTGTGGTAAATAAACAAAACTGTCAATTCTGGTGCGAAGAAAATCTACAAATTATTTATGAAAAACCATTACGTTCACCTAAATTGATAGTTTGGTGTGGTTTTTGGTATGGTGGAATCATCGGTCCGTACTTCTTTCAAAATGAAGCTGGTAACACCGTTATTATCAATGGAGAGCGGTATAGATTGATGATAACCAAGTTTTTATGGCCGAAATTGGAAGTTCATCTTGACAACATTTGGTTCCAACAAGACGGGGCTACGTGCCACACAGCAAATGCAACAATAGAATTATTGCGAGAAAAGTTTGGAGATTCGATTATTTCAAGAAATTGTGATATTGAATGGCCTCCAAGAAGTTGTGATTTAACACCATTAGACTATTTCTTGTGGGGTTATTTGAAGTCATTGGTCTATCGAAATAAACCAGACTCTCTTCAAGCTATACAAGTCAATATTGAACGTGCCATTCATGACATACGATTAGATTTAGTGGAAAAAGTGCTCGAAAATTGGGTTCATTTAATTTGTTCCTACAGAAGAAGTCGTGGAGGCCGTTTGAATGACGTTTTATTTAGAACTTAATTGTATCGATTGTACTTCACATTAAATAAAAAGCTTTTAAATTTTCTTAACAATAAGTGTGTTCTTTTTTAAAGAAATTATATCACTCTTATTGGAAAACCTTGTATAAAGCAATGATAATACAGAGAAGTCAATCAAAAATACTACGAGTGATAGTTGACGTTCTTTGGTACATACCAAACTGAAGCCTTCTTGGAGACTTACATCCAGGTGCTATTTGTCAAAGCTGTGTTAAAAAAACTGTATAAAGCATCACAATAAATTGAAGGGTCATCAAAATAATCTTCTACACTATCTGTTTGAAGAACAACACCATAAAGGGCTAAAAACAAAGTGACCAGTGGACTTGAAAGAAGCCTAAGGAGGACTTATCATTGGAAGAGATTCAATCATGTTTTTATGGGATAGGATGGGTCTTAAATCAACACCTTAGCTAATAGAATTATTGTAATCGTTAATATTAATTGTTTAATTATAATCTTCGCTCTTTTTTATTGGGAATTTCAACAGTTGGGTTTAACTCCCGTTGGAAAAGGGTTAAGATTATAATTAGAACAAGACCAACATATTATATAATTGTATAATTAGAAAGCTTTTCTTTTGCTCTTTTCGAAATATTTTTAGCTTTATCTATTGTGGACATTGTAATCTCTTGAAAACCTTTCCGTTATTTATATCTCTACCTCTGTTTCTCCTCTTACCATTATTTGTTGTAGTACGTAAACAATCGAGCTTCAAAATTACATATATTTTCATCACACCTTATCAGTTCCTGATGTTTATAACTTTTGCTTTTTTGTTTTAATATATTAATTACTTACGTTGTTTTACGTCGATTTTCTTTGACTTCGACGCGAACATAACGAATTTCTCTTTTTAGCACAAATATCGCATAATATTGCGCATTACTTCTGCACGAAATAAAATATATTTTGATGTATCGATAATACAGTTTACATAGATCAGGCAATACAACCAACAGTTCAGCATGACCGGGAACGTGCGAATGTACTAAGTCGGAATTTTATTATTCAAATTTATTAAATTAAATATTCATTATGTTTTCTTACAAAAGTGCATGAAATTTATGTGTAGGATCATATTTGGAAACGTATCTTAAACCACTTAATTAACACAGTTAGAATTGCCTATACTGTTATACATTACTCTTCGGTTTCAATTACTATCATTATGTATTCCGAAGGAGCAATTTACCGTCCCATTTTAATTGCAAATGTTATAACTGACTGTCATGGCAACAATGTAACACTTAGTATGAAAATTATACCGTGCGAACAAAGTAATTTATTATGTATCAATTTATAAAAGCGGTGTTACTTAACTGTCATTAGCATCCTTCCGTAATCAATAAAAGTCGACAGTTCACTGCCGCAAATATGGAGAAAGAAATACATATAAAGTGCATTCATTACGGTGTAGTAGTTATATTGAATGTGGGCTTGTGAAACAAGTAAATACTATTATGTATGGTGTAAAGTTTATAGTGCGACGATCGTATAATTAATAGCACCGTAAAAGGAATGTGCAGAAGTATTTCTAAATGAAATGAAACGCTTATTCATTAACCACTGATCAAATCCATGTCTTGGGAATTTATATATTAAAAAATAGGAGACGAAGACATTTGGTAAAAATTTAAATAAATATTTGAAATAAATAGTGAAGGTGCATAAATAATCGTAAAAATACGAAACGTGGTATCTATAGGACGGCGCAAAAATAATGTCATAATTTGAACTGGCTCCCATTTTGTCATAAATGAAAAAAAGAGTTCTGCTTTCATAAAAAGTTTATTTGAAAGTGTAAAATTGATGACATTAATTGGAAAAAATTATATCGCTCAAATGGCCACCTCCCGAGTTGATGCATATTTGCGCTCGCTTTACGGCATTTTGAATTGTTGCTCGCAAAACAACTGGCTTCAAATTGGCGATATCTTCTTCAATGTTAACTTTCAAGACTTGCAAGGTTTGTGGTTTGTTGTGATAAGGAAGAAACCTGGTGCTGTTAGATATGGCGATCTGGACGGTCAGTTCAAATCTCCAAAACGGGAACGGGAAAACCCGGAAATTGGTGTCTCAAAATCTCCATCGTTGCTCGAGATGTGTGAGCGGTTGCTGGTGGAACTAACAATGATCGAGACCCAATACAGCAACTTGCGGCAAAAAAAAAACTCGTTTAGCATCTGCCTGTAACGCTCGCCATTTACTTTTAATAATGACCAATCACTTTTTCACGGCAAATGCCGTACCAAACAGTCACTTTGAGGGGATGCAATGGCTCTTCATGTATTTCATGTGCCAGAAATGCAAATTTTGTTTGTTAACATAACCACTTAAGTGGAAATGGGCTTCGTCTCTCATTATGATTTTTGATACAAAATCATCCTCTTCCTGCACCAAGTTTAATGGCAAAAAGTTAACTTTGTCCGACGGTCAACAAGAAGCAATTCGTGAACAGTTTGCACTTTGTAGTGGAACATTTTCAAATCTTTCGCCAAAATTGGTTGCAATGAATATTTGCTGGTGCCTATTTGTGTACATCATTGTCTCGTTGATGCTTGTGCATTCTCTCTAACGTCGTCGGCAACAACAGCCATGTTCTCGGTCGAACGAACAATACGAGGCGGGCCACTTCTTGCGACATCTGTAATGGACCCAGTTTGCACGAGGCGCTCAGCCAAACGCTTAATTGTTCGAGCACATAGAACACGACGACGACCCAAGACCATTATCTTTATTTTTGTGCTGTGCTCTATCCACGTGTTTCTTACAAGCTTTATTACAAACTTTACAAATTATTTTAACTCCATCATGCATTAAATCTGAAAATTCACAAACCAAAAGTTGGCCTGGGTTGCCTAACTGGCTGGTTTCAAATACAACAATCAATGATTAGAAATCAGCCACTCAGCTATGTGGCATGTGGCAACATCTCATTGGAACCACATATCACTGATATCAACTCCATCCAATTCCAGCGAAAAAGAGTCTTCCAACATGTGACGATAGCGAACTCCATGTTCGTAATATGGCGATCATTTTAATTGTCGTTAAAATATGGTCCAATCACATGTCCTGCATAAAATCTACACGGTCTGTTTTTGTGGTTATAATAGATCTTTTGAAGCACATGTGAGCATGTTACTGTCCAGTAACGCATATTTTGCACATTGACAAAGCCATTAAACCAAAAACGAGCTTCACTGCTGAAGATGATTTTTCGATGAAACTCAGGATTTTCTTCAAACTTTAGCAGAACCAAAGCGGCGAAGTTTCGGCCCTTCAAATAATTAAGAAGCTTTAGTTCTTGAGTTAGTTTGATCTTGCAAGGATGCAAGCCAAAATCCTTACACAAGTTCGTCACGATGTAGTTTGAGAGAGTCACAATTCCTGTTAACAGCGTGGAATCTACTGATTTGGCTCACTTTGAACTGAAGCAGTTACGGCTGCGATATTTTCTGTACTTCGAACGGCGCGTTGTCTCACTGGCACAGGAACATCCAATAGTGAATATTTTAACGCGAATTTATCCACTATAGCATGTATAGTAATAATCGTCCCACCAGATAGGGACAATTATTACGAAAACTGGAAGAAGCGCTTTTCAAGTTGCAACTCAGAATTGCGGTAATAATTTTTAATAATTTTTTGACGTTGACGGGTCATGGAGAAAGTACAAGGGTGTGTTCGTATTAGAAGACGAAATTGTTGGAAAACCTGTTATAAAGGAGATTATAGCCTATATAGCTATAGTATTGTACTTGCTCGATAATGCTTTAATTTCATTTTTAGCGTTTCACTACACAAGGTATGTCTATTAAATAACGAGACTGACGTTGTAAAACATTTTATTTTGATTTCATACATATTTACTTATTATCACCTTCAATATACAGCCCTCCTCTATCCCTACAACACTCCATGCGAATCTTTCATTGTTCGAAACAGTACTGGAAGTCTTCTTCTGTCAGCTCCTTCAGGACGCGTGCCGCTTTGGCTTTCACAGCTTCAACGGACTCAAATTTTGTTCCCTTTATTTCAGATTTCACCTTAGGAAACAGATAGAAGTCGCACGGCGCAAGATCCGGCGAATAGGCTGGACGATCTAATACTGGGATGCTGTGTTTGGCTAGAAACCTCTTGACTCACAATACGGAGTGAGCCAATGCATTGTCTTGGTGGAGAATCCATGACTTATCCTTCCACAATTCTTTATTCTTTCACGGAGTTAAGAAGAACGTGAAGGTAGTAATGTTGATTAATAGTTACTTAACATTTTTCCGGCAAAACAAAAAAAACAACTCTAATGCGAACGAAGGCTACGGCTATACTGATTTGTGTACAGAGGCGGAGGCACTGCATTCGAAAGAGAAGGCTTCACGATAAATAGTTGTCAGACGCTGGCGTTTGGCGCATGCGCGCTTCTTCTGTACCAGCGTCAGTCTCGTTATTTAATAGCCACACCTCGTATATCGAACTTAACTACATATTGGAAGCCTTGTGTAAGCGTTTTCTAAATTTCTCTTGTATTAATTTTTTTGATTACTATATCGTATGATTAATTATTATTATTATTATTATTACTACTAACTATTATTATTATTATTATTACTTTATTAATACCATTTATTAAAAATTATTTCATTATATATGTATCTATTGGACACAAATGATTAGTTGTGGTACCAAATCATACTGCTACGAGTATTAAGAATTGATAGTCTAGCAAGAGTGTACATGTACTACTGAAGCCAGTGTAAATAATATCAACAACGTCGATCGAGAATTCCGAGATACGGGACGTAAAATATTTCATTCAGTTACTTATTTTGAATGAATACGTGTTTCATCTCAGATGTGCATATATATCAAGTTACAAACGTAGGAACAATAATTACAACCGTGGTATTTTCAAAACATCAATATGCACTTAAACCACCGTGGGGCAATAAATTTTTTTTCAAATTTTTTAAACCTCCGGAATGTCTAAATGATCCTAATTACAAGCGGTTTGCGCCCGTAAGACGAGAAAAGAAAAAGAAAGGAAAGGGACCGTCAGACATTAAATTAAAATACAAGACAAAAGGATACAAATTTCACCTAACGCACCGAATTTATGGGTATCGCGTGAAAATTTATAGGCAACAGATAAAAACGCACACATGCGCGTGCATCTATAGATACATAAATACGGCAGAAAAAAAAGGAGGAACGAAAGGAATAAACATTGTGGGACTGAGGAAGAACAACTATACACTTCGTTTATGTAACGGCTGACAGGTGCATTAATGCAACAACATAACTTAAAAACTTACACTTTTAGTACAATCAACATAAACAGCGGCTTCCTGTGCATTATTTCCGAGCTTATTATCATACTCTGGCATATTTATAATGAAATTAAGTCGGCGGAATTACTGGTATAGCTTATATGAAGTTGCAAATTATTTAGCTTCGGATGATACGTTTAATGCCTCTCTTGAAGTATATATAGCACTCTACGAGTGTATACTCTATCTTACAAAACAATATAAGCTTGAAATCAGGAAAGTTTGCCCATCGCGTGATCACTGTCGAATGAAATAAGATGTCGACAGGAAGTGAGGATGTCAAATTAAATACTATATTTACATTACTGCCTGTAAATAACAAATGTAAAAGCTGCCTACCTAGTAAGCCTCCAGAAACAAGTGCGCGCTCATTGGCAGCGATGATATATTTCGAAAGCAGTCGCATATACCCAAAGTCGAGATTCATGTGCGTATGATATGTGTATGAATGATGATATGCGAATCGACGGCATTCTTTGTTATGTTCGACGAGCGCTAATAGATTTCTGGACCGATTTTCGACATTAGAATACACTGGCACTATTATTAAATATATTGTTTGCAATATCAACATTTTACAATGCAATATTTTTGTGTCTAAAAGACATGTTAATAGCAAACAACACCGGTTAAATGCGCAATGTGATGTACCATATTATAAATCTCTATATGACTTTATTTTTATGTTAAATGTACGCAACATTCCACAAGATATTGTGGACAATGAAGAATTTCGAAACATTTGAGGGAAATACGTTTCGGAATGGAGATTGCCCACAAGAGGCCAATTACAGTAAAATTTTTCTTGGGTGAAAAACACTATTACGGATCAAATAAAAGTAGAGTTAAAAGATCAAAAAATATGGCTGACGGTAGATGAAACAATTGATGCAAGAAAGAATAGTATTTTAAATATGTTTTATGTAATCCAATATTACAGAAGGCAAACGCGGATAGGATAGTAGAAACTATAAAACATACCTTTGGGAAGTTCAATATATCGACAATCTAACTTGTAATGTTGGTTACGGGGGTTCGGATATGGTTAAAGCTAGAAGGTTACTAAAACAATCTTGTCCTCAATTGCTTCGTGTAGCCTGTTTGCTGCATGCATGTCACCTTGTAGCTGAATTTATTAGAAACTGTTATCGAAAGGTAGACCAACTCATAGTTTCTACCAAAAGAGTTTTTATTAAATCTCCAAAACGCATTCGTGAGTTTAAGCAGGTTCGGCCGAACATTTCTCAGTCACCACAGCCGGTATTGACGAGATGGGGAACGTGTCTTAAAGCTGTTTTATATTATGAGACATTTTTACTTATTAGACCTTGTATTTTAAATTTAAATCCACAAGATCCTCAAGCAATTTTAGTAAGTCAGTGGCTGGTTTCAGATACCGAAGTCCGTAATAAAATAGTAAACACCAAGCTGCCATTACATAAAGCACTAAATATAGTATAGCCGCATGAAGCAAATTCTGTACGCTTTCTGTACCGTCGAAAGCCAAAACGTTCACTGGAGTGTGTGTTTTGGAACCTTAGTTGATTAACTATATCATTTAATGTCGATATATAAACCCTTTCCACATTAATTTTCATATTCTCTATACGTAGTTCGAAAACCAAAACGCATACTGTCGATGGTACAGATCGTGTACAGAATTTGTTTCGTGCGGGTTGTTGCCGCAGTTTTTCCAGGTACAACACTGTTTAATTATCTGCTGATGATGACAACTTAGTTGTCAAGGTACGTATACAGAATACGAAAATTAATGTGGAAAGGGTTTATATATATATATATATATATATATATATATATATATATATATATATATATATATCAACCTTAAGTGCTTAAGTTAATCAACCACAGGCTCCATCAAAATTACCTTACGTAGTAGTATTTAGTGATCATCTGATCAAACGATTTAGAGAAGTCGCTAAAAATTGCGCCTACTTGAATATTGTTATTAATGTTATCTGATTAAATATTGCTAAATTTGTCACTATTGATGGCTTATTAACAAAAAAATTCTGATATGTGGATAGCAGAGATTTGATTTGCGGAAAAAAATATTATGAAAAAGGCATGATTCGAAAACTTTGACAAAACTGGTTATTGTTGTGATTGAACGATTCTCAATGTAACTTACATCACCTTTGTTACATACAGGTTTCATTCTATCAATTTTCCAGTATTCGGGGAAAAGTACACGAACGAAGTGCAAGACTGAATGGCTAGCTGGCACAAGGAAGTAGCAAGAACTCCGACACAATTTTTAAGCAAGAAACTTGAGATACCATCATTACCCATAGTATTGGAATATTCTAATGTATATTTCAAATTATTGCAATTGGAAATGCGACGAAATACTGCGTTGTCTAGCTTTGTACAGAGTATTTCAAAATTTTCGGCGTACCTAAATATTTGAAACGTAATTGTTCCTTCTCCAGATTATACAGATCTAAAATATGATGTGTTTACCCACTTTAATTTAACCCGATAATATTTTACACTGTTTAAGAACTGACTATGATAATTCAGTAAGAGCTCTGTCACTTTATCCTCTATTTTTATGAGCCTCTAAAAGAATCTACCACATATATTCTAACCTCATACATTTTATAAAAATTCCCATCTAAATCAACACCCTCTCAGTCGCGAAAAAGCAATTATTCCAAGAATTATGCAAATCCAAGAATACAATAACACATATATCATGATACGAAAGTAGTGTAAGTGAAGGAAAAATATCCGGCACCTCCTTTTTCTGGTTATGTAATAAGCCGGAGAGAAGAGTCACTTCGCGTTCCCCGGGGAAGACCCTCTGTTTGTATTTATATCTCTCTTTCGTCGTCCCTATATCTTCCTTCCACTCGCTATGTATGAAGGGTTTAATTGTCCAGCTCGTATTTCAAAGAAGCCATCCGCAGATTCACATACATAACATTATAATCTCCATCTCTCTTTTATGTGTCTAAGCAATGCATTGGATGAATTTGGCAAATAACACATACACATCTGGCATACATTTCGATCTCGTTCGTATCTGCGGAAAGCTAAACTCTCGGATCTGTTCCGACCACCCTTAGGCTTTCTCTCTTAAATAATTCATACTAAATTATCGCGATGCCATGGTCAGTTAGTCTGTCGAAAGGTGGACGTGCGCCTTGTCATGAACAGTTCCGTCATTTTTCAGTGTTGAGGACTTTTACTTGAAGCACATGCGCTCGAAATTAATTCTACCAAATCAAATTCCGTAAGAGAATAAGAAATACTAAAGAGTACGACAATATAAGTTTAAAATTGTTAGCTCTATTAAATAATTGTCAGACAGGACGATTCTATAATTAATTCTGAGTCAACAATCGTAAGACAGAAATATATTGTTGTTACTAGTTAAGTCATAGGAATTGCTTAAAAGAGATATAAATTTGGTATAAAACCATCAATAAATCAGTAGGAATAATATGACAAAATACAAGCTTTATTATTTAAGTCTAATAAAAAAAACAATAACAATGATAATTAATGTAAATGCTGAAACTGACAGCCATTGGTTTAAAGACAAAATTGTAGCCATTGTGGAATTGAATTTAAGACGCGCTGCAACATCTCTGTGATAACTAACTATATTGTGGCGTTAATTCTATTTATTACTTCCTGTTCTTCGGTCAAAGGCATCGTATAAGCATTTTCCTTCAAAAAAGTCAAGGTAATTCATGAAAAAACAATACCTTCCTTTTTTGTTCAAGCATACGAATGTACGAACAAAAGAACATCTCGCTAAAGACGAACACTTTAAAATCTTAGCGGATTGCCATTAGTCGAACGTTATAAAGAGTCATATAAATGTTAATTATACCCTCTTTAATACACGTTTCAAGGAATTCACCTCTCATCAGGTAAACTTGTCTTATTAATTATGAGTTACCAGCGTATAAATAGATGAACACTTTAAAATCGGATCGCCATTTGATGAATGTTACAAGAATCGTTCAAATGTTAATAACATCCTGTTTATTACGTATTCTAAGGCCACTTTCTTTGTGTATTTTCCAGCGCTGTATTCAAAAACGAAAACTTTTTTTTTCTGTCACGTAGAGTTTTCTCACAAAAAAACAGATGTACTTTTTGGAATAGCAAGCCAAATACAGAAAATTGTGGACTGTATATTTTATTTTCCGTTTTATTAAAATCATAAGTAACCAAACATTTTTCATAAAAACAACACCAAAGGTAAAACTGAATGTTCTTGTTGCTTAATAGTCCTTGCGCCGATTTCGCTTTCCATCAAAACTTCGTGTTGTGCTTCTTCTGCTGTAGGATCGCTAGGGATCGTCCCCATTCAACATCTAGCAGTAGTCCGCTATCATGTCAACATTCCACCTTCCCTAATATCTCTTTTCCATTTCCTTTATATCTTGGTGAAATCTTTCACCTTATTCCTCGCTGATAGCACCAAGGTTGTTTGGAAGGTAGTCTAGGTGTGAATGGAGAAAATGTACTTTTAGGCTCATGTTATAGCCTAAATTCTTGAAGCTTTCCAACATTTCAACTACAGTGGTCTTGTAATGAGGATCCTTTTCGTTCTCAAGAAATCTGGTTACAAGTTTAAAAGATAGCCATGCTGCTTTTTCTTTGAGCCCTATTTTTTCTCAAAGTAATCATCCTTCATAACTTTTCGAATATCAAGTCCAACAAATAGTCCTTCTTAAAAGAAGGACTATTTGCTGGCTTATTTGAAACGAAGTTAAAACTTCGTTTCAAATAAGCCAGGAAACCGCTGACAAATATACCGAAACCATTTTCTTTTTTTTGAAACACCCTTTATTTTCAACAATTTGTCCATCGCAGGCCTGTGTTATCAAGCGATTGCCTGTGGTACTCCAATCATATTCCCCAATTAAATTATTACAAATCTACCTTCGATTTATATCAAATTTATTATATGCTGACCAAATATTAAAATATCTTAACGAATTTAAACAAAATAATAGCCCAACGAATATTTAAAAATAGGGGAATTGTTATTCTAAAATAACTCGCGCAGGTATCATACATTTACATAAGTAAATAGTATTTTTATCCTATATTCATGCATATATTTTTGTATTATTATTGGAAAAAATAAAACCGGACATTCTTGCGTGAAGAACTTTTATATTGACTCTACGGTCGTGTATTGTCTGACAGTTTTGTTGACATAACGTTTAACAATAGCACATCTGCAGATCCTAAATTTGTACAGAATCACACGTACGATAAACATTTCGTACGAAAATATCTTTCCCAACCTGAAATTGGTTATTATCTATTTTTTGTATTGTTGCCGACGTCAGTGAACTGTTTGACATAAAAGAAGAATGTTGGTAGATACATATAGACATATTTATATTAGTTACAAGGAAAGAAACGAAAATATTAACTGAATTCCTTTTCGAAATACTCATTTCTTATATTTGTTCCTTAACATTATTGAAACTTATATGAATTTTATAATTAAATACTTTTTTAAATAACTCCATATGTATTTAGAGTTTATTATTATCTTTAGGAGAATAAATAAATCTGGCAACAATTAAACAAGAAGACGCATTGGACAGTTCTGTCAGAGAAAAATTCAAAATTTCTGTAGTATACGAGGGTGGTCCCACATGTACCCGGCCTGACCTAGATATGACGGTAGTTGTTTGAAAGATATCACTGTATTAGAAAGTATACAATCTATAAAGAATATGATTCAAGTTTGAAGACGCCACGTTGTTTAGTACTTTTTTGGCGGCCATCAATAGTGAACGTTTTCAGTGAATTTGTAAAAATGGAG
Source organism: Dermolepida albohirtum (assembly GCA_031893035.1). Classification (NCBI taxonomy): domain Eukaryota; kingdom Metazoa; phylum Arthropoda; class Insecta; order Coleoptera; family Scarabaeidae; genus Dermolepida; species Dermolepida albohirtum. Next base: position 366,916 of record JAVIWB010005154.1, read on the forward strand.
AAAATTGGTCACCGTTACGTGATACAATACTTTTATTTCAAACGCCTCAGCCCAACCGATATAAAAGTTGAACTGTATTCTACTCTAGGTGAGTCTGCTACTTCGTTTACAAGAGTGAAATATTGGGTAGCAGAGCTTGAACGAGGCCGTACGAGCTGCCAAGACGAGCATCGCAATGGTCGACAGAATGAGATGACGACTCCAGAAATGGTGAAGAAAATCCACAAAACGGTACTGGATGATCGTCGACTGAAAGTGCACGAACTAGCAAACATAGTAGGTATTTCAAAAAGTGCGGTACATGGCATATTATCTGAAAATTTGGACATGAGAAAGCTGTGTGCAAGATGGGTGCCGTGTTTGCTCACACTCGAGCAAAAACAGTGTCGTGAAGATGTGATGGACCCATCAGAATTTTTGCGCCGTTTCATAATCATGGATGAAACATGGGTCCATCACTTCACACCCGAGATAAAAGAACAATCAAAACAATGGACTCAAAAGGGAGAACCGACTCCAAAAAAGGCGAAGACCATTTCATCTGCAGGCAAGGTCATGGCATCGGTTTTTTGGGATGCGCGTGGAACGATTTTCATTAACTATCTTGAAAAAGGAAAAACTATCAACGGCGAGTATTATACGAACTTATTGCAACGTTTGGCTAAGAAGCCAAACAATGCACTCCCAAATCTGTTATTGCAATTGCCAAAATTAGTGAATTAAAGTTTGAATTGCTACCTCATGCACCCTATTCGCCAGATTTAATCTCTCGGATTATCTTCGGTTCCCAAATTTGATAAGATGGCTCAGTTGTCAAAGATTTTCCAACGATGAAGAAGTGATATCGGCAGTTAATGGCTATTTTGAGGAGCAAGACAGTTCTTATTAAAAAGGGTATCGAACTTATTGATCGTTGGGAAAAGTATATAGAGCTGAAAGGAGACTATGTTGAAAAATAAATATATTTGTTTACAAAATTTTTGTGTTTTCTTTGTTGGGTCGGGTACTTCTGGGACCACCCTCGCATACATAGCTACTTATTATTAGACTTGGATATTTTTGTCACGGGCCAGGATCGTAACAAAGCGACTGTATGAACAAACGTGTAAACTTGCGAAGCATGCGTTTTTGATATCGCTTATATTTTGTTTTATAAATAACACACTTAACATTATCACAGCCGTTGTTGCGTAGAACAAAATGGCTAAGACTGACAAAATGTCAGCAAGTTTCCACATTTGTCTTGGAGAGCAACATAAGCCATGCTGAAGAGATGTTTTTATATTTAGAAAATGAGGGCTCAACAAAGATGTAATACACGCATAATTAAAATAATCTTTACAATTAGATAACGAATCTATGTACACACCATTGCAAATTTGTCTTAATTTGGTAAAATCGAAATTATCGAATTTTCTACAACACACATATTTTTTATGTCACTTGTATCTTGCGTCGTATATTTAAAATTTCTACAACATATAGTAAAGCTTCCCACACGTCGCAGCATGTTAACAGGGTAGCATGCAGTGAAATGTATATCGGGCGTACAAAAAGTGGATCGGAACTGATCGGAAAAGTCAAGAAACAATGTCTTCTGTTGATAAATACATTTTATCACGAAGAGTATGAAGTATTTTCTTACTTATATAGAATAAATTACAAAAATTAAAAATGCAATAACTTTTGCGAATTTAGTAAAAGTTTAATGTTACCATATTAACTATTAACTATGAACTCATGAATCGACATAAAATCTTCGATTGTTTTTGAAGAAATAAGGAAAACAAACCGAAAACGACAGATCATTCTCCACCACGACAAGCGAGCTCTAACAAGTCGGTTCAAACGATTGAATATTTGATCGGGCAAAAACATTGAATTGATGAGTTATCCGCCGTACAGCCCTGATCTAGCACCTTGTGATTTCTTTTTGTTCCCACACGTGAAGAATAATCTTCGTGGCCAACGGTTTTCTACGCCGAAAGAGGCAGTTGAGGCATTCAAAACTCATATTTTGGAGATACCGCCTTCACAGTGGCAGCAACGCTTTTCAGATTGGTTTAAACGAATGCAAAAGTGATTTTTAAGGAGAATATTTTTAAAAGCAAAAAATTTCTTGTTTGTTTGCTATTCTCGAAATATAAACGGTTACCCTTAATACTTAACTTTCTTGATTTAGTCAATATTTTCAAATTATTTCGATCAAGTAACTCATATAAATTGTAATGCTGTGTATTAATATATTTATTTAGTGATTATAGAGAATCCCTCAAAGCTGCAGTTGTAACGTGTACAGTGGTTCTAAGGAATTAACTATTTAGGCATCGCCTAAAACTCTTATAGAACAAGTGAGAGGATATGTGGCTTTGAGAGAGTGGTTTTGTTCTATCTGTTCAGCTGGCATCTATATGCAAGATTCTGTCGCTTCGACTCTTGATGTTCAGGGTTGTTAGAGTCGACGCAACAGCAATGATTTTTGTGTATTTTCCAAAAAGTTATTTTTAGACACCTCATGCGAACCTCATGCATTGGAATTTCTAATTTTGCCCTATAGGCACAAGCATGTAACTATAGTTAATAAATACTATTAAAGTACCTTTTTTTTATTTCCAGAAAAAAACATCTTAATCCACTCTTGCGGCTGCAGAAAGAATTTATGATTTTTTCGTGTAAGTATTGAATTGAAACAACTACTGCTATAATATTTTTTTGAATCTGCGGCATCTTTTAAATCCATGAAAGATAAAATGACAAAATGTTGCGATGTATCAATTAGTTTATTAGTTTATCCGCTAAGATTAACATTAATAGAACTTGCTTCGTACAATAATGTATGTTTTATAAACATTTTAGACACAAACATCTTTCTATTAGATTTACTAATAATAAAACAAATTTAGTTTCTCAGTAATAAAAAATAACAATTAGGTATGTATTACTTGATTGGTAATCGTATAAATTCAATTGTGAATGTATCAGATTAGGTGTTGCGTAATATTTATTCAATATTTGTATGTATGTATGTGCATAACTATAATTAAAAGTTGTTTACATTTTAAGCTAATTGTATGTTGCAGTATTTAATAACAGCAGTAAATCAAAACTATTGTTGTTATAATTGCTGTTGTTCTTCTGTTAGATTATCACTTATGTAATGGTAAATGTGTTTAATTGTAAGAAATATAAATTGCAATAACATTAACAGCAAAATATTAAAATCAAAGAATAGCATTGCAGTATGTATTTATTTCATAATTTTGTGATTTCGATGAAATTAGAAGACTGGTATAATATCAATTTGAAGTCGATTATTGTACTGATAGCTTCGCTTTCTTGATTTTCCTCAATTGTCGTTTTTAATTGGTAAGATTAATAATATAATCTTTAGTTACATTGCTTTTCAGAAGTTGTGTAAAGGAAGTTATAACTTAATTTGGGAATTCTATTTTTGAAGTAGTAAGGTGCTTATTTGTACTTTCCGATGATCTCTCATAAAAATTAATAAAGTGTAAAATGTAAAATTGCTATAATATATGCCAAGAGTTTTATTTAATGTTGCTGTAAATATTTATTCAAATATTTTTGTACGACTGCTTAAATTTTAATAAGTTTTTACACATTTAAGTAAATGGAAATAGGAGATTCGACAAGCATATTTAGGAGGGTAGCCGTTTATATTCCTGGAACTGGCGACACTGTTAGTGTTGCCTCCGATCTGATGATTGCATTGTGAAGTTTGTCATTTTTGATAATATATTTACATTGACAGCTTTATTATTACCCGGTCGCTTTTTGTATTGTTGACAGTAACTTGAAAATTTTATGTCAGTTAAAAAATGGTCGCAAACATTTTCGTGCAATTAAAGCTTTCGGTGTGGATTATTATGTCGACGAGCTGAATTCTTTATATGGTGATGAAGCACCATCGAAAGCTACAGTATATCGTTTGTATAATGTATTCAAACTTGGACGGCGTTCTTAGGACGATGAATTTCAAATGTTGTTGTGTCGGAAAACATTAATGCAGTGTCTGAATTGATAATGCAAGACCATCATGTGACATACCGTGAGATCGAGACATCTCTAGGTATTAGTAACACCAGCGTGCATAAGATCCTGCATGAACAATTAGCCTTCAAGAAACTATATTTACGTTGGGTAGCACATAATTAGACAGCCGCTCAAAAAAGGACTCGCGTCAATTGGTGCCCAGAAATGCACAACAAATACAATAGCGGTGCTTCAAAGAACATTTATAAAGTCGTCACATGTGATGAATCTCGGATCTATACATATGAGCCCGATAGTACACAGTAGTCGACTGTATAGGTATTCCAAGATTGGCCAAAACCAACAAAAATTGATCCCGCTCGAAACACATCAAAACAAATGGTTGCCTGTCCTTATAGAGAATTGTAGAACGGTAAATGCTGAATGGTACACAACTATTAATTTGCCAAAAGTTTTTGAAGAAATAAAGAAAACAAACCGACAACGACATTCATTCTCAACCATGACAATGCGAGCTCTCACAGGTCGATTCAAACAATTGAATATTTGATCGGGCGGAACAATGAATTGATGAGCCGTCTGGATGCGTGCCAAACGCAAAAAGAGCTTGCTTCAGCATTAGGAGTTACCCGCCAAGCCATTTTCCAGCGATTGCATGCGTTGGGAATGATTCAAAAACAAGGAACTTGGGTTCCTTACGATTTGAAGGCAAGAAATGTTGAGCGTCGTTTTTTCGCCTGTGAACAACTGCTCCAGCGGCAAAAAAGGAAGGGTTTTCTTCATCGCATCGTTTAGGGTGATGAAAAATGGATTCATTACAGCAACCCAAAGAGAACAAAATCATGGGGACTGCCCGATCATGCTTCTACGTCGTCGGTTCGGCGGAATATTCACGCTGCGAAGATTTTGCTGTGTATTTGGTGGGACCAGGGCAGTGTTATTTATTATGAGCTGTTGAAACCGAATGAAACCATCACTGGGAACGGTATCGAACTCAATTGACGCGATTGAGCCGAGCACTGCGCGAAAAGCGACTACAATACGAACAGAGGCACGAAAAAATGATTCTACAGCATGACAAAGCTCGGCCTCATGTTTCCAAACCCGCTAAAACCTACTTAGAAACGCTCAAATGGGAGGTTCTACCCCACCCGCCATATTCTCCAGATATTGCGCCGTCCGATTATTACTTGTTCCGCTCGATGGCACATGGTCTGGCTAATCAGCAGTTCCACTCATATGAAGATATCTCAAAATGACTTGATTCGTGGATAGCTTCAAAAGACGAACACTTCTACCGTGATGGTATTCGGGCTCTGCCAGAAAGACGGGAAAAAGTTTTTGCTAGCGATGGGCAATATTTTGAATGATTCATTTGTAAACATTTTTTCACAATAAAGTTGCATTTTCATCAAAAAAATAGCGAGAACTTAGTTGCGCACCTAATAGTAATATAATAATTCCCCATCTTCCACAATAGAAATGATTTAAATATTTCTGTCCAGTTAGTGTTCCTGAAAATACCAGCCCAAACATTTAACTTCTGTGGATATCGCCTCTTGCGTGCAATAAGGCATTATCTATAGACAAATTTCGGCATATTATAGAGATTAACGATATCGTTTAAACAAAACATAACCTCTCCGAACAGCAAATGGTATATAAAATATTGGTCGTTGTTGCAAATCTCTATCACTCTTCTGTAAAATTCAATTCTACGATTACTACTACTATACGTAGTTTATACGGATAGCTTTTACATGCTACTGATAGATAACTTAAATCATAGTTTAGTATAAGAAGTTTGCGATAATTCGCCTAATGTTCTAAGCAATATTTTGAGTAAAATTCTTATTAATTGCGGCCTTTTGTCATTTGTTTTTTGATAAATAAATAATTTTCTGCCTTATCGTGTTAAGAAATTGGAATCAGATATCGCATGTTAATCAAAAAAATCTGTTCTAAACATTCTTCACCATTTAGTGACATGGAGGCTCCTTTTCTTACGCTGGTCCAATACCAATTCTCATAAAAAGTTTGCACTTACTCATGTGGGGGATGGAATTCAATGTAGAGGAAACTTAATCAAACTACGCGTTTCATCTAACTTCAAAGTACCCCATGAGCTTTCAGTTTCAATTTAAATTATAGCCCCAACACTGAAACACCTTGTTGTTTTCGTAAAAAAACTAAATATTTTTCAGAAAATGGGAAAATATAAGTATTGGCCATTTGATTCTACACATCTTGCCCATCTCTCAGGCAATTTATGGATGCCATTCCAAAAAAAAACTTTTGTCCTTTGAACAAAACCATTCATCGAGCCATTTTCTAACTTCTTCGAAATTGGTGAAGTGCTGTTCTGGAAGCGCCTCTCCCGTTGACGCCAAAAAGTGTTAGACAGACAGGGTAAGGCCTGGAAAGTACGGCGGATTCTATATTATGTCCCATCCAAGTACTTTCAACAGTTCCTTGACCGGTTTTGCGGTATAAGACGGCGCGTTATCGTGCTGTAAAATCACTTTACTGTGTCTTTGGGCCCATTCTGGACGTTTTTCTATCAATGCATGGTTAAAATTGACAATTTGTTGTCGATAGCGATCAGTATTAACTGCTTCACCAGGTTTCAAAAGTTCGTAACATACCACGCCACTCTGGTCCTACCAAACACAGAGCATTGTCTTGCGACCAAACGTATTTGGCCTTGGAGCTGATGGACCGGCTTCGCCAGCTAATAACCATGATTTCTTGCGTTTAGGATTTTCGAAATAAATCCATTTTTCATCACCCGTCACTATTCGATGCGGAAATGATTTCCGATTATACCTTTAAAACAGCATTTCACAGACGATTTTTCGATTTTCCATTCGCCTGTCATTCAATTGATGTGGGATCCTTTTTCCGTTCTTTTGGATTTTACCCATTGCTCGTAATCGATCGCTAATTGTTTCTTGGGCCGCATTTACCGCTTCTGCTGTTTCTGAGTTTGAGTTGGGTCCAATCACACTTGCAGTTTCGCATCTTCAAGCTTTTTCAATCTACCAGAACGTTCTTTGTCTTGCACATCGAGATCACCACTTTTGAATTGTCGAAGCTACGCTTCACATGTTTTTATAGTCGAAGCATACTCACGGAAAGTTTCTACCAGCAAACAATGACTTTTAGCGGCTTTTTTCTTTTGATTAAATAAGACAAGTAATGCGTGCTGCGAATGCACTTTTTCAGGCAGAAAACTCGACATTTTCAAAGGGATATAAATCTGTAACAGTGTTACTCTCGCAAAATTTAACATGTATGGCTTCGAAACTTGATGTCAGTATAATAAAATGACATATGTGTCAAATCATAACTAGAAACATCCGTTAGAAAACCTGTAATGACTTTCCGGTACAACTGGTATGTGGAGTTTCTTCTTTTTTCAAAAGAATGTACTTGCCAATAAGTTATATAATCTTGCCACCTTTATCATTCTCTCCGCTATTTCTTTCTCGATTTTTCCGTTGTTGTATTACCGTTCCTAAATATACATAACATTTAGCTTATTCTAGTAATTAGTCCTCCGCTTTTACTTTGTGTTCTTTTACTTCGTTGGCCGTTATCGTCGTTTTACATTTACTTATATTAATTTTTAACATCGATTTTTTATATCATCTCAATTACTTTTTAAAACCAAAGTTTAAATTAAAATAATTATTAAAGCACTTTGCCGGTATTATAAAAACATGTCTTCATTCATTCTTCATTCATTTTAATGTTTTAACATGAACTATTGAAGCGTCAATGTCTATTTATAGTTTAAATATACAAGAACGGATTATGTATTTATGCAAATTTATAAAAGAATAGTTGCACGTAATTATAAAGTCTGTATCCGCGTTGTATTCTCAACATATCCATTCGTATTTAACTAAGCCGTTTTAAAAATCTAATGATACTAACATATCGGACATCTTAAACGTAAAACTCTTATCGCAATAAAACCGAGAGGATCTATGCACATATTCGAAACCTACATGCAAGATATACAGCAAGAAAAAGATGAAAAATACAAGCGGTATGTAACTTAAGAAAATACAGAAAGGAGTGAATGTTTTAATTTTGAAAGATATTATACAAATGTAGTTTTTTTTTTGGACAGGAGATATATAATTCATGGATCGCGATTAAAATTCAAACAGGGACGTACTAGGAATGATTTATGGCTGTGATAAAGCAAACTAGTTAGATCGAGACGAATTTATAAATATTTATTACTTGCATCTCAAGAACATACTTATTAATATTTATGTGTGTTGTAAATGTAATTACATATGTACATAAACTATAATAATTACATGTTATATTTGATGTATTTTGTTAAGTTCGTGCAATAGAATATTAAAAATGTGAAGATGATTGTTCAAAAAATAAGATAAATGTGCACTACATACTTACAATTAGATACATGTAGTGATGATCTAAAATTCATGTTGTTATTAGAATAAATAAATTAAATAAAATGTTTCTCTAGTTATTATATGTGCACGAAGTAGTAATATTGAATATATAAAATAATTACAAGGAATTTAATTGTGATATACGAGGGTTGATTGAAATGTAATATTTTATTATCAGAACTTTATTGAATTTTTTCATAATATAAAGGGAGTTTTAAGCTTCGCGGTTTTTTTAATGAATAAATAAAACACATAATTTGCGTTCACTTTCAAAAACCTTTTTTGGTAATTGAAATATCAGTTGTGACATTTATATACGAAAAATAATATCTGCCAAATGACATCCTTTTGCAGCTCCACAGACGTCCACTCTTTTGTTAAAATTTTCAATGATCTTTTGACATAATTGAGGCTCTATCTCACCAACGACACGAATAATTTCATTTTTCAAAGCAGGAATTGATTGTGGATTGTTTTTATAAAGTCGACTTTTCACATAACTCCAAAGAAAATAGTCTAACGGTGTCAAATCACATGATCTTGGTGGCCAATTAACATCACCGTTTCTTGAGATTACACGTCCAAGTAATTTCTCTTTCAATAAATCAATTAATTTGTGTGCAAAGTGAGGTGTAGTGCCATCCTGTTGAAACCACATATCCTCTAGATCAATGTTCATCAATTCAGGCCACAAAAACTCGGTTATTATCCGACGATATCGATCAGCATTGACAGTTACAGCTTCACCAGCAGCATTTTCAAAGAAGTTAGGTCCAACTACACCACCTGACCATAATACACACCAAACAGTAACTCGTTTTCGGATGCGTAGGTTTCTCATGAATAATTCGCGGATTTTCCTCACTCCAGATACGGCAATTTTGTTTACACCAAGTTCAAAATGTGCTTCATCGGACAACACTATTTTTTGAGAAAAATCAGCTGGTTGTTTATTGATGAAATTGACAAATGAACGACGTTTTAAATGATCTAATGGCTTCAGTTCCTGTGTTATTTGAACCTCATATGCCTTCGGAGCTAAATCCTTGTGTAAAATACGTCGTGTTGTTGATCCAAGTCCAACTTGTTGTGAACGTCGTCTAATGGACATTTCAGGATCTTCAGCAACACGTTCACGAACCAAACCAATATTTTCTTGTGAACGACCACTACCACTGTACTTTTCACTTTTTGATCTTCCACTGAACCTGTCTCTTGAAATTTTTTAATAATTCGACCAATAGTGCTTTCAGATGGACGATTATATAAACCATAAAATTCACGTAATTTTCTAAAAGTTCTTTTCACAGAACGCTGATTGTACCGTGTACGAAGCCATTTTTATAAATGTCATACATCACACTTTTTAAATGCCCACATACCCAGACAAATTCAGTGCGCCATTTATATTTTGTTTATTCTTAAAAGAACCACGCAATTTGAAATACGCTTTATTATCCTGAACAAACTTCCTGGTCGCCGTCACCTAGAAGGCTGGATAGGTGCAATTATAAATAAAATAAATATGTAATTAGATACTTTTTTAACACTAAGATGCATAAATAGTGTCTATGAGACCCTGAATAATACTCGGTTGCTTATAACTTGTATAAATATTCGTCAGATAATCTAGCTGCTATGGTCTAAATAGGTATTCATTTAATTGTTTCTCAGCTCGGATAATTTTTATTTATTTTCTTATATTAGAAAACAATCACCATCCTGCATTTAAATGGGTGATTCGTTATGATGTACTTTGTTCAATAGCGATTTTGTAACAGATAAAGCGTGAATCGTGCCAAACTTTCACGCTATTTTAGTTAAGTATTGCGTGACATTTTATTGTGGAAAAACTCAGCCCGGCACAGCGTCTACAAATTTTGTCTACTGGACATGTACACTACATTTTAGGCTTGCCAAAGCTCTTCGACAGGTGGGTTCATCAATCCAACAGATTTTTTCGTGTCGCTTTGTTACGGTCGATAAAACTTTGCTCCATTATTATGTGCCAGAATCGAGACGATAATCTCAATAGTGGGGACCTGGTGGTGATCCTCCGGCGAAAAAAGTCAGGACGGCTTCTTCAGCTAAAAAGATAATCGCCACAATATTTTGGAATTAGAAGAGGATGCTTCTTATCGATTACCTAGCAAAGGGCCAAAGTATCAACGAAACATGTTATGCTGCTCTTCTGGACGAAAACTCCATCGATGCTTGAAACTCTCCAAGACACGAGCTCAGATTCTAGACTTGGAATTCAGTCACTTACCAACTAAACAACCACGATCATAATTTTCATTTAGTCCGTCTGTTAAAAATGGTACTAGAAATTGGAAAACAATTGATTTAAATAGAAATTTTTGAAAAATACCCAAAAATAATATAAGAAAGAATCTTTTGACAACGTAAGCGATCTGTCTTCTAAAAGAATTCAAACTTTTCTTTAAATACTTAATATTTGGTTTTCAGGATAGAAGTGCCTTGAAAAAAAATTGTTAGGCATATGTTAAAGCTATTTCGATATCGCATTATTGTCTAATTGAATAATTTTTATACTCGGCTGTTTATTTATTGACAAAAGAAAGTGAAATGTCGAACAGAAAGAAACGAGTATTTCCAACATGTCCTTTTGTTCGAGTTCAACAGAGAAGTTAATGTTTCGAACAGTTAGAAACATTTATGTTGTTTATGGAGAAAACACAATTGGGAAGAGTGCAGCACAGAAATGAGATCTTTGACTTACAGAGGACAGTTCAGCATATATTCAGCAATCGGACTTCGATGAAAGTTACCTGAATGAATTGTAACTAATAGAATGTAATATGATATTACCATTCTTTGAGTAACCTTCTAAAACTGGGGGTTTGGTTGCTGCATCTTTTGAGTGAATATAGCAAGAATAAATGTAACAAGATTTTGTTTTTGTTAGCACGCTAACAGCATCGACCGTTTTTGTCTCACATTGTTATTGGTAACACTATGTTAACATCATGAACAGATAACATTGAACATCGTTGAAAGGCTATCTTAAGTAATGGAGATTATATCCTTCAATAGTTCGTGTATTAGGTTTGTTAAAAAAATTAATAAATTTTGAATTCAATAAAATTGTTTCTGTTTCTGACTTATTCAGCGGATTTATGAAGGCAACTATTATAGAAATGGTTTTCTCGATTTAAGAAGAGCCATTTTAATAAATATAAACGATATTTATCGTTCGGGAAAATCTTTGGACTTAATGCGTACAATCGAAAATTTGTCAAATCATTAGAAGGCAATCATAAATAATGGAGAACAATATATTCTTAATTAGTAGAATTGGTAATTCTTGGTGACGCATCAGAATCGCCGAGAGTCGAGACGTGTGTTCCTAGTTTATTCACAGAATGAATTTAGTACATCGCGTCATCTCGATTCAAGTTTAATTTTGGCTTCAATAAAAACGTAACGGACTTAGGCATCAACCTCATATTTTTTAAATTATTTGGTAAATTTGGTATGCATTGGAAACCATGAGGATGATCTGGGTCATTATTTTTTTTTATTTGATCAATATATTCTTATTCTCCTTGCAGTACACTTGGGCAAAAGGTGCTGATGTGACATTGCTTCATTTTTGTAACGACTTTCCCTAGAATCTTCAGAACATTGTTTAGTTGTTGCACTGTTTTTTTGTTTTCAATTTATCCACCTTAATTGTACCCTTATTTTTTAATAATTCGAAACCATATTCGATGAAGAGGATTAATTTATAGTAATTAGTATTTTCTTCGGACACTGTTACCTGTTGGGGAAAATGTTAAAAATTCATGCGCCTTGTAATGAATGGGTGGAAACTGCAGAATATGTAGCATATGTACACAATTTACACACTCAAACTGCAACGATATTAATAAACATTATCCCTAAAAGAATTGAAGGAAAACCAAATATTTAATATTGTTTACTGCTTGCTAAATATGAATTTTTGAAATATCTTCGTATACCATTTATGACAACATGCAGATTTAAATTTATAAGTGTTATCAGGGATGTATATCTTTCCTAAATATGCTACCATTGGTGATTTGATTTTGATTAAAGTTTATGGAACATATTCATTAATACTAAAGTCATTTTAATCTAACACTCTCATCATAGAAAGGGTACAATCTTACATTTGTGTATAAAACACACACACACACAAGTAATTTTGAAGGTCGTAATGAGCACAATACATCACATCGAACACATGTCGATGATTTTATGGCGCGCACGCAACGGTACCGTAACAAATCGGAGCCCGGCTCTGGACTTGACAATCTCCACATGAATAATTCACCGCGAGCAGAGAGCTGAATCGGCGAGCCAGGCGATCGCCGTTCATCGCAATTAGACAATAGTGGACAGATTTAATATTATGGATTGGGCATTTGTATTCCGCTGGAATTGAGACCCATTGTTCCCATGATAAACTTATGAGACGGACTTTGTCATATTATCTTGTCCGTGTCATATTTTGTATAATTTTATTATTGTTGCTGCTCGATGGTGGTACCGGTTAGTTTATTTACCTTTTTCGTCGCTTTTCTTTGTCTGTTGCATAATCAAAAATAATATGTGCAACAACGTGTAAAGAAGTTCCTATTGTATGGTATTTCATAGCAATGTAATGCAATGAAATTAATTTAAATTTTGCCCACTGAGTAGCCAATTAACTACATTTGTGATAGAATTTCAAACTTTATCCCAAATTGAATAAGTATTATCTTTGTCAGCCAATGGAGGGAATATCATTGACTTTTCTATTTTTTTATTAAACTTCTGTCCAAGACGTACGAGGGTAGTTTGACAAGTAGTCAGAATGAAAGAGAAAAACGAATTTTTTAATTACAAAATAATTTTTATTTTTCAACATATTCTCCTAAAAGAGAATCCAACGGTGATCCAATGCCCTTATGCCATCTCTAAAATGCGATTCCGGAAGGCTTGCAAAATACTCATTTACAAAGATGATAAGCTCGTCGTAAGACGAAAATTTCTTTGCACCAAGTGTCGTTTTCAATTTTGGAAAAAGGTGGAAGTCGGAAGGGGCTAGATCCGGTGAATAAGGCGCATGCGGTACTAATTCCTGGTCGTTTAGCACGAATCTCAACATTTCACTTCTGTAGAAGTTCTGCATAATATTGTCCGTTTATTGTGGCACCTTGCTCAAGGTAATCAATGAGCAAAATGACCTTTGAATCTCAAAAAATTGATGCCATCACCTTGTTTGCCGACAAAGTGGTGACCTCATTGGAAATGCGCAAACGAGTGAACTTTTAATCAGTCGTAAGCAATCGCGGCACCCATCTTGCCGAAAACATGGAAAGGCGCAATTCTTTCGTTAAAATGTGGTGTACGCGTTCTGTTGAAATGTTCACCAAGTCTGCTATCTCTCTCACTTTGAGTCGTCGACCTTACGTCATAATATTATGGATTTTTATAATCATTTCCTTAGAAGTCACGATTCTGGGTTCTCCAGAGCGCGCTTCATCAACACAGCTTGTTCTACCACGTTTAAATTCATTTACCCATCTACTTATTGTGGCGGATGATGGAGCAGATTCACCCAATGTTTCCCGTAACTCATCTTTTATTTCGGTAGCTTTCGTACCCTTAATTACGAAGTATTTAATCACCGCACGATACGCTGCTTTTTCCATTTTAAAAAAACGACGTGTTGCTTCTTTTTCAATCAGCTGTCATAAATAAACTAATCAACCGATGCATCTAAATATCGGAATGTAAACATATAAATAGGCAACCTAAATTACAGTGCATTTGTTTTACCAATTAGAGCGCCATCTATGGGTCATTCTCACTACTTGTCAAACTATCCTCGTACTTTTAGAGCATATCTGGTTTCTTTTTTTCAAAAGTAACCTTAGTAACCTTAACAAAAGAAATATTATTTTTCTTTGCTTTGCGACGTTTTCCAATATAGAAAAAAGTACAAAAGAGGATGGTAACTCAGGACGAAATAAGCACGTTGGGTTGCTACCCCTGCCGAATCTACCTGTTGCTGTGCTTAAGAATTCCACCCGGCTTGAGTCTGCTGCTATAGGGGTGGGAAAATAATGAAGATGTTCATGAGACGCCACTGTATTAAAGTAAATTACTAAGGATGATGGGCAAGGTGAAGGTGATTGGCAAAACGAACGGTAATAAGATTTGTAGGTGGCAAAGGAGGCTACAAGCGCATATGTTGAACGACAAAGATAAAGTTATAGTTTTTTTTTTTACTATACGAGGAATCTGGAAAATAAAAACACCAAAGCTAGATGGTTGTACGCAAAAAAAACTACAAGTGCTAGAACTATTACGTTAGAAGTGTGTGAATAATAAAGAAAACTCTGTGATTGATAAATCACAATTTAATTTTAGAACTATGATGGAAGATTAATTACTAAATTTATGAAGTTGAACTCGGGGAAAAAACTAGTTAACTAAATTCAGGCAAAAAAGAAGAATATATCCCCAAGAATCTTCACACATAGGAAAAGAAATTACGTGAAAAATGAATCACAATTAAACTACCCGACCTTGTTACGTCGCAATTTCGAATAGTTCAGTATTGGTAGGCTATCAAACCGTCTAAATGAAATATGAGGTAGGTATAAAAAAACATCTGAATATTCATAAAGACGAAAACAACGGAAATTAATACTCATCGATAAAAATAAGTGAGAAAAAAGTCTTAACAATGGCTTTTACCCCAAGCATGTAAAACTATTCGTGCTTGTGAAAAAGAATAACGCAATTGTAAAAATCCTCACAAATGAGATAAGAAAATAAATTTCTTTGAACTATAACAAATTTTCTCCTAAGTTAGTACAGAGCTAGTTTCTAACTTCGCAAAAAGAAACGTCTCTAATAATTGAATATTTCTAAATTGCACCCTTCTCGATTAAGGTCTAAAGACGAGTGCCGTGTCTGTAGAGGTCTTACCCAAACGTTCCGGCGTATAAACAGGCGTACAAAAAAGAGTGTACAATAAAAATACGAACGTGAGGTCATCTAGGCGGTGCGATCAAAAATAGGTCTGACCAAATGCTTTTACAGACATTGCAAAAACTAATACGAACGGGAAATTAATTAGAAGTGCAAGAGAGAATTCGAAGAAGTCTGCTGAAGAAGCAAAATACTATGGTTCGTGAAGTAAATATTTAAAAAAGAAATATGTCACGACTAATGAAACATGATATTAAAAGGTGAGCCTACAAAAAATGACCGGATAACGGTTTACAGTAGCACTGAAAGTAATAAAAAGAACACGAGCCTAAAGGTTACTTCAAAGGTACGCAAAAAGTTCATCAAAATATCCCATTTACCGATGAAGAAATTTTTACGATAGAAAAAAAGATGTAGCAAGCAAAATGGCCGAGTTTGTGTTTATAGTTTCCGACAGGCGGCCAAAGTGGTAGACAGATTTCAGGGAGGTCAGCATCCAATCAAAATGGTCGAGTTTATGCTTATAGTTTCCGAGAAGAGGCTAAAGTGGTAGGCAGGGTTCAGTGAGGTCGCCATCAAGCTTCCGTGATGGTTCTTCCTAAGCAAATGTAACGCAAGTTCATTTTTGTGAGCAAAGCGTTGAAATCTCGACCAAAGCATATCAAATTATCTTTGAGCTTATTTTGAAACCTCTAAATGAAACATTTGGACAGACTCAGTGTCCGCTCATAGAAAGAAAACAATAGCTAAGACATGTTCTAAAGTTAACTGAATCAACAGATTAGCCTTCCGGAAGTCCAGATTTAAATCCGCTCTATTATTGTTTGTGATCTGAATTGTAAAATATTGCTTGTAGAAAGTCCCATCGAAATTTGGAGAATTCGAAGTGTGCTTTAGAGAAAGAACAATTAGCCTCTGGATAGAGTGCTTGCCACTAAATGATTAGCCTAGGCGATCGAAAGCTTGTATGACAGCAAATGGAAGACTGTTTAAGAAGTGCGTTATATTTTATTGTTGTATAAATTACTTTATTTTTTATTAAATTGAAAATTGGCAGTATTTATGGCACGACAAAGTATACTTCTGAAATAACAACTGTATTTAAAAAAGCAATGAAATAATTTGTTCAAAGTTTTCTCTATTTTCACTGATTTTATTTTTGTTTCATTATCAATTGATATTAGGCACTACAGTTATTACTGATGATTAATTAAGGATGTGGCTTCAATAACTTGTCTGGTGTTGTACTTTTTTGTACTTTTACTGCAACTATTATTACTAGACATTAATGAAATTGTTCTTCTAACCTGCAATATATTTTCAAATAGTCCCAAAAAGTTTTAAAAAATTACTGGAGATAATACTAAGTAATGGTAATAGTCACTAGTATTGCACTCTTTTTCTAGAACAAGTGCGATGAAGCTCGTATAATATAATACATATACACGTATAATGCCAGGCGAGTGCAGTGCGACAGAATAGAGCTTTCTGTTTATTTTATATTGTCGTAAACCATGAAACAAGCTTAACATTAGGAAACGTGTTAGTGTGCAACTGAAAACACGGGGACTAGTAAACTTTGCGACTGTATTTGCAGTTCTCACTGCTTAATAAGCCCTGTTTACATACACCCATTATGCTCGCGTTCATTTGTCGGATTTTTATCCTTCACGGAGGGCATTAAAGTCGTTATTGTGACCCGGACAGCCGTGTTTACCGGCGGTTTTGTGCGTCACTCTTTCTCCCTGCATGTGTGTGAACGATCAATTTTAACACCCGAGGACAGAAACTAAAGGTGTCCTCTACATTCTGCACTGCACATATTCTGATGTTTCCACACCGTACATACACATTATAACACTCGTAGAAAGGTGGGTGTTGTGTTTGTGTGCATGGATGAGATATTTGCGTCACGTTCCGTACTGGAAGTTTTAATTACTTTTTCAGACTTTACTGCCTGAAAATATCCTGAAAATATGTATTCCTACATGTATATGAGCATGAAAGTTATGTCGCGTCATAATTAATTACGTGTGTGTGATTCTCTTAGCTTTCCATTTGAAAAATAAATGTTCTGTCTATCTCCTGTTTTATTATATAAAACATAAAATATGTGAATTATGTGCATAGAAACTTTTATTATACTAGGTCGGTGCATATGAAATAATGGTTTGCGCTTTTCGTGCAGAAATATTGTGCAATATCGTGCGATATTTGGGACAAAATATAAAATGGTATTGAGGACGAATGAACTGATTTTGTACAGTGTAAAATTAATACCTAATTCGTTCTTTAGGTATTTCACTTTGTTACATATTTATTGGTCTAACTATGTACATATAAATAAAATATACGCATTAACATGCATAATCTATAAATCTTACTTATCTGGTATTGAAACTAATGTAAAATCTATTCCGATCACTTTATAGACATTTTTAAATGAAAGAAAGAATATAACAAGAATATCTGGTAGACTTAGTGATGGCACTGAAGAGTTTTCTGATCTTATGGGTATAGCGAATGCCTTGGCTGATACATTCTTTCGTGATCGTTTACAAAATAATCACGAAACTTATTTTGAACACCACAGCAATTGCCCCTCCTTTACTTTTGCACGAGTGTCCAAAAATAATTTACTACTGATACTATCACGACTTGCTAATAAGCGCACCATCGGAGACGATTTGCTTCTATCTCTTTGTCCGATTGTTTATGTTTTTTCGAATCCCATAATGATTATTATTCAATCCCTCCTTATGAACAATTATCTTTTCTGACGCTTGGAAGCGCTTTGGCTTGTACTCCCATAAAAAAGCGATAAGATGCTATTAATGAACTGTCGACCAATTTCTATATTGTAGAAGTTCGAATAAGTTTATGAGAAAGTTATGCATACGTCCATATTTTCTATTTGGATTTACTATGTTTGCAATAGCCTGACGACAACATATTGGAGAATCTGTATCTTTTACGTTTCCTACAATGGTTTTTTATCCCACGAATTTGTTGCTAATTCTGGACTACCACAAGGATCTAATTTAGGCCCACTACTTTTCGTTCTATTTATCAATAATCTTTTTTTCCAATATCTATTGTTTTATGCTACCAAACGATGATGCCTGTAAGATATACCATAAAATATATTCCGCCGAGGGCCCTTATAAATTCTAATCCGGTCTGAAATACATTGCTTGATGAAACTTGATGCAACACTTATCAACTAATGCTGATTGTAAATAAATATTGTTTAATGAAATATATGAGAAAAAGTGCACATCTTTTTCGAATTACAGAATAGGTGATAGAGTTCTTAACAGGCAGTTTCGAATTAAAAGTCTGGAAGTAACGTTCGACTATCAACTGACCCTGAGATCACATATTCTGGCAAATGGTGCATCCGTTTGTAAATCTTGATTTTGAATGCGTATTTTTAGGTGTTTTAGGGATATTTGTGTGTTAAAATCTCTTCATTACGCCCTTGTTATCAGCAAACGTTTCCCAAGATTTTCATCTTACAAAATGGATGAAAAGTTTTCACCCATTGGAACTAGTCAAGCAGAAGTGCTCACCAGACATGGGATACAATCTTTTACGGAGAAAAGGAATTTTACATTGTATGGAGTTTTTATTGAATTAATAAAGATACTTATTGGGGAGTATTTGTAATATATCGTGTTAGTTTTTAAAAGTTTATACTGGGGTGCAAGTTTTTGGTGTATAATTCTCCTTACCATTAAGTAGTTTACATCCGCCTGTTGTATATTATGTAGTTTCTTTGAATTGGTGACATTTTCTGCGATTGTCATTTTCTAAATGTTTTTAAGTATGTGTTTATAGCTCTTTGTGGTGATTATATCCTCTTATACTGCTAAAATAAATCCTTCTGTTACTGGAAATAATTTAAATATTATAAATTAATAAATACGCAGTGTTGCAATTTTCACAAACTTTATTTTTATTTTAATTAATGTACCAGTAAGTACTTAACATTCGCCTGTCATACATTATGTAGTTCTTTGAATTGGTGACATTTTCTGCAATTGTCATTTTCTAAGTCTTTTAATTATGTGTTTATAGTTCTTTGTGGCGATTGTATCGTCCTATACTGCTAAAATAAATCCTTCTGTTACTGGAAATAATCTCCTCACGCAATTAATATAATAACTATTTAATCTGTGTTTATGTCTTGTCGCTCATGATATTGTAATGTGTTTTCTGTAATATTGTGCTGAATCATTTCTTTTTCTTTTGTTGTGTGGTTATTATTTTTATTTTATTTTCTAAATCATCCTGTTTTAGATTAATTAGTTTAGAGGGTGTATATTTGTTTTCTGTTAATACAATTGCTTTGTGTATTTGAGTGTCTTTGTTTCGAAAGTATTTTCTTAGATTTAGTAATTGTGTATTGTGAAATCTATCATACCTTTGCCTTCTTCTGCTCTGGATGTAATAGTACATTCTATACAAAAGTTCGAATGTAACATTACGATATTTTATTAACTTTTTCTATAAATACAATTTCGCTCTTCTAGTTCTGTATTGGACCATTTAATTATGCTGCAAAAGTACGCGAGAACTGAAATTGCGTATGTTATTTAGTTAATTCTACTATGTCTTTGGAGTTAAGCTATGATTTCAATATTGATGTTATTCTTTGAACATATTGAATAATCATCATGCCTCCCTCTCACGTCCAATGAATTGAACGAAAAAGCGAGAGTGCATCTGTCTCGCAATGTCTAAGTTTCCAGAGCGTATAAACAGATGGCATGCATCACGGCTATTTGCCAATTAAAAGAATGTTAAAAGGAATCATTCTATTATTAATAACACCCTATCTACTACATATGTTTCATGGATTGACCAATCATCAGGCAGATTCTGTGTTATTAATGAACGATTCCTTGATAGCGTCTATCATATCATTACGATACAGAAAAATAGTGAATAATCATCATGCCTCCCTCTCACGTCCAATGAATTGAACGAAAAAGCGAGAGTGCATCTGTCTGGAAACTTAGTTCCCGACATTGCGAGACAGATGCACTCTCGCTTTTTCGTTCAATTCATTGGACGTGAGAGGGAGGCATGATGATTATTCACTATTTTTCTGTATCGTAATGATATGATAGACGCTATCAAGGAATCGTTCATTAATAACACAGAATCTGCCTGATGATTGGTCAATCCATGAAACATATGTAGTAGATAGGGTGTTATTAATAATAGAATGATTCCTTTTAACATTCTTTGAACATATTTTCTTTTATTTTCTTGTTTTGCATATGAACTAACCCAAAGTACTTATAAGATTCTTCGAATAGCATGTTTGTGAGGGTTCTTTGTTAAGCGTTTCCTTTACGTTCAGGAGTCTCAAATTTATTTCGTTCCCCCCAACTCCTTATGAGTTATCATTGATATACTGATATCTCATCACTCTGGGGTTCATTGGACGTGCTGTAATCAGGTCAATTTGATTACGGCTTGACTACCAGATGTACCGGAAAGTCATCACCGTTTCTTCAAGTAAAAAAATTACATAATTTGCAAGAAAATGAAAAAAATTATTTACTCAAAGTATTGGCCATTTGATTCTATAGATCTTGTCTATCTTTCCGGTAATTTATGGATGCCATCCCAAAAAAATTGTTTGTTCTTTGAACAAATCCATTCATCGAACCATTTTCAAAATTCTTAGAAATTGTCAAGTTATAAGTTTCTTCCGGAGTAAATTTGTGGGGGTTTCTTTGTCAAGTATTTCTTCACTTTCAAGAGTCTTAAAATTTCCTCTTTCGATATACAATATGATGCATTTGGTTATTCCAGATTCCATAACAGTGCCTTTGCTAAACTCTTCCGTTATTCTTAAAAATCCTTGCCTTTGTATTTCATTCGAGGAACGTTCATGTAGAGTAGATGGTTTATTGTCTACAACGTAGTGATTTGATGCTTAATTCTGAATCAGTATATTGTGCTATTTAACATCTTTGACAGTGAGATCATTAAAAACGATAAATTAAATCTCGCTTCACACCAATCTTCGTATTCTGTATACCTATTTCGACAACTAAGTTGTCGTTATCAGTACATTATTTAGTCACAATGTTGCACCTGAATCCATGGCAAAACTCACACAGATAAAAACTGTACCACCACCAAATACGCTCTGTTTCCATTAAAGTTTACCTTCAATATTTGATAATCGAGTAAGGCATAAGCAAAACCATAGGACACTAACAGGATCTCCCTGACATATTTCTCTATTAATTTTGATTTCATCTATTATTATGCGATTTTGTTTTATTGTTATATAAACTATTATTATTATTATTATTACGAAATTAAGTAAAAATATGGTTGTTTTGAATTTCGAGAATTCTATAATTCGACACTATTAAAAATAATGGCTAATTTTGTAAATGCAAACACGTGTACGACTTTTATGCCACCAAATGAACCGATACAAGCGTGAAATGCCGTTAAATCATTCATCGGACATTTTTTTGACATAATTTACGATAAGTTATTGTTTTCGAAATGCCAAACGGGTATATTTACACACACTAGAACGTAAATATATATATAGGTACACACACACAAAGACATTAAACCACAATACGACAATCCATACACATTTGTCGTTGCTGTTGTCTTTGTTGTTGTTGTTGTTACGAGAACGCGTCGCTTTTCGAACAGCGTCGTCATACAACCAACCGATGACGATGTGTCTGGTGGAGCAGCGACGGGCGTCGGGACGCATGTTATACACATGTACAGCACTGTACAATTAATGTCGGATGTAATGCACGAGCAGCGGCTTTGTCTCCGGTTGTTTATGGGTTATTGCAGCCGATATAAAAGCTATTGATTCGGAACGATTACATGGACAGAACGGTCGTGCCTCACGCGCTGATGTATGCGGTCCTCGGAACCGAGCGCACAGAGCTTTATGGCTTTCGGGAAGCCCGACGAATGGACGGACATACTGAACTATACTGGGACGGACGTATGGTATTATATACGTGTATATCTATGTATATGGAACTTGCATAAGCGAACATTGTTCTGGTATACATGCAAGCAAATCACTTGGTAATATCCTGTTCATATTTGCTGAGGAAATCCAAGAATTGACTCGAAGACCGTCATAAATTTGAGGCTACGAGTATAAAGGTAATGGACTGAAAATGCTGTTCGTCATCTATGAGAGGGTTTATGAATCTATAAACAATATAAGTTAAATACGATATATTTCCGAATGGAAAGATATAAGATGGTAATTCTTCTGGAATTAGAATGTAGTGACCTATTTTCCAGCAATGGATAAAAGCCATGGTAACTTGCTTATTGCAATGAAATGAAGAAGGAGTTGTTTCTATTATCCAGATGCTATCATTTCATTGTTCTTGTACTTCGATACTTGGATCGACTCGGTCTTTACTTGACGAAAATTCATAACTAATTATTAATTAATAAATACACAGTGTTGCACTTTTCACAAATTTTATTTTTATTTTAATTAATGTACAGTAGGTACCACGAAAATGTTTACAATGTTCACGAAAATATATCTACCGAATTCATGGAGAATGGTTTTTAGAACTTTCTATGAAAACAAAACTTTGGCATTCAGAACATGTCTGAATCATAACATAGTAGAACATAACACATTGTTTTCCGAAGTTAGAAGATTTGTATTCATGTAGTAATGCGCATAATATACGAATAATTCTTTTTTTAATT
The DNA here is from genome assembly GCA_031893035.1 of Dermolepida albohirtum. Classification (NCBI taxonomy): domain Eukaryota; kingdom Metazoa; phylum Arthropoda; class Insecta; order Coleoptera; family Scarabaeidae; genus Dermolepida; species Dermolepida albohirtum. The sequence goes on from JAVIWB010005154.1 coordinate 390,084, forward strand.
TTTTATATACGCGGAGAGAGAGAGAGAGACATATGCACTACCGCTCACGGAAGTAAGGGCAGCAACTATATTAAACAACAATAAGAAAAAAATAAAATATAATAACGAAATTGAACAAAAAATTAATGATTCTTTATATAATAAAAATTAAAATTACAATTCATTATACTTATTCCTAATATACTTATATATTATATTAATTCTACTTTCTTTTCATCGAAGAAACCACCGTTCACGGCGATTACAGCTTTTGTTATTCGGGGCATTCTTTCTATTAATTTTCTTATTACATCTGGTGTAATGTTATTCCATTCGTTTTGTAAAATATTCCAAAGTTTGTCCTTGGATGTTTGGACATTCCTTTCTAACTCGTCTATCGATTTCATGCCATAATAATACAATGGGCTGAGATCCGGACTCTGAGGCAGCCATGTCATTACTTTCAAAATATTTTTATTTTTCTCCGCCTCAAGGTAATTTTTACACAACAACGACGTGTGTTTGGGGTCATTATCATGCATAAATTCAAAATTATTACCGATTAATCGCAGGTCGTGATTTTCCGAAATTTCTAGATAACTCTCCTTTTTCATAATACCATCTATTTTTATCAAATCTCCCATTCCGGCTAATGAAAAACAGACCCATACTACATCAGAACCATCCCCGTGTTTCGCCGTTGGAGCTATGCAATCTGACAACATTTTTTTCTCGCGCCGACTGTCTGACGAAAAAATTCTTCTCTTTTGCCCAAACACTTCAAAGTTTGATTCGTCACTCCACAGTACGTTCTTCCACACATCGATTGTCCAATTACGGTGTAACCTTGCCCATTGAAGTCGTTTCTACTTATTTCCACATCATCGTAATAATGGTTTCCGTGAGGCAATGCTTCCACTAATCGTCACTGTACTGACAGAAATTTTCTTAGCACGGCCCTGATTAAATTCGGCGTTAATTTAATTCTTTCGTCGTCAGCTTTGGAAGTACTTTTTGATACTCGCTTTCCAGCTTAATATCACTACGGCTCGACATTTACGGCTTATAAACTTCTTTGTGGTAATGATTGAACATGACGATTCACCTTCTAAAAAATTGTATGATTTACTAAATACATATTTTATCTTACAGAAGTAAGTAAACGCATGCAAAAACTTCAAGACACTGCACTAAAAGAGTATTTCACTGCGAGTATAACTCATTATATCTTGAGAATCCAGCCTAAACTTCTCTAAGCCGATAAGTGTCCTAACGACATCAGTTCATTATTCAGTCATGCAACAGCTTCCGTAACCTGCAAACTTCTCTCTATTGTTTCTCTGTTGCTACTCTACTGCTGTCTTGTCTGGTCCGAAATAGAATACGCTTCAAGAATATGACACACACATTGCCATTATCAGCAGTTACTCCTGGAACGTGTTTAGAAGAGATTTATTTGTCGTTTAGAATTGACAAACGTTATCGTGCTTTTGGAATAGCATATAATAGTATACTTATAAACATCATTTCAAAACCCTACCTGTACGCAGAGAGGAAGCTAGTGGTGGTTTTTCTGTTAGAATCGATTCATAAGTTAATCGATTCTTCTGAGTTATTGCCTCAAATTAAGTTTATCGTGCCCAGACAGACTTCTGACTTGTCTGCTACCTTTTTAGTACCTTGACCGAGGACCAATGTTTTTGACAAGGCTCCATTGGTACTCATTTGTAAAAACACTAATAATTTCTATAGTAATCCCGTATAAAATTTTAATTAGTTGCGACCTCTTGGCTAGGAACTATGTCTTCCTTTTGACATATTCAATACTGAGATAATTTATATAATTTTATTACACATGTCTTATATTTTATAGAATTTAATTCATTTTTTATATCTGCATAGCTGCATTTATTCATTATTAATCATAGTTGTATGTCTTATAAGTCATTAATAATTATTAATATTAACTAAACTAAAATAACTAAACTGAACACATTATTTCAGTAAAGTAATTAGAATTATATATTCAATATAAGACAACTTGGAAACCTATATTATGCATTATAATATACAAATTTTAAATAAATTAATTTGATTTGTTTGATTGTAAATACTCTGCATAGTTTCCTTTTAAAAAATGAAACAAAAAGCAATCTAACCTCCGTACAGTCCGAATCTAAGTCAAAACGATTTCTTTACTTGCCCGAAAGTCAAGAAGGGACTGCATGGTCAAAGGTTCCAGTCGTCAGAAGGAACAGTCGATGCCTTCTAAAACGAAATTTTGATTATACCAACAAACGAGTGGAACAACTGCTTCCAGAATTGGTTCAAGCACATGCAAAATGCATTAATTTTGCTTCCGGGCTTCCGTGCTGGAACAGCGTCACTGATATAACTGCCGACATTTCGTACACACTCGTATGGGACATCTTCAGGGCTCAACTACTGCTGTCTGACCTACTGAAACTGAGTTTCAGTGCGACACTGGTATAACTGCCGTCGGCAGTTATACCAGTGACGCGGTTCCAGGCTGGAAGCCCAGAAGCAGATAGTATGGACCACGATCGCGGAAGTCTACGTACTGCATTAATCTTTTTTATTCAGTTTATATGCAAAACTTAAAAGACAAGAAACGTATTAAGGTCAGTTGTAGGATCCTAACATATCGCGCTGGGGGAAAATATAAAGCTTACGAGTAGTTATAACTTTTCCTATAATCCAATATTATGTAGTATATGTGTATTGGGTAGAATATACAAAATTCATATACATAACTACAATTTATATTTCCAACACTTTTTACACATATTCACATCACTCATACCGTATACGTATATAAAAACGACAAACAAACAAGAAAAATATATTTGCGAAGAGATCGGCGTAGACCAACGTCCAAAGTAAACAGTCATCGGTCCGAGATTGTCGTTGACTCTCTGCTCCATTCTTGTCAGATATGAAATCATAACGAGAGCTGTGCAAATAGCCGGCCTTCTAATTGAAATCTGGACCGGTATTGACCGTGCAAACACTTGTCCCAGATCAATTGCTTTACGATTGCTACAAATGAAACGCGCGGGCTCCGGATCTCGGATTCCTTCCAGTTCGCCCTTTTCTTTCCTCTCCCCGTCCGATCGGCGCTCATACACACACACATATATGTTCATGCTAAAAAAAGAGCACGCACACATGTGTCTTTTTATCGCAAAATGACAATCACTATATCCTGGGAATCGTTTGTTTTACTCGCTTTGAGTTTTTGATGAGTTTGTTTTCTATTGGTTCTAAAGCAATGAAATGAGGGCAAAAACGCAGGGAAGGCTTTTTTTTAACGGCGACTTTTATATTTTATATGTGTTTGAAACACTTAAAAGAAAATTCGAATGAATGAAATGGGAAATGTAGAGGCAGATAAATTTAACATATGTTAATACGAAGAGGTCTCAATAAATTCACTTTTGTCGAGAAAACTTTTTGAGTTCCCAACATAATCTTCCCTCAAGTTTACAGCTTTCTTCCCATAGTTCCACAGTTTTTAATTCCATTTAAAAAAAGGGCAAAATTTGTTCATCCATAATCTTATGTGATGTACACCTTTTCCCGGAAGCCATTTCTTCATAGACGGAAACAGATAATAGTTTGAAGAGACTAAATATGATGACTAAACGGGATGCCCAAAATCTTCGTGACATCTATTTTTTCTTAACAATTGGAGACGAGGTGGACCAGTGCATTGAAAAACAATATTATTTTTGCCCAAATATTTTTCACACTTTATTTCTTCATTTAATTGATCCAGCAAGGTTGCATAATATATCCTACTTATCGTTTTACCCTTTACCAGAAAGACAATAGAAATTATAACGCGTATATTCTAGCAAATAGTGATCAATCGACCTTTCCAGTTGATGGAATGGTTTCCGTCTTCTTTTGGATCAAATTGTTTTGACTGTTCTTTAGTTTTAGATTGATAGTAAGCTATCCAAGTTTCATCTATTGTTATAAAATTACATTGAATTACATTGAAATAGTCCCAAGCCTCATTCTTGACAAATGAAACGGCTGAAATGTTTGTCGATAAAATTCAATAGTAGGTATATTCCAAACTCACTTTTATTTGTTTATTTTTAACTAATCTTTCTTCATCACACATCTTTGTATCCTGTATTTTACTTTCTAGCATATGTTCAATATCTTTCTCATATTTGCTCATTGCTTAATATATATTTTACTCAAACTCGTTGCTCGTACAGTTTTTTTTATTCATTGTACATAGGTGCTCTTTCTGAAGAAGAAATATTCGCAAATATTCTGCATAAAATTATACCATGGGTTGCAACGGTGTGAAAATTCGCAAAATATGTAAACCAAATTGCTTAATGAATGGAAATATATAGTTAAGTTTTTTACAGTTTCCTATATAGTCATAGTCACAGTCATTTATTCTAAGGCCAATATATGAAAATAGGTCAAAAACAAAGTTACAATGCATTTTTATATCTACTATACCATTAAATAGATATGATATTCTTCTAATGTGCATTGCTCTAGGTTGCAAAGTAATTTATATAATTTATTTTTCATTACACTGTAATTGTTCACAGCCTTTATTTCCCTGGACAATTCGTTATACAATTTCACACAAGAGTAGTATGTTCCATGCTGATATAACGAAGATATAAATATTTCAAGCCGTGGCTAGTATGATAAGATAATGTTTCATTTCTGCATTCAAACATTTTTCTATGCGCCCAGACGAACTTAATACATCCGTATTTGTAGACTGCTGCAGTTGTTAACATATTTTCTTGTCTAGAAGTACCCCTGCAGCTATCTTTGCCTCATATTGTTAAATATTATTACTGCTTACCTTTGAACTCCAGACAGATTTTAAATTACTGATAAGAGCTTCAAAGAATGATTTCATATCTAAGTTAACTGTAACAATTTAAAAAATAGAATAGTGTAACTATATCCTTGTTCGTATTCTTGACTAGTATTCTTAAACCATAATAAGTATTACTAAGTTCTTTAGTTATTTTTTAGACGTGTTCAGTAAAAGTTAACGAGTCATTTTTGTTACATTTAATATGAGTATATTATAATTTAATCACGTTTTGCTTTATACAACTTTAAAAAGTAAAGTGATATGATCTGCATGTTTGATGACAAAACAATTGTAATTATTATAAATATAATAAAACGTAGGAGACCCAGGATACTGCCCTGTTGGGTACCCGTAGTTACAAATTCAGATACGATATTGGAACCATTAGGTACATTTGTCACGTTTACAGTTTGTTTTCGCTCAGTTAAATATGATTCAGTCCATTTTAAAGCTACATTTTGAATGCTATACTGATTCAATTTCTTTAGCAATATATAAAACTTTACGCTTTCGACATGTCTAAGAACATACCATACACCAACTCCTTGTTATCCAAGTTGTAACTAGGTTTTGAGTAAATTCTAAAACAAAAGTTTCGGTATTTTTAAATTTTAAAAATCCGTATTGTAGGATCCAGAAAATAAACGCCAGTCGTTCGTTTGGGTATTCCAAGGTGAAGACAAGACGGCAAAAGTCATCCCTTCTCGAAGTGTCTCTAAAAATATAGGACATTTGTCCCGAAAGCAGGCCATTGTAGTAACAATTCCTCTACAAGATCAAAGAACTGTTGTTATCCATTGGTATACAACCATTTGTTTGGGGCAAGTCATCGCTGAGCTTCGAAAAATCAACTCCGAACCAATGCAAGTTGCAATTGAATTTTTAACGCAACAAAACGTCGAATTGTTGGACCATCCTCCGCGCAGTCCGGACCTAAGTCCCAACGATGTCTTTACCTTTCCGAAAATCAAGAACGGAGTGCGTAGTCAAAGCTGCCAGTCGTCAGAAGAAACAGTCGATGCCTCCAAAAACGCAATTTTGACTGTACCAACAAACGAGTGAAACAACTGCTTCCAGAATTGGTTCGAGCCCATGCAAAAGTGTATCAGTCTTCGTGGAGAATACTTCGAAAAACAATGAAGCCTTTAAAAGTTATCTACTGTTTTATTCCACATTTACATGCAAAACTTAAAAGATAACCCACGTACTAGTATCGATTGTAGGATCCTAACCTGTCGCGCTGGGGGAAATTGTCAAGCTTACATAGTTATAACTTTTCCTATAACCCAATATTATATAGCATATTAATGTGTATTATGTAGAATTAACAAAATTCGTATACATAACTTTTATATTTCCAACACTTTTTACACATATGCACATCTCTCATACCATATAATATATAAAACTTTACGCTTTTGACATGCCTAAGAACATACCACTGACCAACTACCTGTTATCCAAGTTGTAACTAGGTTTTGAGTAAATTCTAAAACAGAAGTTTCGGTGCTTTTAAATTTTAAAACACGGTATTGTGTGGTTCAGATTTTTGAAAATGTACTTAGTTCCCAGGGTCCCTTTTTTTTGTAAATAAATTTTACAATTGAGTACTTCAACTTCTCATAATATTCCATTCTCGGAAGACGTATTTATAATATCGCATAATGGTTGCAGTATTATTTATTTATACATTTTTATTATGAACATTAGCATATCATCAATCCCAGCTTCATTTATTTTCTGATTTCTTAGACCGTAGTTCAGTTACTGTAACGTTCTCAAAGAATAACATAATTTGCGTACTTGGAGGAACATCACAAATGGAGTAAACATTATTTGGATTTGATTTAGAGAGTTTGTAAGCTTTGTCAGTATATGTTAATGCAGTTTGCTATCCGTTACCATATACAGAACTCTGACGGAAATATTTTCATCAGTTGTTCTTGTTGTTAACGTGTTTGCGTTTCCCTCACCTTTAATGAAAAGTTATTATCGTTGGACATGAGTGAAACCATTGTTTAATTAATATGTGATTTTGTCTATTATCGTTTCTACTTCATCAGCTGCTCCTTTAACAATTAAAGTGGTATCCTTCGCGTAAAGACTTTCGCGCTATTTTTAGCACCCTGAAAGTCAAGCAAAAAATTATTTAAGGCAAGAATACGGGCGTTTATTTATTATACAATCAATTACAGTGAACTAGGCGTTACAATTTATATCGCCCTTAACTTAAAATGTTAGAATCTGCGTGTATTTTACACTAAAATAAATATATCTAGAACGTGAATCTAGTTGCAATATTGTAAGAAAAAATAGAAAACTTCATACAGTTATTATCCGATCGTAATATTAGATATTAAGCAAATATTTTTCAAGATCGCTTCGCTCAGCATCTGACATCACTCGCAATAATAATTGACAGTTGTAATGGGTACGAGAGTCCGGGGAGCTTCGATCGGGTGTATTATGTGTATTTTGAAGTCGCGATCATCCACCGAATGAACAAGGGGGTAGGGAATATCAAGAATGCGACTTGAGCGGGTATTACACAATACCATCAAACAGAGGCAGACAGAAAGCTATTGACTAACTCCAATTCACCACCACTATACAGCGGAGATATTGAATTTTTCGCGTGATATACCGGCGAACATTTCTGGCATTCCTGGATCGTCACCGATGAGGAATTGCTGTCAGCCGACCATTGTCTCGGTCATCATATATATATGGGCAGGTATTTCGTGAAATATTTAGACACGTACGATGGCTGGTATCCATCAGTTATAGAGGTACGTACATCGATGGACGAATGCAGACATTCGCATATAGAAACTGAATTATTTATTTGCTAATGGTGTACGTGAAATAAAGCCTGGGTAATTTTTGCCCAAAAAGAAGCACAGAAAAGGGAAATATGTATACAGTGAATCTAATACAAAATTGTTAATTCAAACGTATTTCATACGCGTATTAAACCGTAGGCTTTCGCCATGACCATTCAACATATAACTTCCTTTTGAGAGCTCGAAATGGATATTTTGTTAGTGTGTGCTCAAGCTTATTGTAATTTGGAATTTATATTACATCTTCGATCCTGCTCTTAAATCTGTGGGAATGTTCTGTTCTATTTTATTTCATAAAAAAGTGGAAAAGGCATTAAGCGTTTTATGTTTCAAAAAATTTTTCATAGCAGTATTGAATAATCAAAAAAATATAATAATTGAAACACAGTGTTGAATATGGGCCCATATTCAATACAAATACAATAATTAAAACATAATAATTTCTACTCACAGACGTGCCAAGTTTTTAATTCTTCATCCTTCTTACATATACGTAATTATATGTTACACGCAGAAAAAAAGCGACATTTCATTAAACACATCGCTTTTAACATAGTATGAATAAACGTTATTTCTTCGTTAATAAATATCTTACTACTTTGCTTTAAAATCCGTGTACCGCATCGGGGATGATAGTTTGGGGAGGGTGAGTGAGTTTAGGGATCTTGGATTAATTTTCAACTCTTGTCTTATCTTTCGGCCACAGATCACTAGTGAGTACACTCAGAAGCTTGCAAATCGCTGGGGTTTGTATTCCGCACCGCCAAATATTTCCGTGACCCTGCTGTATTAAAGTCCTTATACTATGCTTACGCTGTAAGCAAACTAGAGTATCCATCACTGGTCCGGTCTCCGATATATGCTTGCGAGTGTAAATGCATTCATTCGAACACCGTTTTTAGTCACCCGTTTGCAATGCACTGATCAAGTTTACCAACCATTTAAAAGATGTTACAGCAAAAGATTACTTCAGGAACTAATACTGCTAAGTAAAATAGAAAAGTATTTTGAGTAGACGACATTTTGTTATTTCAACATATTTATGTCATGAATAAAATGGAAGAGAGAGAATGCAGTCGTATTATGTTTTTCATTATCAGGTCGAAAATGTAAACCAACTCTTACTAGTATATACACACTACGCACCTTGTTATTCGCTTTTATTCTCAATGATATATAAAAGAGCTCCCATTCTACTTCGATATTGTTACAGCTCGATCTAAAAATATAGACCAAAACTTGTGACTCAGATTGTAAACCTTTTTATGGTAACGACTGTACATGACAATTCATCGTAAAAAAAATTTGAAATTACTAAATCTCTATCTTGACTTACAGACGTAAGTAAGCGCATGCAAAAACTTCAAGATACTTGTTCTAAAAGAGTATAGAAAGTCAAAATTTGAAGAAAGATGGCATTGTTATGTGAAATTTGGAAATGTAACTAATAATGTTATAGCTAACGAAATAAGGTTTTTCTAGAGTTACTGACTCGTTAGAATAAAGATGTGTGGTCTTCTTTGAGGTCGTTTGGTTTATGTAAAACAACACTTTTCTATTCCTCTTCACCTGAAGACGTAAACGACCTAAATAGTTTCTTTATTACTTCTACTTGTGTTTCTTTGACGTTTAATATAGAAATGCTTGATTATTATAATCATAAGTTAATTTAACATTTCATTTGAGTTATTTAGGTGATGCAGTACAAAAAGTAGATAACTCTATTAAAAGTCTTTGTGACGGTGTAGATGGCTTAAATATTTCGAAAATTTAAAACTAAGCGAACAATAATTCAAGGCTACTCGAATTGATGTTTTCTAACATAGACGGTTCTCTCTCTATGTTCCATAATCCACTACCATTAGTCCCTGAGGATCCTCACTTCCCAGCATCAACTATAACTGTAGAATCCTCAAATGTTGAATTTAGGTGTTCTTAAGAACCCACATTACAATTTCTGCAGTGTTAATGTAGCCTCTTTATACACTGGTATGACAGCCATTGATTGAACGATGTCCAATCTTATTCAAAAAAGATCTTGGCTATTATCCTCCCCAGACATTAAAAAACTTTTGAAATTAAAAATATTCCTTCAACACAAGTAGCTACTTCTTCAAGCATACATGCCTCTAAGTTAAATACAAAAGTATTTTAAGTAAACAACACTTTGTTATTTCAACATATCTATTTAAAAATTTCTGCACTAATTATAATCTCTATGCTATTATCCAACGTCCAATCCCCTTATTCAAAAAATATCTTCGCTATTATCTTCCCCAGACATTAAAAAACTTTTGAAATTAAAAGGATATTCCTTCAACACAAGTAGAAACGTACTTCTTCAAGCATACATGTCTCTAAGTTAAATATAAAAGTATTATAAGTAAACAACACTTTGTTAGTTCAACATACCTATTTAACGTTACAATTTCTGCAGTGTTAATGTAGCCTCTTTATACACTGGTCTGACAGCCATTGATTGAACGATGTTATAATCTCTATGCTATTATTCATCGTCCAGTCCCCGTATTCAAAAAATATCTTCGCTATTATCCTCCCCAGACATTAAAAAACTTTTGAAATTAAAAGAAGGTTCCTTCAACACAAGTGGAAACATACTTCTTCAAGCATACATGCTTCTAAGTTATTTCACTTTGTTATTTCAACATATTTATGTCTTGCATAAAATGCGAGAGAGAGAGAAAATGCAGTAATGTTGAAATTTTTTTATCAGCTCCAAAATGTAAAGAACTCATATCACATACGCACGCAATTATTTTTTGTTCAACGAAACATACAAGAGTTCTCTTTCTAGTTTGATATCGCTATGGCTCGGCTTAAAAATATAGACCAAAACTTCTGATTTAAATCGTAAACTTTTTATGTTAGCAACTGTAGATTTAGAAAATAAATCGAAACTAAAGTGATTCTATTTCGTTTCATTGAGTCTACATACATATGTTTTAATATTTCTTCGCTGTCAAAATTAAAAAATTAATGATGGTAATGTCGTTATACGAAGTTTGTATATTCTTAAAATATCAGTTTGTCCTATTTATACACCAACACATACACACGTACGTTTGTACCGAACATGTACATTGTCTCTCTCATCATCATTACCATCATCATCCTCAACCATGCCGCTGTTGATTTAATAACGAATATAGAGTGTGAAAACCTGATAAAGGATTGTTAATCACAAACGCGTGCTCGACCGATGCTCCCTTATCAAGCGATGTGCAGCTTGGGACACCTATATGACTTTATTAATACGCACTCTGTTCGTTATTTAATTAACTTCAGTCCAAATATTTAAATTACCGCTCGTGTACGGCGCAAGATAGAACTTCATTATAATATAACGTTATTATATATTTTAATATAACATATGTTACATGCCGTCACTCGGGCGCAATATTTGCACACAGATCCACGGTATCTACAGAGAGACGTCGACGACGTAGACCATTATAATAACATGTCTCTAAATCGGGGAAATTTCATTAAATTCTGTTTGGTTTGGCCAGTTTTCACAGTATATATATCTGTTTTCAGTTTGAAATTTTTATCTTTCTTTTCTATATACGATGAAATGATGGATATCCCTTGATGTTCCCAATTCGATGTTTCGTTATAAATGAAGAATAATGTTGGCACGTTTCAAATTGAGGATTCAATTAATAAAATTGGAAACTAATACTAATTAAATAAAACTATTTTATAATAATCCACGTCCGCGCATCCCCCACATCTTAGTAGACCATGAGATATTAATACGCTAAAGCACGTGGAGCGACTTAAGATCTTCGACTATCGGCATTCATCTTAAAGATGCAAATTAAATTAGTGTTTATAATAATTCACACCCTCACGTCCATCAACAGCTTAGTAGGCCATGAGACATTATTACACTAACGTTCGTGGAGTAACTTAAGGCTCTATCAGCATCCACCTCAAACGAGAAGAAAACGCAATCACAGCCTACGGACTCGAAACCGAATCCCCAGCGTAATACCCAAATCAAAATTAGACAACTACAAGACAATATCGTGGATTTCAAACATCTCGAAAATATCCGAAAGAATAGTATCAGGAAACCAATAAAGTTCGTACGTTTTTTTTAAATAAAACTTAAACTTAAATCGAAGCTTTTTTAAACAGCTTTATTCTTTACAATAACTATCTTCGCGAACTATTACCCTTTTCCAACGAGAAACAAGTTTCTATATTCCGGTTTTGAAAAACGTGGTGTATCTAGAATTAATCTCTGCTTTGTTGATACATTTTTTATTCCGCATGTGATCGTTTGAGGCCTAGAATAAATAATAATCACTTGGAGAAATATCGACTGTTTCTAAAGTAAAGCATCTTGTACACACTGAAGTTTGCCTGTGTTCATAAACTAGTGAACAATACTGGATCCAGTCCACTATATACAGGGGCTTTGAAAAGTGGGATAGAGGATCGTTTCGTGATAGCCAGTAATAGGTTCGCTTTGTGTTACAGTAGAGGATCCATTATACATCACCCGTTAGCACGCAATGAAATTTTTGTGACGTAAAAGAAATGAGGAACAAATTTATCAACATGTTCTTCACTTCCTTTAATCATTAGTCTCATTTGATAACGTATATGGAACCCATTGGCTTAGCATCCATGATTTTCCAAATTGATTCGAATGTGAACGAATTGTTTCATCACTGATCCTAATCATTTAAGAAAATTCTTGGCATATTTCTTTCGAATTTTGATCAATAATCGCACGTACATCTTCGTTGCCAATAACGCAGGGTCGACCTGGACTAAGTGAATCTTCAAGGGATTCATCTCCTAAGAAAAAAATTTGGAACCACTTCTCCGAATGCCATGCATATCTTACAGCTTGCTTCTGCAGCTTTAGAATCAAGTTTAAATTCATAAAGCAAACACGTTCGGATTAATTTTGTTAGGTTTGACCGATAATATTTCATTAGAATTTAAACTCGTAATACAGTAGTGCGTACCAAATAAAAAGTACTGAATTACTAGCGCGCTTACAAAAGCTTGCGCTCTGCAACTCACAACAAATTATCAGAAGTCGCTGCAGTATCCTCTACTGAAAACCCCAAGAACTTTATTGATTACCTGGTATACAAATTGATAAAAAAAACTTCGCGAAAAACACGATATTCTGAATTATGTACTGAATGGTTATGTGTGCAGTAGGTCTACAATGCGCGTGGTGTTTCAACTGCTAGAGTAAATTGTTGGTGGTTTAGAAAAAGGCGAAACCATGGTTTATATGTTTATGGGTTTTTCAAAGGACTTTGACCAAGTTCGATTGGAAAAATTGGATACTATTGGGATGATAGGATTACCTTTCAAACGTATAGGCTCTTATATGTCTAATAGAAGATAGTATGCCATGGAGTACGATGGTAGAGGAATGAATTACATTCAGAGTAGTTGTTAGTTTTTGCCTGGGGTTCCCCAGAGTTCCAGTGTGGGTTTCTTGTTGTTCTTCATTATATATGTCAACGACCTACCGAAAGGAATACTTACTTTGGTTACTATGTTTGCTAATGATACTACAACAGTAATTAGAGCAAGTGATAGTTCGAAAATCATTGAAACCTCAAGAAAACTAAATTTTTAAAATTTATAGAAAATACACAAGAAATAAGGTTTAAATTTAAGGAATACATATTAACTTGTTCTAATAAAATACATTGTTTCTTGGGTGAAAATTGGATTTTTAGCTAACATGGGGATCGCATAGTGGGTAAATATGTGCGGAGGCTACTAAGTCATGTTTTCTCATCTGGGATATGATGTGTTGGAAGCCAAAATAACCTTCGTTTTACAGAAAGTCTGCATAAGAACAATTTTCAATAATAATCGCAGAGATACCTGCTAAGTTATTTTTACTTTTTACTTTATTATCAGCTATTTATATCCGATAATGTGCATTGATTGTGAAATTTAATTATAACGACTTCTTCAGAATACATGAATTTGTCCATAAACATAACATCAGGGGCCACCAGCAGGGTACTTTACTAAGATACAAAAACAAGTTCATTTAAATGCATAATAACTTGCCAGACTTTTGAAAAACATTCCCTCTTGGAGTATTTAAAAACAAATTAAAAACCTATTTGATAAATGAAGTTTTATGTAACATTGATGATTCTTCTTTATTACTATTAGTGTTATTTCTTAACGACTTCTTTACTTTTTTAATATGTCGTTGTTTTTATTCTACGGGGGTAGTCCCAGAACTACCTACCCTGACATGTAGATGTTATGTGAAAAGCCTGACTGTGGTAGAAAGTACCAACCTTATAAAGATTAAGTTTGAAGTTTACGACGCTACGTTGTTTAGTACTTGTTCGGTATGAATAGTGAACGCTCTCAGTGATTTCGTAAACATGGATAAATTGGTCATCGTTATGTGATACAATACTTTCATTTGAAAGAATTCAGTCCAACCAATACCGAAACGGAGCCAGAGTCTATTCTGGAGGAGTCTGCTCCTTCATTTAAAACAGTAAAATATGGAGACTGTATAGAGAAATGATAATTTTCCCAAAGTTTTTGAATTTGCTTTATTGGGTGGGATATAACTGAGACAATTCTCGTAACTATAAATTTTTTTGTTTTGTGTTTGGGTTTTCGACCAGTAGGGGACAATAAAACACTTAATGTTTACCCGTTTTTCTAATTATTTATTTCTTTTTTTAATTTGCAATACATCGATTTTATATATACATACTTTTATATATAAAAAATTTCTATACAATAGTTTTTAAAAATATTTGAAACTATGTTTCTGAGCTCTCTAAGATACTGATGCCTGAATAAGCTTTCGGTTGTCCTTCTGCTGTCGTCTTCAGGATCTAGTATAGATGACTCTACAAAAGCTGTCCCAATCATGGAAGAAGTTTTCGTTCTTTCCCCAGGCGAATGCACAATTCAATTAGATATCCTTGCTCTTTCATTTCATCCATCACGGCTTTTAGTGGTCCTGTAACAATATCACAGATTTCAAGTTCTGTCAATTTCAAATAAATAATTTGTGACATGTTTGTAAACAAATTGTATACATATACTTTCAGAAAAGGTCTGTTAACATAAAAACTATGGTAATTGCCATGATAAACTAAAAACTTTAGATAAACTATGATTCGTAATGATTTCGCATAAGGATATTCTCAGGAAGTAAGGAAATAGGTATAAAAATTGATATATAAAGTAATAGTTTAAAATCGTTAAAATTTAATAATCCGAGTCATAATAACATAAGTCTAGTTGCCGTGTAATAGACAAATGCCCGGTAAGCGTGAGATCATGAGTTTGAATCTCGTCAGGGAGCATTAAATATTTTCAAAAATTTCTCCAAAGTATAGTGCATAAATATATGCAAATACATAATGTGATTTGACAATTTCCATTGAATATTTTCTGTTTGGTAAATTTAAAATAAAGTAGATGAGAATTTTTCATATATTCCACTTGAATTTAGAAAAATTGTTGAAAATATTGTAAATAATTGACTTTCCATTCAATCACGTATCAATTTTGAAAAGCAATTTATGAAATTTTAAGGAAAGTGCATAAGTATTGTAACACAAAATGTCTAACCTGCATACTTTTAATGGCAATGTTCTAAATATACCATTTACTACATGGCGAAGCTATTCTCTTAAATTGTTTGTGATTATTTGATTTTTAGATGACTACATTTGCTTTGGACAGTGCGACTTCGCGTTGTTTTACGTTTAGAATTGATATTAAATTTCAGTTGGTCGCTCTTGAAAAAATAAATTTTGCTAGACTAAAACAGTATGTTTATAACACTGGGGAACAATTTCTCTTCAGACCGATTTTTCAACTGTTTTAAAGTTTGCCTATTGAATTTTAGGGCATAGTAATTTCAAAACTGTAGTTAGCATTCTTCTATCACGTTGAGTTTTTCCTCTACATCTTATATGGGTGTGTGTGAATGAACGAAGACCATGAAGGCACAGCATTAAGATAGATGGGATGTACGTATGATGGCTGATTATTGTCGAAGTATCAAGCGAGATTGTCTGCAGGTGTAGCACACCTCAGGAAAAGCTATAAGTGAAAATTTTTACCTTGATATGTATGTTTGCCCTTTGGTAAAATATCTTTGTTAATTGCATGAACACAATCAAATTTACAGAATCTATCTATAACCTTTGTATGAAAAAAATTATTTTCTGTGAACAGTATATTGGTAATTTTTCCTTTATTATCTTTTGTATCTAGGTTAAAAGGAATCATTCTAATATTAATAACACCCTGTCTACTACATATGTTTCACAGATATCACTGATCTTCAGGCAGACTTGTGTTATTAACTGGTAACTTAGTTATCGACATGCGAGATAGACGCGCTCTCGCTTTGTCGTTCAATACATTTTTGTGTTTGGACGAGAGAGGGAGGCTATGTTTATTCATTACTTTGTATGTATATTTTGTATAACTTTTGTGATAAAGAGAGAGAATCCTACTTAAAAAGTTGACGTAACAAAAATTGGGATCATTTTTGGATTCAGATGCCAAAAGCTGGTCAAAAACAAGTGTCAGATCTAGGACAACGAAATTTGTGTTTCCCAGTGTGCTGTTTACATCGTGTACATCGTTATCGATGATTTTTTAATACGTTGTTATAGTAGCAAATTAGAAAAATTCATTTTTTTGAACTTGAAACATTTTTTCTTCTATTTCGAAGTTTTATCAGTACTTGGGTTTGTTGAAAATTTTCAATTAAAAAATGTGTGATGTTCGATATAAGTTTCCAATCTATGTAGCGCGTCCTCTTTAGAAAAAAAATTACTGCATTCCTATGTACCCTTTTCCTGCCCTTCCCCAAGATTGAAAATCACTGTGTTATGCTTTTAATGTACTGTTACGTATTGTATACGAGTCATTCAATGGAAGAAATGCCATATGAGACTTTTATATTTCATTCTTCCCTAAGTAAATTTTCATTTTACCGTTATTTACTGATTTTACGATACACGAGTATGTATTATAACTAGAAATGACGACAATGCAATATACTCATACCATATTGTCGTCGAAATGTTTTATTACATCTACGACAAAAATACGACCAGTATTAATTCAATATTCTACTTACAGTGTTTGTCGTATGACATTAATATATTAGATATCTGATTACCACGAACAACAAACACTTCTGGCAGGTACTTACGCGAAAATTTCAATTATATTATGATGGAGTAGTAGTATGTTTGGTTAATATTCAACTCAGTTTGTTTTGAATATATCATAATCCATACCCAGTATTATTTAATAAACTTGGAATGAACGCAAATCGTACATATGTTACGTTAGATTAATTTGGTTTTACAATATTATCCACCGTATTAGGTTTTTATTAAGTTAGGTCAATAATGTAATAAATGCTTTATTGAGCCTTTTCGTTTGGGAAAATTGGGAGCAAGGACAAGCAGACGTAATAGTTTAATTTAACAAGCGTCAGCTCTCCAACAATAACTACTACAGTTGCTGGTTTCGAAAAATTTTTATTTATAATTTTATGTTAATTCGATAGAATTGTTCATATAATAATGACTTGTGTACAAAATTAAGTCGCTTCATTAAGCGTCTGTCGAGAATGAAGGAGTTTAGTCGCTGATATGTGTGTATGTAATGTAGTGTGTCTTTCGTTTTTGAAATTTTTTTGTTGTATTTGCATCTCCTTTGCAATTACTTTCACAGTACATCTTTCTAGTCTTTCACTAAGTTTACATCAAGATTGGACAAGGTATTTGTTTCTTTATATGTCTATAAATATATCGTATGAATACATACAAAAATCATTAGAAAGATGTGAATTCTATAAAAAAGAAATTACTGTGTAAGCTGATATTTGATATTATGTTAAAAAGTATTAAATGACTATCAAATACGAGGGTAGCCGTTTATATTTTCGAACATTTTCGTACAATTATTTTCCATAACTTTCGGCGTGGATTATCTCAACAAGAATGCATCGACGAGCTGAATTCTTTATATCGAAAGCTGCACTATATCGCTAGTATAGTAAATTCAAACTTAGACGGCGTTCTTTGGGCGATGAATTTCGTGAAGGTCGTCCCACAAATGTTGTTGTGTCGGAAAACATTAATGCAGTGTCTGAATTGATAATGCAAGACCGTCATGTGACATACCGTGAGATCCAGGCATCTCTAGGTATTAGTAACACCAGCGTGCATAAAATCCTGCATGAACATTTAGCCGTTAAGAAGCTATGTTCACCTTAGGTACCACATTATTTGACAACCATTCAAAAAAGAACTCGCGCCGATTGGTGCCAAGAAATGCACGCAAAATACAATGGAGGTGCTTCAAAGAACATTTATAAAGTCGTCACAGGTGATGCATCTTGGATCTATACGTATGAGCCCGGTAGTAAACAGCAATCGACTGTGTGGGTATTCCAATATGAGCCAAAACCATCAAAAATTGTTCGCGCTCGAAACACGTCAAAGCAAATGGTCGCCTGTTTTTTCGGAAAAACCGGTCATGTTGCAACCGTGCCTTTAGAGGGTTGTAGAACGGTCAATTCCGAATAGTGCCCAACTACCTGTTTGCCAAAAGTTTTTGAAGAAATAAGGAAAACAAACCGAAAACGATAGATCATTCTCCACCATAACAATGCGAGCTCTCACAGGTCAGTTCAAACAATTGAATATTTGACCGGGCAAAACATTGAATTGATGAGCCGTCCGCCGTACAGCCCTGATCAAGCACCCTGTGATTTCTTTTGTTCCCACACGTGAAGAATAAACTTCGTGGTCAACGGTTTTCTACGCCGGAAGAGGCAGTTAAGGCATACAAAACTCATATTTTGGAGACATCGCCTTCACAGTGGCAACAATGCTTTTCGGATTGATTTAAACGAATGCAAAAGTGCATTGTTTTTCAAGGAGAATATTTTGAAAAGCAATGATGCTATTTTCGATAATAAAAATTTTTTTTTGTTTGCTATCCGACACATAAACGGCTACCCTCGTATGTACTATGAATTAGGAACAGTATTTTTTGGGGATCAATCGACTCAACCACATATAAGCAGAGTTTTTATTATTTTAGTTTTGATTTAATGCTGTATTTTATACTGATGTTAAATTTTTCGTGAGTTGTCCGACTAGATAATCAGATATTCAGCACAACGCCATTTTTAAAGTGTTGTGCTGTGAAGTGTTCAAGTGTTTCTTACATTCGAATTTATTTTGGAATGTGGAAACTCTGTGATAAACTTGGCAAATTAGTTTATTTTTTGATCGTCATCAATTATTACATATTTCTATCATCGTTTGTTAAATCTAGAAGTTCACTGATAAACTTCAGTTTGTAAAACTATGGTAGTTTTCTCGACGATCGTATAAACGAGGCCTATTATCGTTCCGAAGAACGATAATTGACTGACGGTTTCCCAACTATAACATCTGCTAAACTACTTCCACTTCTTCGAAGTATGCGCTGCTAGCAGAATACTCGCAGTGCCAACTCTCATGAAGATCTACGTAATGTATGAATACAACACATGAATATTTAATCCAATATTCGCTAAAAGTTATTTCTTTTTTAAAAAGCGTTTTATTGTAACAACTAATTAGATAAAGCGTAATTCTCCTTGTCTCGTATAATGACCGTTTGCTCTCACCAAATATTGTCCTCTTTTTTTTGCACAGATACACTGTTGTCTCATTGCTCATTTGTTTGTAAAACACAGGTCGCTACGGATGTCACATCTGCACAACATGAATAAGGAACGTTCTTTGTTTTTCACTTAAAAAGGGTACAATTACACGAAATTGCGAATATCTGTCTCACTGGAATATTCATAAAGCTCACAAACGGCAAAAGAATAGGGGACAAAATTACTTATTGCATATTTGAAGAGTTCGTTTGTCGTACCGTTGTATGTAACGTGTACTAGCCCGTATAATTCTGTAAATTTTTATGTTTGTACCTTACTTGTACTACGTCCCTCATCCTCTGTTATTTTTTTAACGAACAAAAGAGAGAAAAAGAATTAAAGTGAACGCGTTCATGTCAGTCAAAATTTATAATGAGGAGTAATTAAATGAAATATTAATTTGAAATGAGTAAGCGAAAACACGAACTTATTTTTCTGTATATAATTTCTCACATGCGTACTGATAAACATGAAATGCGGACACATGGATTCCTTTCTATACATACATAAATGCATAAAAATTTTGAGAATTCATACATCCATGTATACAAAAGAAAACTATAAAGTGAAGTGTTTGTGAGTTGTTATGAGAGCAATTATAAAATTCTAATACACGCACATAAAATTATAATTATTGTTAACAATTAACTTTATGTTAGATATCATATAATACTTACAGGCATTAAATTACATGAAAAATACAATTAGAAAAGTTCAACAAAGACATTCTTTAATGTGAGAATATTCTCATTAATTTGAAAGTTGTAAAATTTTTAAATCACGTTATTACATATTTGTTATATGTACGAACCTACATTTTTGCTACTTACATAGTAAATATAGTTGAAGTCAGGAATGTTTTCCAATCACGATACCTATGATATAAAAGAGGAGTTCCAACCTTTGAAACTGGTAACAAAGTACATCGGGAGTAAAAAAGCTGAAAACTATAAACACTTGGTCGATAAATTGTTGCAAAATTACAAGGATTTGGGCGCAAATACGTCCTTGAAGATTCGTTTCCGTCATTCACATCTGGATTTTTTCCAAGCAAGAGATTTCATCAAAATATTACCTAAACTGAATTGCATTACAAAAGAAAATAGAATAAAAGCATATTAGTGGACTGACTATTCCCGGTGTTCTAAAAGAAACGAGGCAGCAATGCAATATAGGCGAAAGGTGAATAAAAATATGATTTAAATCATTTAAGGTTGATATATACCCCTTTACACATTAATTTTCGTATTCTGTATACGTATTTCGACAACTACGTTTCCATCATCAGCAGATAATTAAACAGTCTCGCACCTGGAAAACTACGATAAAAACCCGCACGAAACAAATTCCATACACGATCTGTGCCGTTGAAAGCCGAAACGCACACTGATTCGCCATATAATTCCTAAATAAATCGCATTACATTGTGTACCTACATCATTCCTTAAAAAATTAAAATTTCTGAAATTGACAACATGCTTTACTCAAATTTTTTACGTACCGGAAAAATTTGGAAAGCAGATTCGAAATTATCAGGAAAAATTCTATAAGAATTACTTTCTTTAGTTCATGTAACATTCAAAAAGTATAATCTTGTATATTAGTAAGTATAATGAGCTTATTTCTTATTTATAACTGAACAAAAATCACTTAGAATGATTGAACTGAATCGCTAAACTAGATAGTACCTATAATTCATCGTTTCTTCTAACCTTTTAGACTCATTTTTAAAGCTCAAGTACGAGTGAAAGCTCATACTCTCAAATAGAAAGCAAAAAAAGGAGGAATAAATTTTAAATAAGATCAGGGCGTATATATATGACTAGCTAAAAAGTCGCTAGTCGTTGTCTTCAAAGTGTTGGTGTGCCTATATGTGTGTGTGTGTGTGAAAGGGGTCCTCACTCCTCAGCCACCACTCACTTGTCTCCTCAAAATTCACAGCTTGAAAGCGCCCAACGTTGTTGTTACCATAGAAACTAAATCATCCAGGACTAGAAGTACGGTGCGAGACGTCTTTCATATATACATATACTTATATAGTATATATACCTACGTATATGTGTGTTCCTACATGCATGATACCATATTTAGGGTTTTCTATCTTTTAACACAAAAACCTGCGAGTAATTCTTATTTATGTCCGTCAAGTTGATGTATTACTTGGAGTGAGATCGCGGTCGTATATCGTACGTCTACTTGTACATCATTATCATATGAATCGTCTGTATTTTATACGTGTTTGGCGAAAATGTGTGTACATATACGAGGGTAGTTTGACAAGTAGTGAGAATGGAAAAGAAAAACGAATTTTTTAAATACAAAATAATTTTTATTTTTCAATATATTCTCCTAGAAGAGCAATACATTTATTCCAACGGTGCTCCAATGCCCTTATGCCATCTCTGAAATGCGATTCCGGAAGGCTTGCAAAATACTCATTTACGAAGATGATAAGCTCGTCGTTAGACGAAAATTTCTTTCCACCTAGTGCCGTTTTCAATTTTGGAAAAAGCTGGAAGTCGGAAGGGGCTAGATCCGGCAAATAAGGCGCATGCGGTACTAATTGGAAATGCAACTCGTGGATTTTGGACATCGCAACTGTGCTGGTATACGAGGGAGCGTTATCTTGGTGAAACAGAATCTTTTTCTTTGCCATTCCTAGCCGTTTAGCACGAATCTCAACATTTAATTTTTGTAGAAGTTCTGCATAATATTGTCCGTTTATAGTGGCACCTTTCTGAAGGTAATCAATGAGCAAAATGCCCTTTGAATCCCAAAAAATTGATGCCATCACCTTGTTTGCCGATAAAGTAGTATTCGCTTTCTTTGGAGATGCAGAACCACGTTCTAACCATTGTTTCGACTATTGTTTAGTTTCGGGTGTATTGTAGTGTATCCAAATTTCATCGCAAGTAACAAATCACCTACAAAAATCAACCGGATTCCGCTTATGAAGGTCCAAACACTCATTGGAGATGCGCAAACGAGTGAACTTTTGATCAGTCGTAAGCAATCGCGGCACCCATCTTTCCGAAAGCTTAGAAAGGCCCAATTCTTTCGTCAAAATGTGGTGTACGCGTTCTGTTGAAATGTTTGCCATGTCTGCTATCTCTCTCACTTTGAGTCGTCGATCTTGTGTAATAATATTATGGATTTTTATAATCATTTCCTTAGAAGTCACGATTTTGGATGCTCCAGAGCGCGCTTCATCAACACAGCTTGTTCTACCACGTTTAAATTCATTTACCCATCTACTTATTGTGGCGGATGATGGAGCAGATTCACCCAATGTTTCCCGTAACTCACCTTTTATTTCGGTAGCTTTCGTACTCTTAATTACGAAGTATTTAATCACCGCACGATACGCTGCTTTTTCCATTTTAAAAAAAACGACGTGTTGCTTCTTTTTCAATCAGCTGTCATAAATAAACTAATCAACCGATGCATCTAAATATCGGAATGTAAACAGATAAATAGGCAACCTAAATTACAGTGCATTTGTTTTACCAATTAGAGAGCCACCTATGGGTCATTCTCACTACTTGTCAAACTATCCTCGTATGAGCTCAGAAATGGATGGCTTTGGGATAAATTGCAAATTTTGCCAGTTGATAAATTAAGAAAAGGAAAATTTTATGGAATATTACGTTTATATGTACACATGTAATTAGATTTGGTGTTTAACAAACATTCAAAGGAAAATATATGCGCATTTTTCATTGTATACGATTTGTACAGGAACACTCCACAATATCTAAGATGAGTCTATTATTTCTTCACTTCTTAATCTTTATTTAAATGATGTAATAATTTCACAAAATTGTAATATCCATTCTCTTGTTGATAATCGAAGTTTTTTGTAAATATTGCAAACCTAATAGCTAGAGATAGTGGACTGTAGAATCTGCGAAATGACGAACAGATGGCACAGCTTCAGATTGTCTCTAGCAACATCGACTGCCAAATTTCAGTTGGCTACGTTAATTAGTTTCGCTGTGAATACTGTTTAATGTTACGGCTCTGGTTTCCATCTTAAGCATATTTTAATTCATTTTTCAAGCACCCTGTATAGTCCATGCATTTGGTTATGGTTACAGTTTTTTCAAATGTCGCGTTAGTATATTCTCATATATTAGTTTATTTTATTGTAAATATTGCATTTAGTTTACGTGTATTTTACTTCTTATTAGATTCAATAGTGTTTTTTTTTATTTAAAGCAAGTTTTATAATGCGTTTTGTTTTATTACATCTTTATGTCGGCCGCATGAATCATATTAGTCATCTGTCTCACTCTTGCTTGCATCGAAAGATGAGTTGTACGTGTGCCAGATTATTCTCTGTCTACGTGAGAATTAGACCAACCCGAATTATTTTCTCGAAAATTCTAGAACACTTTCTTCTGCACTCCTTTTACCCCTGGCCATGCTTTTGGCGTTGGCCGACATGTAACATGAGGCAACGCGATTTGACTCATGCACAGGTTTGAAGAGCCATAGGTCAATTGGAAGGTGGACGGAGGCAGCTGCAGGTTTTTGCAGTTAGCCAAAGTGTGATTTAGCGTTTATGGAATCGGAACGTAGAAACCGCACTCGTAACGCAACGCAGCTTAGAAGTGAACTCAAATAATAGGAAATCGTTTTCATAACGTTGGTATGTATGCTTGAAGACCCCTAGAATGCGTTCTACTAACTGCTCCTCATAAAAGGCCGCGAAGAATATGGGCTGAGTAGCATAGAAATTGGAATCACGATGACTGGACACAAGTATTCTTTCGTGGCAATCCAAATTCACCTTAAATCCAGATAGTAGGCGTATTTGAATTTGACGTGAACCTGGAACACGTAATCAGCCACAATTTCTTCGAGAAAAGCCGCAGTATGAAGGTGGGAGTGTAATGGCAGGGGCTGGGATCAGCGCAGGGGATCATACAGACCTTTGTGTGATACAGAATGACAAACTGACTGCTCAGAATTATCTGAATAAAATTTGAGACCAATTGCTCTTCCGTACGCTGGCGCTATGGGTGAAAGATTCATTTTAATGGATGGCAATATTCACCCATATCGAATAAACATTGAGGCCAACTAGATTGAAAAATTGGGAATCAATAGAATGGACTGACCAGCAAATTCTCCTGATGGTGTTCCTATCGAACATGTCTGGGATGCCTTAGGAAGACGTGTTGAAGGAAGAAATATGCCACCGCGTACAATTCAGGAATTTTTTTATATTCTGATTCAATCAATGCCAATGAGATGTCAAACCTTTATTGCCATTCGTGGAGATCATACACATTGTTAACAATAGCTTTTTCGTCATTTGAGCAATAAAACTTCTTGTAGAGTCTCATAATTGTGTATTCATGTAATGATATTTATTCACTCTAGTGCCTTAGTAGCTTTGTAATGTGCACAAACAAGTTCAAACGTGTCAATGTGTTCGGTTTCATATTTAAAAACGTTGCAGTTAAATATAGAAACATCTGCGACGTGCTACAATCTTTATTTACTTATTCTATTACCATTTTTCCAAATATCCCTTAATTGTTTTGAACAGTGTAACTGATCCTCATTTGAAGAGCAAGGCTAACGTGTTAAGATTGAATATTAAAGAAACTCTTTCCAACAGTAATTATTTCATGAAGCATTCTACTCTGTATCTTCTAAAACACCGAACTGCACGAAACTTTATTCTTCGTTAAAGTTAAATAGAAATGAGGAGTCAAATAAAATACATAGTAAAATGATAAATAGGAATATGTTTATTCAACGAAAATGTGAATAAATAAATAGATGATAAAATTATGGTAAATTATGTAATAACTGATTCATCTTTTATCCACAGGAAGATCGATTTGTCATTATATATTCATGTATTGCTAATACTAAGATACTAATAATTTTATTACTTAATTAACGTCAACGTTTATGCCCAGGAATTAATCATGAACTTTGAAAAAGACATTTTCTGATTTCCTTTACGATTTGTAAATATAGGATGTACATGCATAATCGTGTATACATCTGCCTTTAATGCTGAAAGTAATTTTATGATCTCTTTGAAATTACCATGCGCTTTTTATAAACTTTCCTAGTTTGACTGCTACCATAAAATTTAAATTAAATACTCCACAATATTTACATAATCATACATGCAACAGATTGACTTTATTGTCTGTGGTGTTGGATTGAAGTGAATGTTACACAAGTATTTGTGCATGTTGCAATTAATACAGTACATGCAAGGTATTACGATCGTATTTGCATAGATAGAAAGAAACGATGACTAAATACACAACATAAAATGCTAATTTAAAACAACAAAAAAGACCTTTATTACTAAATACGTTAATTTCCAAATAGGTTCTTTAATAAATATGAAATTTCAATATTGAAGTGTCTTTAATGTATCTCTTAAACATATCTTCATAGCTTTTATAATTTAAAGATGTCAAGTACTCGAAATACATCTTGTTGAGTGATTTAACTGAAGAATACGCATATTCATCTTGCGTAGATGGGAAGCCTTGCAAAATTTATTCAAACGTAAAGAATAATGCTAAAAGCAATATAACAGAACGTTGAAGTAATCCATATTATGTTTTTAAATATTTATCGATAAATTAAATCGACCATTTTGGTTGCAAATGTCATTACAATTCGATACAAACTTATAGACGGAATAGTCTATTGAAAATGTTAAATGAAGAAGGCAGCAGGATAAATTGTGGACAAATGAAAGATTTTAAAAATTAATTGAATTGTGTATTTTTAAAAACAATTTACCAACAATCCAAGTCACTAGTTCCAAAACTAGTTGCGAGAAAAATCTTATAATTATAATAATAATAACAACCTTTATCGTCTAACAGACTACACCCACTGACAGGACAATGCATAGTAAGTGAATAGATAAATATAATATGAAACAAAAAGTAATTCTAAATGTGAAACAAATTAAAAGGAAACACAAACTATTGCACCTAAAACTATAATATTCAAAATTAAACATCACTAAAATGTTTTTTAAGTATTTTAAAAATAAAAAGATCATATAGAGTCATTGCATAGTTAAGCTATAAAGTAAATATAAAAATTGTAAATGCTGATGTACAAAATGAATCAATTAAGTAAACTGGATGATTGTAATCAACGTATCTACATAATATGTAACAAAACTGTATCTATGTAAGCGTTAATGAATATCACTCTATGTAAAATTCTTTCAATTATACAAATAAAGATTATTATACTATTTTTGATGTCTATATTACAGGGTGTGCATTAAACAAAGGAAGGCGATAAGATATATCCGGCGTTCAATAAAAGATTTTTAATAATTTTAAAACAAAGTATTGAATATTATGTGAGACTATTGATGTGTACCTGCAGTCACACGATACTTATTTTCGGAATAGATACTCACATGTATTTGTTTGTGAAACTTAATGTAAAAGGGTTAGCGAAGACCTTACTTGAGGTCTTCGCTAATTCTTTATTATTTTTATTATTTTTTGTACTTAAATTACGATTGAAAATTTCAATTAATTAAAAATTAATTTGTTGGAAAGAGAATTTGCTACATACATTGTAATTAATAGTAAAACTCAATCTACACGAGAATTTATTCAATCTGTAGTGTAAAGGGTGTTTCAAATTGCGCGGTTTTTTTAAGAATAAATAACATATAGATGGCGCACTGAATTTGTCGGGGTATGTGGACATTTAAAAAGTGTGATGTATGACATTTATAAAAATGACTTTGTACACGGTACAACAACGCGTTGAAATTGTTGGATTATTTAATGAAAATCAGCGTTCTGTGAAAAGAGTTTTTACAAAATTAGGTGAATTTTATGATTTACATAATCGCCCATCTGAAAGCACTATTGGTCGAATTATTAAAAAATTTCAAGAGACCGGTTCCGTGGAAGATCGAAAAAGTGAAAAATACAGTCGTAGTGGTCGTTCACAAGAAAGTATTGGTTTGATTCGTGAAAGTGTTGCTGAAGATCCTGAAATGTCCATTAGACGACGTTCACAACTTGGACTTATTGGATCAACAACATGTCGTATTTGACACAAGAATTTAGCTCTGAAGGCATATAAGGTTCAAATGACACAGGAACTGAAGCCATTAGATCATTTAAAACGTCGATCTTTGCGAATTTCATCAAGCGAATTTCATCAATGAACAACCAGCCGATTTTTCTCAAAAAATAGTGTTTTCCGATGAGGCACTTTTTGAACTTGGTGGCTATGTTAATAAATAAAATTGCCGTATCTGGTGTGAAGAAAATCCACGAATCTCATTATTCATGACAAACCTAAGCATCCTAAATGAGTTACTGTTTGGTGTGCATTATGCTCAGGTGGTGTAATTGGACATAACTTCTTTAAAAATGCTGCTGATAAAGCTGTAACTGTCAATGGTGATCGATATCGTCGGATGATAACCAAACTTTTGTGGCCTGAATTAATGAGTATTGATCTAGAGGATATGATTTCAACAGGATGGCGCTACACCTCACTTTGCACACGAATCAATTGATTTATTGAGAGAAAAATTTCCTGGACGTGTAATCTCAAGAAACGGTGTTGTTAACTGGCCACCAAGATCATGTGATTTGACACCGTTAGACTATTTTCTTTGGGGTTATGTGAAAAGTCAGGTTTATAAAAACAATCCACAATCAATTCCTCCTTTGAAAGATGAAATTATTCGTGTTATTGGTGAAACAAAGCCTCAATTATGTCAAAATGTCATTCAAACTTTTAACATAAGAGTGGGCGGCTGTGGAGCTGCAAGAGGAAACCATTTGGCAGATATTATTTTTCACATATAAATGTCATAACTGATACTTCAATCACCAATAAAAAGTTTTTGAACGTGAATGCAAATTGTGTGTTTTATTTATTCTTTAAAGAAAACGCGAAATTTGAAACACCTTTATATTTGCTGTTTTATGTATTTGGGAAATATTAAGTTTATTGAATGCTAGGAGCCTTGTTCGTAGCATTTACCCTGAGATTGGGAGTTTTAAACAAAATTGTAAACTTCTGTAAGTATATGCTTGTGAAAACAATTAAAAATATTTAAATTATAATCCAGCGTTCGCTTTAGTGCAATTCAGAGAATGCAAGTAAATAATCGGTACTTCCTGAATGATTTAGTTTCTTCAAGATAATAGAACTATTGCGCCATCCGCAGAAATTATCCACCAGTCTAAAAATATATATAATTAAGTATAATCCAGTAGTCAGTGTATATAATATTCTACGTATATAGGGGAAATGCGTTCATCTCACTCGTTCATTCACTCAAGTAACTGCGAGAAGCTAATCTCAAATCACAATCCATCTTGATTACACATGAGTGAAGTGAATTCGAGTCCTTACGTCGCACTCTGCGAAAGAATTGTAGCGTGTAGGCTTCTTCCAGAGAATAAGAGTATATAATTTTCCGAGATAACGAGCGAGACCGAGCTAGACGTGAATGTGTTTTGTTAAGAAAAGTAGGGAGTTGTTGTCGTGCAGTAGACGACTGCGACGACACACAGCTTCAAGTTATACAACAGTCACTAAATTACATCATAACGTAAACAATTGCAGTTTTAAAACGCCAGCGGCGACTGAAATTCTGGAATGTTCTTTTGTGCTATTCGCCTTTTTTCTCTGGTTTCATATTGTTTTCTTTTTTTTTCCTTTCTCTTCAGCTTTCAGGAGCTTTTTTGCAGATTGTTTGCCTGAGTACGCCCAATTAATTTTGTTCTTTTTTTAGTTTTCTACTGAGGTTTTTCCCTATTGCACTTAAAATTCTCGCAGACGTGATAAAATTTCAAATGAGCACATACAAATAGAAAACAATTCCAATTTTTAACAAATATCATATAAGATCAAAATGAGTATTCATTGAAAAAATTAAGATAGTATTTCGTAATTTAAATACGGGAACTCAAATTTAAACAAAGCACTACGATACCTTCTCGTTGAAAATCCCTTAGCTGGTGATAACTTGGTTATCTTCGAACTCTTGACATTTCAATTCATTAATTCGTGTTATTATAAGCATGCCCGAACAAGTTGTAAAATGTGCAGCGTCAACCCATTAAATTTCCTGTATGGAATGTATCAATTTAATATGTAATCAGTAAGCCAGCAAAGGGGTGTACACTCATTGACGGCGATAATATATTTCCAAAGCTGTCGGATATACACGAAGTCAAGATTCATATGCGTATGGTAGGTGTATAAATGCGGGATTAGGTTGATAATGGCGAATCGACGGCGGTCTTTGTTATGCTCGACGAACATTTATAGATTTCTTAACAAATTTTGAACAGTAGAATACACTGGTACTATTATTAAATATATTGTTTGCAATATCAACATTTTACCGTACAGTATTTTTGTGTGCAAAAGACATGTTAATAGCAAACAACACTGGTTAAATGCGCAAGGTGATGAACCATATTATAAATTTCTGCAACATTCCACAAAATATTGTAGACAATGAAGAATTTCGAAACTTTTTGGGGAAATACGTTCCGGAATGAAGATTGCCAACAAGTGGTCAATTACGCGATTACGGACCAAATAAAAGCAGAGTTAAATGCTCAAAAATATGGCTGACGATAGATGAAACAACATATTTTAAATGCGTTAGTGCGCACTTTAAAAAGCGGTTAGATTTCCTTGGCTCTTCCATTACGTAGTAGTATATTACAGAAGACAAACGCGCTTTTGCTGATGACTTGAAAATATATTGCGTTATATAAACGGCATCCGCCTTTTTCGTCTACAAAAACAACTGGATAAGATCTCCGAATGGTGTTCAAACAGCGCGTAATCTATGAACGTCTCAAAATGTAGAGTTGCGACTTACTCGAATAATAGTATACCCATAGTTAACAACTATACTCTGGAGAATACAGTGCTTACTCGAAATCATGAAATTAGAGACTTTGGTGTATACTTCAATTGCGGGTTCGGTTTTGCAAAATAGAATTTATTTCAGTTTAAGATTTTAGGTTTAAAATTATCAGGTCTCCAGTTTTGCTTCATATGTAGGGCGCCGCCGGAAATAATCTGAGCGTTAAGGGTACCATGGCTTTAGAAAGTTTGGGAACTTACACTATCGCTCATAAGTATTTGGTCACCCTTGTTTCATTACAGTTTCTATAGAAAAGTTGTAATTATAAAATTTATTTCTGTAGTAGGAAATAGTTTCATAGTAAACATTAAAATCTATAAAAGCTTATTCAAAAATAATTATGCGATTACCTTATTATTCACAATGAATGATAATACCCTAATAAAACTCCAGGTAGAATAATTGCAGGAAATTTTCGATTGTTATGATTTTATTTAAAGGTAGGATGTTATTGTAAACTATTAAGTATTTACACTTGGGTATTTTGGCAAAATTGCAGTTAGTTTTTGTGAGGTGCTCATACTGATAACGTCGTGTGTTTCGAAGAAGTTCAATCAGTTAGAAATGCCTAACCGGAAAGAACTGAATGTAAAAACACGATCGTTTATAACCGCATACCATAAAACTGGCAAAAGCAACCGCGAAATTGCCACAGAACTTAAGTTAAAAAAGTTTACCGTGAGTTATATCATCAAAAAACATCGCGAATGTGGAAGTGTGTTTAGCAGAACTCGAAAAGGCAGAACAAGGGCAACAACCTCATCAGTCATGATATGGGGTTGCTTTTCTGGACCAAAAAAAAAATCGAAGGTACACTAAAAAAAGAACAGTATAAGCGTATATTAGAGGAAAACGCAATCCCTCTGGAATTAAAATCTCGGGTCAGAATTTTATCTTCCAACAAGATAATGACCCGAAACACACCTCCAAATTATGCCGGGAATATTTGCAGAAATTGGAGAATGAGGAAACCATGAAAGTTATGGCGTGGCCTCGCCAAAGTCCCGATTTATATCCCATCGAGTTGCTGTGGGAAGAACTTCGAATCGGCTCCCACATCTGCTGTTAATATGAGGAAGAACCTGCAAGAGGCATGGGGTAAAATAAACATTACGAAAGAGACATTACGAAAATTAATCGAAAGAATGCCTCGATTGTGTGCTGCAGTGATTAAAAATAAAGGAGTGCATATAGACGAGTCTAAAATTTAGATAAATATATTATGCAACAATTTATTTTAGATGTAAAAATATATATTTTTCATATATGCACATAATAAAAAGAGAGTATTTCAGTTTTGATTTTTGTTACAATTTGCGGGTTAAATGCGAGTGATCAAATACTTATGAGCGATAGTGTATGCTATTAAACTCGTCATTTCTACCATAGATATAGAGTTAACTACTTTTGCTCATAGTGGAGAATATGAGAAGGAGATTTCATGTATTCCTTTCTTTTAATACTTATGAGCGATAGTGTATGCCCTTAACGATTAACTTAATGTGCCATGATATATACTTGTGCTGTAATTACAAACTAATTTTTTGATCATTGTGAGAAGTGGTAAATCTTATTTCTGTAGTATTAGTTGCTGAGTAATATTATTTATTTGTAATAAGTTTAATATATATATATATATATATATATATATATATATATATATATATATATATATAAGTATGTTGTTGTTTCGTAGTGACGCGGCCAGTCTTGGGTCGACGCTCCAATACGAAACAACTCCTGAAGAAGATGATTGAGATGTAATCGAAACGTCGAGACGCCGACTCTTTCAAGAACTTCTGTCCAACATCGTGGAGAGCCCGAGAACATAATATTGCTCATATATATATATATATATATATATATATATAAATATATTTATATATGTATGTATGAGTAGATATAGGCATAGATGTTCTTATTGTCAAAGGAATCTTCTGTTGGAAAAATAAAGATACTCTTACTACTAAACCGAAGGCGTCTTAATCATTAAATTAGAAAGACCTTTAACTAACAAAATTTAATCATTCTATCATACGAATTCTAATAATTCAATTGTGAAATGAAATGAAGTTTCTATAGTTGGGATGATATATAAAATTCATTTTTCCGTTATACCACGCGAAAATCCATCATCATGAATCAAAAAATCGATTCATCATACACGCTTTTATTAAAATAGACAGAAATTGAGATCGTTCACACATACATACATATGTTATGCAACATATAAGTGTATTGAAAGCGTATTCCTGCGAGACGATGTCGAAAACTTCGCGAAACAAATGTATTCAGATTCATTCAATATCCGTACTTTCGCACACATGCACACGCAGAGGTGCTAACATTTCATCAACATACAAACACAAAGCCAACGAGTGTAAATTCTATGCCAATCCTGGAAGAGAAGAGAAGATCCAATACCTAATATAGAGACACATACACTTTGGAGAAACCGATGTCATAGGGATCACGTCGTCCTCATGTAAGTTTCATGTAGCGTGTGTGCTTGTGTTTACACAAAATGGCGGACACATCAAAGACATCGTCGACTCCACGACGGAACGGACGTGAGGTAATTACATCTGGCTCGATACGCCCTCTATTGCTCCGGGAAAATATTGACACAATACTATGAAGTGGAGAAGTCGGTGGCAACGGCAGGACTGTATATAGTAAATGAAACAGCAGTCGACTTAATTAAAGTCTGCATGTCGAACTCTTCGTTTACCGATAAAAGCGGACGGTATCGATTGTTTAGACAGAAATATGACGTCGCCAGTACGGCCTATGAATACAAAGTGGCTGATAAAAATGTTTATCTTGGGCTTTTCTCACTCTCTTGCGGCATCAACACCGGCTATAATTCCACGAGTAACCCCTTGTCGTATTACTAACATTATAATCCTTGGCTTGCATCTTTATAGAGTGCGAATTTAAATCGAGGGTAAATGTACGATGAGAAATTTATATACAAAATGCAAATCAATATCTCAGATCATCGTTTAAAAGCGTTTTTCCAAAAAAAATTAGGTGTGCAGTTAAGAATCTGTGTATAAATACATTACCAGATCTACTAGTAATAAAAGATGTCTTTATAGCACTTGTTGCTAAAGTTATTTAGTGATAATTTTTGCAATATAACCTAAAAATAGGAAGTTTAGGGTAAACATTTTGTACGTAAAGACGATAGTTTTCGTGTCCAAACTTTTACAATTTACCAACAACAAAATGCTGAAACAACAAAAAGCTTCAATAGTACAGCATTCTCTCTCTCTCTCTCTCTCTCGTCACTTTTACTTTGATAAACATATAGGATTCTTGTAATACATTTGGAAAAAGCGGTATATGTTTTATATTAATGTCCGAGGCGTGGTTTTTAAGTATAGGCCGTTCTGTTGTATGTATACACTAATAGGTGGTGCGCGCGCCGCAACGAGTGCTTTCGTCGTATCCCGGCATTCCTTAGGAACAACTGTGCTCAATTGTAGCTGTATGGTCTGTTCTGTGCCTTTAAAATGTTCAAGATTATTGAGTCGTCCACCACCATCATAAATGCGGTAGCCTACAGCCAAACACTGCGAAAGCTACACAGAGCGATTCGAAACAAAGAACGCGGCATGCTGACAGAGGGAACTTTGCTACTTCATGACAACAATACAAAATTAATAATCAAACTTATAACAATGGCAGGGATATGACGAGGTAAAAGTATAAGCCTAGTTTTGTTTATAAATGTAGTGGATGTATGCTTTTATAATTTCGATCCTCTATGGGATTCATCAATCCCATTTATTCCTTCTCTAGTACTCATTCTACTTCTTTCATCTTATGATTGAGGACATTTTATTACCTTTACACAAAAAACATAGTTCCTCTCTTATGCTAGGCTATGTATTGATAGCAGACCTGTCTCGGCCAAACCCTGCGAAAACTACGCAGAACGATTCAAAACAAAAGACACGTCATGCTGACAGAGGGAATTTTACTACTCCATGACAATGCAAGGCCTCACACCGTAGTTCAGATCCGAGCTGTATTGGACTCATTTGGCTGGGAAGTTTTGGACAACCCCCCTACAGCCCCTACCTTACGCCGAGCGATTTCCATCTCGGCGGCAACCACTACAACGATGAAGACGTGAAAACGGTTGTAACCTCTTGGTCATCGGAGCAGGCGCCAAGTTTCTATGAAGAGGGTTTTCAAAATCTAGTTTGATAAGTGTTTAAACAAACTTGGCAACTCTGTTGAAAAATAGAGAAATGCATGTACAATCTGAAAATAAACGGACACAGTGTGCGTTTTGGCTTTCGATGCTACAGATCGTGTACGCAATTTGTCTCGCGTGGATGTGTTCCGTAGTTTTCCAGGTGCAACACTGTTTAATTATCTGCTAGTAATGACAACTTAACCGACATACCGAAATACGTATACAGAATACGAAAATTAATATGGAAATGTGTTACATGTCAACCTTAAGTGGTCAATCGCCCACGGGCTCCATGAAAATGGAAAAAAGACGAAATTTTTCTAAATTCTAATAGTTAATTTTCTTATTATACATACACATAGAATATGCATTTATTATATAAATCAGTTGTGCATTCACGAACTTCATACACCTCTAGATGTTATATTTTCCTATCCATTCTTTTGATGCTTATCTCTTCACACCCATTAAATGATAAGGAAGCAAACTGTGAAAGAGAAACCTATTCGATGCTGCAATTAAAATGGAAGGCCTCATGTCGTTCTTTAAAAAACCGAACACAATATAGTAACTGGAACAGTAATAATAACTGACATGAGAGAAGAAGGTGAAGTAGCAAACGATTCACCATGGTATGATTGGAGGAGGTGGACGTCTTAAAATGAATACGTACATCAGAAGAAGAAGTCGCGATAGAGTTGGTCTGGCGTTGTCGTTCTTCGCCGTTGTTGCTGTTATTGTTGGGTAGATGCGATATCAAAAGAATGATAATCCTTGAATGGGCGAGACGTAACGAGAACTACCGGTCCTATCTGTCACGAGACCTACCAGGTAGCGGGCATAAAATTATACTAAATCGTGCATACGTCTACTGACTCCATTCAGGAGGATATATGGGAATTCGTGTAGATATAAAGCCATTGTTAACGGATTACCGTACTGCTACCAGTCTTGTAGAGTGGTTTACACGGTACGTATTTTACGGCTTATTTTATGCATCGGTGGATTTAAACACTTTTTTCTTCATCATCGCAGAGGAAGAAAAGGAAAAGATGTGATAGTCGTGGCAGAAAGCCGCGCCCGTCTCACCGTCGAATTATGTAGAAACAAATCGTGTTTGTCACAGCGGATATCTTTTTCGAATTACAACCGGACGCTGTGATTTCTCTTTGTACTCTTAATGGCAGTAACTTGGGATTTTGTTTTCTTCTTGTTATCGTTGTTGATGTCGTTGTTGTTAGTAATCTTGTAGGTGGATGAGTAGTTTCAGTGGATATTCATATAAAGTTTAGTAATTTGTCATGGTCCTTATAATCCATGTAAAGGTTAAAGTTCCTTGGTTTAACGATACAACACTGGATAATACTCGTATACAGGGTTTCTTCAAAGAAGTCAGCAAGAGGGTTTAGCCAAATTAAGAACGTGTCATAGATCTTTGTTTCAACGAGCCTACTTTTGAACTATTTGTTATCGAAGTTTTATTCAGTATTTAAATGTCTTTATATTTTTTTGATGGCCTTAAATGGTAATTAATATTGTAAAAACATACAAAAACCTGGCGTTATAATTTAACTGAAATAAACTTTAATGCCCAACAGATAACAATCTAATTACAGGACATATTACTAAAATTAAGAATAATAAGTGCAGTTAATTAATACAAAAAAAAAAAAGAAAAGTACCCAGCCAAACAAGGCCGTCTCTGTTAATTAATGCTGTATTAGAAAGGGATTCAAGTATAATTCATTGGCATTTCTGCACATATGTACCAGTGCAGCCTTGTAAAAAACATTGGTTCTTCCACTAGGTTTTGAAAAAGTTGCCAACGATCTAGTATCAAATCTAGGTAGGAGGAAATGAATTTTAGACAACAGCTCAATAGATAATTTAAAAAGTAAAAGTAAATAATTTAAAAAGGAAACCACCACTAGCTTTCGCTCTGCGTATACAAAGGAATTCGAAATTATGTCTAGCAAGTAGACCATCATCTGTCGCACCAAAGGCACGATAAAGTCTATCAATTCTATAAGATAAATATTTTATAAATCTTTTCTGAACACGTTCCAGGAGTAGCTGCTGGTAATAATAATGAAGGTACCACACTACTGAAACATATTCCATTTTGGACCGGACAAGAGAACAGTAAAGAATCTTCAGTGTGCAGGTTACTAAAACCCTTGCAGGACCGAGTAAGGAATCCTAGACTTCTGGAAGCTGATGTAGTTATGTCACTTATATGCTTAAAAAAGCTAAGGTACGAGTCGAACAAAATTCCAAGATCTTCGATGTTGAATACTCTAGGTATAGGAGATTATACATTATATTCATAGTGAAACGGAGTGTCACTTTTGCTAAAAGAGAGAACAGCAACTTTTTAAAAACTTCTTCATCAATAATGACGACAATAAACAAGTTATTTAATAAGACCTAGCATACGTACACACATATATAATGCGACAACTATACTTAATACAAAATCAGTTTTTCTCACTGTATATAAATTATTATTTAGATCAGATTTATGTTACTGTAACAATGTCGTCTCGAGCAGTTTTAGGAGAAATTTGTGTAAAGTTTTTCGTAGCGTCTCTTTTATACAATTAAAATATGGCTGTTCTCTGGCATTTGTAGTATTTGATTAAGTCATCTATTTATGTTTAACTTAATACATGCTACAATTCGCCCAACTGAAACGGACTATTTCTCCTGTCCAGTGCCCTCTTGATTTGCCACATCTTAGGATAATCGTCCAGTGCTTCCCCCATCTTCCCCATCTTTTATTCCTCAGATCTCGTAGCTTATACCGAATTTCCACACCCAACTAGTTCGCAAGTCTATGGCCTTCTGGATTCTGTGTCCTCGCATATCTTCTGCGAACAGCATTCTTCTGATGGATCAGGTCCTGTAAATGGTTAGGAAAAGCATCTGGGTGATGAATTCGTTCCTAAAGTCGATATTTAGCTGAATCTGATTATGGGTACACCAATCGTCAATAACGCACAGATTTGTTTGAAGCTATGCTATTCTCAGGTGAATTAATACCGCTAAAGATTTTTAGATCGTCGGCATAAGCTAACACTCTGCAGTCAAGACGTTCCGAGAGATCATTGACATAGATATTGAACAAAAGGGGTCCCAAATGCGAACCCTGTGGGGCTCCAGGATAAATATCGAAGAAATTAGATGAGAATCCATTATAATGAACGTAACCGGAACAATTCTGCCGATAGAAAGAAAACAAATTAATAATATTCCGAGCAAAGCCGAAAGCTTTGCTAAAGTCCGTGGATATGACATCAACTCGTAGACCTTTATCATGTTGTTCCCCGATAAATTGAGTATTCTCGACTAGATTGGCAACAGTAGATCTTCCTGGAATAAATCCATGTCGCCTAAAAGATAAGAAGGGCTTAACACAGCTAAATAATTTGTCGAAAGCCAAAACGCACGTGCGCCCTATTGCGTTTTGCCTTTCGACGGAACAGATCATGTACGAAATTAGTTTCGTGCGGGTTTTCGCCGTAGTTTTCCAGATGCAACACTGTTTAATTATCTGCTGATGATAGCAATCTAGTTATCGAAATACGTATACAGAGTACGAAAATTAATGTGGAAGGAGGTTATATATCAACCCTTAAGTGATTAAATCTTGTAGAAAACAAAACAGTGTTATATTGTATTAGAAGAAATAATTATAAAATTTATCAGAGTCAAAGTAGCCAAACATCTGACAAGGAATGCCATATATTACATAATAATGTTTCAATATCTTGTAATGTATAAGTGTCAGCATAAATAATCGCTTTCCGCTATCTTGGTGGAGCAAGCAAAAACATTATTTCATATGCATTAAAGGTCTATACAACGATGCAATTTAAAGATACAAAAACAAAACCCCAGTCTTTTTCACCGAGCAACAACAATGACAAAATGCAATTCCTTTCACGTCCTTATCTCCAATCGATCCTCAGACCGTTGTCCTTTATATATGTGTATGTATATATAAAACGGTATATACATAAGTACACATACGTAGAAACCTCACACGAAACACAAAAGCTTCTCCTCCGAGTACACCGTTTATCTCAAAGAATAATTCATATTTATTATAATATTGTGGAGTCTTTTGTGAAACATCACGTAGAACCAGTAGCCAGTGGCATAATCATAATAATAAAACTTCGAAAGCAGAAGGCCCACCAACACAAAAACATCTACGGAAACACAATTGTGTCTTATTAGGTAACATAACTAAATGACATGTGTACAATAACAAGATCCATCTCACGGCGGAGATATAATAACAAGATGACCAACTTAAAATGTATTATTATGTAGAGCAGTGAGTTAAGTTTGTATGAGGACTTGAAGCGGTGAATGGGCTCTCAGTTATTCGATGTGTGGTGTACAGGTGTATGCTGGCAACCTCCACAAGCATTTACATCGTAACAATATCGTATGCAAACTAAGAGTTGATTGTCGTTTAGATTAGAGGACCGTTCCTGACCAGTGAGAAGTCAACCACTTGCTGTTTCTTTGTTTAGAGTAGATGAGATCGCCGGATAGATCGCTACCAGTGTTGGTGACTTACTAAAAACTATACACAATACGTATATATATGAAGTTGTGTGTTAGGCATTGTTAACTTGCGTTAAATTGACCACAGTGCGAGCAACGATAACAGTGTTTCGTGTTCATGTCGAACAATGGACTTATTTAAGTGATAATTTAATAATTTTAAATGGTGTGATTTCGTAAATGAATCCCTTGTATATGTACGATAAGACGCTATTTCCATAATTTAAAATGATCATTTAGAATTTAGAATTTCAAATTACAAAAAAAAAACATTTTTAATGTCTCAATGCTTTAGCTCAGTTATACTCAAAGCACTGAGACGTAAAAATGTATTTTTTGCAATTTGAAATATAAAATTTTCATGAACACTATCGGCCGTAAATGAAGGACAGAATCGCTGTTTTCATACCTGGGTTTCGGTAGCGACAATTGAAATAACAGCCGTGGGTGCGTTCTGGGAAGTTTACCAATAATATCCGGAGCATTATGTAAATTATATAATCATATTTGTTAGTGTAAAATATTATAATTTCCCTTAATCCTTTTATGACCTGCGTATTAATACTTTTCCTGAAAATATTTATTTTGAAGGGTTTTCTTATATTAAAAGATTGTAATGGTGCAAATAAACAATTTATAAGAATTTGTGGTACCACACAGAATGTTGCGATCTAAGAAAAATTTAGTATTCGTTTAGAATCTGTCCGAGTAAGTTGTAATACTAGTGTTCGTGAACAAATATACAAAATGCCAAAAAGAAAGGAATTGAGTGCAGAAACTCGTAGTGCTATAATTGCTTTACACAAAGAAAAATTGTCACTGCGGACAATAGGGCGAAAATTAAAATTATCATATCATGCAGTGCAAGGTACAGTGAAAAGTTATATAGCAACCAAAATAATATGTTGGAAGACCAAGGACGACCAATAGGCAAGAAGATTTTCGGCTGGAAATGTTATCTAAACGGAATAGACGGTTATCAGCTCCACTATCGTAAAAAGACAATTATCAAAGACGGGAATAAAAGGGCGATTTGCTCTTTGTAAACCATTGCTACGATCACAAAATCGTAAAAGACGATTACAATGGGCAAAGGAGCACCAACATTGGGATATGGAAATGTGGAAGCAGATTCTGTAGATGGACGAATCCAAATTCCAAGTGCTTGGAAGTAATCGGCGCGTTTTTGTTCGCAGACGAGTTGGCGAAAGGACGATACCAAAATATGTTGTGCCAACAAATACGGTGGAGATTCAGTTCTTGTTTGGGAATCATTTTCTTTTAATGATATTGGAGACTTACAAAGAATAGATGGAAGTTCAAGAAAAGAAAGAAACACAATTCTCTCCGTAATTAGATTGATAGACGGTTTTTATTTCCAACAAGATAATGACCCCAAACAGTGTTAAACTTTGTAATGTGAAACAAAAAGAAGAAGAAGAAGGACTTCTTGTAAATATGGTTTGGCCCGTACAAGCACCCAATATGAATCATATCGAGTTGCTGTGGGATGAGCTACACAGAAAAGTGAGAGAACACTGTCGAAAGTCGCAGGAATAGCTATGAGAATACCTTACAAATGCTTGGAACACTATTCCAGTTGAAACTCTTAAAAACTTGTGTTGAAACTACCCAAAATTTTTGAAGAAGTTATTAAGTGTAAAGGTAAATATTTGGACGAAAGTCGCTTAAAATAAAAAGTGTCAATTTTTCTCCATAGAACTAATGATATTTTGTTTTATAAGGAAATATAGTTTATTTTTATAGTAATTACATTTTATTCGTATATATATTGCTTTACCAAAAGTGTACTATTTTTTAATCTTACCTATAGTGATCCCTCATTTATGGTCGGTAGTGTATATTTTGGTTGGTATTATGGTTGTTTTAAAAGCCAAAGTTTATAGTGTAGAGGAATTGCTTGGTAAGCGCATGTCGTCGCCCAATCCACATCTTTATATTTTCGGGCTTTGAACTAAGTTGAGTACCACACTCAAAGTAACAGATCAATATATCTTACCAATTAGAAAAGGAAAATTTATCAAGATAGAGAAAACTCTGCAAAATAAGCTTTAAGAAGATAAAACGGTAAATGCTTAGGCTTCCAGAAGTAATTGGTAATCTGCAAATACACCTGCATTATTATTGCATATCATTTCATATAGTAAAATTAACAATTTATAAAATCCTGTATATTTTCACGGTCGGCACAATCCTCTTGCAGTTTTTACCGTGTTGTCACTAGAGAGAAGTTATGGTCCCACTGTTGTGGGATTATCAAGGTGTCGTGTTTTTCCTTGTAAGTTCTTTATTGACAAAAATACAGTCTTTTATGAATGAGAAATTTCTTTACATTAATAAATTACCTATGAAAAACGTAATGAATTTTCGATAGTCCAATATATTTAGCTAAGTTCCAGAGTAAAATGTTAAAAGAAAGACTCCACTTCTATAATATTGCTGTTTTAGCTGTATGATATAGTAATTGTAGGAAGAATGCCATTCCATATACTGAGGAAGCAAATTGTCTATGTATGTCGCAAAAGGCTTGGAATTCTGGTAGCACAAGCAAGCGGACCTGAAGACTCATAAAGTAAAATCGGAGTGTGGATTAACAAACCTTATGGGGAGGTGGACTACAACCATGCCTTGTCGGAGGCATGGTTGTTTCAGTTGTTGAGAGAAAATGAGCGGCATTCCACGCCTGCAGCTATTGCATGGCGGAAGGTGATATAGAATACATCTCCTTTAAATGCTTTAGGTAGGTGGAAGGATAAAAGACAACATTTTGAGGCGATATTAAGTATATTTTAAAATCACGAAAACTTGATCCTGATTATGGTTGAGTCTGAAGATGATCGGAGAAAGGCTCAACATACAGCGAGAGAAATAATAAAGTCTAAGGTAATTGGAGCTAGATACAGAAACAACCAACCCATAATAAACAACTGAGAGATAACAATTCTGAGATGTAACAAGTAACAACTTATATGTCGACCATTTCACCTTTTGACGAAAAATTTAAATAGTGTTTTTAAAGAGCACAGTTTTCAAGTTTCGGTTCACTAGCTCTATTAACTCGCTCTTAGGAAACGCAATTGGAAAAGTTGACGCCAATAAGAAATCGGGGATTTACGAAATTGAATGTCTAGATCGCAATATTTTTGATTACTTTTTCCAATAAATCTGGCCGTATGGAGTCAATGGTGGTTTGAATATTGGCTTCCACTGCTTCAAGAGTTGCTGGTTTATCGACATAAACCAATGACTTAAAATAGCCCCATAAAAAGTAATCCAGAGGCGTTAAATCGCACGAACGAGGGGGCCAGTGAACAAGACCACTTCTGGAAATAAAGTTGTCATCAAATTCATTTTGCAATAAATCGATTGTTAAGCGCGCTGAATGGCAAGTTGCGCCATTTCGTCCGAATCAAATGTCGTTGATGTTTAGCAGATTAATTTTTGGAAACAAAAATTCAGTCAGCATGGCTCAATAGCGCTCGCCATTCACCGTAATGCTCCTTCCTCATTCCGAAAAAATAAGGACCGATGATGCCGCCAGCGTGTAAATCGCAACAGTCAATTTTAATGGATGTAATGGTAATTCGTTAACGGCTTGAGGATTGTCTTCGCTCCAATTTTGCTTATTCACGTAGCCATTTAACCAGAAATGAGCTTCATTACTAAACACAATTCTTTGATAAAAATCTCATTTTCGGCAAGTTTCAAATGCGACGCAAACGATGGTCGTTGGCTTCAATTCTTGCACGAACTGTATTTTATAGGCACGTAAGCCAAGATTCTTATAAAAAATTTTCCACTTAGTCGAAGGACAAATACCAACAAGTTAAGAACGAGGACGAATAGACATTTCGGCGTTCTCTTCAATACTTCGCACATTTCTTTGTCTTGTTGATGGTTTTGAATCGAGATGAGTAAAATTAGTGCGAAAACGATCAATAACTGCGCGAATTGCTTCCTCTTAGGCAGATTATGTTGACCGTAAAATGGACGAAATGCTCTATGAACTTCGCGAAGAGATTTGTTTTTAATTTCAACAATTTGGAAGCGTTGTTCTGCCGTTAAACGATTCATGCTGACTTGCCAAACTTTACTGCACAGAATTGTCAACACAGTTTGACATTATCAACTGTTCAACTATAGTTATCGATATCGATAGTTCTGATGCAACTTAAACAAACCCATTAGATATTTCTTATTTTCTGTATGTCTAATTTCAATCAGTTTCTTGCTAGAAAAATTTTTTATGTATTTTAAAAGCAATGGCACATCGTTCATAGTTCAGAGGACATAAATTTATTTGAAAACATACTTCCAGAAGCATCGGTTTCCCTTCATTTTTATTACACGCGAATTAAGCAAACTTCGATTTGCATTTATATTTCTCTGGCGTGACCAACGAATGTTATTCAGTGCGTCTCCCTTTTTATAAATTCAATTAAAACGGGAATCACTTAGCCGTTTTATTACCACGCCATTATTTATATCATCGGTTATATCAGCAGAAACAGCAACACGAGTTCTCTAATATACAGAGAGAGAGTTTATTAATTCAGACGTGGATTAGTAACGCCACATAACTTAATTATGTGTTATCTACACTGTGCTACAAGAAAATACAATTATTAACACGGCAATGCTATTTTTATCATCCGGTCTCTTTTATACACACAACGTACTTGTGTGTTTGTGTGCGTTTTCTACATTATGTTATTTATATCTGCAGTTTCTAAATTTGTAGTTCTATTTAAATCAAATGCTTACTTATGCAGGCATACACAGTATTTTTGTAGACTTTTTTGTTTTCATGGCTCCATGAATACATTTTATACAACTTATCCTTTCTCGGCAGAGTCAGTGTATCTCACGTTAAAATATTAAATAACATGTGGTCATTACACCGGGTTTTTTTTCCTATGTTGAGTATGGGGATATCACAAACTAGCAGAACTTTTGATTTTCTGGAAAAAAAATCCATGGCTAACTATATATTTTGCACAAATAATTTTCATGTTGTTTTGGAGTTACAAAACATGAACATAACTATTAATAACAATAAAAAAAAGATTTTCAGTTCTCGGTTAATATTTAAAAATTATCATGTAACCTATGTATGTAAAAGCAAACGTTGAAAATTGAAAATTTAAGATGTATGTCACTATTCGAATTGTATATCAGTAAAAATTCTCCAAAAAAAATCGTTGGCAAAATTTTTTTTAATGAAAAATTAATTCGCGGCCAAAGTAATTCAAGAATTTGTTCACAGGCTTGAATACTAGAAGTGAACATTTAGCATTTCATTTCTTAATATTTTTGCGGTGCGTTTTTTTTGTTTTCAATAGAATTCGCTTCGCTAATTAAATATCTCTATCGCTATGCGAAGGGAGTTAAACCTAAACTCCCAAAGCAAAGCTCTATTAAAATTCTCAATAATATACAGGATATTTCATTTAAAATAAAAAAATAACGTAATTGACTAAACCGAAGTCTGAATCAAATACAAATATAGTTATCGAATCCTATCTAAATGTGGAAAATTTTATTAGAATCTAAATGATCGTGTT
Source organism: Dermolepida albohirtum (assembly GCA_031893035.1). Lineage (NCBI taxonomy): Eukaryota > Metazoa > Arthropoda > Insecta > Coleoptera > Scarabaeidae > Dermolepida > Dermolepida albohirtum. The sequence continues at coordinate 434,846 of JAVIWB010005154.1, forward strand.
TAAAGTATTAGAATGGGTCCATACATTTGTCTAACTCTATATAACGTATTTTATTTTCAGTGCTAGATTTTTGAAATGAAATAAAACAAGTTGTGTAGGTGCTATTACAGTACTACACAGCTCTTGGTTTTTGAAATGAAATAAAAAGAGATCGTGAATGTGTTATCACCATATTACAGCGTTCGATGTTCGAAATTAAAGAAAACAAGTTGACGAGAGTGCAATCTCCATACTTAGTTCTATTTTGAAGCATATTCCATGATATTATTTTAAAAATTATACCACTCAAATGGCTTTCGTGGCTCATTTAGATGGTTCAAATCCCGATTATCTAATTTTTGATGATATTCTAGCACAAAAGTAACTAGATGTCTTCAATGGAGTGAGAAAAATTAGCATAGACTAAAGATTTCACGTAGTCCCTTAAAAAATAATCCATTGGGGTGAAATCACCACATCTGGGTTGCCAGTTGGTATCGCCATATCGCGATTTAACGCAGCCTTTCGAAATTCTATGCATGAAATGTATCGTAAGCAGTGCTCCCTTGTTTAAACTAATCCTTTTTAAGATCTATTCCATCCAATTAGGATCACAAGAAATTGGTGATCAAAAAATATGGACTGACAATCCTGCTGAACCAAAATCCACACCAAACAGTTATTTTTCGGAATGAAGTGGAACCTGATTAATCTCCCATTGGTTTTCGTCACTCCAAATCCGGCAATTTTGCCTGTTGACGAAGCCACAAAACTAGAAATGGGCCTCGTCGCTGTAGATGATTTAACGTTCAAACGCTGAATCAACTTCTAACTGCTCTGCAGGTCAGTCAACAAATACAGAGTTGCTCATGATCTTTGGGCTTTAGTTTTTGAGTTAATTGCATTTTTTGAGTTAGTTTCATTGCTCGTCTCGGTGGTTCAAATCCTGGTTACTCAATTTTCGATGATATTCTAGCATAAAAGTAGCTAAATGTTTCCAATGGCGTGAAACAGATCAGCATAGTTCAAACATTTCAAGTAGTCTCCCAAGAAATAATCTAATGGAGTGAAGTCACCACATCTGGGTGGTCAGTTGGTGTCGCCACATCGCGATTTGACAAAGCCTTCGAATTTCTCAGGCAATAAATGGAATGTAGTGCTATCTTGTTTAAACTATCTTATAAGATCCATTCTATTCAATTAATGCTATAAGAAATTGGTAATCAAAAAATATGGACCGACAACCGTGTCAGACCAAAATCCACACCAAACAGTTATTTTTCGAAATGAAGTGGAACATGATGAATCTCGCATGGATTTTCGTCGTTCAAAATTTGGCAGTTTAATTGTTGACGAAGCCATAAAATCAGAAATGTGCCTCGTTACTAAACATGATTTTTCGCACAAAAACTGAATCAATTTCTAACTGCTCCGCAGGCCAGTTAACAAATATATAGCGCTGCCTGTGATTTTTGGGCTTTAGTTTTTAAATTAATTGCATTTTATACGAGTGTAGTAGAAGTTGAAGAAATGTCAAATTTTGCGTATGATGCGAAATGAATCGTCAGAGTTCTCTCTCATATCGGACAGCAGGAATATTTTCAATTGATCCTACGTTTCGTTGATACACAAGAAATTTTTTGATCTACCAACGACTCGGTTGTTTCGAATTTATTATTTAGCCGGCGTGTTGTGGACTTTGCAAGACGACGATATCATTAATTGGAAATACTGGTTTTGATAATTCATTTTCACGTGGTCCTCACTCTTGTAGAGTTCCCTGATTAAATGTCACTAACTGTTTACGCCACCTAAATATACCAGCAGGGTTACTTTCAGCTTGGACATATGCAGTTGTCAACGATCGAGCGTAATTATTGAAACACCTTTTAAATATGCGATTGTAAATTACTTTCCCAAAAATTTTCGAAAAGCTCCTGTATATATATGTACATACGTGAGAATACATAATATAATTATTATTGCTCTATTGTGTGATAGGACTTAATAATAATCATATATTATAAGCATAAATGGAAATACATATATTAGATATATGCTAGATTGCTACTTGCAAAGTTGGTGCACAATAGATTCTGTTAAATTAATCCTCATACATAACTAATAGAGTTGGAGTCACAGCCAGCTATGGACACCATTTACAAAAAAAAAGTTTCCATCATAAATCAAAGAGGGTAAATCTGATAAAAAATTATTTAACACCAATTGATAGAGAACATAACTACTTTAGAACTTTTCCTTTTCAACTTTTCTCTAAAATCTATAATAATGTTAAGGTTAAAAAAATAGAGCAATTTAGTCTTTTGTAAATATCTAGTTAGCTGTAAACTTCTGCTGAAATACAACACCAACACTCAAATGTCAAAAAGTCAAATTCCCAAGTTCCCCTTTTAACCAAATCTGTATCTGTTATAGTTTTCGAAATCCCCATATAAAAATGAGAAAAAAAACTATGTCTTGCTATGCTATTATTATTATAACATGTATCATAATTTCTTTGAATTTTATTCTCAGTTCTCACAAAATGATTTGCATAAATTAAAATACACGTAATACGTTACTCGTAGATATCACATCAGATAGCTGGACATCTGCTATTGCAGTCGAAACGGTTTTTAAATATTAAGTCTATAAACTTGAGAGTTGTTTTCCTTTTAGTCTTACTAATTAAAAAGGAAAATATGTGTTCGTGATTACAACTATATTTATACATTTGCATCATAATATAATTACCTAACATGTGTATATATGTGTTTCTATAGTGCTAACTCACGCGATAGGTACCTTGCAATGCTCCTGTTTCTTTTTTTTTTTCTTTTGCAATTATCTGCAATTCAAGTTGATTTGAATAAAGGAAATAGCATGAATCAAAAATTAATTGAATAACATTATCAAAGAGCTACACGAAGTGTGAAATTCCGTGATCATTAGATAATTATAGTCAGGTATTCTTCATATTGTGTTTGTAGTTTTGTTTGTACTAACACGTTTTGAAGGTCGCGAATGGTCGGGCAGTCCTGGATAATGAATATTTATAAGAGTTAATTATATTTTCCCAATTCCATATCAAATTTCGTCAACCCTGTTTATAGTATTTCAGCTATGTCATAATACAGGGTGATTCAAATAGGTGAATACGATTTCAATGGGCTATATTTTCTAAACTACGTATTGTATTTTGTTACTTCTTTATATTTTGTTCTTGATGTTAAATAATAATTAATATTAGAAATTATATAGAAAAATACAAGGATGGTGTTTATTATAGTTCGATCGGATGCACCGAGGATGCACACATATAAACACCCCTTTAATTTGAATAGCGAAAAGATCTCATAAAATATTTATGCGTTCAATGATTATTGGAATCGCATTAGGAGATCTTATATTGGCTTATATTAAGAAAGAAAACACAACGAAATTAACATTACAATTATACAATTACGAAATACAATTTTTTATCTTATATTTTCTGTTTATATGCATAAGCACTTATCTTGTTTGAAAGCAAGTAGTCTTTGCTTCGGACCTTCTTTTACCAAATTGCTCTAATTCATGCACACACTATTTATTCTCTCTTGAATAATATAGATCGATAGGTAGCATTCAATATTATTCATTATAGCATTCATTATAGCATAGCCTGCAATGGTCACGCTGTTTTTAACATGTGAGAAATATTAATTACTTTAATCCAAAAAAAAAACATTTATAGCAAATTCAATGAACCTCGTACATGTATAGTGTATATCCTTAAAAATGTCAATATCGAGTGCATATAATTAGACTAAATCCAAGTAATTACTATTGAACATTAAAATAATCTCTTATTTAATAATATATTCGTAGACATATGTACATATATTTAAATTTTCTTAAATTCAAAACACGTAAACCATATATTGTTTATGCATATTTTATAAATAATGTACAGTTGTTGTTGAAATATTCTACTGTATCCTTATGTATGGCCACACATAGAATCCATGAGACTAAAAAAAAAATACATTTTTAAAATTCATATTCACAATAATGGTATTTTAATTTCAATAAATAAGGTATCGTAAAATTTATCAATTAGCTTTTAAGAAGTAGAATATTTGTGTATAGAATTTCAAATGTAAGCATTAGAATCATTAAAGGAAAGTATTATTATAGTAATGATTTGGTTACAAAGAGATAAATTAAATTAATAAAAGACATAACTCAAATTAAGCAAATAAAAATATCAGTTATATCTAATGTATTTATTTTGGAGAATAACTTTTTCCATAAAGATAGAAGTCCTATTATGAAATTTAAAACAAATATATTAGAGTATAATAACCTCAAAGAATATAGTCCAACAGTGTCAAATCACATGATCTTGGTGGCTAATTAACATCACCGTTTCTTGAGATTATACGTCCAGGAAACTTTTCTCTCAGTAAATCAATTGATTCGTGTGCAAAGTGAGGTGTAGTGTCATCCTGTTGAAACCACATATCCTCTAGATCAATATTTATTAATTCCGGCCACAAAAATTCGGTTATCATCCGACGATATCGATCACCATTGACAGTTACAGCTTCACCAGCAGCATTTTCAAAGAAGTAAGGTCCAATTACACCAGCTGACCACAATGCACACCAAACACTAACTCGTTTAGGATGCATAGGTTTCTCATGAATAATTCGTGCATTTTTCTCATCCCAGATACGACACTTTTGTTTATTAATATAGCCACCAAGTTCAAAATGTGCCTCATCGGGAAATATTATTTTTTGAGAAAAATCAGCTGGTTGTTAATTGATGAAATTGACAAATGAACGACGTTTTAAATGATCTCATGGCTTCAGTTACTATGTTATTTGAACCTTATATGCCTTCAGAGCTAAATCTTTGCGTAAAATACGCCATGTTGTTGATCCACTAAGTCCAAGTTGTTGTGAACGTCGTCTAATGGATATTTCAGGATCTTCAGCAACACTTTCGCGAACCAAACCAATATTTTCTTGTGAACGACCACTACGACTGTATTTTTCACTTTTTCGATCTTCCACGGAACCGGTCTCTTGAAATTTTTTTAATAATTCAACCAATAGTGCTTTCAGATGGGCGATTATGTAAACCATAAAATTCACGTAATTTTGTAAAAACTCTTTTCACAGAACGCTGATTTTCATTAAATAATCCAACAATTTCAACGCGTTGTTGTACCGTGTACGAAACCATTTTTATAAATGTCATACTTCACACTTTTTAAATGCCCACATACCCAGACAAATTCAGTGCGCCATCTATATTTAGTTATTCTTAAAAAAACCGCCCAATTTGAAATACCCTTTATATTGTTTAACTTTTTTATGTTATCTTAATTGTAAATCAACGACTACGCTTTAATGCAATGTAATATATTGCTTTAAAATTGGGGAAATGAAAGTATATTATTAATATTATTATTAATTGACCTATCCTTGAAAACACTTACCTGTCGATGTTTACTTCACAGTGTCTAATTAGAAAAATATAGGTTACTTATCTAACGACCGTATCAGTAGCAGATCACAGACGTCAGCTAAAAGCCCCAAACTTACAATGATTTATGGTTTGGAAAACAGGTAAAGTTAACGTAACGGGGACGGATCTACTAATTGAGGGTTCAGCGTAAACTAAAAGCTACCTGTTTTTTTCTCCGCTCTTTTTCGTGTTTTTTTTGTCCTTTTACTTCTTCTTAACTAAGCTCACAATGCGTGTACGGGTATAATAGATACGCTTTTCAAACTTTGATTGTCATCCACAACGACGACACAAAATTCCAACAGGGATATTGAAATAATGCATAAAGCTCCTGTGAGAAAGAATATTATAAAAGGGCGGTCGAAAAGAAAAAGGTGAACTTGTCTCGCCCGGGGCGAACACTAAATGGAAGGAATTAAAAGTAGATTAAGGTAAATTAATATATATGGTTGTCATATTTCATTCCTCGAGAAAAAGGGTTCGGAAGAGAGAAAACAAAATTAAGGTCGGACTAGTAAAATGATACAAATATAAAACAGACCGTTCTTAATTTTGTAATTACTTGGCATTCCTTTAAAAGAAGATATACAACTTTTTTAATTTAGATAAGGTCTTATCTTCTCTTTAATGCAAATGTTTAAATTATGTCCTCGCCTCTGGTTTGAAACAATCAACTGTAGAGTCTTTTGAAAATTCTCCTTTCGAGGGAAGCTGTATAAAGTAGACGTTACAAATTCAGTTTTCATTGTACTTATGTTACTTCATGAAATTTTTACAGCATTGTAAACGTTGCAATATGTGTACACGTTAATTGTTTAAGTTATGCAGAATATGTCGTATAAAATGCATTCTTCTTGGAGTAAAGAACGACTCGAAGGAACTGGACATTCCGCAGGACATTGTCGATTCATTTATACATTATTTTTCGAAGATGTTCACTGTCCCCTGTTTTACGTAGGATGCCGGTAATATTCCAATAGATCTCAACAATTTCTGGATTCGCCAAGTTAATGAAGAAACCTTCATAAAAGTTATGCATTCTTTTCAGAATAAATTCGGGTAATGATGTGATTCCTAGCTTCATTACTAAAGATTCTCACGATGCCCTCGCTTTTCATTCATAAAATATTATCAATTGTTATTTTCATTTGTCTTTTCTCCTATCTGGAAACGTGCTAGAAGCGTTCCAGTTTTTAAGAATCGTGATAAATCTACTTTCTTCAATTATTGTCACTACTTTCTAACCTTTTTAAGATATAATATTATTTGAAAAATATTTATACAAAATCATATTTGGTAATATCCGCTCCCATATTTCTCAACGTCTGCATGGTTTCTTTCCCGGGAGGTCTACTGTAACTAATTTGACTTGTTTCACGACTTTATCTATGAAATTATGTATAATCAAGACCAGCTTGATAGTTTATATGGTATACTGACTTTTTTCGTGCATTCGATACAGTCGATTATTGTATATTATTAAATAAATTTTCTTCTTGTAGTTTGGTTTTTTTGCTTCCTTAACCTAATGCAATCCTATCTCAAAAGCGAGTTAACTATGTCTGTTACAATGGGTTCAGTTCAACAAGATCTGTTTCGTCATCTGGCGTTCCTCAGGATTCAAACCTAGTCCCACTATTATTCTTAGTCTTCAGAAATAACTTGCTACTTAGTTCACCTTCCTCTACCTTATATTATGCTCATGAATTAAAAATTTTTACGGCTGTTTCCTCTATTGAAGATGTCAATAAACTTCAATGCAATCTAGACCTTATTTCAGCTTGATCTAAGTCTAATCGTCCTTGGTTGAACTTCGATAAATCTTTTGTTATGTTATTTACCCATGTTATTTGCCCGCTAGTTAACCCCATTTCCTTCCTCATGTTTTATAGATGGACACATTCTTATGAATTTTTGTTAAGGTATGGCAATTAAATAGCGAGTAGCTGCATCGAGCGAGACTGTAACTATAATGTCATTGACCTTGATACTTCCCAAGCAACAATTCGTAGTATTGTCTCTCTGTCTGCTTTAGTTTACCTTCGAGCTTTAGTTGTAGAAGACACTGTTGCTTAGTAGTGCTGCGATAATGGTTGACATCATCGAGCAGCGAATTAACCTGAAATTCCTTGTCAAATTAAAAAAATTGCCAACAGAATGTTTACAAATGTTAAAGGAGGTGTTTGGTGATAATGTTATGTTACGTGCGCGAGTTTTTGAATGGTACAAACGGTTTTTTGAAGGTCGGGAAGAGGTCGAAGATGATAAAGTCGACCTGTGACTATAAGAACTGAAGGGAACCTAAGGAACCCCTAGGGGGACCGACGTCGGAACCTTCGGATGATTGCCGATATGGTAAACATTAACAAAGAAACAATAAGATACATTTTACATGATGAATTAAACATGACTGAAGTCTGTGCAAAAATGGTGCCGAAAAACCTCACTCAGGAACAAAAAAACAATCGGGTAAACAATGAGTAAATCGAAATTGAAGGCATGACAGACTCTGTGCCCAAGAGTCAAACAGTTAATCGGAAATACTACAAAGAATTCCTAATCTAACGATGACAATACACCAGCTCACAATGCTCTAGCTGTGAAGCAGTTTTTAGCGGACAAGCGCATTGCTGTGCTTATTCATCCCCCGTATTCGCCAGATCTCGCACCATGCGACTTCTACTTGTTCCAAAAAGTGAAAAGTGCATTAACGGGAACACATTTTCCGTCTATTGAACATGTAAAAGCAAAAACGGTAGAGTTGCAGAAGAGGCTGACAACTGATGAACTACAACATTGTTTTGAACAGTTGAAAGCACGTATATAGCAGTGTATAGATAGGGGAGGAGGGTGTGTTCAAGGGTATAAAAGTTAATTGCAATAAATAACATTTCTCACACCAGTCTCGTTACTTAATTGCCACACCTCGTATATACAGTTCTGTGCAACAGTGAAAAAAATTCTACTTGGAGAAGCATATTCTGTTGATGAACAGACTTGTAATTACAATTACAATAATAATTACAATAATTACAATGCAAGTAATTTATTATTTGTTTTTACATTTTTAGTCCATTGTATAATATATTTATATATTCTCTGCGAAAGTCTAGACAAACGTTTATTAAAATTTTAAGAATTTTATATGTATTTTATACTGTTTTTATTTACATGTATTGAATCATTCAACATATGTTAGTTCTGCTTTCAGCTTTTTTTGTAATCGCCATTACAAAAATTAATTTCGATGAACACGACTATGATTATCATTTAAAAGTACTCACAGATTCATTGGTCTAATCTAGAAATGCTTCTAAATAGTGAAAACACAAAGAGCAGATGACTAGGGACTGAAAATAATATTTTGATTTCATTAAATATTAAACATTATACTTGTTTTGTTTTAAATAATGTCACTTACATGTACGCGAAGGATAGTCCTTCAACTGTTTTTGAAAATTAGTATTGGATGAAGCCGAGCGATGTCTGCATAGCGCAACACCCTTTTACGCTTTTGTAGTCACTTTTTAAAGGATTCATTGTGTCAGCCTCCCAATTTTTACATATTTCTTTGTTTTCCAAACTCTCTTTTTTTGTAAAGAAAAACTAATTTTAATACTATTATAACATAAGGAAATATAAAACAATATAACAATATAGAAAGGTCGTAAATCCAAAATCAAAATTTATACTCATTATATTATGAGCACTAACTATAACCATAATCGAGTTAACTGTCCAATGACAAATAATCATTTATAATGCGGTGGACCGAACTTGCACATAAACCCGTACAGATGGCGATAAATGGGAGAAGAGGAACCGTAACTAATTTAATTATTTTGTCAACGGTGCCGAAATAAAAAGGATGGCCGATGAGAACAGACCGGAAAACTAGCCATTATGTGGCTCGATCGCCTTATTTAGTAGCTGATAGCGCTAATGTTTCCGCCATTAGTCAGCTGCCGTTAACGAGGGTTACCGATCCGTCGATACGGATGTTCTTCTCCGTTCCTATCCTGAACTACGTACGTGTATGTGCTATTGCTACCGATGCCTGCTGTTGCCCAAAAAACAACCGGCAAGATAAATTTAACACCCATATCGGTTCCTCTTTTCCTCCTAAATTGACGAAGTTAATTACAGTATCAGGCTCGGGAGTTTCATTTCAGTTCACACTTGCTTTTTCTATTTTACGCAGTGAATATGTCAAAATTAATCGCTTTGTGAGCCTGCATATTGAGATTAACTGGAGAATAAAAGTGAATTTGAATGGAGAATTAATCAAGAAAGGCAAAACCCCTTACCACATCAATGCTGGTATTCTGTATACGTATTTTAACAATTAAGTTGTTATAATCAGCAGATAATTAAGCACAGTGTCACACCTGGATCTGTGGTAATACTCGCACAGAATAATTCCGTACAACTTTCCCTGTTAACAACCAAACACGTACTGATTTATTTCGCACGAAATTTAATGTTTCCTAGTCTTCAAACTAAGACTTGTTGTCATCAGCCGATGATAAATCACAGTGTTGCGCCTGGAAAAAGGAGTCCTTAAGTGGAAGCGAGGGTGTATTTCTACTTAAGGACCTTTTTTGTTCATTGAAATTGTTAATTGAAAATATTTTCAAACCAATAATCAAACTAAGCTGATCAAAAAATAAAGAAAAGGAAAACGAATTTTTTCGATAGGGTTCAGCAAAAAATAGCATAACATGTAGCGGTTTCTTGATACTTTTTTTTAATATGCATTATTCATTGAACATTTTCAAATTGAAAATCATTAAAATTTGATTATTATTCAAAATTTTCACATTTATAATCCCTCGAATATATCAAATCCAAATAGTCTACTAAGTCAGGTCGTTCGTACGAGAAAAAATAAGACCCAATATCGTGCGATATTTGGAACAAAGACGGAATTTTTCTTTATCCTAAAGCATTCATATACTCTTGTGAAAAATGAGCTGAATCTCTATTCGCCGAGCTTCTCATTCAAGTTTGAGAGCAGGAAATAGTGACTGTAGAATATGGTAGATGTATAAGAAATTCTAAACTTAATTCATTGTCTTTTGGCAATAGCAACGTGTGCACCCTTAGATTAGATTCGATAGCTTGATGGAAGAGAACTTTTTTCTTCACCAAATACGATCATTTCGCTTTCGAAAATGTCGTTAAAACTGAACGGACATATTTGTTTGACAGTTTTATCGGTGTCCCGTCTAACTTTCGATGTAGGTGTTAACATTACAATATACATTATATCTTATGTACAAAGTCTCTCCACAACTTCCTATCCTTGGTTATCTCTCTTGCAACAGACATTGATTGTCCTCTTCTGTGTATGGCCTTCGCTATTAATTTTTCCCATGTTTCTTTTGGTCTTCCTGGTCCTTGTTTTGTTTTTATTCTAGCTTCAAAAATCCTCCTTGCTGGTATCTTATCTTCCATACGTTGTAAATAGCCCCACCGGTTCAGTTGCTTTTCCTCAATATATTCCATTATAGAACCTATATGTAACTCCTCTCTTACTTCTGTGTTTCTTTTTCTATCTTTCCGTGTTATCCCTTTACAGCCTCTGAGGTATTTCATTTCTAATGCTTGCACTTTGCTCTTCAAGCTATTTGTAAGTACCTTTGTTTCACTTCCGTAAGTAAGAACTAGCCTGTGGATGTTTGAAAGTTTTAATATTGCCTATCAACAGATGGCAATGACAGATGTCAGTTTGGAATTTTCGATTGTGATACACGATGGTGCTTTTTTACTAGTCATACATACTAATCATACCCTCGTATTTTACTGACAAATTCTAGCCCTCAAATGCAAAAACTGAGTTCTAAGAACATTATTGATCGTATTTAAAAGATGTAAGACATACAAGGATAGTGCAAAAAGTACCTGAACGTTCGATGGCGGTTGTTGTTTGAAAAGAATGACAGAAAGTACCAACCCTATAAAGCTTAAGTTTGTTTAGTATTTGTTCGAAAGTCATCAATAGTGAATGCTCTCAGAGAATTTGTAAACATGGAAATAAATGGTCACCGTTATGTGATACAATACTTTCATTTGAAAAGCCCCAGTCCAGTGAATATAAAAGTGAAGCTTAGAATCTAGCTTCACTTTGAGGTGACAACGCCAGAAATTCTGAAAAAATCCACAAAATGGTATTGGATGACCGTCGACTGAAAGTGTGCGAGTTAGTAGATATGGTAGGCATTTCAAAAAGAGCTGTACATCGCATTCTGACTGACAATTTAGACATGAGAAAGCCGCGATAACTAACAATGGATCAAAAACGGGTTGCCAAAACGAACATTACAGTGGTCGTTCAAATGAAGTGACTACACCAGAAATTGTAAAAAAATTCACAAAATAGTATTAGATGACCGTTGACTGAAAGTGTGCGAGCTACCAGATATGGTAGGCATTTCAAAAAGAGCTGAACGTTGCATGTTGACTGAAAATTTTGACATGAGAAAACCGCGATAACTCATAATGGAACAAAATCAGCGTCGTGAGGATTGTTCAATTCAGAATTTGGCGGAGTTTCACAACAATAAAACCGCGTTTTTGCGTCGATTCATAACGATAGATAAAATATGGATCCATTACTTCACACCTGATATGAAGGAATACTCAAAACAATGGACCGAAATGGGAGAATCGGCTCTAAGGAAGGCGAACTTATTACAGCGTTTGAGTGATGAAATCATGAAAAATAGGCCGCATTTGCCGTCATCGTAATGGCCAAAATCATTTGCTTCTCAATGTACCCTATTCGTCAAATTTAGTCCCTTCAAATTATTTTCTATTTTCTGACTTGAAAAAATAACTTGGTGGTAAAAGATTTATCGACAACGAAGAGGTAAAGTCTGCGGTTGATTACTATTTCCAGGAGCCCAACGTCTCTCACTAAAAACAGAATATCGAAGCTACCGAAACTCCCTGAGAAAAGTGTATCTAGTTAAAAGGAGACTATGTAGAGAAATAAAGATATTTTTTCCAAAATTTTTTCTGTTTTCTTTGTTAGGTCGGCTATTTCTGTAGCTACCCTCGTAAATATTGTTAAGAATATCTATCTACCGTATAGCTTCAGTATTGTATTATGTATTTATATAATTGGACATCTCATTATAAAAGATATAAGAAAATTAAAATAACTTTATAGGATATCCTTCTGAAGTCCATATAAACTCCACCCGTCCAGGTTTCCGACCAACGGAAAACTTCCGCTTCTTTCCATTTTATTACGCGTTGTAACCAAGCGTTTATTTCTCCGCCACTTTCTCGTTCTTCTGCATAAGCTTCCATCCCGGTCGCCGCACTTACGCGTAAGCGGCAATAAAATTTAATGTACATTTTTGTAAGGAGGCCGCCGCGCAAAGAAGCAGGAGGCAGCCTTGTAATGCGATATTGGTTTTTCGGGAAATCGACTCCAACAGGAAAGAAGCTTTCTCGCATACTCCTCTATCTTTCATTTTCTCTCCTCTTTTCCTCTCTCTCGCGTCGTCCTTCTCGCTCAGTCGTATTCATCGTTATTTTCGCGAAAAAAAAAGAAGGCATCATCTAAATCCCCACGAGATGAGGAAACTCAATTGGTCCAGGAGATTGGCTCGAATCGGTCCAAATCACATCTCATATTCGCGTAACCGAACCACGAACTAGCTTCTTTCGCTTTTTCCTCCTCCGTCTTATTCCTCTCGTTTAAATGGTGCTGCGTCGGTTTCGATGTCCTGCGTCTTTTTTAGATTTCTAATACACTTGCATACTTCGTCACTCATTCCGTACCGCCTCCCCCACACTCAGCTAACCGGGAGTCTCTCGAATGGATGCTAATATTACATTCACCTCTCGAGTATTTTTCAATGTTTACATAGCGGGTTCTGTTGGAACGCGTAGATTGCGAGTGATGAGAGATCCATTTGCAATATATTTGCCGCTCATTTCGAGAGATCCATTCCGTGTCTCTCTTATTTCCCCGCATTGTCCTTCTATGCTGCACTCGCTGTCTCTGTCTTTTTTCGGGCGATGTGTAACGTCCGCCTTTATCTCTGCGAGAGTGTAATATTGAATTGCATAGGGTAAACGTGCGGCGCAGCAATTCCTGCTAGCAACGAAATTAGGGATGTAGTCGCGGGCGGGGTGGCATAGAAAAGTAAGAGATACGTTTGAAATGTGAATTGGGTGTGCTGTAGAATATTCGTTAGTCAGTCGATGGTAATTTTTTTTCTTTCTATTTTACATTTTCCTCTTCTTTTGGGGAGAAATAAGAATAATATGCTAATGATCGTGTTAGTCTAGCTATTGGAAAAATAGATTGATTGATAATATTGGTAATAAAACTATATGCACTGACGAAAGAAAAAGAAGAATTGCAGAAGTGCATACAAATAGTAATGAGTGATGCAAACACAAGGAGAAAAAAAGAAGAAACGTAGAAAACTGGGAAAAAGTAAAGATCAAACACATAAATGACATAGTGTAAGACTATATAATGTTGCACTAGAGACAAATATGAGAATTATGAGCTCACATTTTAGGGGAAAAGATATACATACATAAGGGAACATGATCATTACTAGAGTGGTCAGTTTTTGTGAGCGCGACAGAATTGAATCCGTTGTAGTATGTATGTACGTATGTACTAACAAGTATATAGCATACAGCCGACTATACATGAAACAGTTAATTAATTAAAGTTAATATAACCATTTTCCACAATAATTTGCGCATTCTGTATACCCATTTTGATACTAAGTTGTCACAATCAGCAAACAATTAATTACAGTGTCGCATCTGGAACTATGCTTTGAAATTAGTTTGTGGACAATAATATCAGGTGAATAGTTCCGACCTTAATCTCACAGAACGCGTTTGGAAACTACTAGCCAAAAAGATTCGCAAACGGAATTTTCGACCAAAAAAATAAAGAAGACCTTTGGTAAGCAATAGAAGAAAATGGGAATATATTTGCAGTGATCATCTGTTTATATAGAATCTAATTCAGTCGTATACCCATGCAACCAGAATAAGTAATAATAGAAGAAGGAAATGTAATTAAATATTAAAGTTATTTAATACCAAACATCCCTCATTTTGTTAATAAACAAATAGTAGTAGATGTTGTCTATTTATTTACTAATGACTGCATATGATATATTACAATTATTCACTTAATCACTGAAGGTTGATATATAACCCCTTGCCACATTACTTTTCGAATATTGTATACGTATTTCGACAACTAAGTTGTTACCATCAGTAGATAATTAAAAAGTGTCGCACCTGGTAAACTACGGCGAAAACACCCGTACGAAAACAAACTCCGTACGCGATCTGTACACTTTGGTACGTTTTAATTCTCAAAATTTTGGTGCTCAGCGGTACGGATCGCGGATCATTGTCGAAATACGTATACAGAATTCGCAAATTAATGTGGCAAGGGGTTATATATCAACCTTCAGTGATTAAGTGAATCAACCACAGGCTCCATCAAAATTACCTGTCAATGTTCTTAAAAAAAACAGATTAATCTATGAAACAAACGCCAAAAATAAGCTTATAAGAATTGTACTTATTTCCATGGAAGCGAGTTGTTGCGCGGGTAACAGCTTCTCTTCGCATTTTCCACCTTTTCTAATATCCTCTTCATTTTATAACTTGATTTGATTGTTTTTGTTTGAATTTCTTTTGTCTATTTTTACTATTATTTCCTCCAATCAATTTACGATTAGAAATACGAGTATCAAAATATCTATGCTACAAAATGGTATTTTCAAGTCATAAGTCATAAAACATTACGAATAGTATTGTATACCTGATATCTGCATTGTTCTGTACAAGCGCGATCATACGCGTGTCTCGGCGTTCCCGGAATAGGCAGAATCACCTCCCGCGAAGAGCGCATCTTAGCATCGTTCAGACCGCTCTCTCGCCATGGGATATTTGTTTAGCACCACCCCCCGCCGTCCACCTACCGATCATTTGTTTTTCCCCATCGTACACTCCGATACTACAATAAATAATAATAATATTGATTCCGATGTTCGTGCTTAAAATTCCTCATAATGCGGTCCGGACGATCGTTTATTTGATTTGTATCGGTTGTTGCTGTTCGCCGTTGACCATTGTATGCGTGCATGTGTGTGTGTGTGTTTGTTTGTGTCTGGGCAGATCCGTTCGGTCGAATACATCGGAGCAATGATATTATATTATCGTATATTATTATTATTGAATTGGATGTGATGCGGTTGTGCGCGCTTCGGGTAAAAACTTTATGGCCGTTATTTATGGCCCGGCTTCAGCTTTTTATCCGGGCCCGGTTTCGTTGCATTATATTCGCAATAAGTTAATGGAACTCTTGGTATATTAAACTATGTAATGCGTGCGCGTCAGTCAGTTCGAATGCGTATTCTTTGCGCTTAAGTAGACGTGAATATGTGTCAGCTAGCTTGACAGAATCCCTTTTGTACATCACGCATACATCACAGTTGGGGAACGTCTGAGTATAATTCAAATGTTAGTAACTACTCTATGACGCGTTTCAAGTATAACAACACTCTTCAGGCACAATGCGGTGTTATTAACGGACTTCTTCGCTGTGGGTTATTGTATCGAGGAAACTATCCATCGCTTGCGATACAAGAAGGAATGAAAAGCAATACTTCTCTCTAGCGTTCAAACATGCACATGTCCGAAGGAATAAAGTTCGTGTTCGTCCCCCCAAATGTAAGACATAGTCATTATGATGTGTATATAAACAGAATACCTTTAAACTTGGCATAAGTCATTTGATGAACGGCTCAGAGTAATTCAAATGTTAATAACACTCTGTTTACAACGCGTTTCGAGTACATCAACTCTCTCCAGGTAGACTGTGGTGTTATTAAAGAATTTATTCTCTGTGAGTTATCGTGTCGTTTGCAATACAATAAAAAATAAAAGAACGATACCTCATTTTTCCAATCATGCTTTGAATTATCTTCAATTATGAGAATATATGTTTATTTTATATGCTACGTTCAACTTTTGCTTAATAAATTCTTATTATTTTCAGTTTATTACTTCGGTTCCGTGACACAACTTCTAGTGTTTCTTCTCGGTTTTCAAACTGGAGGTGCGCCTTTGACATTGCTACTGGACTCGTCGACGTTTCGTGCAATGGCCATGCTCAGGACTGCTGTCGAATTTGATGTTGATGTAAGAAAAGTGTTCAGTTTAAAAACAGCTTTTAGTCGTTCTGCTGCTTTCTCGCAAAAGCGTTGCCTTTTCTCTCGTGACCAAACGCTGTTTCTATTCTACTTGTTGTTTTTTAATTAAATTGTTTTTATTATTACTTTACAAATAAGCACGCACATTTCGGAAAAGAAAACCAAAATAATTTCAATAATTTCGACCTGAAAAAGTTTTAATTTATACATATTTCGATATTAGGGCAAAAATGGATAAACGCAAACATTGATTATACTAATGATTTAGTTCTATACAAAAACATTAAGTTTACAATACCAAAAGGGAAAATAAATTACCAAAATCAATCTAGCATGACTGGGGCTCTTCAAAAAATAACGATGATTCGTCTCCAGTCAAGGGCAAAGGTTGAAGTACTAACGGAAAAGATTTCATAGTACATTACTTCTACGTATACTTCCACAAAATAGTAATAATGGTCACCGTTTAGGATCTTAGTGGTTCTTAAACATTTGGCGATAATTTCCAAAAACTTTCACCTATGCTACGCAATAATGTTAAATATTCACTACTGAAAAGAATTACTTCATAGTGTTAATATGATAAATTCATCGATTTTTGTCTTTGCCTTAAGAAAGGCAAAAGCAATGATAAACGTTTGAAAAATAATTCAAATGTCAATGCCACCCTGTTTACAACGCGTTTCGAGAATTATATATCAACTAACGTCAGGCAAACTGTTGTGTAATTGACGAACTTATTCTCTGTGCCCATATACAATAACCAAGCAAACCACCAAGCAAGCAATTCGATAACCCTATCGTACTGCTTGCGATACAGCGAAGAATGAAAAAACAGTACATCTCTCTATCCAAGAATGCAATTGTCCTAAAGAACTAAGTTCGTGTTCGTCCCACCCAATGCACGACATAGTCATCGCGATACTTATATGGACAAAAATACTTTTAAACTTAGCCACTTGTTAAACGTCTGAGAATAATTTAAATGTTAATAACACCCTGTCTACAACGCGTTTCAAGTATATCTACTATCTTCAGGCAAACTGTGGGGTTACGAGTATTAACGAATTTATTCTCTGTGGGTTACTGAGTCGAGAAAGATATTTAGAATTATTAAAAGGATCCTCGAGCCACGTTTCTGTGATCAATGTTAAATTATAATTGAGTTCATAAGAATTTGAATAAAAGACGTGAGATTTAGATCGCAAACCACAAGTATTCTGATAATATATATGTAACGTGAAGGCTGTTGGGAAGTTTTAGTTAAGCTACGATACACTAGTAGGGATGCGATTTCTATAATTTATTTTTAAGCTTACCTCACTTTTAGAGAAACGCTCATTAAGTTCGTGTTTCACATTCCTGTACAACTCATGTTGTAACAGCGTCCGATCTTTAAAGAACACAAAACCACGTCATTTATCAATGGTCTTCAGGTCTCGAGGTTTTCTAAGTACTTTTGGACGTGCGATTCAGAAGAAAAACATATTATTAAAGGTCGAATGCGCTTGAAATCTTTAGTAAATTTATGATAATTATTCGATTCTTTTAGAAGTCACCTCTCAATAATAAAACAGTGTGAAGATCTGAGTATAGTATATCGCCTGAAAGCCTCGTTAGGAAATCTAACAGATAATGTAATATTAGACAAATTATGAGCAATTTTAAATAAGATTCTAGATTTGAAAACTAAAGTTCGTATAGGGCAGTGTTTGTGTGGAAACAAAGAGTGTGAACCTGATACGAAGGATTGCACTCAAAGCTCTCACTTTCCAATTATATAAACATATTTCCAAATTTCAAACCGTCATAAGCGTTTGATTCAATCAGCAATAGAATATATACTGATGATGCGATACTACATACTCCGTATTTTCACGTTCCAATAATATAAACATACTTTCAGACCGTCATAAGCGTTTGACTCAATCAGCAATAGAATGTATACTGATCATACAATATTACTCTACATTTTCACGTCAGGATACATCAACACGCAAAAAATACCCAATTACATACATTATTTATTTTCTTTATAATCGCACCTAACCAACCTTCGTCGAGACTATACGCTACTGTGAACCGGGAGGTTTGTTTAAGCTTAGCTATTAAATACCTAGCAATATGCTACTTTTGTGTTGTCAAAAATAATTAAGATTCATGTTATAAATATACTACACGAAGACAGAAATTATATACATGTACAACAAAGAGATTTCAAATTTTTAGGTAATTCAATAGATAAAGACGAGTGTTAAGTTTCGACTGAGTGAATCATCCAAATAACCAATTAATTATGTGTGTTCTTCGTGAATGAATGACGCTGTCGAGAATGCTCTCTATACAAAGTAATGGGAAAATTAATGACCCACGTCAAGGAGGTCTTAAATTGCGCGTTTTCTTTTCTTTTTCTGAAGCGAAATATGTGAAATTTTGTTCATTCTTTTACAGAATACTTCTAATTTCGCGTCATGAATTATATGTATATTATATACACGCATATATTCTACATTACAAGAGTCTTTCAAAGAAATTTGACTTCACATTAATGGTGAGCACAAAAGTGTAAGTCATGAGAATATCTTTAAAAATGAAAAATTATAATTATCGTTACAATTTGCATCAGAATTAAAACATATTTTTAAAGTTACAAAATATATTTGTGAGATGATAATAACAATAATTTCTCTATTCTTGAAATCGTTGTCTTTTAGTAAATCATACATATTTGTATGTGTTATTGATATGTTACTATACGCAGGTTATTTAGGCCCGTACTTTCTCCTTAAATTTTAAATTCCCTTTCTACTCAAAGCTTGTTGAACTGTATAATGCCATCTCTTCCTGGGTTTCCTTTTTTTCGTGTTCCTTTATATTTATATCTTTTAATGTGTTTACTGTCACCGGACGTTCTCTCCAGGTGGTTGGACTTTATCTATGGCTCTCGATACAAGCTATCCACTTCTTGATTTGTTTTTCTTCTCCAAATTTCTAGACTAAAATATTTTAGTTTTGGCACAATATCACGAGGCAATAACTCTGTATTGAATTTCTATTTTGGTTTAAAATTGGTTGTCCTTCAATTGCTTCTAATGTAGCTGCCAAAGTCAAATCATCAGTATAAGGAAAGTTTTTGAGTAGTTTCAATTTTAGGTAATTTTGATGGAGCCTGTGGTTGATTAACTTGATCACTGTACAACTTGATCACTGACAGCGGTACGGATCGCGTGCGGAATTTGTTTTCGTACGGGTATTTTACCGTAGTTTTCCAGGTGCGACACTGTTTAATTATCTGCTGATGATGACAACTTAGTTATCGAAATACGTATACAGAGTACGAAAACTAATGTGGCAAGGGGTTATATATCAACCTTCAGTGATCAAGTTTCAATTTTAGTTGGTTATTAATATAATGACTAAAATGTAACCTTAAAAGCTATTAAAATTCAGAAACAATCTAGTATAATAATTTATCCATTATTTTCATGCCATGATATTTCTTGTAGATATAGCCTGCTTTTACAACAATGTTTAAATGCATGCATCATAAGCAGTAGACATATTTAATTTTTTAATTATAAAGCATCAGAATTAATAGATTCTTTTAGTGTTCAAAAATATATTTAGTAAACTATAAACCATA
Source organism: Dermolepida albohirtum (assembly GCA_031893035.1). Classification (NCBI taxonomy): domain Eukaryota; kingdom Metazoa; phylum Arthropoda; class Insecta; order Coleoptera; family Scarabaeidae; genus Dermolepida; species Dermolepida albohirtum. Next base: position 455,204 of record JAVIWB010005154.1, read on the forward strand.
AATGTAATCTCAAGAAGCAAAGATTAGCTCTTAAGCGCTATTAGTACTGAACAAGTAAAAAATAGCTCTTAAACAGCATTAATTTTGTTGCTGAAAAATTTATAAAATCATATACATATATATATACATATATTATCTGCAATCATTTAATGTAAATAAAGTGAAAATAAGATTAAAAACTAATTATTTTAATTACTTTCAGTCTCTATGAATGGTTAGCCAATCTATCAATCAAATCTTATCATTAAATCAAATTTTAAATATTCATTTATGGTAATATTTACAAGAAAAAGCTTTCCTATTCTTTTAATTAATTTCTAATAACTTCTAGGTATCCTGACAATTCAAAAAAGCAGCTCAAATATACTGCAAGATAGTCTAGTGAAACCTATAGATGTAGTAGAATTTTAGCTTAAAAACCTTGTCAGGTATAAAGGAGATAAGTTTTAATGCAGACTATCGTTGATTAAATTAATCAATTAAGGTTAATATAACCCCTTTTCCACTATAATTTTCGTATTTCGACAACTAAGTTGCCAAAATCAATGCTAATTAATCACAGCGTCGAAGCAACCACGACAAAGCTCGCACAGAAACAAAACTTACACCGTCGAATGCCAAACACCTACTGTAGAATCATTTGGCATAATTTAAATTCTAGTTTTAAACTAAACACTTATCTCGAGGTACCTGCTTGCATATAACAACTTTTTCGTCGGTAATTTATTACTTTTGTATGAACTGAAACAAACACGAGTAAGAGATTGGACCTCCATCGGTGTTTAACACATGATTTTCGTTTTTGCTTTCATAGATATCTAATTCGCGATAATTGGTCTATTTCTTATTCTTAATCAACTGTAAGCAATCCGCGGTTACGTTATTATTATTCTCTAGCACATGTTTTGCTAAACTAGATTTCTTAGGTCGATTAAATTTAACGTACGCCATATGTTTTTATGTCGGTTTTTTGGCGTTCGTTTTGTCTGACTTATGTGTTATTTATTCCAATATAGACACTTAATTTCGTAAATCTCCAGTTTCTTATTGATATTATGAAAATTATTGTGGAAAGGGGTTATATTAACCTTAACTGATTAATTTAATCATCCACAGTCTCCATGAAAATTTAACCACCGATGATCAAGAGGAATTTATAGTGAAACAAATTTTGAAATTATTTAATACATTCTCCTTGTGTCCCCCTTGTAATAAATTTAAATCGAATTGGTGATAATTCATACCAGAATTTTACCTAAATCAATACGCAATACATTATCCTGAAGCGTTCTGGTAGTCATGAATAAATCGTTAAAATGGCATAAAATAACCATATTCGCAATTTCCTCAGAAAAAGAGCACTAACAAAACGACTTATACGTCCATATACAATGAAATATTTTACCTGTGTCGACCGAAAGTGCCAAAGCAAATTCTCGAAGTGATTTACCATTGCAAAATTAATCGCCAAATCATCTTTCGTAAATAAATCGTTACACATAAATAAAAGTAGCCGGGGTATATATACCTATTGCGAGAGTGAACGGGAAAGAATACATAAACATATTCATAGATTTCTCGTAAGTATAGAAAGCTGGGCTCACAATAAATCCCCGGGCATATCTGCGTGAAGCAGGGTGTCTCTTGAATGACAGCGTTTTAGGGTAATGGCCTTTTTCGGTCAATGGGTCCTTATTCACCGTTTCGAAGGGTGAGAGGTTTTTGCGGCAGAGGACCACCACCTTCGTATCTCGTCGGTCTCTCCGTAATCCTCAATCCAAACAACTCATACATTTGCCAAGTCTTTGTCACTCGAGTTGTATACACCCACGTACACTATCGATGCTGTTCGATTTGGTTTTCACTTTAAGTTGTGTTTGTGTGCGTGTGTGTGTATACGTGAACAATTTACTCTCTTCGACGATCATCACTGATCCATTCAAACTTATACTACTACTCTAGACCTTTACCCTCGTCCAGAGTGAGATACTTGTGTAAGTTTTGGGTGGAACGGAGGAACTCGCTAACTCTCCTGCGGGTACCTGGTTTTAAAGAGGCCGGATATTTTGAAGTGTTACGTATGTATTGTGTTGAATGAATGAGTGTCTATAAAATTTGATTTGCTAACTAGTAGACTTATTTATTGTCAAAATTAATATAAAATATTAGTTCCATTAATAATAATAATAATAATCTTCATTTGTCTAACAGATAACAAATTACAGTGCAAGAAAAATTTATAAAAGAATGCAAAAAAATACAAATAAAACTTAATTAATTACACAAGTACCATATAAAGAAAGAAAATTTAAATTAAATCTAACTAAATTAAAAGAAATCAATGATCATTAAGTTTGCAAATGAACTACTTATTAAAATGAAAGCTAATGCAATGGATTTTCAAATAAGGCATTAGCATTCCGACTCATATGCGAAAAAGGAGCTTTACAGAAAACATTCGTTCTTACTTTAGGTACCAGAAAGGTCTCATCCGTTCGACTTGAACCTCGAGGAACACGAAAGTTTATCCAAGATAAAAATCGACGGTGAGACAATTATATTGTTGACCACGTTTATTATACGAGGGTAGTTTGACAAGTAGTGAGAATGGAAAAGAAAAACGAATATTTTAAATACAAAATAATTTTTATTTTTCAATATATTCTCCTAAAAGAGCAATACATTTATTCCAACGGTACTCCAATGCCCTTATGCCATCTCTAAAATACGATTCCGGAAAGCTTGCAAAATACTCATTTACGAAGATGATAAGCTCGTCGTTAGACGAAAATTTCTTTCCACCTAGTGCCGTTTTCAATTTTAGAAAAAGGTGGAAGTCGGAAGGGGCTAGATCCGGCGAATAAGGCGCTTGCGGTACTAATTGGAAATGCAACTCGTGGATTTTGGACATCGCAACTGTGCTGGTATGCGAGGGAGCGTTCTATTGGTGAAACGGAATCTTTTTCTTTGCCATTCCTGGCCGTTTAGTACGAATCTCAACATTTAATTTTTGTAGAAGTTCTGCATAATATTGTCCGTTTATTGTGGCACCTTTCTGAAGGTAATCAATGAGCAAAATGCCCTTTGAATCCCAAAAAATTGATGCCATCACCTTGTTTGCCGATAAAGTGGTTTTCGCTTTCTTTGGGGGTGCAGAACCACATTCTAACCATTGTTTCGACTATTGTTTAGTTTCGGGTGTACTGTAGTGTATCCAAGTTTCATCGCAAGTAACAAATCGCCTAAAAAATCAACCGGATTTCGCTTATAAAGGACCAAACACTCATTGGAAATGCGCAAACGATTGAACTTTTCATCAGTCGTAAGCGATCGCGGCACCCATCTTGCCGAAAACTTGGAAAGGCCCAATTCTTTCCTTAAAATGTAGTGTACGCGTTCTGTTGAAGTGTTTACCATGTCTGCTATCTCTCTAACTTTGAGTCATCGATCTTGCGTAATAATATTATGGATTTTTATAATAATTTCCTTAGAAGTCACGATTTTGAGTGCTCCAGAGCGCGCTTCATCAACACAGCTTGTTCTATCACGTTTAAATTCATTTGCCCATCTACTTATTGCGGCAGATGATGGAGCAGATTCACCTAATGTTTCCCGTAACTCATCTTTTATTTCGGTAGCTTTCATAGCCTTAATTACGAAGTATTTAATCACCGCACGATACTCGGCTTTTTCCATTTTAACAAAACGACGTGTTGCTTCTTTTTCAATCAGCTGTCAATAATAAACTAACCAACCGATTTATCTAAATACCGGAATGTAAACATATAAATAGCCAACTTAAATTACAGTGCATTTGTTTTACTAATTAGAGAGCCACCTATGTGTAATTCTCACTACTTGTCAAACTATTCTCGTAAATCTAGTATTAAGTAAGTCACTCCTAGCTGAAAGCGATTGGAAATTAACATCATTATGCAAACTTACATATTCAACTTTACGAGGAAGATAATCACCATTAGTTTTCAAAGCAAGGTACTTCAAAAATCTCTTGTGGACCCTCTCAAGTTTCCACATTTAGTAAGTAAGTCACTCCTAGCTGAGAGCGATTGAAAATCAGTCATGAAGCAGCGATCTTTCATAGTGAGCTCCACGAGGGTGATACTCGCCCCTAATTTTAATACCAAAATATTTCAAAAATCTCTTCCAGACTCTCTTAAGTTCCGGATGTAAATATTTCTAGTGTGAGTACCAAATAGTGACGACATATTCAAGTTTGGAACGCGCAAAGATCCATGAATCATCTGCAAGAAAGGATGACAAAACCAATAGAACGCGCAACAGAATTACAGATGAAGTGAGAATGTTCAAAAAAAGCTTAAGTGTAAATCGAAGAAATCTCCTAAGTCTTTAACGTCAGTTTGTGTACCTAACACAGTTTGGTCAACTGAATAATTACATAGAATTGGGTTATTACACTTGGAATAGGTAACTACTTTGCATTTGCTAACATTAAGCATTATATCATTAGATTCACATTTTGCAAGTTTAGACAATCAGAAATAGATGTAACTGAAGAAAATGTTCTTAAATCATCAGCATAAACTAAAAAAGTCAGTATATATAACGTCAAGTTGCTGTTGTTTATCAAAAAGCAAATAGAAAAACAGAAATAGAACAATAAAATAATTTATCCCGAAACAGTTTAAGGTTTACAATATCAAATATTCGATTTCAGTGGCGGCAAGTCTATCAGATATATACTTTTTTTAGTTTTTCTTTACGAAATACATGTTGAACATTAGTCTTTAAATTATTATTAATCTTTTTGGCTGCGAATCTTGCGTACTGAACCAGCGACAAAAAAGCAAAATCCAGGGTATGGAAATGAAATACTTGAGAAGAGTACGAGGAGTGTCAAAAATCGATCGAATGAGGTACGAGAAAGGACCTAAGAATACGACCCATAGAGGAATTTATAGAGCAGTCACAGTTGAGATGGTGGGGGCCACCTACAACGAATGGATGATACAAGGACAGTAAAAGAAATATGGAGAGCCCAGATTCAAAAAGTTAGGAAGAGAGGAAGACCGAAATAGACTTGGAACGCCATAACAAAGATTATCGAGAAAAAAAGGGGAGGACGAGAACAGAAACTAGGGAAATGGCAAAGGATAGAAATGAATGAAGAACATTCACAAGAAGTATACCCGATACCACTAGTGGTACAGGGGACTAATAGAGTATATATGTATATATATATATATATATATATATATATGTATATACACTCCGCGCAACATGAATAGGACCAACTGCATATATGACATTTGTAGTTGGTATAAACATGGTAGCGCGCTGGAATTGTTATTTTCGAAAATAAGAGGGTTGATAAAAAGATGTATGTAGGTACCAAATATAATTTTTGTAAAAGTCAGTGCAAATGTACGTTACTAATGACAATAAGTAGAGTAATTAAACGCCACTTGAATACGACCAATCTACAAAATAAAAGATTCGTTTGCAATAACAAAATACTTTATTGTTCAATAATGAGTACTTTGGCCATTATTTCTTATAACCTCAAATAGTCGGGATGGAATGGAATTATACAGGGTTCTCAAGTAGTCAACGGGAAGTTCCGCCCAACTTCGTTTCAGCGCCTGCTCTAGTTCGTCAGCGCAACTGAATTGGGTAGCATTGGAGTACAATTTACGCGACAACCATCCCCAAACATTTTCTATGATGTTCAGGTCGGGGAGAGCGATGGCCAATCGAGAACCTCCATGCCTTGTTCTTGAAACCAGCGTCGAACAATGCGCGCGGTGTGAATACTGGCATTATCCTGTTGGAAAATAAATGGCCCACCTGCCATAACGTTGGAAAATTTGTCTTTCACCTGTTGCAGCAGCTGGACGTACTTTTCCGAATTCTGTCTGCCCTTCACTATTACTAAATCAACAGGTCCGTTATAGGAAACAGCTCCCCATACCATGAACTGAACCAACATCGGCTCGCCTTCGTGACTGAATCACTTCATCTTTACGTAAATCGTGGAAATAATAAGAAAACCCATCCGGGCCATCTAAATTAAACTTCTTCTCGTCACTGAAAATAACAGTTTGCCATTCTCTTGTCCACCCCATTTTTGCTTGAGCAAACTGAAGACGTGCAGTGCGCTGAAATTCCCTTAAAGGAGGCCGTCGTTTAATTTTCAAACGTTTTAAATGCGGACAGGTCTTCAGTAACTTCTGTACAGTTCTTACCGATGCATTCGTTCCAACGTTATTCGCGATTTGTCTTGCCGTTAATGCCGAATTCGATGCTTCGCGTAATATGGCTCGACGTTCTCTCTTAGTTGTAACGGATGTTGTTCGCCCTTTAAAACGTTTTCCATAATTCTCGGGATCCCTAATAAAATTGTTCACAACCTGGTGTGATCGACTTATTTTCTTTGCAGTAGCCCTTGAGGAATACCCTTCTTGATGGAACGCTTTAATTTTTCCAATTTCTTCCATACTTAAGCACTTCTGTCGTCCCATCGTTGCACAATACCCTTAATTACAGATGTTTGTTTATCCGGATACACGTTGTAACTCGACACTCATCCGGTAGCTTACTATTAAATACTGGTCGTATCCAACCGGCGCGGTGCATTTTATATGTATGTGGTACTTACGTCACCCAATGCATAACGTTAGGCACTATTGCGCAATAATGCGTATTATTTGCCATATCATACCATTACAAACTTGCATTGTATTTTTAGTAAATGAATTGTTTTTCAAACCACCGAAAGCTTGCAACAAGTCGGGTGGTCCTATTTATGTTGCGCGGAGTGTATATATATGTATATATATATATATATATATATATATATATATATATATATATATATATATATATATATATATATATAGATATATACATATATACTGTCAATATCTTTGGAAATGTCAGTAGATTCATTCTTTCTACAGTCAAGATCTCCTTTTTTTATAAACTGGAAATATTTAAGGAAATAGGAAAATTTCACTTGTACACTACATGATCTACTCAAATTATTGAAGTAAAACACCTTACTTTTTCACAAAATAAGTTTTAATTTAAAAAACCAAAAGTATATTTCGCACTGCACACATTTTCGGTAATAACTGTTACTACTGAAGACGAAAAACTAATAAATTATTAAAATAAGACACCTTACTTTTTCATAAAATTAGTTTTAATCTAAAAAGCAGATGTCTATTTCGTGTGACTGCACATATCTTCAGGAGTATAATACACTCAGGCTCAGGTATCCATCGTTTTATGATTGTAATCGATTGAGAATAATTCTTGTGAACAAACTCCAGCTCAGCTTTGATTGCGTCGTTTGTTTAGTTCTTTAAGAATAAGAACTGACCCAGTGACTGGTACTCAACTTTTTCCATGTTTCAAAATAAACTAAAAATAGTTTAGTTCCTATTCAAATAATAAGCATTCTCGCGAAAGGAATAAAAGATATTTTTAGCAGTTATTTGAAGGATTATCAAGTTAGCAAACAAATAGGATTTGGTTTGGAGCAGCCCTCTTTCGTCAGACCCAATAGTTTTTGAATTGCCCTCGTATATCAAATTATGAGTAAACTATAGTCAGGTGCTAGTATAGTAACATTTATTTGAAATTTGTAACATTATGCGATAGTTAAATTAACTTAACAAAATATTTGTTTTGTTGCTACTGTATTCGCGAGCAAAATCATGTAGTGCTCAATAACATATAGTACCTATAATCTCAGTCTCAAATCTTTATTCGTTTTAGAATTATGCTATCAAGTTCTTTCTCCTACTTTTTGCATAGCAGGTGATTTCAAGTCTCGCTTACGTTCTTCACCACTTCTTTAAATTTCCTTGAAATTCCCATTTGAAATCTCCTCCTATTGTATTCCCACAATGACCGTAAATATTCTATTTACAGTACAATTCTGTTGTGTCATTTGATGTCCGTGGCTTTGCCCTGAAGGTGATAAATCACACTTTGTATGTATGTTTTGGTTGCGGGTGGTCAGAAAATGGCCGGGAAAAAAGTGTCAGGATTAGGTGTGGTGACTTCATTACGTCGAACATGATCTCGCACCTGGGGTCGTAGATCATTGGCGCGGAGTTTTCGGTGTTCTCTTCCGGTCTCCGAGCCCGATTGGGAACAGGACAGCTGTGATAATGTGCTTAGTTCGACCACTCTACAGGAGACCCGAGCACTTAATCACAGACACCGAGTTTCAATTGAAAATTCGTTACTTCGCTGTGCTTTTTCTATTTGACTTTTTGTATTGCTATTTCGGATTGTTTTCTTTTTCTGCAAAATGTCTATCGGCTCCAATTTCATCCTCCTTTTTGTCAATGCAATCCATATATTTTTTTACGTACTACTGGGTTTTAGCAATTGCTTTTCTGATTAAATCAATTATATTTAAATAGGTAAGAAGAGTTGAAATTTTTCAAAGCCCTCATTAACGGTTATGGCTTGTTATGCAATATGATACACGTAAATATGTGTGAAGTCAACTGAAATAATTCGCTAAATTACCTGTACTTTGCATTTAATTATTAAGTAATTTTGATGGAGCCTACGGTTGATTAACTTACACACTAAAGGTTGATATATAACCCTTTTCCATATTAATTTTGTATTCGCAATACGTATTTCGACAAAGAAGTTGTCATCATCGGCAGAGCAGTGTCGCACCTGGAAAACTACGGCAAAAACCCGCACGTACATGACCTGCACCGTCGAGTTGTCGAAATATGTATACAGAATACGAAAATTAATGTGGAAAGGGGTTACATATCAACCTTAAGTGATTAAATCTAATTATTAGGAGCATTTAATAAGAACAAAAGTTTAATAGACATAATATATTGGTGAATGCTTAAATTGGCGACAAGTAGGCAGATTTTTTCAAAGCATTTGACACGGTGATCACTCTAATTTGGTGTCCAAGTTTTGGACTTTCCTCTAATGTAACGGGATTGTTGAATTCTTATCGTTGTAATAGAAATTGCCGTGCCTATTGCAATGGTAATTCTTAAATTATTTTAACTGCTTCTTCAGAAGTCTTCTTCATTACACTAATTTGAAACCCTTGCTTTCACTATATATATATATATATATATATATATATATATATATATATATATATATATATATATATATATATATATATATTTCTATTCTCATCCCACAGTATCTCAAGAGGGTTGAGATGATCTAGACTATGCGGTAGCCATGTCATAACTTGTAAAATACTCGCTTGATTTTACCCATTTAAACACTGTCTGCATATTCGGGTTGTGTATTTCGGATAATCATCGTGTATAAAAATAAAATTCTGGCCTATTACTCGCAGTCCAGAAGAAATGGCATGGAATTCTAATATTTTGCGATAGCACTTTTTCAACATTTTTTCGATTCGATGTAACGTCTCTGTTTCTGAGTAAGAAAAGCAATCCCGAACTGCAAATGAACCGTGACTATTTATTGTTGGTACAGCGCGTTTTGGAAGCATTCTTTCATTATTGGAACATCTAGACAAATACTCTTTTGCTTGGCAAACATTTTAAGTATTGTTTCGTTAGTCTATACAACATTTTTACACTGTTCTGCTATCTAATTACAATACTGTAGGACCCGCTCTAGCCTTTTCAATCGTTTGCACGGGCGTAGTAAGGATTTATGAGCTGTCACGTAACCGTGTAAATTTCCTTCTATCACCCGGCGTTTGACCATGGTAACTGAAACGATGCTGACACCCGAGATAGAATTCACTCGCTATTTCTGATGCTGTATTTCTGCCATTTCGTTTTCTTATTATTAGAAAACGATCATCTTCTGGAGAGGTTATTCGTGACGAACCTAGACGGTCATCTAAGTCGTCTGTTTCTTGATATTAGCGAATGTCCATCGTCTTGTTGCGTGCTATTATTCGATCACACTTCGAAAACATAATAGTCTTTATAATCTTCCTAAATAGCGGTTGATTAGTATTCTCTTTATTTTCTTAAAATTCTTCAAAAATATCTTTGCGTATTAGTTGATTGTTAATCTTAATATGCCTAGAATTTTATTAATTGTATAATAACAGGACTTAATACAACTATAGATATAATTTGTAAAATCGATAATGGAAATCTTTTATGTATCTACTGAACTCTTTAAATACCTTTGGCATCATCGATCATGGTTTGTTATCAGTTGTACGAACGTAGAATTGCAAAACATTAGCTTCTGCATCAATATAAATTAATACTTAATACCATTAGGTGTACGTCATAAGAATCATTTAAATGTTAATAACATCTTGTTTGCGACAAGTTTCGAGCATATTAACTCCCTTTAGGTAAACTGGTGTTATTAACCTCATGGCAATTGTCACTTACGATGTAACCAACAGAATTTGACAAATTGTTGCCTGACATTATTAAAACAACTGACAGTGTTGACACAATCAAATTGCAGTTGTTTATGGCGTTCGCTAGCATGTATACTTCGATGAAAAGCGATAATGCCGCTTCGCAGTATCTCTTATGTTCAGAAAAAAATATAAAAAAAAGTTAAATTTGAATTGTCTTCGTATTTCTGTTGAAAATATATATTCAACAATCTCTTAGGAATATATACTACTTAATAAATATGACAAGGATTTAATTTAAGTGTTCTTAAAATTTATATTTTACACTGAGTTTGACAAAAATTGTGATGATATTGATGATAAAGTAAACAAATCCAAGTGATTGAAGTTTTTAATTTTTGTTATATGTACCTACAGATAAATATGATTGTGAGGATGAAACTAAAGACTCTGTAAAGTACCTTCAATTGCATCTGAATAGCAAGAAGACTTCTGGAAACAGATTCGATTATCGAGGGACAACACCGCTAGAGTAACAAGGATGATGAGTCGACTTATGGCCAATGTAGAAAGACCAACAGAGTGTAAACGCGGGCTTCTAATGAACATCGTCGAATTCATACTACTATATGGATGCGAGATTTGGGCCGATGTCTTGCAGCAGGAGAAGTATAGGAAGCAGATGACTTCAGTACAAAGCTAGGAGACTCTCAAAATGGTAAGCTCATATTATACGATTTCTGTACCAGCGGTACTAGCGATTGCGGCAGTAACTCGTATCGATCTACTGGTTGACGAAAGGAGGAGGGTCTATGAGATCCGAGAAGTTTGAGAAAAACAAGCTAAGGCTCTCACTCGATTAAAATGGCGAAATGAACGAGAGGACGGTGGACGAGGAGACGAGGTAAACTACTACCTTACACAGTTCTTCAGCGGACACGCGTTCGTGAATACATGCTTGATCAAAATGCTCAACACATTTTATTAGAGTGCGAAAGGTGGACGGAGTACAGAGACACGTCACAAGATCTAGTAGGACGCCGGACAACGTTGTGGAATTAATGTTATCTGACGATCGCTGGCAGGAGATCGCCGGTTCGTGGAGAGGGTGTTGAAAACGAAGAAAAGTGAGACCTAAGCGATGGCGGTAGCCAATTAAAGCTAATTATAGGGTGCTAACATGAAGTAATGCAAATAGCGGTTCCGGGATGGAGTTTTTACCTTGCCAAAGTGAGGTTTCTGATGAGCACAAGTCCAATACAACAGGGAACTTGGTCCCTTCCTTGAGTGCGTTACGCATTTCCCTCACTGAAAAAAAAGATATGTACCTATACGTGTCAAATTAAATTAAACCTCTTTATTAAAGCCCCTACGTCAATTAATTCGAATGTTACATACAAAAATTATTATACAATGAAACCCGAGTAGACACAATTTCATGCCGGGGATCTGACAAATTCCGAACGAACTTCACACACATACACACAATGGTAAAAATCGGGCACTATACGGACACATTGATGTGTTAAATCCATGCCAGCCCCATTGTATACCGCGACAATATTGTCGACTTTTTGATCCGATTTGTCAGATCGTTCTGTGGGTGGGTCAGAGGAAGCAGTTCTCTCTGAGCCTTTTTCTATATATCGTTTCCAGTCACACAAATAAATCTTGGTAGGTGTCCGATTTGAAATAGGTGCGAATCTTATTTGTGCGATCGCATACGGTGGCCAATATAATCCGATTTTCTTTCGAACTTGAACTGGACATAATGATGAAAATAACATATGTGACGGCATACGCGCCCGTTCTGCCTCTAAGGGTGCCTTACTGTCAACGTTGTAACAATTGCCGTTATATGTGTTCGCCTGAAAAAGACATATTTCCCATTTCTATCGTCCTTTGTCGATAAGCGCATTAGTTCGTCCGATTCGGATTTTCACATCAGATGTCCTCTGTATTAATAATTTCTCATAAATATACCGTTTGCTGGGTTTGGAGAAAACTGCATTCAATTCATACAAATACTGAAATGTTAGCATATGTAATTTGGTGTTGGCCGTAAAATAGAAGTACTTAATAGTAATTTTACTTCCATTATATCTTCAATATTAAACTTTATACATAAACTTTTTAAGTTATAAGAATAAATTTATGAAAATAACCCATATTACGCTTAATTATTAAAACTATTTAAATTATTATTGTACAAGTCAAAACACAGATAACAGGTGGGCCATTTAAAAGTTGAAATTTAAAAATGCAATAAAACAAAAACGGTTTAAAATTTTGCCAAATTTATTTTTTTGTTGTGAAGTACAATTATTCCGGTTAGGGATGGAATATTATTTCATTTATATGGCTGCCGCGGCTGGCCTCACAGTACCCTATTCGATCGGACAAATTTTCGAGCACTGTTTCGAGTGTATGGGGTCGTATCTCGGCAATAGCATCACGAATATTGGCCTTCAAATGCTCAATTGCCTCTGCTTTGTCGGCATAACACTTGTCTTTAACGGCGCCCCACAGAAAATAGTCCAACGGTGTCAAATCCCAGCTACTTGACGGCCAATTGACACCATTTCGGCTAATTAAACAGCCATCGAACGTTTGACGCAATAAATCGATTGTGGCATGAGATATGTGGCAAGTTGCACCACCTTGTTGAAACCAAACATCGTTCATGTCAATACCAAGAAGAGCGGGCACAAAAAAATCGGTTATCATGGTGCGATAGGTGTCTCCATTGACCGGAATGGTTGTGCAGTCCTCATTTTCAAAGAAATATGGGCCAATGATGCCTCCGCTCCACAAGCCGCACCAAATAGTCACTCGTAGTGGGTGCATTGGCTTCTGTAAGACCACGTGTGGGTTTTCTGAGCCCCTAATACGGCAATTTTGTTTGTTAACGTACCCACCAAGATGAAAATGAGCTTCGTCCGAAAAGATGATTTTTTTTAGCAAAATCGACATCATCGTGCAGTTTCTAGTTGGCCCATCTAGCGAAGCAAAAACGAAGCGGATGCTCAGCGGCTTCGACTCTTGAACCAATTGAACTTTGTAAGGCGTGATACCGAGATCTTTTCGCAAAATTCGACGTAAACTGGTGCGTGAAATATTCGATTCTTGAGAACGATGACGAGTTGATGTTGATGGATTTCGGGTGTACGCACTGTACGAGCATGCTCACGTCTTGGCGCATCAACAATGACACCAGTTTCACGAACTTTAGCAATAAACTTGCGCATACCGGGCACTGTTGGTCCTTCTCTGCGACCAAATTTTGTACGACATTTTCGTGCAATTTCCGACCAATTGTCTTTGTTTTGGAAATAAATTTCCAATAAATCCCAACGTTGCTCAAGCGTAAATCGATTTATTTCATTCAGTGGACATAAGTATTGCCAGATTCGAAATAACCGGTGGTTCAAATTTAAACCGAGAGATGGCCCACCCGTTATATTCTTTATCTTTAAATTAATATTTTGACTACCTAAATATTCACATCAACCTTGATCTACAGAATACCCGATCTCAATAAATTTACTTAAATATAAAGGATTGTAATTTACCACATAAGTAGATATGTGCGGCATATTTCTTATAGAAGATAGAGGAAGTCTAGCATTTAATATTATTAAAGATTTAGACTTATAGATAATTGTAAACTTACAAAATTCAAAACGGATTCACACTCCAACTGTAGCAGTATTACTTTTATTATAAATGGTAAATAAATAAAACAAGGAGTTATAAATATGATTCATATTAACATTCTTCAATCCATGATATATTGGGTCTGGGAAAAAGTTCGTGGCGTTTTTCCCGATAGATGGCATTGGTTGCCGATAACTAAAGAACAACAAGTCACAGCGACACCACCGACGGCTCGTTTTTTAGATGACCTTCCGAACGTTAGTTTGAGCGTAGAAACATTGTAATCGGTGCAGTGGTTGGAAAGTTATTCGCACTTGAAAATGGAGAAGAATAATGAGAAATTTCGCTATATTCTGCAATATTATTATGATAAGGGGAAGAACGCTGCGCAGGCTTGTGATAAAATTTGTGCTGTGTACGGTGAAGGTACTTTATCGAAATCTGTTGCGCGGAAATGGTTCGCTCGCTTTCGTTCTGGAAATTTCAATGTGAAAGATGAGTCACGCTCCGGTCGTCCAATCACTGAAAAATCTGATGAAATTCTTGAAAAAGTCCAACAAGATAAGCATATCAGCAGTGTCGATATTGGCATGGAGCTAGGCATTGACCACAAAACTGTTTTGAACCATTTACACAAAGCTGGTTACAAAAAAAAGCTTGACGTATGGGTTCCTCATGAGTTGAGCGTGAAAAACATGATGGACCGAATTAACATCTGCGATGCGCTGCTGAAACGGAATGAAATCGAGCCGTTTCTGAAACGTTTAATAACCGGAGATGAAAAATGGATTACGTACGATAATCGGAAGCGTAAAAGATCGTGGATAAAGGATGGTGAGCCGTCACAAGCGTTCGCTAAGCCAACATTGACGCCAAAAAAAGTGATGCTGTGTGTATGGTGGGACTGGAGGGGAATCGTCCACTACGAGCTACTTCCAACTGGTCAGACGATTGATTCTCAACTCTACTGTGCACAACTAGAGAGATTACGCCAGGCGATTGAAGGAAAACGGCCCGAATTGATTAATAGGAAAGGTGTTGTCTTCCATCATGACAACGCCCGACCACACACTTCTTTGATGACCCGTCAAAAATTGAGAGAGTTTGGTTGGGAAGTTTTGATGCACCCACCTTACAGTCCGGATATAGCACCCTCTGACTATCATCTGTTTCGATCTCTGCAGAACTCTCTCAATGGAATTAAGTTGGTTTCAAAAGAAGCCTGTGAAAACTACTTGATTCAGTTTTTCGACCAGAAACCACAGAAGTTTTTCACCGATGGGATCATGGATCTACCAAAAAAATGGCGAAACATTGTCGATAATAATGGAGCATATTCGGTTTAAATGAATTCGTCCACGCGCCATGCGGGGACCAGTTGAATTTTACTGAAAAAACGCCACGAACTTTTTCCCAGACCAATATACCAATTTTGTTCAACAATTGTCGTACGTGCGGGAAATCGGTTTAATATCCTGTTATTATTGTAAACTGGTTTCTTTCCAACGACAGCTATTTCTCAGACATCTTATAATTTGGATCGCCTTAATATGTTCATGCTTGGGTCTGTCCTTAGTACGTTTACCTATTCATTTTCGAATAATGCACTTACGCACTCCCAGTACAGGTCCTTGTCAAATATATAGTGAGTCCGGTCCTTCTATAGCATAATCACTAGTCCTTTCGTTTTCTGTATATCGCCGCCCATAACAGCTTCACTTCACTCCTCCATACCAGCTCCCTGCGCTTCTTACAACAATCCCATACTGGCCTGAATGTGATCCAAACGCTTTTCAATACTAATACAACCTGGCTATCGGTAGAAATGTACATTCGCTTTGGTGAGAAACATCTTCTGTTAAAGAATGTTAAAAGGAATCATTCTATTATTAATAACACCCTATCTACTACATATGTTTCACGGAATTCATCGATCTTCAGGCAGATTTGTGTTATTAATGAACGATTCCTTCATAGCGTTTATCATATCACTTCGATACATAAAAATAATGAATATCATGCCTCCCTATTTCGTTCAGAACAAAAATGTATTGAACGACAGAGCGAGAACGCGTCTATCTCGCATGTCGATAACTATGTTACCAGAGCGTATAGACAGACGCTTGCGTTACGGCTTTTTGCCAATTAAAGAATGTTAAAAGGAATCATTCTATTATTAATAACACCCTATCTACTACATATGTTTCACGGAATTCACCGATCTTCAGAAAAATAATGAATAATATCATGCCTCCCTATTTCGTCCAGAACAAAAATGTATTGAACGACAAAGCGAGAACGCGTCTACCTCGCATTATTCATTATTTTTCTGTATCGAAATGATGTGATAACCGCTATGAAGGAATCGTTCATTATTAACACAAATCTGCCTGAAGATCGGTGAATTCCGTGAAACATATGTAGTAGATAGGGTGTTATTAATAGTAGAATGATTCCTTTTAACATTCTTTAATTGGCAAAAAGCCGCGACACAAGCGTCTGTCTATATGCTCTGGTAACATAGTTATCGACATGCGAGATAGACGCGTTCTCGCTTTGTCGTTCAATACATTTTTGTTCTGGACGAAATAGGGAGGCATGATATTATTTATAATCTTCTGTTAAATTCCTCCGCACATCTCAATATTACAAAAACCTCTGCCCGAAGAACAAACGCATATTTTCCCAGGCAAAATCTGCGTGCTCTTTCCAAATGTTGCAGTATATGCAGTCCAGTGCCATACTTAATTCCTGACCTGCCTTTGTACCATGCGCTCTATCGCATCGGTTCACTTTTGCTCACTTTTATGTAATTCCGAGATAATTATCTTAAATGTAGGATTAAAAACGCCTTTGGTTATCTTGTGATATGTTAACGTATTAAAGCATATTTCTTTAATATTGGTGTTATGTGGCTCCTATTTTCGACTAACTTTCTCATTCCGCACTTGATGAAATAATTAAAAATGCAGTGCCTTTCGCCTGTGTAAACAAATCAGTATAGCCGTAGCCTTCGTTCGTATTAGAGTTGTTTTTTGTTTCGTCGGAAAAATGTTAAGTGTAACAATAGAGCAACGAATTGTTGGAAATTTCACATGAAACTTGGCAAAACTGCTACTGAAACTTATAATTTATTGAAAGAAGTGTATAGCAATAAATGTTTATCGCGCGCACGTGTTTTTGAGTGGTTTAAGAGTTTTCAAGATGGCCGAGAAGACGTTGAAGATGATGCACGCCCAGGTCGCCCTTCCACGACAAAGACGGATGACAATATTGAAAAAATCGGTAATCTGGTTCAATTTGACCGTCGGTCAAGTATTCGTGTGATTGCTGAAACTGTAGGAATTGATAAAGAATCCGTACGGCAAATTTTACATAACAATTTTAACATGTAAAAAGTGTGTGACAAAGTGGTGGCTAAAATTCACGCGTTTGAACAACAAAAAAGTGTTTGTACTGACACTTTGAATGCCATTGAAAATGACCCAAACTTATTGGAAAGGATAATAACATGTGACGAATTGTGGTTTTCTACTTATGAACCTGAAACAAAGCGCCAATCCATGCACTGGAAGAGCCCATCTTCACTGAAAGGCAAAAAAGCTCAAATAAGCAAATCCAAATTCAAAGCAATGATGATTTTTTTTTTCGACATTCATGGGATTGTGTACCTTCATTGGGTTCCTAAAGGTCAAACTATTAATCAACATTACTAATTTCACGTTCTTGCTCAACCCTGTGAAAGAATAAGGAAAAAACGACCCGAATTGTGGAAGGACAAGTCATGGGTACTCCACCAAGACAATGCACCGGCTCATTCCGCAATGTCGGTCAAGAGGTTTCTAGCCAAGTACAGCGTCCCAGTGTTAGACCATCCGGATTATTCGCCGGATCTTGCGCTGTGCGATTTCTATCTGTTTCCTAAGGTGCAATCTGAATTAAAGGAAACAAAATTTGAATCCGTTGAAACTGTGAAAGCGAAAGCGGCACGCGTCCTGAAGGAGCTGACAGAAGAAAACTTGCAGCACTGTTTCGAACAATGGAAGATTCGCATGGAGCGTTGTAGGGATAGAGGAGGGATGTATATTGAAGGTGATAATAAGTAAATATGTATGAAATCAAAATAAAAGGTTTTACAGCGTCAGTCTCGTTATTTAATAGCCACACCTCGTACACCATCATCATCATCGAAGGAAAACATGATTGATTTTATTAAATAACAACGTTCCAAATAATAACTGTACATGGAGTTTGCAATAATATAATAATAATATTCGTTTATTGCCTAAGGAATTTAAAATATATAAGAAAATTCAATCACAAAAAAATATAATAATCCATTTCTTCGCATCCCCAAACATCTTAATGCCGATTGCAAGAATCATTGTTAGGTTATAAATTATTATTACGCCCATGGTCGTAGTGCGACTTAAGATATTTGGAAGGAATATTATGAAATACCTTCCCAGTGCATTATAAAAAGACGCATGCAGCCGCAACTTAGGTAGGTACAATCATACCAAACTGTCTTTTACAACAACAAAAATGAGGACGCTGAGATTGATTGCGAGGAATACCCTTTTAGACAGAAAGTCAAATACCTAGTTTTGTTTATAAACGTAGTGATGAGGAGACGAAAGTATTTATAAACTTTCGCCTCCCTGCCGTTTTTATAAGTTTGATTATCAATTTTGTGTTGTTATACGCAAGATGTTTTTCTCTATACAATTTTGATTGCTTTATTGCCCTTTTATCTATTGTGTATTGAACAATTATGTAATAATATGTATATGTATGCAATGTAGACCTGAAATTTCACTTGACCTTTTCTACATTCTTAAAGGAAAATATATATGTTTATTGATTGATTGATTGCATTTGTTCAATATTTACGTTAAACACAGACATACAATTGAGCTATAGAAAAGAATTCTAATTGTTATTCCATATCGAATCACATTTACCTATGTTAAAAATTCAAACGTAAATTGAGAGCTAGTGTTGTCGGTGCGATCAGCTCCATGCTGAGCATCGTACCACGTTCACACCTCGGTATGCCAACATCTACGACCACTTCGCCGCAGGAATAATACCAACACCACCACTGACACGGTCAACGATCACTGAACATTTTTATTATGTAAATTGTTTAACACTGTATTTTCAGTGGGCAACTTCTTCGTCTTCTCGCATGGTCAGCAACGGTCGCTGACCATACCGTGATCGTAAATCAAGCCCGATTAACATAATATTTCTATAATGTTGATATATTGCGCGACTATTGTGTCGTGATTTTCTATTAAGATACCAGGGGGCGTCCGGGGATTATTAATTACACCAACATTAGTTTTAAGTGTTTGTTGGTTTTGTCGGCCAGGAGTCAAAATATAAGGTATAAATTTAGATCGGTATATAAATTATGTTGTCACAATTTTCGAGATTCATTTTTAACCACCTTCAATAATATGTATCTGTGAATATTAAATGTGTGGGAGTATTCACAGTTAGCCAAATTACAAATGAGATCATTTTTATGAGCTGATCATGTTTCTATTTCACTTTTAACGAAACTTGAATGAAATAAGCTAATACATTTCTTGTGTTTAAACTTCTTTATTTAATTTTAAGTAACTCAGCAATCATATTTATGATATACGAGGGTGGTCCCATAAGTACCGGGCCCGACCTAGAAATGGCGGTAGTTGTTTGAAAAATATTACTGTATTAGAAAGTACAGAATGTATAAAGCATATGTTTCAAACTTGTTTAGTATTTGCAGCCATCAATAGTGAACGATTTCAGTGAATTTGTAAAATGGAGAAAATTGGTCATCGTTACATGATAAAATACTTTTATTTGAAAGGTCTGAGACCAACCGATATAAAAGCCGAACTAGATTCTACTCTGGGTGAGTCTGCTCCTTCGTTTACAATAGTGAAATATTGGGTAGGAGAGTTTAAACGAGGTTGTACGAGGTGCCAAGACGAGCATCGCAGTGGTCGACCAAATGAGGTGACGACTCCAGAAATGGTGAAGAAACTCCACAAAGCGTTACTGAATAATCGTCGACTGAAAGCGCGCGAGCTAGCAGTCATAGCAGGCATTTCAAAAATTGCGGTACATCGCATATTATATGAAAATTTGAACATGAGAAAGCTGTACGCAAGATGGGTGCAGCGTTTGCTCACACTCGAGCGAAAACAGTGACGTGAAGATGGTTCAATTGAGTGTTTAGCGAAGTTTCATAACCATGGATGAAACATGGGTTCGTCACTTCACACCCGAGGCAAAAGAACAATCAAAACAATGGACTCAAAAGGTAGAACTGGCTCTAAAGGAGGCGAAGACCGTTTCACCTGAAGGCAAGATCATGGCATCGGTTTTTTTGGGATGCGCGTGGAATAATTTTCATTATTTCTATTTTTTTTTGTAAATAATGTATACTTATTGTTGAAGTTTTTGATTGTATCCTTATCTATGCTACACAAAGAATTTCTTTTACTTTTTTGTGTACGGATCTTGGACACTAATTATACGTATTTGGTTCGATAGGAAAAGGAGTGTAGTTTTATAAGCTTGCTTAATGCTGCTGTTATATTACAGTAAAAGTTCACAGCTTTCTAGATATTTGCAGGAAATAAAATTGCTCTACTTTCTTTATAACGTCGTATAACTACTTTGTTATTGAATTTAGAGAAAAGTTGAGAAGGAAAGGCTCTAAGGTAGTCCTTTATAAATGAGTGTTAAATAATTTTTTATCGGACTCCTATTAGGTTATAGCCCAAATTTTTGGTACCCATATTTAGCTATGATTTCATTGAAAAGAGTTTATTTTTCCCGTTACAAAAATGTACAACTTCATATTATTAATATGTTAAATAAATGAGTTATAGCAATTTAGTTTCTTTGTGATTGGCTTTTGAAAAAAATTGAACATAACACAAAGTACCACAGAATACGCTTTCAAATGGGAGCGCAAAACATCAGAAAACGCAGTAAATATTGTTTCGTGAAGTATAATAAGACCATACAATATCAGTTACGTACAATCTGAGCTCAAACCAATAGATATATGAGTTATGTGAAAAATTTTCCAGCGTTAGGCTGAGGCAATGCGAGCAAAACCTTCGTCATTGTAACAACAATCATCCATGCTCTTAAATCTTGCAACAGCAAAGTATTAAATACAAGTGGCACTGACAGGCGATGAGTTATTATTAGGCATGTGCTCGTGGTATATCTTGAGATCTATGGCTGTCAGCATTCACTTAAAGGAAAAATCTTCTCAATATCTGAAATCGCGAGTCTCCTCAATTTGAGAACTTCCTTGTGTTCGTTAACTTTTTAATTAGAACATTGGGGTGGCTTGTGTATCTTTGACTATATTTCACACATAGTATGGGAGTATCAAACGGTCACAATTTCTCACTTTATTTAGCATGTGTCAGGGAGCTTCGACAATAACAGATAGCGCTTCATTTTAAAAGCACGGCAGTATGTCTAAATTGAGTGATTTATAAATGGTGAACATTCTTCTCATTCAACAGAACGGTTAAGTTGCTCTGTTATAGATTTCTGGAACAGGAGAGCTAAGCAAGGCTATTGACTAAGAAAGAATTGGCCTTAGTCAATTTTATTAAAGAAAGAATTGGCCTTTAAGAAAAACTGTGATGTCTACTAAGTGAAATGTAATCCGTATTCCATTAGTAGCTCGTGACAAAATTTTCCTGGCGCCATTACACATAAAATTGGCCGTCATGAAACAGCTTGTTAAATCTCTTGAGAAAAATGAAAACTATTTTGATACTATAGAAAAAATTGAAGCAATTTTTTTTCTGATGATCGCCTAATCAAATAGGGGTAGTAGGGAAAATATATGCATCAAGATTTTCGTGTCTTGGAGGAGCTTTATAAGGGCTTCTAATATGCATATGATGTCTGACTACTGATGGTTCCTGATGCATCTACACATAAGACAAAAGCTTTAAAACGAAGTTTTTTGAAATTTAATAATTAATCTTATTTTCTAATAATTTTTTCCTTACTAAATACATATGTCTTCTTTTCTAAACGTAGGTAAGTTACCTATAACTCAGACTAAATCTGATAAAACAAAATCGATTTTTGTATATTTGAAATGAGCATGTTATCAGTAGTCAGCAACAGTTATAATTTTTCTGGCAACACAGTGTAAACTTATGTAATTATTACGCTCACGCTCATGGAAAGGTTTAAGATCTTTGGCTGTCGACGTTCACCTTAAACTTTAAAGAAACGAACTCGAAACCACTATATGATAAGCCAGCAACTTGTCACTACTTTAGATAAAACTCTTGTTATTGAAGTTATCTATCGAAGCTTCTATTTAATAGTCATAATAATAAAGTTTTTGATGCGATGTTAATTTTCTTTGCAATTTTCCATTTGCGCTTTTTATTTTAAAGCATTACTTCTTTGTTTCATAATTAGCTTCTTTTTAATATAACAAACTATGAGCAAGTAATAAAGACAAATAATATAACTGAAACATAGGAAAATTCTATCAATCAAGTATATTGTGTATTATATATATTAAGACTAATGTCATTATATAGATTAATAAAATTTAACTATTGATTCATACACACAAACACATACACACGTCAAAGAAAGATACTTCCTAAGTGACTGACTGTATGGAACATTTTATACCGGAGTCATAAGGAGGGAAGATTAATTACCTTCTCGTTGACAAGTTCTCCGTTGTTGTCGTCGCCACCGATGACTTATTACCGCAACGCAAGAATGTTAACTTGGCAATATAACATAAAGCCGCTGGCGAAACGCTTCGCGCCGTCAATTTCAACCTTCAGGCGAGCTCGGGCGGGCAGAAGACACGAGACTCAGCGGAGGCAGTCAACCAACCCACCGCTTACCAATCTCCTAAGTAACCATTGTTTTAAATTGTTCTGTGTCACTCCTCGAAGTATATCGGATGCTAATGCATCTGGGGAGCAGTTTTTGTATATATTGTGTCTGAACTCTCTTGATATAGCGCCAACTTTGGATCTTGTGCTGTCTTCGCAATTACTAATTTGTTATAATTTTGGGTAGAAATTATGGAATTCTCTATTTTCATATGAACTTAGCATGTGCTTTCTTAAGAAAAATGTTCTTGGATTTAGTATATAATGGAGCGATTGAAAGACCCTCCTGTACCACTTTTACAGATTTTAAGAATTTTTCACATTTTCGTATATACATATGTAAATGATATAAACAAATTCTATATTATTTATCGATTAATAGAAAAAAAATCAAATAAAAGCAAAAACAATACCGGATTACATTTACGCCTTTAATACTTTATTATTAATATTTGTTCTTCCTTCTCTCTCTCTCTCTCTCTCTCTCTTTCTGCAATAATAACAACAAATTAAAAAAATAACAGAAGAATAGTTTTGGTCTGCATACTTCCGCAGTCACTGTCTTCCATTACTTTGTTGCTTTCCGCATTGGAACCATGTTGTTGGCACTTCTGCTGTCGAGGTTTCGTCTTTACTTATATGAATCATCTTCAGGGATTGACGGCTGCTATTACTGTGGTTATACTAAAGACTTGTGCGGGTTTATACAGTAACGTTATTTGTCACAAGTCGATGGCGTGTTGCGATTACTGTGGAGTTTTTGGAGTTTGAAAATAAGGGAGTCCCAGACAATGTGTAGAGTGTATCCGTCATCATAATTTGAACTACTGGAGTATTTTAATATTTCTATTGATTCGTGTATTCTTTCAGCCATAGTAGTACTTAGTTCGGGACAGAATTTGAATGGAATTGGACTGGATATAGTGACCGGTTTAAAGTTCATGCACAGCAAGAGCAAAACCAGTTCCACGCAGCAGCCTACTCCTGGTCTGAATCGTGAAAATGAGCTTTAGAAAGAAGGAATGGAGTATGATGAGTATTGGGTTGTGGAATTCTAGGGTAAAGATGTCTATAATCTGTCGAATGTTTGGAAAAATTGTTGTTTATTAATGTGTGATATGGTCTAACTTCTGTAATAGAGAATACTGGTGATATGTTGAAAGCTTTTTGAACTAAGGAGTTGACGGCGCTCCTTTTTTGGTCGGGGTGATGATAGAAGAGACATTTACATATTGGCCAGTGTTGTAGCTTTGCGTTAAACTGATTGTACTAAAAAACCACTAAGAAATTGTGCTGTAAATTAAGGGAAACAAGGAAATTATACGAGGGATCTCGACCACAAGGCTAAAGCAACAAAAGTGTCAGTCACGTATCTGCAACATGTCGGTTTTAGGTTCTAGGAGTTTAGAATTTGTTATTAGAATGCCTCCACAAATGTTAGCAACAATACGAGTAAGAGCAGATCTCAGAGCTACACTCACAATGCACGTCTGCAAAGGAGTGTCCCGTGTACATCTAGATCTTTGTCTAGCGTTCGGCGTAGGAAAGAAACATAAACATAAGAAGAAAGACGTACGAAAATTAATGGAAATTTTATGAAACTAAGACTAGGATACGCGGTACGGTTATAAAAGCGTCTGATTTAATAAAGATATTACAAGCGCATAACAAAGTGCTCAAAAATGAAAGATTACTTTTAAATTTAGATTTACTGAATTCTTATTAGTTTTTAGCAGGGTGTATTCTTGCCGAACAAAGGTATCTTGAGTAATATATATATATATACAATATATATATATATATATATTCAGAAATCATTAAATTCCTATACATTGCTTCAGGAATGCTTTTCAATAACGAAACTTTAACAACTGCGTAACTTTTTAATCATAAATAAGCATTATATCGTAACCAGAAAACATTAAAAATATAAACAACGTTGACAATAATTTAGCAAACTCTTTTAAAAGTTAAAGTTGCATATATGTAGCTTTTTACGATAAAACAATTAATCGAATAGTTTAAATTTTACCAATTTATTAATCAAAATTAATTGTTTTTTATTGTAGTGTTTAACAAACAAAAATTGACCAGCTTCCTTCTGCGTGTGGACACCGGTCTTGAAGCATTCCGAGCAGTACCATTCCGAACACGACATCAATCATATGCAGACGAGCCGGAGCATAAGGAAAAGACACCGTGTCTACACCGATAATTGATGACGGCCAGGACCAAACCATATCCGCCCACCTCTTCAGATATGAATCCACGGGACGGAACTGTAGTACCATATTTTTATTGTACGTACAGACATTCCGTTGCAAATGAATAGCACTTAACATTTGAGTATTTTTCGCGAGGGTAGATTATTTTTAACGATATAAATAGGTATGACGTTGAACCAAAATTAAAGAGTTTAAAATCCATTTTACAAAATGACTTTTCGTACAAAATTGATGGAGGAAAATATTTTTTGATTAATTTTTAGATGTGTTCTATTTCATATAACAAAGTTCCACAGGAATTTGGGGAGCCAAATCACCAGTTTAAATTTATGGAGATCTCTTAACTTTAGTGAATTTTTCAAACCTTTGGTGTCCGTTTTCAATAAATAAATCATAAGAAATTTCTCTTCTGATTTACTGTCATATAAGTTTTTATCAAGTAATACACTCCCTTCCACAAGTGTCGCTAATCTATTGCAGCCCTTATTTTCTGAGCACCGTAACACCGCTTGCAAATTTCTTTGAAATAGTAAAGAGGATTAAGGTTCGTTTTGATTTTCTACTTTTCCGAAGGAGATTTATTTAGATTTTTCTATATTTAATGACAATCTCCCATGACTTGGTTTCTAGTTCATATTGAATATATTACATTTAATTACCAATTATAGTCGATTTTAAGAAATTTTTTTCATCTTTATTGATGCCAAATTCGACACAATTGCTAGTTATCCGCAAATCGAAGATGCTTTATTGTTTTATTCAATTGATTAGCTTTTATGCTTATCATTATCCACATCCTGTCTACCTTCTCTGGATTGTCCATGCCACTAAAAACCATGTTTGTTATTTTAAGTGTTAGTAGCGTTTTCGTAGCAAATGCATTTGAAATTTTGGGCACTAGATTTCTTAGCTTTCAGCAAACAAAACGAAATGTTAACAAATCCTTTAAGAGATTCGATTCCTCATAAATCAATCTTCTCCCAGTCGATGACGCCACTAATTTCTTTGAAATAGGGTAATTATAGATTATTTTCTGGGCAGAGGGTACTTCTACTACCCGTTTTTTATTCAGTTAAAAGACATCTTTAGCGTTTTCGTAGCAAATGCATTTGAAATTTTGGGCACTAGATTTCTTAGCTTTCAGCAAACAAAACGAAATGTTAACAAATCCTTTAAGAGAGATTCCTCATAAATCAATCTTCTCCCAGTCGATGACGCCACTAATTTCTTTGAAATAGGGTAATTATAGATTATTTTCTGGGCAGAGGGTACTTCTACTACCCGTTTTTTATTCAGTTAAAAGACATCTTTTGATTAAATAAGCTTCTTATTTGTATAGAATTTGAACATGCAAAACATCTATCTAGTTCCAGCGGAATAGTTGCCCAACCCATAACACTCTTGACATGCAACATTTTTTGAGAGAAATCTTGAACCAGAGAGTGGTTTCAAATAATGGACCAGTATAACGGTCTGCGAGATCAACTGACATTACCCCTCTTGACTTTGTTTTATGGGTGGTACCCCATAAAAACGAAGTATTTAATTTTGAACCGCTCGAAACTCGAAAACACTCCACTGCTGGATGTGCTAAGATCATTAAACGGAAACACACTTCGTAGAGCTTGTCAATATGTTAGAATAAGGTGTCAAAAGTGTGTGAAACAGAAAAGTTATTGTATTGACGAGTTTCTTTAAGTTAATATGAAATTTTAGTACTCTTTCTTTTACTTTCTACTTTTATAACATTTCTTATCTTTTCAATATTTTACAGTATTGCCTAAAATATATTTCCGCTTTCATTTCTTATTGCAGCTTAGTTTCGTAGCGTACTAATTTTATATTAGGAATTAATTTACTTTCTTGTTAATACGTATCTCCCTTACAAATAAAAAAATTTTCAGGTATGTTATACGTCGTTAAAAAGCCCGTTTACTAAAATTCATCTAACTAACAACTTGATAATTACGCCTAGAGACATATCAGTGTTTATAATAAAGCCCATAAACAATCCAATTACATATTTCGTAAAATTATACAGCGAATATAAACCATTTGAAAAGAAGCTCCAAGGTAGAAGTTAGAATCTTAGTCGACTTTAGTGGAAGAAAATTTTCAAACCATAGAAAAACTTGTATGTGGGTTAAATGTTGACCATACTGCTATCATTTAGCTATCACTTTTCCAAGTATGTGACCTACTCGAAAACCAATACACTTAATTCTATTCACATTTTATCTACAATTAGCATACTCTCTGTAATTTATGAACGTAAAAATCCAATCTTAGGTATTGGTAAGATTATTAAGTAGCCAATGTAAGGGCTTAACAAGAACGCGCTTTCTCAAAAAACAAGTAAATATCTTGAAGTAAAGTATATACTATATAGTAATCGTTGTCAAAACTGTCTGGTCCTAATAAAAGAATATCGCTAGAGAATGTACTCTAACAAGACTGAGGACTACAATAGATAACGAAAGTTTACAGAGGAATAGGTATTACGGCTATCACAACCAACCTAATCCAATGAGTAGCTACTATACATCATGCATCAAATACTTTACAAAACAATTCTACTATAATTGAAGAGTTATAGATATTCTTCATTGCAGATAATTCTATATTAACCCTTTCCGAAAAATGAAACGTTAGGCCCAATATAACTTTCAATATCAATACAAAGAGCATCCTGAAAATAACCATTCCAAGATTAATGCAGGATATGATAGCTATTGGAAAATTTTGATTTTAGTCTGGCTTAAAATTTTTAAACTACTTGCAAGGAGATGGAGAAAGACTGTGTCACAATGAGACAAAAAGTTGCTTATTCTCAGGTCTTGAAGAACAATGTTAAGAGTTCTGGGAGGACACTAATATCTTGAGGATCTACGTTAATCGCTTTTCCCAGCCTTTGAATATTATCTTAATGCTCTTAAGTGCTCGACGTTGTATTAATTTTAAACGTTCATAGCTTACTTTCCTGGCGAGTTAACGCAATCCAAAAATGAATAAAGACAACATTCATTTTATCTGTTAAAAGTACCTGATATCGCCGAGAAATCGAAAAATTTGTTTATCTATTCTCACTCCTTCATATTTTTATTGTTCCAATTAGTGCTGAATCCAGAGTAAGTTAAAGAAGGCGTAATTTGATCGTATTATTTTATATTTAGAAGAATATTTTCTATAAGTTTGTAAACATGTTTTAAGGAATGGTTTCTCAAACCAAAATCTAAAGTTTTAATTTAGTTAACCATTTAAGCATTTTTATATTAATAATATTGTTTTGAGAAGGAATTTTTTTAAAGCTCTGGAACACATAAACTTACAGTGAAACTAAAATATCTTTTTAATTACAATTCTGCCTACTTAATTCTGGAAAATATTTCTGAATTTAATATTATTTTTTATAATATTGATCAAAATTAGAATTAACCTACATCTCATCCATTTTCTCTTGGCCTAATTTTCACTGGGTTGTAGAATCAAGTTAGACCAGCGAGTAGTTAGTGTCGAAAAAATCTCTTCCGCTTCTCTCTTACTTTACCCACCCTCTCCAACTTAGAAAATTCCCCTAACATTTTTAGACCTCTATGATGTACAACTCTGTTCACTTAACACCATTTTTCTTCATCTTCCGTCTCACCCTTCTCTTCGACCGACGCTTTTTCTCGGCCTCGGCCTCGTCCTAACCAAGGGCCCCAACTCCTTCCCCCGAAGCCGCTTTATCAACGTGCCTATCATTAATATCACTTTTATATACTCGAGATGCTCGACTTGTATATTTCTTGCATCCAACGGGCTACCGCTAATGGTGATAAACATTGTCTAGTACAATGTATTCTGGAAGATGGTGGTACGAATCCTCCTGCGGTAATATACGAGTGTTGTTTAAATATTAATTGGTATAACGGGAATATCAAGTAAGATAAATGTATAGAACACTCTTCTAAAGTTAATTTTCGGAGATTTTTATAATAAAAATTCTTCTAGTCATTACTAATTATAAAAATAGAAATCATATTGAAAAATTGTAATTTTATTCGTTTTTAAATCGTGCAGACATTTTTTGAAAAAATTCTTAGTCTACGTACGAAACTCAGACCCGCGATCTCATGCTAACCGGACACATGTCTTGACCCTTAGACTAGAGAGAACGGTAAATTCTGTTCTTTTAATTTTCCATACATTTCATTATGGAAACATATTAAATGAACCTCAGTGTAGCTTTTTAATTGCGCATAAGTATGCGCTTTTGTGATATAAAATTGAAAAATTCTAATTTTATAATTTCAATTACGCTCTTCTCCATAATCTAAGGGTAAAGACACATGTCCGGTTAGGATGAGAGTCCAGCACAGGGATCGGGAATTTTTTAACAAAATTTCTGCATTATATTACGATGTAAGAGGCTGTTAAAATTAAAATTTTTGAGCCCCACGTTGTAAAAGGACAAAATAATTTCTAAAATTTTCAGATCTAAATTAATTTTTATTCTATTATACATAAATACAATATATTGTTCTTTAGTTATTGGATTTGTTACTCAATATATTAAGAAATGTCACTGTATTTTATATTTAGCAATAAGTCATGTAATTAATATGTTATGAGACTGAAATTCGGACAAACAGATAGATGTTTCGTTTTCGAAAATAATTTGACTTTAAGGACAGTTTTGTTTTTTTTTGTACAAGGTGGCCTATAGGTAACGGCGAGTTTTAAGTAACCAATAACTTTTTTACGTAAACTTCATGAAGCCTGTGATTGATTAACTAAATCATTTAGGGTCCAGATATAACCTTTTTCCACATTAATTTCCGTACGCTTCTATGGAAACTAGAAGCTATCTGACGTTCAATAAACTCTGGCAGGTCGTCAATGAAAAGTAAAAATGAAAGTCGTCCTAAGTTAGACTCCTATGGTACTCCAGATGTAATGGAACGACAACTATAAGTTTTTATTATATAAGGATTGAACGACATCTACTAATGACCTCGCAAATGGATGTGCCCCTTCAGTTGCATATCTGCTGCTTGACTATGTACACTATCTCTTTTAGATAACAAATAAATAAATAATAGATAGAAACTAGTCGCGGACCGTTAAGTTTGAAGGCTTTGGAAGGTAAATGGTTTGATGGTTTCCATTCTCCAAAAATGTTCCTTAGAATCAGTGGCTTCAGTAGTGTGGCATGTCTCTTCACCTTGCTGAAGCCATATTTGCCACATAAGGACGTATCAAATTTTTCAGAAGTTCTTGCGGTCGTTGTCCAGTTATAACATTTTTTCGAGGCGTATTCATGCTGATGCTTAGATTTTGGAGTACATCAAATTCATCAGCTCTACGACCTTGTTTATTAACGCTGCTTATAGCATATGATCAAATGGTGGATGAATTAATTGTCTTCTCTGACGAATTGGTAGATTTGGATTACATACGTTATTCTCATCCCATAATAAGCTGATTTGAGTGCTTATGATAATTGAATTTTGTAGGGAAAAAGGTTTGAATCGTGTAAAATACTTAAAGGCGGTGAAGTGCTGTGCGTTTCAAGCCTAACTGATGTGCTCATCTTCCAATTGTTGTTCGTTTTTCTTCGAAGAAACAATCCCGTACTTGCTATACATTTGCTTGTCTTAGCAGAACGTGGAGAGTCAGCACGTAGTACTGTTTTAGCAAAACGTTGTCAGTCAGCACGCATAAGATTATTTATTGCACCCTGTTGTCTAAAACGCTGCCTTTAATGACAACTCGTTTATTCTGAAGGAGATTTTCGCACTCCAAGGTGTCGCCGACATATCTGTTGATAATTGTGTTGATATTAAGTGTTGATAATTGACCAACTTTGGTTTGTTGTACGGTTGTCAGCTCTTCCATGAAAAATATTCCTGATGCTAATTGCAAATACTGAAAAAAATATTGTCAGACTATAAGATGTTAGAATCCTGTCGTTTATGGGGGCCTTCTGTATTAACATAATTAGTAAACGATGTTGCGATGAAAGTACAGGGAACAGGAAGCTCGATTAATGCAAATGTGGTTAGTATTGGTGTGAGTTTAGTAAGTTGAGATCTGTATTCTGTTCAGTCGCATTTATCTGTTGAGAAAAAAAAATGAAATGAAATGCCATAAAGTGCTTGTTTATAATTTGTTGACATTGACG
This sequence comes from Dermolepida albohirtum, assembly GCA_031893035.1. Taxonomy (NCBI): domain Eukaryota; kingdom Metazoa; phylum Arthropoda; class Insecta; order Coleoptera; family Scarabaeidae; genus Dermolepida; species Dermolepida albohirtum. The sequence continues at coordinate 486,506 of JAVIWB010005154.1, forward strand.
AGGATTTAGATTAAGAACATATACCATCAAAAGGAATTGTAGGGCTCTTAACTGAGGTAATTTATACCGTTACAGAAACTGGTTGTTTGTATCGTACGTTTGCAATAGTTGGGGTGATTTCTTCACTTTTCCAGTTTTGAAAATATAATGCAAATTCAATACAAAGAAATAAGTTACCTTTGAACTACCAACTAAGGAAATATCCTTCTTTTTAATTTCTTTTTTCAACAAACGAATTCGACTAGCTCCACGATTCTTTTTAACAAAATCCCCCTCGTATTCACTTCCAGTTCATTCCAGATACGGAACACGGGAGGGTAAAATACTTCGACGAAGACGAAGAAGAAGTTTAAGACTACAAAGTTTATACAGTCATCTTTTTAAATTTACGACATCCTCGAAGGTTTTTAAAACACCACTAAAGTAATTTTGAAACATGGTTTTAATTTTAACGGACTCACTCGTATAAGACGGCGGAGAAGGGGGAGAGAGGTGCGGAAAACAGAGTATAGGGAAGGAAGAGGGCGGCTAAAGGGGACGATGCAAGAGGGTTGATGGGCGCGCGAAACGGAATGATGAGTCTTCACATCTGTTTCACCTAGCCACGATATAATACAGGAAGCTAGGAGGTTGACATATTTTGTTCAGCTTCTTCCTTCACTTGTCATCGTTTTTTTCCCGCACTTTCATTTTTTTTCTGAATCTCCCCCTGTATACCTTCATGGTCTTTTTATTAGTTGAAAATTATGATAGATTAAATATCACTTTACGACATTTTAGGAGCGTTAAAGCTGAATGTTTTGAAAATAACAGTTTACAAATAACTGAAGTTTGTTTTGTCTGCTCGCGTCGTTTTTCCCAACATTTTAGGACATATTTTCGTGAGTAAAACATTTTTATCGTTCTGTTTTCGGTTTTTTATTTTTATTTTAACATTTAAATCGTAAGATAGGTGTATACGTGAAAAACGTGCAGGAACAGCAGACGTCTATATTTGAGGTGAGCGATGGGTTTATTTTACGATGACTTAAAATTGAGTTAATTTTAAAGTAATCGGGGTAACGTTTTATGCGAGATCGTATATTTTTTAATGTCCTACTTCGTAAAGTTACGACTATTATCTTTTCGGCTTTAATTTCCTATCCAAAGGAGATTATTTATGAATATTTCGATGGTTCATTATCGTGTAATGAGATATCTTACGGGTAAACATCTTCTAGGCATTTGGAATAACTTTTAAATTCTATTTTTTTATGTAAGTATGTGTACTAATTCACGTAAGTAATGTAATGTAACATGTTGATATAAGACGAGTCACTGATCTTTTAAATCAATGACATTTATTCCAAAAGTTCAAATTCGGACCAAAAATATTCGTTTGCGCGACAAATTAACTACGCCGCTACATCAGAGAGCATTCGTATAGTACATATATGTAAATAAAAAAGGGAAATTGAGATTTGCACTATAGGCTTGTGCTTGATAGCAAGTACATAAAATAAAATAAACAGTAAGTAGTAATTTATAAAACTTGGTGAAACATACCGTTTTAAGCGTCTTCCGAAGTAACAACTTAATTAGTTTTAAGTTAATATAGTTTGCTTATTTGTTTATTCCTGAGAAAATATGTGCCTTTCGGTGTCGAGTTCTGTTAGACGTGAATTTTCATTTGTTTTTGCATATTTCTTTCCACATGTCTCTGTCGCTTTTCAACACCTTTTATATTCCCATTTTATTCCTTTTTCTAGGCTGCTATCCTATCTTTTCCTTCCACGTTCTTCTATCGTTATTTCGACAAGGACTATGTTTAGTTTCTTTCTGATTACCTGCTTTCTAATTTTATCCTTCTTCGTTTTCTTTCTATTCTTTTCAAGAATTTCATTGTCATCTTTGTTCATTTACTTTTCTTTCTTTTCTGTTATCTACGAGGGTGATCCCATAAGTACTCGGTCTGACCTAGAGATGGCGGTAGTTTGAAAAATATCATTCAATTAGAAATTACACAATCTATAAAGCATATTTTTCAAGTTTGAAGACGTTTAGTATTTGCTTGGCAGCCATCAATAGTGACCGTTTTCAGTGAATTTGTAAAAATGGAGAAAATTGGTCATGATTACGTGACACAATACTTTCATTCGAAAGGCCTCAACCCAACCGATATAAAATCTGAACTAGATTCTACTCTGAGTGAGTCTGCTCTTTCATTTACAACAGTGAAATATTTTAAACGAGGCTTTGTGAGCTGCAAAGTGGTCGACCAAATAAAGTGACGATTCCAGAAATGCTAAAGAAAATCCACAAAGCGGTACTGGATGATCGTCGACTGAAAGTGTGCGAGCTAGCAGACATAGTAGGTACATCGCATATTATCTGAAAATTTGGACAAGAGAAAACTGCGTGCAAGATGGGTACCGCGTTTGCTCACACTCGAGCAAAACAGTGTCGTGAAGATGTTTCAATTGACTATTTAGCGAAGCTTCACAGCAACAAAGCAGAATTTTTGCGCCGTTTCATAACCATGGGTCTATCACTTCATACCTGACACAAAAGAGCAATTAAAATAATGGACTCAAAAGGGAGAACTGGCTCCAAAGAAGGCGAAGACCGTTTCATCTGCAGGTAAGGTCAGAGCATCGATTTTTTTTGGGATGCGCGTGGAATAATTTTCATCGACTATCTTGAAAAAGGAAAAACTATCAACGGCGAGTATTATGCGAACTTATTGCAACGTTTGAGCGAAGAAATCAAGCAAAAACGGCCGCATTTGGCTAAGAAGAAAGTGTTGTTTCATCAAGACAATACACCAGCTCACAAATCCGTTATTGCAATGGCCAAAATTAATGAATTAAAGTTTGAATTGCAACCTTATACACCCTCGTCGCCAGATTTAGCCCCCTCGGATTATTTTCTGTTCCCAAAATTGAAAAACGGCACAGTGGTCAAAGATTTTCCAACCATGAAGAAGTGATGGCAGTTAATGGCTATTTTGAGGAGCAAGGCAGTTCTTACTATGAAAAAGGTATCGAACTTATTGGACATCGCTAGGAAAAGTATATAGAGCTGAAAGAAGATTATGTTAAAAAATAAATATAGGCGTATTTCTTTCCAAAATTTTTGTGTTTCCTTTTTTAGGTTGGGTAGTTCTAGGACCGCCGTCGTAAGTCGCATGCCTGTGTTGGTTTTACAATTCTTATATTTCTGTTTTCATTTGCTTTTAGTATTTTTTTGACATTATATATACAGTTGCTGCAGCATGGAACATCTCCCCACAACGTTAAAATTTATATGATTAATTGTAAATTTTATTTTTTTATTGGGAGTTTCGACCTTTTGAATAATAATACATTTAATTTTTGTAACAATGTTTCGATGGAGAGGAGCTCCCCTTTTTTCAAGTTATTTATTTTTTATTAAATTGCTCATTGAACTACCGACGTAGCAAAATCTACTTTATGAACTCTTAATTGAACGAAACAGTTGTTGTAGTCATTCGCAATGCATCTCGTCAAAAAAAGACGGGGTTAATTAAGCAGTCGAAACTAGAACGTAGAAATTTGAATTTTGACAGTTGACGTTGCTACATAAACGCACCTTAAATACAATCTGAGCTATGCCGTGTGTCCGTCATTTCACGGACCTTTCAGGCAGCCTTCGTAGCAGCAGCTGCTTTTAAGAAACGGTTTTAGGTAATATTTTAGTTCGGATATTTTATGATATTTCAAACATGGAATTTCTACTAGATACGATTCTTAAGTAAGTATGTATACACACAGCAAACACTTATTCAAGTGTAATCCAACATAAAACAGATCATAAAAACCAAGATTATTTCTTCTTTAGAGCTGGTCTATGCATAATTCATCGACGCACGCATTCCTTCCCTTCGAATTAAGACATAAATAATTCCCCAATAACAAACAATATTAAAGACTTTTATTACCATAAACACGATTTCGAATAATGAAGTCATATATCAAGTTAATACCACCATGCGGCATTATCTTAATCTCTTCAAAAAATATTACCACACAAGCAACTATTCGACGACAAGATACGCAGTAATAGTACATGTCTGGTCTCCTTCTGAATAATTTTATCGGCTATCGTATTAAAATATACGTACATACACGAGTACAGAGGTGTTAGTGTATGTATTATCAAAGGCGACTTAAATAGAGTAACCCGGGTCCATTAATCATAAGCCACAACTAGCCTTATCTCTCGCATATTCCTGGCGAATGTGTTAATAGATCTACCGAGACTGTGGATCCTCGGGGGATGTTTTAGTGTTTTCGGGGGGTGGTGGAATTCAGGAGCGGAGGGGTTAGCCGTTCTCGAGGAAGTGCTACATGTGTGCAAGCCAATGTTCCTTGTCCCCCGGGGAGTTGCCTGCCTTATCGACAGAGCAACACCGCACGGACCTATGTTCAGATTACACGCTGCACAGCTCGGTTTAGTTCATCGGGTGAATACTCGTGTAACATGAAGTTTCCTACAGCATCAGTTCATATAGTCTAAGAATATGTATATAGATTGAAAACTTCGTGCACAAATGTATCTCTAACCATGATAATTTGACGTCCTTTACGTTTATAAACCAACATTTTTAAACTTAAATTAATAATAGTTACGATATTAACACCGTACAATACAGTTACTTCCTCTCATTTAAGTTCTCGTTATAAAAACTACTATAATTTCACATAAATTTTATGTCGAATAAATCCTTCTATGGATTATTTCACTAGCATTGGATAGAGCGCACAGAAAGAAGTGCAAGTTTTCGCTGCCGATGGTCTGATCTAATTTATCTAAGAGACAAATCTGTTACAAATGATGAATTCGCAATAACCTGTGCCTGAATCCATTTATCCTATATTAGTATTCCTTTCTTTTCCTATATATTGCCGTGCTCTTTTAATATAGCATAATGTTTCATCTCTTTGTATCTTGTTGTTTATGTACAACCCCAATATGGACGTCATTCAAATCAGAATCATTCAAATGTTAGTATTACACTGTTTACTACGCGTTTCGAGGAACTCACATCTCGTCAGGCAAACTTGTGTTAGTAATAAACTTATGGGCTTACCGTACAATTTCGTTATAAAAAAATTATGAAAAAGCAAATCCTCCCTCTTTTGTTCAAGCTCAATGTATTGGTCATCTTCCCCAGAATAATTTCATTTGCTGTATTGGAACATTTAGAGCCTTATTAGTGATCATACATTTGATCTTCACAACATAAAACTTTAGTACATATTCTACATATACTCTTATGAGGTTTTTAATTAGCTTAAACACTCAGGAAATATCTCAAGAACAACAAATATTTTTGTAGCGTGAATAGTTAAATAACAGAGAATGAAAGTAACAAAGTATCATCTTTAAGACTAATAAAAAATAGTAGATTGCTGCTAAATTAGTATGAACTCAGCAGAATGCCTGTATGAGTCAAACAGCCAAGATGTATTTTCCGAAACATTAAAATTATCTAAACTATTACCAATATATAAGACCAGTAATATGAATGCTTGCAATAACTAGGCACTAATTAGTATACAACAGGCTATGCCGAAGGTATTTCAATAAGTAATAACCACAAGGATGTCGACTTTTTTTGACTCATTATTTTGCTTTCAGATAAGCAACATTAGTTACTGGGTGAGTAAAACTGTAATGTCTGGAATGAAGGAAACCATCAACCAATTAAACAAAATATATCTGCAGATGAGTGGATTTTAGTTGTCTGATTCTGTGGATCATAGTATTCTTATGCAACAGCTTGAATATTATAGAATCTAGGGAAAGCCGCCTTATTGGTTTATATTTATTTGATAGAGTGTAGTGGTTTAGGAAGCTGGAAGATCTGAAACCCTATGGATAAAATGTGCTCTCCTACAAGATTCTATTTTGGAATCTTTACTGTTCATTATTTACATTAATGATTTTCCGAAATACCGTGGTATCAAAATGTATGTCTATACAGATGGTATACCCGTTTTCATAAGCTGAGAACAAGAACATGAAGTCCGTAAAAAATCAATGCCTGTAATAACAACTTCAGAGAAATAGTTTGCTGTCAAGAAATTTATACTTATCTCTAAAGAAAAGCAAGAACTGGTTTTAACTAACTAAGACAGCGAAATCCATTCACCGAAATTCTTTGGACTTACCTTGAATGACAGTCTATTCCAATGTATTAAAATCTATCAAGAAAACTAATATTTGGAATTGTTGCTATTAAAACAGTAAAAGCAATAGCAAGCCACCACGCAGCCGGGTTAACAGACATCCTGTTTTGAAGAAGATCGACAGACACGGTAAGGGTGTGTTGACTCCAAAAGAGAGGTCGAGTGATCTGGAGCCTGACGAGACATGCAAGGGTTGTTTGAGAAGAGAACATAGTTTTACCATAGTGTCTGTACAGTTTATATAATACAACTGCTAACTGCTAACGTATTTTCATGAGTTTCATAGTTTTCAATTGAATGGAGTGCCACTCTTGCGGTACAAGGTAGAGGAAGGAATTCAGCATACTCTACCACATCGAGTGGTAGAGTATGCTGGCATCGAGCCAACAAAATTTAAACTACTGGGTAACTATATAAGTATTATTACTTACCATCTAGTTGGAAAGTGTTAGATATGGGTCTGTTCTCAAAACTCATCAAAATTTTATCAGTGGAAGGAATATAACACCATGAATCAGCTTTATGATGAGATTGATTTTATACTTGTAACTACTCAAGGCATAAAACTTAAATGCGCTGTGAGAAAGTTTATGTTCAAGAATGTACGTAGCAAAATTGGTGATGCATTATGATGAATTAAAATAAAAGATATATATTTCATATTGAAACTCTTTATTTACTATTTTATTCAAATATGTTGGAGAAGGTATGATGTCAATTAGAGAAATATAGCCTAAACTTTTGTCTAGATACTCTGGATTACAAGTAAGTACAGGAAAGTGTCACATTGGTGAAGGATTTTCTTCTTATACAATAGGAATATTTGTCCCAAATATGTCTTTGACTATCATCAATTGATCCAATCTAAGAAAATTTTTCTAACCATTTCACAGAATATGTAAAAGCATCCAAGCTCTATCACGTTTTTGATAAATATATTTTTTTAGGATTTCTATTTCGACACTATCTATTTTATCGATTTCATTCGGTACTAAATTAGTTTGATTATTTTTCATATTCAAACCAGTTTTCCAAATTGTCAACTGCAATTCTCTAGCGTCCTTCAAATTATCTACTATTGACACTAGGTTATTAACAAAATACAGATAATTTTCTTTAGTTTGCAAATCTAACGTTTTAAATGCGTGCTCTAAGAATTCCATAAATGGTTATGAGAACATCCTTTGATTTTTATTTTCTTGTTATTAATGTGAAGAATCGTAAAATGTTTATATATGAAGTAGACAATATTGGAATATCTTTGGCCTATTGAGTAATATTTTAACGTTGTCAAAATTAAGACTACTTCGACATGGCCAAGTGCCTTAAAAAACCAATGGATACGGAAGCAAGTTTGATATTGCAATCTCCAATTTTCTTAACCAGGACATTAATGCATTGTAAATGACCGTCCCTTTTCTGCAGCCAGGAAGCTAATTGGCCTGTAATTTTCGGAACTTGTTTAATCTCTTTTTAGGAAAAAAGTCGTGTTATGAAGTTAATTTCAATAGCCAGTGAATAGTTCGCACTTTCAGATGATCTTTAAAGAGTTTCCTTTTCATTGCACCGATTGATGGTTTTGTATTATGATTTATTGCTATTACATTTTACCTAATGCCCTACTGTTTTTGACGCTCTCTAAGATGTAATCTCGCGGCTTTTAGTGTTCATTCCTTTTTATATTCTCTAAGTAACGATGGAATAGTTTTTCTGAATACGTTTGTTTGAAACCGAAAATTTGAACATTAAATGATTGACGATTAACTATATACCCGTTTTTTATTATAGGGGCGTAAAGATCTAAGGATCTAAGTAACAACTTAACCAAAACAAGAATTAAAAATGCTAAAAATTATATATAAATATATAATTAAGCACTTTACAATGGGCAATATATAATATTATTTTCTGCTGCGCTGTCGTTGATGGAAAAATAGAAATTAATTTAAAAGTTCTGCACTTGAGCAGAACTCGAACATGTGTATATCGTTTGCTAGACGACTGCCTTATCAATTAGGCCACCAGGTAGTACAGTTTCACTTCTTTTAATACACCATAAATCACATTATGGAAGCAGATCAGTCAGGTTTGTATGCTAATAATTATATATAAATATGTATAGGATTAGAAACCTTTTCTCAATAATTTGCAAAAAATTTTTATAATTTAATGGTTTTATTAACACGAAGACTGATCTAGCATATTTTAGTGCTAACTTCAAAGAGTATTAGCTAGCTGTAATCTTTTATAATTTCTCATTCTGTCCACCCACTCCTCTACGTAAAACGGCTAATATTTCGATCCCCAGGTTCGAAATTATTAATCACAGTCAATAAAGTAGTTGAATTTGATGGAGCCTGTGGTTGATTGACTTGATCAATAAGGTTGATATATAACCCCTTTCCACAATTAACTATTTGTAAATTCTGTATACGCATTTCGACAACCAAGTTGTCATCATCAGCAGATAATTTCAAAGTGTCGCACCTTGTAAAACACGGCGAAGAAATTGTACGAAAAATACACTCCGTACGCGATCCGCACCGTTGCAAACCAAGATGTACACAGTCAATGCACACAGTCAATAAACGTCAACACACCGGACATTTACCGAATCAATTTACAAACCATTTATAAACTTGACCGGTTCCCAAACGAAAATCGAGCAGGAGAGGATGTACGGCTAGAAGGCAAAGAAGCCATCATATGAATAAAAGAGCGATAACGTCACGCATCTATTGTGTGTCTGTCTGTGTGCGTAAGAGATCTTAGGACGTCGGCGCTCCCGTACTATCCGACACCGAGAACCATTAATATCAATTCTTGCAGCTCTCGGACTGGTGTACCCCAACTGACCGCCGGTCTGTCCGCAGTACTGCCACTGCATTAATACCAATTCCGTGTGACTGATGGGGCACCGTTTATCATAGGTACCTCCGGGATCGGGTACGGATCGCGGATTTCCTGAAACCTCCCCGGGGAAAAGCTGGTGCAGTCGGACTCCTCCTTGTGATGAGATGTTGAAGATATCTCGCTGTTGCTGATAGATTTCGTACGAGGAACATTTTGCTTTTACGAGCGAGGCGTTCGGCAATCCCCATGTTATACACTTATATTCTCCGATATAAATTTCATAAGCCTATTCTTTTTTGCAATATTTTTTTTATATATAACCCCTTTTCACAATAATTTTCGTAGTTACGAGGGAGCGTTTTTATATTCGCGGAATGGGGGACAAGGGGTGGAAATAAAAAACCAAATTATTTTGCTTTTTCAATATATTCACCTGCAAGACGGATACATTTTTCACATCTTTCAATTAATTTATTTATACCCTCATAAAAAAATGATTTCTCTTTATCTGCAAAATACGCCGAAACTGCCTCCTTGACTTCATAATCGGCAGTAAATTTTTTACCCCGCAGCTCTTTTTTCATTTTCGGAAACAGGTATTAATCACTCGGGGCCAGGTCTGGGCTGTAGGGTGGGTGATTCACAATTTCGAAGCCCACCTTATGCAAGGCAGCTAACGCAACGCGGCTCTTGTGGCCGGGCGCGTTGTCGTGCAAAAGCAGAACACCTTTTGTCAATTTTCCCCGTCTTTTCTCTTTAATGGCTTCTTTTAGTCGCTCTAATATTGAAGTGTAATATTCTCCGGTTATAGAAACACCTTTATCTTTATAATCAATCAACAATATAACTTCCGCGACCCAAAATACCGTTGCCATGAGTTTCCCAGCTGATTGTGACACTTTAAATTTCTTGGGAGGTGCTGTGCCCTTTTTATGCCACTGCATGGAGTCTTGTTTGGACTCAGGTTCATAATGATGAACCCGAGTTTCGTCTCCAGTAACAATTCCACTCAATACACCATCCTTGTCTTCATTACAGAGGTCCAAAAATGCACGCGAACACTCTACGCGCTGTTGTTTTTGCGGCGGCGTGAGCATTCTCGGCACCCATCTTGCGCTGACCTTAGACATGCCGAAATGATCGTGTAGGATTTTAAAAATTGTTCTATCGGATACTCCAACCATTTCTGCGAATTGTTTCTTCTTTAGTCGAGCATGTTCGAGTACAATTTGTTCAACTTTTTGGATAAGTGCTGGCGTGGTCACCTCAATGCTCCTGCCCGGCCTCGGGTCGTCTTCAAGGGATTCCCTTCCTTGTTTAAATAAACTATGCCACTTGTACACCATGGTTTTTCCTGGACAAGAGTCGCCGTAAACCAATGACATCTCGTTCATTATGGTCGCGACTGATTTTGCTTGCCTGGTAAGGAACTTTATAACGGCACGATATTGGATTTTTTCCATATTTCACTTTTCACTCCTGATTATGTTACTTGGTTGACGACAGCTCAAAGACTAACTGTCTAATAACAATGAAACTTCGTATTTATACTAATCATGAGTCGCTGCACAGGCCACGCCCCCAATGCGCCTACTCACCCCTCTACAACCCGCTCATTCCGCGAACATAACAACGCTCCCTCGTATCATAATCAGCAGATAATTGAATAGTGTTGTACCTGGAAACCACGGCTAAAACCGCACGAAACAAATTCCGTACACGATTTATACCGTCGAAAGCCAAATCGCACGCTAGAGTGCAACCCTGTTCAATTATCTGCTGATAACAATTTAGTTGACGAAATACTCGTACATCATATACAGAATATGAAAATTATTGTGGAAAGCTGTTATATATCAACCTTAAGTGATTAAGTTAATCAACCAAATCCTCCATCAAATTTACCTATAATTTTTTAGTTAATTTATTACGAAAATGTGTTTTAAATAAGTACAATATTTAGAAATCACATTTAGGCGCATAACTTATTTAATATTCTATCAGCTACGTACTCTATAAGTAATTTTTCGATCTATACGCACAGTAGGGATCATGTGAGATCACCATTAGTGATGTGGACATTGCTATAGTAGAAAAAGTAAATAATTCCATATAAATGAAAGATATTGTAGTAGTATAACGAAGAACACTTTATAACTTGAGCGACAAATAACAGATGCTATTAGCACGAATCATTTTCAGGAAGAAAGTCGAGTATGGATACATGAAGATTACAACTTCAACGATTGCCAAGAAGCAGCGCTCAATGAAAAAATAATTTTTGAAAAGAAAAGCAAGTGTTGGAATATCAATCGTATTTAGCAAGTTTACCACGATCGTCCCGCTGAAGACTCCAACAATAGTCGGCCATCATGTGAATATTCTATCTTCCTTGACAACGACCTTTCATATACATAGTAATTTAAAATTCATATTGTACAACAAAAGACACTTTACAACTTGAGAATTAAATAACAGATGCTATTAGCACAAATCACTTTCAGGAAGAAAGTCAAGTATGGATAAATGAAGGTGATCTAACTTCAACGATTACCAGGAAGCAGTACTTAATGAAAAAGTGATTTTTGAAAAGACAAAGTAAGTGTTAGAATATCAACCGTATTTACCAAGTTTACTACGATCGTCCCGCTGAAGACTTCAACAATAGTTGGCCATCATGTGGCTATCCTATCTTCGTTGACATCGACCTTTCATATATAAAGTAAGTTAAGATTCATATTAATAACACTAGCCAGCAAAGTTTTTATCCTAAGTCAGTTACTGACAAAACTGAACAGCATATAGAAGTATTTTTCTTCCTTCCTGTCTTTTATGCAGTACTTAATATATCATCAGCACAGGCAAATTACTGTTGGCTTTCATTAAATAACGTATTCTCTCTATATATTCCCATTTTGCTTATTATTTCTTTCAGTACTAGGGCAAATGTCATCTTGTGTGAGTCCCCCAAATTATATAATACGAACGTGAGATACTGAACACGTTTCATGCTATTGTTTGGAATTTACTCCGTAATTGCAACTATTCCATTTGGTCATATTCTTCTTTAGCTCTTTCTAGAATTGAAATTCAATATCCACCCAGATCGTTCTCCACAGCATTATTCCACTATCCTCCTGGCCTGATCTTAGTTTCTTCCTTCTGATTTCCTTCATGTAACTTTTCTCCATTATTTGCGACGTCGTTTTTATTAATTTAGTTAATTTGGAGAGGATTTATAGATATCTTAATGTACTTTCATCTTGGCTTCCGAACTGGAACTGAGTCTTCGGTATTTCTGGTACCCATTTGTATGGGGCTCAGTCCCAGTGCAACAACGAAAGCAGTGGCAGCAGTTAAGCACTGAAGATGTTTCATACAATTGGTGATGGAACGAAGACGAAGATGCGGTTCCAGCCAGTAAGCCCAGATGAAGAAAGTATGGGCAAAGACCGTGGAAGTTTACAAGCCAGGTATTTTAAAGCCTTTATTAAATTCGTTCTTTTAACTTAATCATAAGAACCCATGAAATTGATAAGCAGCAAACAGTTTAGAATTTTATAACCATGACATTAGTCAAAATCTGTTTTAACATACAGACTTGATCAATTGTAGATTTACATTTTCTAAACCATTTTTGATAGTCGCTTTGTAGTTGGTGTATTAAAATCTCCAATATTTCATACGTGATCGCTGGTAGAGTAATTTCATTGTAATATTTGCAATTCATTTCGTCTCCTTTTTATGTACAGGTTGGTAGAGAAGTTTTGAAAGCGACACCTATTAAGCAGTAGAGGAATCAAAATTCATACGCCATTTTAATATTTCATGTGTCATACGAACACACTAAAAATTTTATCTCGATCTGTCAATTCATTCATTGTTAGCAATCCATTTGAATTAGACGTGTCGGTGTATTTTTTAACAATGGAAAAAACTGAATGTCGCGCTGTGATAAAATTCTTTGTTTTGGAAGGTTTATCAGCAACAGAGATTCATACAAAAATGGTGAACATGTTAAAGGAATGTGCTCCTTCATTTCCAACAGTACATCGATGGATTTTAGAGTTTAAACGTGGTCGTACAAGCGTTGAAGATGAACCACGTAGTGAACGACCAAAAACTGCAACAACAGCAGAAATCATTGAGCAAGTACATAATATGGTTAGTGAAGAACCGAATTTGACTAAGCGTGAAATTGCTAATACCGTAGGCATCTCAGACGAACGAGTACTCCATATTTTACATGAACAATTACATATGAAAAAGTTGTTTGGAAAGTTAGTGCCGCGCTCGTTAACAATTCAACAAAAACTGGATCGAAAACAAATTTCTCAGTATAACTTGGTGCGTTTCAAGCGGAATAAAAACGATTTCTTGCGTCGTTTTATAACTATGGATATTGTACCACCAACCTAAATTGAAACAAGAACGATTACAGTAGACTACGGTTGGTTGTTCAACTCCAAAAGAGGTGAAGCAATCGGCAAAAAATGGCATCAGTGTTTTGGGATATAAAAGGAATTTTATTGGTTGATTATCTTTAAAAAGGTAAAACAATTAACTAAGAGTATTATTGTAACCTTTTAGATCAACTAGATGCAAAAAAAAAAAATTTTTTTCATCAAGACAATGCGCCTTCACACAAAAGTGTTTTGACGATGGCTAAGTTGAATGAATTAAAGTACGAATTGCTTGAACAACCACCGTATTCACCAGATTTGGCTCCGAGTGATTACTACCTCTTCAGAAACTTAAAACAATTCGTTCGTGGAAAGCGTTTTTCATCGAATGAAGAAGCTATTTCAGCCGTGGAACAGTATTTTGCAGAGCTTTCAGAAAATCATTACAGAGATGGTATAAAATTATTGGGGGATCATTGGAATAAATGTATTGAAGTTGAGGGAGATTACATTGAAAAGAAAAACTAATTTCAAAATTCACATTGTTTCATTTTTGCTTTCAAAACTTTTCTACCGACCTGTAAGTGAATTATAGTTTCTTTATGCTATGACTTTGGCAAGGTTTTTCTTTCCTAAATTTGTTCTATCAATATTGTGGCTGTAATAAAGTAATATAATTTAGTACCGAAACGTGAAAAGACTCCTGGTTATATTTTTAAAGTTTCCATGAATCGAAGAACCGGAAAAGAATTTTATTTAACTGTTTAGTCGACGAAAGTCAATGTCAAGAATTATTTGGACCATCGAAAACTTTACTTGCCAATTAAGAAATTTTTGCGACTCATTTCGCGACGCATGTAGGTGTTTTATTTCATCTGTTCCCCTTTCAATCACTTCTTAAATCTTTTACTGACGCACATATTGCTACTTTATTTATGTTTACCACGGCACGGAATTCGGATTGACCAAATATTATCACCTCTTAAAATTACATTAATCAAGTGCAGAGCATGGAGTAAGTGTCTATAAAAAGACAGTAAGTAGGACCATTAATTAATACGCCCTGAATCACATTAATAGCATTTCGGAGATGTCGGACCGATACAGGCGATAATATCGCCGGGCTTAATGAATATGTCGAACATATATCGACAGGTAGGGAGCCATCTCTTAATTGGATTACCTATCAATGCAATATATATTTTCGGCATTTATGGAGGCAAAAGCACATTAATTAGAGAATCGAGGGCAGTCGAATATTCTGAAGTCGAAGCTCTCTAGTGGTTGAACGACATGGATCGGTAATATCTTAATTAATTATTGGCAAATGAAGATCAAAATATAAACTGAAGCAAGTAATTGGAAAGGCCTACATTTCATGTAGTATATGTTACTTACTGTAATTACTGTGCGATTTAAAGTACGTGAAGAATTATAAAAAAATCCACTTAGTTATGTGAGAAAGAACTAATTGTACGTTACTACCTAGCGACGTTTAATAGCGACATCTTTCTACTTATGTGTAAAATTTGACTTCACTTCACTCATTATCTTGCGTTTCGCAATGAAAAATTAGTTTTGTGAAATTATAACATAGCAATGCCATCAAATTTTGGACAAAGGAAACTCATCTAAAACTAAACAGTATAATTCACATGATTTATACTGATTAGTGCCTCTAGAGGATCTTCTATAACAATCATTTTAACCTTGTTTGAAAGCAATTCCATTTGAAAGTGTCAGTTTTTAAAACATCTGTGCCAAGTGACTTGTATTCTGGACTTAATTGACTTGACAATAATAATAAGTTTAGCCCTCTAACAGAAGAGATAAAGCACTCTAGCAGGAGAGATACAACATCAGGCCCGAATTACACCAACTATAGTTTCTACCACTGGAGTAATTCATAAACAACACAATAAAAGCCTTAAAGAAAGTGTGATTCTGTCATGTAAAGGACCTCATTTACCATCTTCAGGCGATGCTCTTTGTCGAATACTGTTCGTTTTACTACGTATAACTCATGCCTGCTCTGATATTTGTACATTCGCCTCGTCTTATGTCGCGCGCTTATTGGTTGGCCGATTTTGTAGTGACGACTTCGTTTTGATTATCAAATGATGCAGATATAGTCGCACCCCATCCTTGCTTCTTCGATTAGTTAGCGCTGTTACGCAAACATACGGCAGACGTGTAGCATCACATCTCTTCTTCACACTTTCCGAATGTTTTTCGATTTCTATGGCTTCATGTATTATTCGCTTATTCAGGTGTTTAATTTTTGCTAACATCTTCGTTCCGTCAAAGTCGATATCATGTCCCGTGGTTACTTGATGTTAGTATAGCGATGGCGGTTTTTTTATTGCTTGATGGTCGATCTTACCTGTTCATCTCGTCGACTACTTTGTAGGGTTCATCGTACTTTTTCGATACAGAAAAATAGTGAAAAACCATTGCCTCCCTCTACAAAGGAGTCGCTCGTTATAACACAAGTTTACCTGATGATAGGTGTTATTTTTTGAAACGTACATGGTAAACAGGGTGTTGGTAATATTTGAATGATTCCTTTTAACATTCATCTATCATATCATCTGGAAAATCGCCGAGAATTAGAATGTTTGTATACATTCGCTCAGGCAACCTTGTTGCCAACTCAGCGAGATAAACGCGTCATTGTTCTATCGTTCAATATATTCGCGTGTTGTACTAAATTGCCTACGCGGTATGAGCATACCATAAGTACATATGACCAAATGCAATTACTACAGACTTAGAAAATAACCAATACAAAGGGGAAATTAATTAAAAGACAATTAACAGTGGCAGTAATAACAAAAAGAAAGTTAAGATCAAGAATAAGGTTATCAAAATTAGTGAATATCTAAAGAAATATGATAATGTAAGCCTAACTTTAATTACTGCGTTACGGGCACGTAACAGCAGCATTTTTTTTCTGTTTCAATTTTTGGAATGGTACGATCATAGTCAAATATAAATCCCCCATATTTTATACAATATATACCGTACATTTTTAGCTCTGTTTTTTATAACTTCTCAACAGAGTTTGTTTTATATAGAAAACTATCATTAGAAAAATATTTCCTAGAATATAACATCAGAATATATTATGCAATTGTTACATCCTCCATTATTTTTTAATTATGGTTCCTTTGTTTATTTTAAGAACAATTATTTTTCAAATTCGATTTTAAATAAAATTTTATCAAAATAAACCTGTAACGTCAATCGAATTTTTTATTTGCCTCCATCTGCCGTGAAATCTGTTTTCCGACAAGAAAGAACAACCAAGTAGCACCTACCATAAAGTTGTTACATAAAAATACCGCCTGAAAAACCTGTCACATATTTTTCTTGTATATTATTTTTTCACGGCTTTCTAGTAAGCGTAAACTACTGTTTTACACAAAGTAAACACCTGGAGGATCGGATGCGAGGTGTGTTGTTTGTTTCGTCACATGATTATATTTTGTTACCTGTTTTTGAAGTCGCATAGGGGAGGCGGATCGATTTATTGCTTGAGGTTGTTGTTGCATGTCTTCGAACTTATGATATCGAATTTTATTAGAAGTCGCGTGTAATGGTATTACTTTAAGAAACTAAGCTTTTCTCAAATGAAATTCGATTCGGAAATATAAATTCTAAACATTATTTTTCCTAGTGCAGAGTGATTTGTACTCTGTACAACAAAAATGTGTATGCGATTTCGATAAGAAAAGTACTGTATAAAAATCAAGTATTTAAAATATAATACACCCAGTGTCCTATGACGTGATTGCCACAGCTTAAGGATGTGTCGATGAATCAATTTCAAGTTATAAATGTGCATTAAAAATTAGAATCTTTGAAATTAATTATTTGTTGTCGATATAGTTACTGACCGAGACAAACGTTTCGTGGTATATTATCACTCTTCAGCTAGTCTAACTATCGACAACGATTGATATATAATCATTAGATATAGAATTTTTCAGTTTCATGTTGTAAAGGGTGGGCCATTTAAAGTTTAAAATTAAAAATGCAATAAAAACGGTTTGAAACTTTGCCAAATTTATTATTTTGTTGTGAAGTACAATTGTTCCGGTTAGAGATGGAATATTATTTCATTCACATGGCTGTCGCGGCTGGCCTCACAGTACCCCATTCTATCGGACCAATTTTCGAGCACTTTGTCGAGTGTATGGGGTAATATCTCGGCAATGGCATCACGAATGTTGGCCTTCAAATGCTCAATTGTCTCTGATTTTTCGGCATAACACTTGTCTTTAACGGCGCTCCACAGAAGATAGTCCAACGGTGTCAAATCGCAGCTCCTTGGCGGCCAATTGACATCACCATTTCGACTAATTAAACGGCCATAAAACGTTTGACACAATAAATCGATTGTGGCATGAGATGTGTGGCAAGTTGCACCATCCTGTTGAAACCAAACATCGTTCACATCAATACCATGAAGTGCGGGCACAAAAAAATCGGTTATCATGGTGCGATAGGTGTCTCCATTGACCGTAATTATTGCGCCTTTCTCATTTTCAAAGAATTATGGGCCAATGATGCCTCCGCTCTACAAGCCTCACCAAACACTCACTTCTAATAGGTGCATTGGCTTCTGTAAGACCACGTGTGGTTTTTCTGAGCCCCAAATACGGCAATTTTGCTTGTTAACGTACCCACCAAGATGAAAATGAGCTTCATCCGAAAAGTTGATTTTTTTGGCAAAATCGACATCATCGTGCAGTTTCTCGTTAGCCCATTTAGTGAAGCGAAGACGAAGCGGATGGTCATGCGGCTTCAACTCTTGAACCAATCGAACTTTGCAAGGCGTCATATTCGCAAAATTCGACGTAAACTGGTGCGTGAAATGTTCGATTCTTGAGAACGATGACGAGTTGATATTGATGGATTCTCACGCACGCTCTCAGCCACAGCTTCGATATTTTCGGGTATACGCACTGTACGAGCACGCTCACGTTTTGGCGCATCAACAATGAAACCAGTTTCACGAACTTTAGCAACAAACTTGCGTATACCGGGAACTGTTGGTCCTTATTCGCGATCAAATTTTGTACTACATTTTCGTGCAATTTCCGACCAATTGTCTTTGTTTTGGAAATAAATTTCCAATAAATCCCAACATTGCTCAAGCGTAAATCGATTCATTTCGTTCAGTGGAGATAATATACTGAATTTTGTGACAGAATAGAATGACATATGTATTGCCAGATTCGAAATAACCGGTGGTTCGAATTTAAACCGACAGATGGCCCACCTGTTACAAAGGGCCTAACTATATGCAAAGTCAATTAGTAAAGGAATTTATTAATGTTTCTTAAAATATAAAATGAATTTATGGTTGGTATAAACAGAAATATAAGACGAAATATTTACCGCAAATGGGGTGTAAACATCAGGGTAATGTATAATTCAACAGAGACGTTATTTCTGTTTCCCGTATTTTTGATAATCCCATATATGTTGTAATGCATTTACAAAGTACCGTACAAGAGAACTGAGAAAACACAATAATAACTCGCTCAGCTATTAAGTTGAGTAAGAACGGGTATGTCCGACATCCTCTATAACCTCAGGGATAAGGGTTAAAGTTCACAAGAGCTGTCGGCGATGTCGAGGACAACAAAAAGCAGACAGCCATGGACATGCTAATTACATGCTCTCTACATACAGTCTACAACATCGGTATTAATTCAACTAGCTAACTACACCACTCGGCCTCGCCCCGGGTGTATTAGTGCTAACGTACCGTTGCTCTTCGACCGAACTCCTACCAGCCACCCCTTTTCCCCATAATCGTCCTCTCCGCCGCCCACATCTAGCCACCCCTCCCCCACCCGTTTACCATCCCCCGCTCGTCTGGTGCTTCCAGCTTACTCTCGTCGTCGACAAACAACTTGGTTTTGTTGTAATTGTGCCCGCCGAACATTGTGTTCTGCTTAATATCGTAAGACATAAATTAATATAACTATTTAACATCGGGGGCACAAATGGGATTTACTTTACATCTTGTATAAATTTATCAAACTAATCCTTTCCCACATCTACCGCTTTCATTATTACTGCTACTACCTTACGTATTCTACACGGCGGGGTCTCTTTGCGCTATTAAATAACAGAAGCTGTAACAAGACTTCATACTAATTATGTTTATACGTGTAGTGTGTTTTACGCGTGTATTGCGTATAACCCGCTGAGAGGACAACTTTAGGACAGGTGTTTTAGGTGGTTTCCTTCCAGAATATGAAGAAGTGATGTTTGGTTATTTAGACTTGTCATGTTGTCGACGTTGATATTACTATTGATTTAATAATATTCTCACATTAAGAATGTATTTTACTTCTTTCTGTTTATTAATTTGTATGAAACGTTAAGCAATCAAATGCTTTTGACATGTTTAAGGCCGATTCCCTGTTATCCAAAGCTGTAAGAAAGTTTCTTCTAAAATATCAGTTTTTACTGGTGATTTTAAATTTTAAAAAACCATATCGTGTGGTTCTAGACAAACCATTTTCAGCTAAGAACTTTCAGCAAACAACTGAAACGGACCTGTAATTCTCAAATTCATGGTCCCCTTTCTTGTAAATAGGTTTTGCAATTCAGTACTTAAACATCTCAGGAAATATTCTAACCTCGAAGAACGTATTTATATTATACAATGTTTTCATTATCATTTCCTTGCACGTCTTTATTATGAATATTGGCACATCATCAATTCTGGCGCTATTTTTGTTTCCTCCGATAGTAGACCGAAGTTCACTAAAGGTTAATAAAGTCCCTTTTCACAATCATTTTCGTATTCTGTGTCCGTATTTCGACCCATAGGTTGTCATCATCAGCAGATATTTAATCACGTTGTCGCACTTGGAGCCACGACAAAATTCGCACAGAAACAAGTTCGAGTTGGACTTTTACCATCGAAATCCAAACACGCTGAGTGTGTGTTTGGCTTTCGTATGAATTATAAGTGTGTTATTTCTTATCTTCGTATTTATAATATCACGTATTCTAGACCAAGCAGTTTTAGCTTTATTCTTAGATTCTTTCAAATTCTTTTTGGAAATAACTTATTTTTTGTAATTTCAACAAGTTGTTATATTCTTTCTTGGATCCAATAAAGGCTAACTTAAATTCAGGATACCTTTCGAAATGTACCTGCAAACCAGCTGTGTTCTTTTTACAGGCCTTTATCTCGAGAGAATGTATGGACTTTGTGTTTCATTTCATTTATTTTTTTTAAAGGAAAATGTATGAGAATATGCTAGAGAAAAGTATCAACAAAACAGTAACACTTCTTTTTTGTTTTTTGCACCCAAATTCGAGATATAATCACTAGAGAATATGCCCATATGGGGCTTCAGCACCATATGTGTGTTCACAAAATCTACGCTAAGCAACTGAGGAGTATGATCTGGAAATACTGCAGTAGTTGTCATGTTGAATTGTCATCAGGAGTGCAATTTGTTATGTAACAGTCTATGCAAGATTTATTTTCAGGAGTTATCTTCGTGTAGTCTTTGACTGCAAGAGTAAAATTTAAGAACTCAAAAGATTTTTGAACCTAAATGTACACTGTACAGGTTTTCAATGGTGTGTATCGCGTACAGAGTTTGTTTTCGTACATGTATTTTTCGCCGTGGTTTACCAGGTGCAACACTGCGGTTATCTCCTGATGATGACATCTTGCTTGTCGAAATGCGTATACAAAATTACAAAAGTTAATGTGGAAAGGGGTTATATATCAACCTTAGTGATTAAGTTAATCAACCACAGGCTCCATCGAATTCAACGCTAAGGACATTGTTTGCTTAGTGTCAATATTAAAATTTAAATAAAGAGACTGCGCTCCTTCCATCGTTCAGCCGCAACGGGCGAGGTTGTAATTGATCTTGATACGTACCAAGCAACAACCTGAAGTTTCGTCTCTTTGTCTGCTTTAGTTTACTTTCGAGCTTTAATTGTAGAGGGCACTGTTATTTAGTAGTGCATGATAACGGATAACATAAAAATCTAGCATCGAATTAACCTGAAATTCCTTGTCACATTAAAAAAATCGCCAACAGAATTTTTACGAATATTAAAAGAAGGTGTTTGGTGATACTGTGCCATTACATGCGCCACCGCCGTCGGATTGCCCAGACAGAAAAGAGCACGAATGAACAAGTCGAAATTGAAGGCAATTCTGATCTTTTTTTTTAGATATCAATGATGTTATCATGACTAACTGGATGCCTGAGGGTCAAACCATTTATCAGAAACACTACAAAAAAGTCCTAATCAAGCTGAGGGCAAGAGTAAGGAAGAAAAGACAGGATTCTGAACCAGAATAACGCATCAGCTCACAATACCCTATCTATGAAGCAGTTTATAGCGGACGAGCGCATCGCTGTGCTTGATCATCCTGCGTATTCGCCAGATCTCGCATCACGTAACTTCTATCTCTATTCTATCTCATATTTTTAGTCTGTTGAACATGTAGGGACAAAAATGGTAGAGTTGTTGAAAGGGCTAACAACTGATGAACTACAGCATTGTTTCAAACAATGAAAGACACGTATACAGCGGTATATAGAGAAGGGATAAAAGTTAAATATAAATTTATTTACAATAAATAACATTTCTCACACCAGACTCGTACATCAAATCATCCACGATAGTCCCAGTAGATCCGTACACATAGAAAATACCTACAATTTCCTGAAAATCTAAAACTTCCACACCCACGCATTCGAAAATACGCGGTTCACTGATTCGATTCAACATTGAATTTGGATTATCCCTTATGTTATACCTGCAATAAAATGCAACTCCACCATGTAGTATTCTTGATCTATAGGATGATAGTAATCTATAGCTAGGTACTGATTGAGATTTTCATTAAAGTAATCATTTAGACAATTTGTTATACTCTATACATTACAATGCAATACATTTAAAACATTGCCTACTTCAAATTTTGATTTCTTTCCACTGAAAAGGAATATTTTTAAACTTTTATATTTTTAGGTCAAGCCGATGCTTTAATAAAGTTTTTCACATATCTGTTTCCTACACCAATCTTAAATGCTTTTACTGAAGCAGATCTTATTTTTAATTCCTCTCCATTCAAATAGTTTTTGCAAATTTCTCACGGAATCGACTGTACATATCGAATGTACTCCTCCCATAAAGTACCAATTCAAAAATATGTGGCTATAATTGTACTGTTTGCACTCTCGCTTCCCGTTCCATTAACAGTGGAACATTTTCTGTTTCTTCTAATTAATTTCCACTCATCGTTACTATTCGTGACGGCAATTGCAAATTCATCTTTCTTATATTCATTTTTCATCTTTCATATCTTCATCATTATTGTAAATTCTTTACACTCGACTGTCGTTACTTAATGCTTGTTTATATTTACGTAAATGTTTAGTTTAAAATGCATAGCAACATCTAGGTAGTTGTGGAAATTAATTTAATGCTTCAGCAATTGGATGACGTTGCTGAATAGAGTAAAATACGACAAACACGTGCGCGACTATTTGGAACGTTAATTGCATACACTTTACTTACATATTTGAATGTATCGTCATAGTACGTCGAAGCACATAAAATTTAATTTTCTAAATGCAATATCGTGTTTCTAATTCGATTGGGACGAGCACTCACCAAAACAATCATAATAGATCGGATATGCATTTAACCGGTAATAGAAGCAAAACCAATGAATCACAAATAGCGGTATAATCAGAGCTCGGAATAAACAACATCTAATTGAATTCCCATTCTCGTCGAAGAGAGGGAGAAGGGATATTGTTACATTTGAACGGTTGCGAGCGAGTAGTTATAACCACTAAAATCCAAGTGTTTGTGTATATGGATATGTTTCGTATATACATATATATAATGTAGGTTGTAATAATTGGAGTTGGGAGATTCTTCCCGCGGGCCAGGATCTTAACAAAGCGAGTGTACGAAAAAACGGACGACCTTACGATGCATGTGCTATTTACACTACCGTTCATAAGTATTTGGACACCCATAAATTTAGAAGAAATGATTAAAAGCACTAGTGAAAAAATGAAAATATATTTATTACATGTACATACATAACTAATTACAATATCTGGCAGTAGAATTACATATTATATTTAAATATTCGATTCATCTATGTGACCTCCTTTGTTTTTTATAATGGCAGCACATAATCGCGGCATTCTTGCAATTAGTTTTGCTAATGTATCCGGTGTTATGCGGACCCAAGCTTCCTGCAGTTTCCTCCACAAATCAGCCTCCGATGTTGGTACTGCTTTCCGGACCTCCCGATCAAGTTCCTCCCACAATAACTCTATTGGATTTAGAACGGGGTTTTGGGGAGGCCATTTCATAACTTCGATGGATCCTTCCGCTTCCAAGAGTTGCAAATAGTCTTTGCATATTTTGGATGTGTGCTTTGGGTCATTATCCTGCTGGAATACAAAATTCCTACCCAAAAGTCTTAATCCTGAAGCAATAGCGTTGGTCTCCAAAATGTTTCGATACTGCTCTTTCCTTAGTATTCCCTCAATTTTCACAATATCACCCACGACCGTACCACCAAAACAACCCCAGATCATCACGGAACCACCGCCATGTTTAACCGTAGGCACAATACATTGCTCTGCCGCACGCTCACCTGTAGATCTCCGAACGAAAACACGTCTTCTGGACCCGAAAATTTCGAACTTTGACTCATCGGTCCACAAGACTTTACTCCACTGTTCAACTGTCCAATGTTGGTGTTCACGAGCCCAGTTTAAGCGTTTCCGCTTATTCTGTTTGCGCAATAACGGTTTTTTCATTGCAATTCGTCCGCACAAACCTGCTTTGTACAAGCGACGTTTGACCGTTGTTACGCTTATTGACTTTGGACGGTCTGCATTTATTTCTGCAGCGATTTCTGGGGCTGTTTTCCGTCGATTTCTTTTGCTTGTGATCACTATTGCACGATCCTCAGCAGAAGTTGTCGCTCTGGGTCTCCCACTCCGTGATTTATTGAGAACACTGCCACTTTCTCGATATTTTTTGACGACATAGTCTACGGAAGTATTATTTAATTTTAATTGTTTCGCAATTTGCCGGTTGCTTTTACCATCTTGATGGTGCGCAATTATAAGAGAACGCGTTTTAATGTCCATCTCTTTTCTTTTTGGCATATTTAACGATCTTAACAACACTACTAGCACAGGAATATCTCACAACGAATACAGAAACGTAACTGAGGGCAATTTCAAAAATATAACATAAAACTCGCCCGAGGTCATTAAAACATCATTACTAAACTTATCCTTCAGTATCCTTCACAGAAAGACAATTACAAAAACTTGGAGAAACTTTTATTGCGCTAATCCCCAGGTAGTCCCAATAACAAATTTTGGTTTATTGCAGGTAATAAAGTAATACATAATGTTACTTATGCAGCGTTTCTGTAGATTTAATACTTTCCTTATACCTATCCAATATTACAAGAATGAATTTCCTAGAAGCTATGCTGTTCAAATAATTTTATAAAATATGGGTGCCCAAATACTTATGAACGGTAGTGTATATCACTTATGTTCTATTTTATAAATAACACACATTATTCACAGTTGATATTGCGTAGCGCAGTACGGATAAGACTGACAAAATGTCTGTAGCATGACGCAAGTTTCCACATTTGTCTTGAAGAGCAACATATGTCGTGCTGAAAATGTTTTTTATATTTAGAAAATGAACTCTCTACATGTACGGATGTAATACACGCGTAATTTTAAAATAATCTTTAGAAACAGATAACGGATCTATACACGGAACATCACAAATTTGTCTTAATCTGGTAAAATCGAAATCTTTGTTTATAACACTCTTGAACTTTTCTACAACACACATATTTTTTATGTCACTTGTAGTGAAATTTTTCTATTGAGTCAAATAAACCATAATAATTGTCGATAGTTTATTTTAACGGCATAATTTTCAAATGTTTTCTGGCTTTTCTTACTTGCTGTAGCTTCATGAGGTATGAATTATAGAACCACAGATTTTAATTATGAAAAATTCTCGAAATAATAGAAAGCCGCTTTCAATCATGTTCCCCAATGTGTGAGAATTGGCTCTGGTGGCTTAGGAATACCGGCTTACAGTCTGTGGAATTTTCGAATTGGTTTGGGAGATTTCAAAGACTTTTTTTGATACTTGAAATTAATGCATCCATGTCTGGATACCATTGTCTAATACTTTGTGTTACAAAGTGTAATGCATGAAGTTTACGCATCACATGTAAAAGTCCCTCGCACTTGCCTCTAAGGGAGCGGCCTACACTACACGTTTTCGCTGCAGTATCGCTTATAAACATCAATCGTTGGCCAATTGAAAGTTGAAATTTCCTACACTACCTTCATAATTACTTAGCTACTGCATTTTTAA
This sequence comes from Dermolepida albohirtum, assembly GCA_031893035.1. NCBI lineage: Eukaryota > Metazoa > Arthropoda > Insecta > Coleoptera > Scarabaeidae > Dermolepida > Dermolepida albohirtum. Next base: position 512,415 of record JAVIWB010005154.1, read on the forward strand.
AATCTTTTGCAAGGTAATACAATGGGAAATGTCGTTTTTACAGGATCTAGAACACGCACTATAACAGAATGATTTTTTGATCTGCCATTTCGTCGACATATAATTACAGCTGTTTGTCTTTCACTACAGCTTTGATCATATTTTCGATATCGTTATGCACAGTTGGCATATGGTTTTGTAACGCTCTCCGGGACCGTAGCTTCCAGTTGGGATTGTATTTACTCCAAAAGTCATGAAACGATTTAATCACTGCCATATTAATTTTCGTATTTTGTATACGTATTTCGACAACTAAGTTGTCATAATCAGTAGATAATTAAACAGCGTCGCATCTGGAAAACTACGGTAAAAATACTCGCACGAAAACAAATTCCGCACGCGATCCGTACCGCTGAAAGCGTACATTTTTCTTTACTAAGAATTTTTATCATTTTAATTTTTTTATTCAATATTCAAAACGATGAATAATACCGCCTGTTGTTATATCGCTTCTCGTATTGGCAGCAAACAATTTAAATTATTCTTCGGAAGTTATAACAAACGATGGCCATCGTTTTTCCTATAGGCGGAAACGTCTTGACCTGCTTTGAAGTTGGCTAACCCCCATAATCATCTGCCTATCATGATTGTTTTCCAATCACTGAGAATGTTGGATGACCTCCTCAACGAATCACTTGATGCTGGAATTCCAGGACATAAATTATTTCCTCAAAAAAATTCACACTGCTTCCAAGAACCCCACACATAACATATAAGGCACGATCTAAATTAAAACAAAAAATTTGGCGTGTCTTCATTCCGACATACAGTCGCAAGAAAAGTCTTTCTAAATTAAAGACAACGCTCAACCCACATCCGCTTTTGTTTCTTTCCCAGGACGCACGCAAACTGAATGTAGATTTGAGAGCGCGAATTTAAGTGCTTCAACTAGTTATAAGCGGGCAATCATACGTAATAAGCAAAAAAAGCACAAGATAAATAGGATATTGCAAGCGCAAATATATGAGAGTTGAACATGTATAATGCGGATGGCGCACCATGTTCTTTTCCGAGGTTAAATATTAATATCGAAGGAATACGTATTCATGAAAGTATATGAAAATAACGACCCATAGTCAATCAAAAAAAAATGATTTCAATGAAGTGCACATTCATGGATCGCGCAAGATAGCGAGGGTGGATAAGAATTTGAAATTATTTAATTTTAATAGGAACGCCTAATTTTCTGCGGAACAATATACAGAGTTGGCCAATAAATGTGAACGAAATGTAAAATAAATCCGTAACATAACCTTATCACATTATTTAAAATATGTACGCTATCAACAAATAAATACACATAAATGACGAAAAAATATTAAAATAATTGCATGCGTACAAAAAATTTTGAAATAAGATTTGAAAACAGCGTATTATAAATGAGATTTATCAGCTGTGAAATTCGCGGCAATAAACAGTAAGTAAAATTTTGTAAAGTGGTGTAATTAATTTGTAGTTACACGTTTACTTTCTGCCAAATTTATAACTTTATATTTTAAATAAATATCTTACTCTAGAAAGTTAATAAGAGGTGAAAATAAGTTAGAACTAAAAATGCAGTTCAAAAATATAAAAGAAGAAAAGAATTACGAAAAATTCGGTATAAAACCGTTATAAAACAACTATGAATTTCAATTCTGAGTTTAAATTGAAGATATTTTCATAACCGAAAACAGTTTCACCTGCTTATAAGTAATACAAAGAATATATTGCATATATTTTACCAACAAAGGCGGCTATGGCAAATACATTTGCTTGATAGATATAGAAAGAGTTGGTTGTTGAAATGCGGTGGTTCATTCCACACGCGTCCGGACGGTCTACACGTTACCGTAACCCGCCCATTCTCTGTAAGATGGAATCACTTCTACCGATATCCTGATTATCCTCGCCGATGTACCATTTGTTATCCGAATTCGCTGACATCAGGTTCGACAGTTCATTGTTCATGTAAAGGGGGGAGTCGCATTCTGGAATGGGTCTACCCAACACAGTAATCCGTATTTGGAAGGTTTCCGATGGTCCCCGGGTACCGATTTGCATTTAAACGTTTCTCTTCGATGTGCGCTCCTGGAAATATTTCGCCCGGTTCGTAGGTAACACGGATCCGGGGAAAAAGTATCGATGGCGGAACGTAAATCTTCCGGTGTTCCGGGACACTTGTCTGCGGTTAATTAAATTTGAATTTAACGTTGATACACCGGCAGAGATTTTGGAGATAGAAGACAAATTCACCTATCGACGGGAGTGTTATCGGCAAGGAAAACGGGGTTAATTGATAGATTAGTTAAATATACGTTGTCCTTGCTAATTAAAATCAAATGGAATATTTACCTACTTGTTAACTACATACGTAATGGCAATTACGTAATTATTTACTAGAATAGATTTTTCAGAACTATTATTCCTTGAAATTCCGTAAGCTTTTACGAGCCGCATCACGAATAATAATGCTTTTTCGGTTTACTCTTTATGATTGGTGAAATTATCTATTTTCCGCGCACACGATTAACAGTCTTGCGCTAAATTACTTTGTCAATATGTCAACAGAAAAATGGAAAGTTGCAAGTTCAAAAACATATGGATTTGGCCAAAATCTTTTTAGAAGTCTTTCTACATGTGAGTGTAACTGGTCTTATGGAGCAAAATTGACGGTAAATGGAAAATATTTGTCGGCTCGAAAATGAACATATTTCTAAACCAAGCGCTTTTGATCAAATAGTTTTCACTCGAACGCTGATCAAAATATTTAACTCATATTTGATAATTTCAAATCACTCACACACAGGAAGACTAATTAAAGATGAAATATCTGCTAATATCGACATGATGCAACGTTGAAGAAAAATTAATTCCATAGCTATAGCTATAACTCTGATACCGAGATATAAAGGGAAAAAAAGACTTAGATTTCATCGAAAATTAATCCATTGGAATATCAAATGGTCAATAATGAAAGATGGACTAGTTGACACAATCTACCTTTTGATTTGGCGTTCCATTGTTCTCGAATATCCAAGCGTTGAAATAAGATGGTATTAATCACTTCCACATCGATGTCTACCGAGTAGATCATCTTCCACTTTTTTTATGTAAGTACAATGTATTGGTCAATAAGGTATGTTTTTAGATAAACTGTTTGATCCTGGCTACATTCATTATATCAACCTCAGTCCGTAGAAAAGACATTCTCGTCAACTTAATCCGAACTTATATTGATAAAAAATGCTAATATGCTGTGACCAGAACGTAAAAATACAACAATATTTTGAGATTTATCACTTCTGACCTCAAAAGATGAAGCAAAAACATAACAACGATATTTCAGAATTTCTAATACGCTGTCACTGCTTCAGGAATCTTTTCTGAACACGCTCTAGAAGTATTAATAATCGCTGATAGGAACATCACAGTACTGAAGCGTATTCCATTTCGGGTGGAACACGAGAACAATGAAGAATATTGAAAGTGTGCAGGTTACCAAAGCCTTTACACAATCAAATAAGAATCTCAAGCTCTGTAAACTGATACGATTAGATTACTTACATGATTAGAAAAACTTAGGTGGGCGTCAAAGAGAACTCCAAGTCCTCTTTAATTGGAGACTTTACAGATAATAGTTCGACAAATTCTGTACTTGCAGCGAAACGGAGGTTCCTTTTATAAAAAGAGAGAACAGTCCATTTTCTGATGTTTTTCCGAATTTAATTACGAGTATTCCATTTGTCTAATATGCTCAGATTTATTCGTCTGGTGCTGTCCTCAGTTCTGAAAAATGTTTAAACCGCCTGCATTGAATAGCACTCTGCAATTAAGACGCTCCAAAGGATCGTCTATATAGATTTTGAACAAAAGGGGGCGAAAATTGTAACTCTGGCCAATTCCTGAATAGGGATTAAATGAGAATCCATTATCTATCATGCATGTAGCCAAAACTATTCTGCAGCAGGAAGAAAACGGATGAATAATGCTAGTAGTAAAGCCAAAAGATGTCAACTTAGATATCAAAATGTTCCTTCGAAATGGGATTGAAAACTTTTTTGAAATCCATAACGGGGCTCAACTAGCTTAAGTAATGAAAACGTGATGATAGAGAGACCTTACCAGTTTAAAAACTCCAACCATAGGACGTACGTCATCTTGGTCCTCAACCGCCAATTGACAAAGAAAGCGAGTACAGCCAAAGTAATAATGACACCACCTTTGAAAGTAACGATAAAGTGACCGATTATGATTACATATATATCACGCGAACCACATTCAATTAATCAGTTTGAATTAAATGACTTGGTGCGCATTTTGTATCAATCACAATAAAACAGAACTTCTTGAACCGTGAAAACTGCAATGGAATCTCAACGAAAGAAATACGAATTTCTATTCTACGCACCAGCCATGATAATCTTGTTAATATTTACAGTATGGCCGATAATTTGGTCTACCGCAACGATATTTGTAAACTTCGTGAAGCTTCTAGTATATATCGTGACCTCAGTTTATGGAGATTATTGGCAAATTCGTCAAAAGTCAAGGTGAAAACAGTTTTGTTATATAAGAGAAACTGGTGAAAGCCAAAGGCAATCTACGAAAATATGAAAATTTTGTTAGATACGATAAAGTACGAAGACTATTCCTGAAATGTTTGTGCAAATTTTAAAGTTAATACAATTATTTTGGGCATACAATCAGGTTACACCAAATACTGTTGCTTCCCGTGCCTTTGGAACACGTGACAATGAAATTTATTGTATTAAGAAGAAGTGAAATTTATAATAAGAAAAGAAAATATACGACCTTTACTGGAAAATGTAAGACCATAACACCACATCTGTACGTTAAACTGGGAAATATGCAAAACTTTGTTAATGTACTGGGTCAAGAAGGTGACGGTTAGATACCTTTGATAAAAGTTCCCAAAAATATCAGACGGAAAACTAAAAGGAGGTATTGTTGTTAAAGCTAAGATACAATAAGAAAAAACAGAAAATTACAAAGCTTTGGTAATGGATACTACACAAGCATTTCAAGGTGCTGTTTGCGAAATGTTTAAAATGTAGTCACTGCATTCTCACTTAGACTTTTGGCTGGAAAATATGGACGATGTTAGTGACGAGCACGGCGAGTACTTCCGCCCAGGTGTTTTGGGAATGGGAAACGGCAATGAGGTAAATGGATTCTGTAACGTTGGTAGATTACTGTTGGATGTTAAGAACAAATCACATTTTGGCAAAACCAATAGCTGAAATTTGTTGGCCAGTGATAATTGAAAAAAGACCCAAACACAATAACTACCATTGTCGAATTTTTTGTTAACCGGTGGTGAAATAGTTTACTGCAATTTATTAATTATATAGTAATACAACAACAACCAGCGTTCGTTTTGGCTTTCAACGGTACAGATCGTGTGCGGAATTTGTTTTCGTACGGGTATTTTCGCCGTAGTTTTCCAGGTGCGACACTATTCAATTATCTGCCGATGATGACAACTTAGTTGTCCAAGTACGTATACAGAATACGAAAATTAATGTGGAAAGGGGTTATTTATCAACCTTCAGTGATTAAAATACCTTTTTTTGATTAAAATTAATACGTTTCAATTAAAATAAATAAACTGCTGTCATCAACAAATACATCAATCATTATAAGTCTCTTAAAGTACTTCGTATTGGATAACTCTTTCGGAAATATTAAATTATACCTTTACTAAATTGAAGATGTCAAATCCAAGATACATTCTTAAAAGACTCCAAGGAGCGCATATATTAGACCGTAAATCGAGGATGCAAAATCGGCAACAATAGCCAACAACCACCGTGAATGCCGGATCCCACATGCGTATTTACGGGACATCCTGAGAAATGACCAGAAAATCGCATTCACACATTGTCGAATTAGGCCTGACATCTCCAAACATCTCTTTCATTAAACCGAGCCATTATTTAGATTAATGTTGACCCCCCTGCTGCGGTTTAGAATTACATTTTGACTCTTCTCCGTTACCAACTGCCAAGTGCCTGTACGTTATGGTTGTGCAGGAAGAGGGACCAACCAGCTCCGGAGTATGGGGTCACAGTGGTCCGATATGATAAAATATGATCGCATACACGTATCTGTTTTCGTACAAACACGTACAATATGAATATAGACGAAGAGTTCTGACTTTGTTTGTGTGTATGTGTGTGTGTATACTTAATGGTAACTGGTACGTCGCTCTTTTTATTTTTCATTGTTGTAAGTTAAGTTTCGCCGTGATGTGTTTTCGGTATCCAACAGAGAAATAACAATGGTCTGCGTGCCCCTAGAAATAGTCGGATGGATTTCTGGAAGCGCGTCCTCGATCGGGCATTTTTAATGGATACACTTCTGTTAGTTACAGCTGTCTCAATTCGTAAAAGTATAATGGATACCAGAGTAAAAGGGATTGCTCGGTTTTTTGACAACCATGATATATGATGTAATATTTACTTATGAATGTACGTATATAAATATATTTAAAGTAAAATATTTTCATTCGGTATTAAAGCATTTTATTTTCGTAAATTTCATAACAAACGAAGGACATAGCCTTTCTCAAATTCAAATTCCATAAAACAGGAATGCGTCAACTTTTCCCAAACAAATGTTTGGGAAAGGTTGAGATGAATTGGCTTTTAATAAGGGCATAAGGGCGTTCGGTACCAAAGCATTTTATTTCTCTAATTTTAACGAAAGACATAGCCTTTCTCAAATTCAAATTCCATAAAACACAGGAATGCATCGAAAAAACTATAGAAACCATAAGATTTTTATTGACACCATTCACTGATTTTTAATAAATTAAAAAATTTAATACAATTTTAGAGGGTGTCAATTCGGCCATATATTTTCAAATCTAGAGCGGAGACTAAGGTAAGATGTAGACTCACAACTAAAATGAACATAGAGCAGCTTTAAAAAGGATAGAAAAGGCTACAAGAAACAAAGAAGAAAGTATTTATGGCCTCTGTAGGTCTTGGGAAGGGATTTGACAAGATACCTAGAAAACTAATTAATAAAATATAATAATACAATCTAATAAGGTGTTCGTTTAGACATATATTTCGAAATTTGGAGCAAAGACTAAGGCAAGACGTAGACTGACAACTTGAACGATTAAAGAGAGGCTTCAAAAAGGGTAGAAAAAGCTAAAAGAATAAAGAAGAAAGTATTCATGGGCTCTACAGGTTTTAAGAAAGCATTCAACAAGGTGCCTAGAAAATTAATTGATGAATGTTTGAGAAAATTTGGGGCAAATTCTTTTTTAATAAGGGCGTAACGGCGTTCGAAATCGAAGCATTTATTTATACAAATTTCATAACAAACGACGACCATAACGTTTCTCAAAATCGAATTCCGTAAAATGCAGAATAGCTTCAAAAAAACTACGGAAATCATAACATTTTTGTTGACACCATTCATTGATTATTGATAAATTTACTTGTAATTTAATACGATTTGATAAAATGTTCATTTGACCAAATATTTCCAAATCTGGAGCAGAAACTAAGATGTAGACATCACAACTAGAACGATCACAGAGCAGCATCAAAAATCGTAGAAAAAGCTAGAACACAAAGAAGGTATTCATGGGCATTATAGATCTTCAGAAGGCAATTGACAAGGTGCTTAAAAAACTAGTTAACGAATATTTGAAAAAGCTAGGTAAATTCGCTTTTAATAAGGGCAATAATTAGTCTATATGAATGTACAAGAAACTGCGTTCCAGTTGATAACCAGACATCACAGGAATTTAGAGTTGAAGGTGGCCTAAAACAAGGCGGGAATCCTCAGTCTAGTTTTGTTCAATGTAATACCCATATGGATACTGGAATGCGCATTTGCTGATAACTTGGTAGTATGTGCACAAAATGAAGAAGAACTAAATATAAATATGGAAATATGAAATGGGGGCACTTAAGAAAAGAAATCTAAAAATAAACTAAGATAAAACGAAAGTTGGCAGTTCGCAGGTTAAACTTATCAACAACTCGTTGATGTATATATTGAAAAGTAAAGGTCCCAGATTTAAAGCCTAGGGTATACCTTAATTTATAGTAAAGTAATTAGACGAGTAACCATTATAAATAGCATAACGTTATTTATAGCTAACATAAGAAATCAGCTTCAGAAGAGTGGAAGAAAACCCGACGCAGTCCTCTTTAGCAAGGAGAAGGTTATGATCAATTGAGTTGAGTGCTTTAAAAAAATCTTTCTAGAAATCTATGTTGATGTATCGAAAGATAACGATAGATCTATAATTCAAAATATTTGATCGATCACCTTCCCTAAAAACAGGAATTATTTTACTGGTTTTACCCAAAAGTTTGAAAAAGTCAACGTACGAACAATTAAGTTAAATAAAATGAAGTGAGGGGCGACCACTGAAACACAATCATGCTCAAACAAACTTGGTATCAGGTCATTTCATGGGAAGTTACTTATTTTTAACATGTGGGTCTGAAGCAAATATTAAGAGAAAGATGGTGCCACTAAGGGGTCTTTAACTAACAAAGAGTTTATAATAAAATTAGTGAATCACTGAAAATTGGACATATAATGTAAAGTCAAGGTTAACTGTAATGAGGTTAAGTGAGATATAGTATCCAGAGTGCGTAAAATGAAAGGATATTTTAAATATATAAAAAAGAGGAAAATGATTGCATTATCTCCAAAGTTTAAATGGTTTTTTTCTATTGATTGAAAACTATTTGGATGAAAAATTACGCAATTTTTTGATTGAATACAGATAGAAAAAAACTTAATTCGTATCTAAATTTATTTCCTCTCAAATCATCTTCAAACTTGTGAATCTCGTCGTTTCAATTTTTTCAAACAAATATTCTTTTCTTAACTATAAGATGTACTATATTAAATATAATTTGGAAAACTAATAGAAACTATTAATTGCTTCGTGAGAGCTGCATTAATATAACCTAATTTAAAAGAAGAATAATTGTCAGCCATTCCTCATTCCGGAGAGGAAATTGTAATAGCTAAACTTATGTCTACCTAGACCTTCCTTTACATCAAATTTATATACAAAATATTCCAAAAATCAGGGCATGAGTATGTTTAATTTTGTATTAAAAAGACCTGAAACAATAACTTCTATAGTATTAAAGAATTTAAAATAGGACTTGATAAAACAAAATCGATTCGAATCAAATGTAACAACATATTAACAAAAGAATTTGCATAACAACAGGAACAAGAACGTGAAAGCAAACGATTGCTATGTACAAAGGGTACTAGGAAAGTTTTGCAGTATGACGCAACGATGAATCGCAGGAAGCTGCTTGTTGCTGCATGTTGAGACATGTTCATACGTGCATAGAAGCCGCCGTGCCATGTCGATGGGCTCAGTTATTCATTAGCAATGAGAGAGCTTGCGATGGCATCGTGGTCACAAAATGAGATAAGGGCAGTTTTGCGTTATAATTTCGTGCGTGGTTTAAACATAGACCAGTACTTCGAAGAAATGACTCTTGCACTAGGTGATGTTTGTCGACATGGCACTACGATATTCAGGTAGTATAGAGAATTCCAAAAGGGAAATTTAAGTGTGGAGGATGCTGAGGCCGGGAAGTCCAGAAACGTCAGTTACGGAGGAAAACGTCACTACTGTGAGGAAAATGCTTGGCGAGGACAGGCGAGTGACCTACCAACAGATAGAGGGTACTTCAGACCTAAATGCATCAGCAATTCGTTCGATTCTGCATGATCATTTGCACGTGAAGAAACTTTGTTCTCTCTGGGTGCTGCATCGACTGAGTGAAGAGCAGATGGCATGACGTGTGACTTGGTGCCGGGAGATGTTAAAAAACTTAATAAGGGACAATCTCGGTATGTGAACAACATCGTGACAGGGACGAGACTTGGCTGTACTATTATGATGTACCGACCAAAGCTCAAAACAAAGTTTGGGTCTTTGATGATCAGGGCACACCAGTAGTTGTCAGAAAATCCTGATCTATAAAGAAGAAAATGATAGCTGTATTTTTCAAATCGAGTGGAATTGTGGAACGCGCCGTTTTGGACACACAGAAGACAGTCACAGCTAAGTGGTATACTGAACAGTGCCTGCCTAGTCATTGGATCTATAAAGAACCTGCGTCCAAAGTCAAGAATGGACACCTGGTTCCTCCATCACGATAATGCTCCAGCTCACCGCGCCAAAGTTTGCACCGAATATTTGACCACGACAGGATTAAAACTTCTCGAGCATCCACCCTACAGTCCAAATCTTGCTCCCTGCGACTTTGCACTGTTCCCGCGTGTAAAAATGAAGCTAAAAGGAGACGGTTTTCCAGTAATGAAGACCTTCTGCGGGCTTGGGATAACGGGTGTGCTTTACTACCTAGTGGAACTTGGCACACCTGGTTTAAAGATTGGTTTTGGAGGATGGAGAGGTGTATTGAGTGTATAGGCAATTACTTTGAAAAAATTAAATAAACAAAGCTGTATTGCAAAAACTTTCCTAGTACCCTTTGTATAGTATTAAAGATTTTAAAATAGGACTTGACAAAAAAGTCGAATCGAATCAAATGTAACAACATATTGACAAAAGAATTTGCATAACAACAGGAACAAGAACGTGAAAGCAAACGGTTCCTATGTATATCTATCGGAAAATTCGAACGTCCAACGGAACCACAAGAGCTAATTTATTCCCGTCTCCGTTATTGCCACTCTCTCTCATTGTAAAATGGAATTAAACGCTGCTAGGTAATATGTAACATTGAATCGTTTTACCAACAACACACACGAACAACAAACTGGAAACAGCTTCCTCCGTCCCCTGCTTCTCTGTCCCGGAAAACTCCACCAACTACTATATATACGTATCAAATAGAATAGAGGTCTCTGGCATCTGCGTTCGCTAAAATCCATTTAAGTGCTTTGGGGAGAGATGAACCTTGTGAATCCGAATCTATATACGCGCGCGTGTATGCGTCTGTATGTATACGAATTCAAAATTAAACCTCCCCGCAATAACAAACCGATATATACAGCATTCAGTAACAATACAAGAACATTAACAAATTACACTTCACACTTAATGCCGTTTATTTCGCCCATATGGCCTAAATATATGCATTAAATAAACTGAATATATTCCTATTATATAGGGGAGAGGCAGAGATTTGGTTGGAATGGTGGGCGGTTCAAAGCGATCGAATTAGATTTAAACGATTTAGATGCGAGCATATTTATTATGGTTATATTAACCTCGTTGGAGCATTCTATCATGTATTTTGTTTAAATAAAGCAAGTGTAAACTTGAAACACATTTATCAATTAAATTAGTTGCCAACGTATTCAAAAATTTTGCTTCTTTGGAAATAAAGAACTGAAATCCATTTCAAAGTCGTTTCGGTTACGAAAAATTTTATTCTACAGAATTTTATATTGATTTTAAAGAGTCAAAAGACGAAGGTGCTATATTTGGATAATATAGTGGATGTGGTGATATTTTTTAACCTACTTCTGTTACCTTTCTTCGAATCTTCAATAGATGAAAGGGTAAAGGGACACAAGCGCTATAGTTGGATAAGTGGATGTGCCAGCCTAGTCCTGTTAACCTTCTTTGAATCGCCAATATGTGAAAGAGTCAGAACACGAAAGTGCTATATTTGGATAATATAGTAGATGTGGTGAAATTTTACAGCCTAATTCTGGTACCTATCTTCGAATCTCCAATAGACGTAAAAGTATTAGGACAAAGGTGCTATATTTGGATAATATATCGGGTCTAGTGACATTTTCCAGCCTATTTCTGTTAACAAATGACAATAAAGAATGCAATAAATGCATGCAGGTACTTTTCTTTTAGGATAGTTTAAGTCTAGAACACAATTTCTGTTAAAAATGTGCAGGTTTTGGCGTAATTTTTCAGGTGCAACACTCTTTCACTATCTACTGACGACGACAACTTAGTTGCCGAAATATGTGTACAGAATACAAGAATTGATGTGTAAAGGGGTTATATATCAACCTTAAGTGATTAAGTTAATTAACCACAGGCTCCATCAAAATTACCTTCAAGATGACTTCCCGGTCAAAGGAGTTCAACACGTTTCACAAGATGTACAGTAAAACTAAGTTATTAAATGAAGATATTAATTTCTTGAAACAGTGTACATCGAATTATAGAATGGGAAAGTCATTTCATATGCGAAAATGGAATGGTTAATACTTGAAACGAAATATCTGTACAGTAAAAGAAGTAGATTAGAACTAGAAGCATTGAACTCTGACTTGGGTCCGAACCATAACTCATCTCTCTTTGACCTCTTATACGATAGACAAGGGAGGGTGCTATAAACGCGTGCAGGTACTTTTCTTTCGAGATGGTTTAAAACTGGAATACATTTTCTGTTAAAATTATGTGAAGAGAATATCCGGTATAAGTTTTGGCATTCGACGCTACAGATCGTGTACAGCATTTTTTTCGTGCGAGTTTTTGCCGTAGTTTTCCAGGTGCGACACTGTTTCATTATCTGCTGATGACGACAACTTAGTTGTCGAAATACGTATGCAGAATTGAAAATTAATGTGGAAAGCAATCAATCTTAAGTGATTAAGTTAATCAGCCACAGGCTCCCTCAAAATTACCTTCTTTGAATCGTGAAAAAAATTCCTTTATATCGACCTTTCTCCTTTATTTGCTGAATCCAAATGCGTCAGTTGACAATACTCATCATGATAGTTGTCGACTTCAGTTGCAAAAATTTATAAAAAACACGGCCTCATTCCCATCAACGCTATGGCATTTTCTTCTTTCAACGCACATTCGGTTTCGTAATTGCATTTGTTCGTGGAACTAGCTATAGTAAATTCATTTAGAAACTACTGTACCATAACTAATCAAAAACTAATTTTTGGAAGGCTTAAACACAGTCACTGGAGCAGAATTTCAATTCTGTGGTAGTGATGTATGCAGCGATGATTAACTTATGTATAAATCAATTCATCAATTTATCCAACCAAAGGCACGTACATAATAGATACAAATTATATTTCGGAAAAAGTTTGACGTACCTATTTATCCAACTTCATAACTTTGTTTTTTAGGTTTGTCTACCGCTTGTGCCAGTGGATAATTATCATGGCACTGACGTTATACGGTTTTCCTTGAAAAATAAGTGGTTCTACTATTGGCGAAGCTTAGACACATTTTATTACTTTTACACCATTTTCATAATAGATTTATTAAGCCTTTTTGTAAGAGTTCACAGTTCCTTACTGATGCCATCTTCAAATACATTTTCATGTCGCTACTATAAGTCTGATACAAAGACCCAAGCTATGGTAGAATCTTTACTATACAATAAAAGTTAAGATCCCAAATGACTGTCTTGAAAAACATCAAACGTGGTTGCTGTCACTCTGAATTCAAAGCTATTAGTTTTAAATTCAAGAGATCACACAAAATGGAGAAAAATTTTCAATTTCTTTGGATTATTTTTTCTGAAGTGATATGTGCTGAACGTATTGGGAATTATTATATTTTAAAGAATTTCACACCACGCTGTGCGTTTTTGCTTTTAAACTGAACGAACGAAGTGTCTTTAACTGTTGACAAAAAACGCAACCCTTATGGATTATTTAGTAAGTAACAATTGAGAATGAATTATACACATACAGCTTCAATTTACTCTCTTGTTTTTGGTGCTTTCCAAGCTTTTGGCTACTACCAACTATTTGCAAATAGTTTACAAATCTGGCAAAGCTTATTGCGCCGCTTAAAAGATTTTGCACTGAAAAGGTTTGCAACCTTTCTTGATGAAAATTGTATGTAATGAAGTTTTCGTCACAAAATTTATTAAACCAATTCCTCTTGCTCTGAGCGCATCTAGAAATGTTTTCTACAGCATACTTTTTTCCACAAATGAAAACCATAAAACATGCAATGTTTTCTCTAAAGACCACAAGAATTCATCCTGAAAAAGCTGTTCGCGAAGTGGGTGCTCTGACTGTTCAGTATTGATCAAAAATTGGCGAAAAAACAAAGCAGATTTTGTGCATCGACTGATCACCACACATCAGACTTGAATTCATTATTATACACCCTAAACAAAAGAACATTCTAAACAATGGCGGTACAGTGGTTCTCCTTCTATAAAGAAGAAAGCATTTGTAGTATAGATAATGACTTCCATTTTTTGGGATACAAAGGTATTTTTATTGTTGATTACTTTTCAAAAGACTAAACCTTCGCAGGCGTGTATCACGCGAGTTTTTTACACAAATTAAAGCAAAAAATTAGTGAAAAGTATCCTAGTTTAGTCAAGAAAACAATTAAAATACCTTGCTGGTCAGAAATTTTCAATAGACGATGTTGAAGCCGATGTGGATGTTTAATGAGCTTTTCCATTGGCCATTTTCTTTTTGTCAGATTTTAAGTGTTTAAACACAAAAGGTACTTACAGGTTTGGCGCATAAAACATGTTCATTAAACTTTCTGTATATATAAAATGTTTTTAGGTTATGTTATAATCCATAATAATCCGTGTCTTTACGTTCCCCAGCAGCTTAGCTCCAATTACAGGTGACACTGGTAGACCATGAGTTATTATTACGCTTGCGCTCGTGATTCAGCTTAAGATCTTTAGCTGTCAGCATTTGCTTAAACGGAAAAATAAAACCACGAAAAGCCTTCGCGGGCGGCGTGATAAGTCAGTAACTCACTACCGAACTATCAGCTGGCTAAATAATCACCAATCAACTTCGCATACTATACAGTCTACATTACTTTTAGCTGGTACTGATGCGTGAGTTTCGAAGATTTTGAAAAGCAAAATACGTTAGTCGAAATGATTATTTCAAATGGTATAATGCAATTGCAGATCAAAATGCGTATAACAAACAATTTCAATGAAACCAAATGAAAATAAACTATGCCGATGTTATGAATACTTATAAATGTCACCGTCAACATTTTCATTTTGGGAAAGCGTGTACAACACTTTTAAATATAACCAGAAGGTGCGCACCAGTCGGCAATATATACTGGCGTGCAATAAATGAAAACGCTTTAAGGTAATTAATTTCAATCTTGGTCTTAATGGCGGGACGTACAAACATCGCAGAAACTTTTATCTTATTATCTGGGCGAGTACATTTGCTGTTTCCCGAGAGATTAGAGCGTTTCGTTAGCATAGATAATACAAAAAACACTTGTCGCAACAGTCGTGACCTGCGACTCTAATTCAGTTTATCACCGGCAGGAGCGCTGAATAATTAAAACAAGCGACAACACTAAGTAATGGCGTTGATTTACATAAGAAGTTGTCCGGTTTATTATTTTTATTATAGCCTCGTTCCATTCGTTCGGGACCCTGCAACAATGGAACGACACATAGGATACTAAAAAAAAAAAAAAGAAAAACGATAAAGCGTAGGCGTAAGAGGAAAGAAAAATTGAGGCAATTTAAAGAAATGCGTTGTTTTAAACAAGATTTAATGCTTATTGTTGGTTTTTGTTGAAATACTTTCTCGTTTAAGCCGACTGAAGTATAATACATACTGTGCATATGATCCTCAGGATCTCAGCATGAGTGACTATAATTCCAATTTCCCCCTACAAAACCAATTAGAAATAAACACGATAATAGTGATTGCTTATATTCAAGATTAAGGGAAACCAAGCAAAAATTTCGAATGGTGCCAATAATGCATTTCTCCTTCAGGTTTCGCCTAGATGGTTGTAATAATTAGTGCCTTAATATTCTCTCGATATGCTGTCAGATCAATAGGAAAGAATATATCTCGAAAATCTTCTTGGAAAAAAATTGAAATGCAAGCTACGCTAAACGAATCCTTTTGAAATATTTTCAAAGTTCAGGGCGAGTAGAATGATATCTTGAAACACGCAAAACGAAGAACAGGTTTCCTAAGTATCAAAGTATTGTAGTTCTTTTGGATATTGATTATTATTCTTGGGAACTTCTACTTTTTGAATCACACAAACAAAATGGGAAACAGATTCCCTCAATATTAACGTGAAATTTCCCTCTACGTAAATCTAATTTCACTGAACCTGGACTAGTACACAGTTAAGATATAAAACTATATGCCAATGAACAGCAAAGGGTCGAGAAACTACTTATAAAGTTTTCTACTTGTCAAAACTAACCAACATAAAAAAAACTATACTAGTACCCGGACTAGTACCAAGTTAAGATACATATAAAACTATATGCCAACGAACAGCAAAGGGTTGAGAAACTACTTATAAAGTTTTCTACTCATCAATGCTAGCCAACAGAAAAAAACTATACTAGTCTTGAAGGTAATTTTGATGGAGCCTGTGGTTGATTAACTTAATCACTGAAGGTTGATATATAACCCCTTTCCACATTAATTTTCGTATTCTGTATACGTATTTCAACAACTAAGTTGTCGTCATCAGCAAATAATTAAATAATGTCGCACCTGGAAACTAGACACGTAGGAAAATTAATGATATAACTCCTTTCCACATTAATTTTCGTATTCTGTATACGTATTTCGACAACTAAGTTGTCGTCATCAGCAGATAATTAAACAATGTCGCACCTGGAAGCTAGACGCGTACGAAAATTAATGTGTATACAAAATTTCGTAACATTTCCGAACTAAACATTTTACAGATCACGTATTTATTCCGGAATGAGTAAAATGATTTCTTGTCTAATAAACGAAACGGTAGATTACACACCATTGATCATAAATCGAATAGAAAGTGCCCATTAAATCGAACGCGAATTTTTTTTTGTACTGTCCACTATCCACTGGTTTTTTGCAGTCACATTTCCTCCAGCGTATGAATAGTATACATATCACAAACTACGCATTTTACTAGCACCTTTGTACTTTTAATTCGGCAATTTACAAATAAACTTATTTAACTGTCCGATAATAGTTTTTTTTCGACATATATGACACAATTCTAGAGAAAGTTAAATTCCGTAATATTAATAAACACCTTTGAACGAAAACACACACTACATTACATATATACATATTAGCGACGCACGTTTATTATTTATTAAAGGTCCTTCATTTTTGTTTTAATATTGCTACAAATGTACGTATTTGTGCGTACTAGGCTTTAGAATTTATAGCGAACAATATGTTGTGTTAATAACCTGTTCTTATTCCATGTCTGACAAATAAAATAAAACATTTAATGTTTTCATGAATTTTGAAACGACCACCGGTTTGAATGCATATGTATGTATAAGCTATACCTTCATTAAATCTATTTAGGTTAAAACAATTTCTAAATAGACTTTACGGCATTCGATTATATACGGTATCAATGTTAAAAATGTACGACCGTTTTATGCCAATATTGTGCCTTATTAAATACTTCCTTAACTACTTTTCTTACGTTAAAGTAATGGATGTCTCAAAATTAACGCAAGATTTGAATTAAATGGAAAACACAGTTTTTAGTCTTTTGATTGTTATTTTTTATTGAATAATAAAGTACATAGGATAGGGTTATTTTGTCGAAATTTTCCATGACCATTATGCATAAATGTGGCTGAATTTCGTTGATGCAGCGTTGAATCTTCTCCTTTAATGCACGGGTGGTTGTGGGTTTGTTGACATAGACCTGTGATTTCAAATAACCCCATAAAAAGAAATCTAATGGTGTTAAATCTAGGGGGCCAATTCTGATCACCGAAACGAGAGAGTACACAACCTGGAATGTCTCATGCAGTAATTTAATTGTTTGACTGGCTGTATGGCATGTGGCACCGTCTTGTTGAAACCACATATCTACCACATCGATATCATCCAATTTCGGTAGAAAGAACTGTGTTACTATGTCGCGATATCGAGAACCAGTAACAGTCACTGCTTGATCGGCCTCATTTTCAAAAATGTATGGTCCAATTATGCCTCCAGTCCAAAATCCACACTAAACAGTGACACGTTCTGGATGCGTTTGTTTTTCGACAATCACATGTGGGTTCTCAGAACCCTAAAAGCGGCAATTTTGGCGATTAACAAAGCCATCAAGGTGAAAATGTGCTTCATCGCTTAGGATGATTTTGCTCGAAAAATCGGCATCGATTTGTTGATGTTCAATAATCCATTCAACGAACTCTCTTCACTGTGCATGGTCATTAGGCTTCAGTTGTTGTGTTAATTGAATTTTGTAAGCATGGAGACACAGATCTTTAGTGAGTATATGCTGTATAAAGCTCCTCGAAATTTGCAATTCTTGTCCACGACGCCGAATTGAGGTTCCTGGATTGTCACCGACACTCTCACGCGCTGCTTCGATATTGACATTTGAACGGCTTGTTTTCGGACGACCAGTGTGCTTGGCGTCTCCAAGGGATCCAGTCTCCCTGAATTAATCTCTGCACAGTTGACGAAGTTAAAACACTATTCCGACCATATTTTGTATGAAATTTTCGAACTACGACCGCCAAGTTTTCATTATTTTGAAATATTGTTCAATAATGAAGACACGTTGTTCTATCGTGTAACGTTCCATTTTTACTAACCCTAAACTGTCAGCTGTCGAATTGTTTTTTTTTAGGGTTGCCAACACTTTACTGCACAAATGGCGACAAATTCAAATCTTCAAATCACCCATTACATACATATAACATGATGATCTTGACCCAGAAGAATATGTATAATTTAAAAATAAACGCTTTCATTTCATACCTCGTTTTGGTGATATCCCAAGCAATTTGTAACGTACATTTTCAAAGAATACGCTGATACGTAGATGGTATTTGGGTTTTGCAATGGAAATGCGTACCCATGTACCAATACGTTTCGAAGATGTTGCCAAATCTACACTTTTAAGCATTCGTACGACTTTACTAATACGACATTTTTGTATTAGAATTGTCAACTCAGAATTAAACATAGAATTACCTACCTCACGGTTATATGAGAATTTCTGACCATCTGTATATCATAACCTTTAATAGCTCCGTAATCTCCGTCTTTAATAACTTCGTAATCTCTATTTGTTATCTAATTTATCGATGTATTTACAAATTACTTAAATCGACGTTCAAATTATATTAACAACTTTATGTCGTACCAAAAGTGTCTTTCTTAAACACGTATCTACATAACATTTAATATTGATCACGCTAATGTGTCTATACATCATGTTAAAGCTTTTATAAAAATACCTAATACCAAAATATTATACAATATTTAAATACAATTAATTGCTGTACAACTGCGCTGGGAATATAAGAAATAAATGAGACATTACATAGACATGTCTTCTTTAAACGCTGTAATATATCTTCAGAATATCCTACGTATTAATGGCACACGAAAATAGTTAAGATGACAGCTATCCAACGGTAATCCTCGAGACAAACTAATGCAAAAAGTCACATATTTCAGTTTCACTTTCACAATGGCATTTTTTCCAGTATTCATAAGCAAAAGCACGAATGCACGTATATATTACAGAAGACGTACACATAAGCATTTGTGTTCGAACACAATAATGATTCCTCTCTGTTCAGGTCAACAGAAATAAAAGAAACCAACACTATTATAAGAGCATTACACGCAGAACCATAAATTCTTCTTAAAATCTTTATTATGGCGTAATTTATAGGCGAGCACTTAAATTTGTTTATTGTTGTATGTTTTGCTTGGCCGACTGAAATCCAAACACTTTATTTAGGTATAGTGAGACCACACGTGATCGTTGCTATCACAGAATGGGAGACCAGGCCGGACCATTTCATTCAATATTTACCTCTTCGTGTCCGCATTGAATGAATACGTCTTCACAACTTTTCTTTGAATACTTACTATGTACTATTTTGCTTTTAGTATTCAGTGTTGGAAAGCATTTATCATGTCGAGACACAAATACACGAATAACTAAAGATAAATGTAGAAAAAAAGAATTAATCTTTAACCGCTTAAAGTGATTTTGTTGCTTTTCAGAATATTTCTCTCTTCAATCTGTACAATTTTTCAAGTAGACCAACTAACTTTCATGGAACTCTTCTTATTAAAAGTAGAAGAAACTAACAATTTTATTTTTAGCAGCACTTTTTAATATCTTAAAATATAAGAAAGTCAAAAGAACTTCAATTATGGCTACGGAGGAGATATTTAGACACTGGACATAGGCGGCGAACCAAGCCGGTGCGAATGTCTCCGATAGTCTAGACCGTCACCAATGTACATACATATATAGAGCATTCCGATATTATAAACTCATACATCGTGAGACATATGAAAGACATGCAATAAACACCGCAGTGCAAAGGATACTAGGAAAGTTTTGCAATATGATGCAACAATGAATAGTAGGAAGCGGATTTTTGCTGCATGTTGAGACATGTTCATACGTGCATAGTAGCCGCCGCGCCATGTCGATGTGCTCAGTTATTCATTAGCAGTGAGAGTGTAAAGTGCTTGCGATGGTATCGTGGTCACTAAATGAGATAAGGGCAGTTTTGCGTTATCATTTCGTGCGTGGTTTAAACATAGACCAGTGCTTCGAATATATGACCCTTGCACTAGGTGCTTGTCCACATCGCACAACGATATTCAAGTGGTATAGAGAATTCCGAAGGGTAAATTTAACTGAGGAGAATGATGAGAGGCCGGGAAGGCCACGAACGTCAGTTACGGAGGAAAACGTTACTAGTGTGAGGAAAATGCTTGGCGAGGATAGACGAGTGACCTACTAACAGATAGAGGGCACCTCAGGCCTAAATGCACCGGCCATTCATTCGATTCTGCATTATCATTTGCACATGAAGAAACTTTGTTCTTTCTGGGTGCCGCATCGACTGACTGAAAAGCAGATGACACGACGTGTAGCTTAGTGCCGGGAGATGTTGAAAAAGTTTAATAAGAGACAATCTCGGTATGTGAACAACATCGTGGCAGGTGACGAGACTTGGCTGTACTATTTCGATGTGCCGACCAAAGCTCAAAACAAAGATTGGGTCTTTGATGATGAGGATACATCCGTAGTTGTTAGAAATTCCTGATCTGTAAAGAAGAAAATGATAGCTGTATTTTTGAAACGAGTGGAATTATGGAACGCGTCGTTTTTGACACCCAGAAGATAGTCACAGCTAAGTGGTATACTGAACAATGCCTGCCTTAAGTCATTAGATCTATGAAGACTCTGCGTTCGAAGTCAAAAACCTGATTCTTCCATCACGATAGTGCTCCAGCTCACCGCGCCAAAGCCTGCACCGAATATTTGACCACGACAGGATCGAAACTTCTCGAGCACCCTCCCTACAGTCCAGATCTTGCTCCCTGCAACTTTGCACTGTTCCCACATGTAAAAATAAAGCTAAAAGGGAGGCGGTTTTCCAGTGATGAGGACCTTCTGCGGCCTCGGAACAACGAGTGCGCTTTACTCTCTAGCGAAACTTGTCAGAACTGGTTTATAGACTGGTTTCGGAGGATGGAGAGGTGTATTGAGTGTAGAAGAAATTACTTTGACAAAATTAAATAAACAAAGCTGTATTGCAAGACTTTCCTAGTACTCTTTGTACGCTAAAAATAAATAGTAACAACCAACATATTTAAGCTATTACTGTTGTTAAACACTTATGAGAAAATTATTAACAATCTGAATTTGCTAGACTTAATATTTGTACGAAAGCCACCAGAGTCTTGCCATTAAATAAATTAAAATTCGTGTTGTAAAAATGTTCTTGTATAGAGAAAATGATCGTTCGGTGGCCACTATTAGAATATTTACGTAGTTAAAATGCTTTTGAACTGAGCTAACGTATCAGTGGAAGAAGTATTACTGTAAATACCTCTTAATATAGCAAAATTTGATTTTTTTTTCGTATTAGACTACGAAACTGTTCTTATCTCGTCATTTTAAGTACATAGCACTTTTTCCACTTCATCCACTACTTTAATCGACTAATCCAATGAAGTGTTCTGAAACGTGTTTATGGCACTTGGTAGTACAATGTAGTTCGTATGTATAGTTTGAAAATTCGTGTGAATTACGATTTATTACTATTACCAGATCGAAAACGTAAACAAATTCATATTACGCACTATGCACACCGTTACTCGTTTTTTTTTGAATGAAACGTACGAGAGCTATGTTTCTATTTTGACATCGTTACGGTTCGATCTAAAATATTAGACCACAACTTGTGATGTAGATCGTAAACCTTTTTCTGGTAGCAACTGTACATAATATCTGTTAACTTTCAGACCAGACTGTACTTTTACAGTATTTCTCGTAGTTTTACTTCGAGGGGCGTTATTCGCAACCCGGTCATGGCAGTCGTTCTTGCTACCGTTCTTGTTGTTGTTTCACTTAATTGTCAACACTTCTCTGTGCTTTTTTATGTTCATCGTACCCATACAAATGTTCTCAGCTGCTAACAATGGTCGCAACGACAATGAGGGATACTTTACTTTTACTCTTTCCTTTTTTTCTTTCGGCGATTTTTTTCAGATGTAAATGCCGGTGCTTAATTTCCATGATTTTTATTGTTGTTATTTTCCTGAGAATAACGTCGACGAAAATGTCGCTGGGTTTCCGATTATTCTTCCGTGTCCCTGGAGTCTGGCAAGTATAATTTAGTTTTGTATACCCACCGCTGTCGTTTCGTTTGCATTTTCGTCTCGGATGTGAGTAGTTGTTCGTACTGGGAATTCTAGATATATTCATTCTAGACACTGTAATACATCTAATGATATTAGAAATTTAATATTTTCATCGGAACTTAGTGGAGTTATTTTTAATAATATGAGGTACTCAAATCTCAGATATTACAGGCTATGAAATACAGTACTGTGCAAAAGAAAGAAACACCTTGAATTTTACAAGAAACTATTATAAAAGGATAAATAATAATCTTACATAAGTTAAAATTTTTTTTTTAATGTATAAAACTAACACATATCGATATTTAAACATAAACAGTTTAAATTTTCAATATTTTGCATGACCACCTTTATTTTTTACGGTATCCTGCATTCTTCTTGGTAAGCTTTCCATTAATGAATTAATGTAATTTTCAGGAATATTGTATCACTCTTCCTGTAGTATGTTCCACAGTTCATTTTTGTTCTTTGACCCCCTTTCAAACTTTTTTCTGTCAAGATAATCCCACAGACGCTCAATAATATCTAAGTCAATACTTTGAGGTGGCCATATCATAGTCTGCAATACCCCATTTGCTTCCTGCTGTGTTAAATAAGTTTTCACATATTTTGATTGATACTTGAAATCATTATCTACCTATAGAATGAAATTATTGCCAATAAGTCACTGCCCTGATAGTATGGCATGTTCTTCTAATAGTTTTACCCTCTATTTGTACAATTTCACCCACACCTGCTGCCGAAATACAACCCCAAACTTGGATATTGCCTCCTCCATGCTTTATGGTAGTGTATAAACATTCCAATAATCCAATCCAGGGTGTCGTCTCACATACTGATGCCTGTTCGTTCCAAATAATTGATATTTAGATTCGTGAGTCCATAGTACTTGTCGACACTCACTATATCACCAAGTTTCGTGGTCTCTTGCATATTTTAATCGTGTCCCTCTATTACCTCGTCATAGTAAGAGTTTTCTCACGGCTACGCATCCCCTCAAGCCTAATTCGAGCAAGTATCGCCTTACTGTTGAAGAATGTACCGAAGTACCAGATGTTCGCGCAAGATCTTGAGCTAGTTCTGCGCTAACTTTCTTACGATTTCTTAAGGAACTAACTCTTAAAAATTGTGCGTCAGCTTTACCGAGCTTTTTTGGACGTCCACTCTTTAGTCTATCACTTACACTGCCGGTTTCAGTAATTCTTTCTATTGTTTGTTACTCGGGATACCGGGAACATTTCATTATCTTTGATATCTTCACTTGACTATAACTCTCTTGGTGTAAAACAATAATTTTATTTCTGTCTAGTAATGCTATTCTAGGCATTTTCTATCTACTATAACACTTTACAGCTCACAATTTTTTCTTAAAATAAAAATTTCACTTGTAGGCGCGTTTTTTAAGAATCTAAATAAATTCTATTGTGGATCCGCTCTGTATCGTTTCTACCACTGAACTAAAAACAAAATCTTCTAGATAAATAACTCTCCCTGGAAATTTTATTGCAGAGCATTGTGGTGCAATAAAATTTATTACTTTAATCCTCTTATCAGGCGGTCGATCTCACCCTTACGCGGAAGAATGGTGTTGGAAATTTCCAGTGATTATATTTCTACCAATAAATGAATCTTTCTTGGAAAGATGTATTAAGTATTATAAATTAAATTAACCCAATCATTGTTAGTAAATAAGTTTTGGAAAATATTGTTAGGTGTTTCTTTCTCTTGCACAGTACTGTATATTATTAGGATACTTTTGTACGTGACGATGATTATTATCATTATTAACTCTAAATAGAATTGATATTATATAAAAAATCGTAAAACGTAAATCGAATACATGCAAACATAAGTTTGCACTTATTCAAAACCAAAAAAAAAAGTGAAATGAGAGCTGAAAACATTCTCTATCAAAGAAAGTGATGATACATCATTATCCACGCAAAGATTGTAGTAGAAATATGTGGCCTTTTAGTTGTCAATGTTAAATAATTTTACACTACGACTACGACACACTGCTTGTTGAGTATCTATAAACTTAAGATCGATGAAAGACAAACAAATTTGGCGACAATTACATAGTTTATAAAACTTTTCGAAAAGGTTTTTGACGATGCTAGCTCTATCTACCGACACAAAAATATAAAGTATGTAATGGTAATAAATTGCTAACTGCCGCTAAAAATTTATTTACTTCTTACACCTGTAATACGTTGCTTATTATACAGATTTTATTCTGAAAGATGGTGAATCATTAAAGGAAAGAAGAAGGGGAAAATTGATTCGAGACTTTTTGTTCAAATGAATATGATCCACAAAAACGCCAATTGGAAAATTTATGATAAACTTGCCTATTCCCTTCAGATATACGTTTTTATATTTATTATACAATTAGCAATCGAAATTACAATAATTCTATGGTCTAATACTGAGTTGACTTAAAAAGTATCCATCCCTATAATAACACGATGGAGCTCTAGCAATGATAGTCCTTCTCATGCTTCTTTCAAGTCTGTTTTCCAGATTTTTTTAAACCTTTTGTGTTATCATGGTTCTATCATACTGCTTTATACTTTACTTCAGACATGGTGATTATTTTTTATTCTCTACGACTTTATAAATGTTCTTTGATGCACCGCCATTGTATTTTTTGTGCATTCCTTGGCATCAATCGACGCGAGTCTTTTTTTGAGCGGTTATCCAATTATGTGGCACCCAACGTGAACATAGCTTCTTAACGGCCAGATGTTCATGCAGGATCTTATACACGCTGGTGTTACTAATACCTAGACATGCCTCGATCTCATGGTATGTCACATGACGGTCTTGCATTATCAATTCGGACACTGCATTAATGTTTTCCGACACAACAACATTTGTGGGACGACCTTCACGAAATTCATCGTCCAAAGAACGCCATCCAAGTTTGAATTTACTATACCAACGATATACCATATAAAGAATTCAGCTCGTCGATGCATTCTTGTTGAGATAATCCACGTCGAAAGTTGGAAAAATAATTGCACGAAAATGTTCGCGAGTTAATTCCATTTCTTCGCTGACATAAAATTTTTAAGTTACTGTCAACAATAGAAATAGCGACCGGATAATAAATCTGTCAAGGTCAATATATTATCAAAAATGACAAACTTCACGATGCAATCATCAGATCGGGGCAACACTAACAGTGTTGTCAGTTCCCGAAATATAAACGGCTACGCTCATAATATATAAAGTGGATACTAATGAATACATATTATGAAATTTAAAAAAGAATGGCTTTTGTATACCTTTGACTGTTACTTAAAGTCAAATAAAAATATATTTCAAGCCAGAACATATCAGATCATGTCAGTCGTGTATGTAACACTAATATAAGAATCCAAAGAAATTATTACGTGTACTTATGTACCTTTATGTGACAATGGCGCAGCATATTATATGTGTAACGATATGAAACCACCGGCATAAAAGAGGGACATTAAATGTAAAATCTATATACGAATTTGTAACAGAATGAACTGAAGGTTTAATATAGAAAATAGAAGAACACAGAGGGGAACGCATAGACAATTATAATTTTAATTAAAACAAAAACAACGAACGTTTATATCTCTTCAAATAAAAACAACAAAAACAAAGATCCATACAATAGTATTTTTCTTTCGCAGTAGAAAGAATATCTTAGTGGGAATAAAAGGAGAATTATATAAAATTTGCATGTCATGACGTCACACCACGCTGGGATCTTACATCAAACGCCACGGAGTTTTCGTGCTTGGTGACGATGATACTGAGTTCAAGGCGCGAATTAACTCCGCTCCAGCGTGTACGTACCTCTTCTTTATATTTCGACTGTAAAGTTTGTAATACTGCGCCTAAATTAAAAACCGGGATTATGCTAAATATATTGGACGACGTATTTTTATGTTACGCCAGCGATCTCAGCCTCTCCACTGCCATTCTCTTTGCGTGCATACAAAATTTTGTTGCTGCTTTAAGGGGACCAGTCGGTTTTTTTGTATTCTTTTAAATTGCTTCAATTCCTTTAGATTAATTTAACGCGATAAGAAGGGAATAAAATATGTTATTAGTATAATTGACTTTTTATCCACTTTTTCGTTGTGGTTTTAAACTCGGTTACCACTTTGGGAAGATATTTGTGTACGACAAATGGATAACATATTTTTAATAAATAACGCTGTTGCCGCGAAAACCAAATTTCGATAAAAACAAGTGCAAAGATCAAGATCAAGATTTTTATTAAATAAATTAAACGTTTTTATTCGTTACGAGTTTTCAAAGTTTCTAAAAAATTAAAATTTAAATATTAAGACGAGATTCATCGATCGTAATTTTAAAATTTCGGAAATATTGAAAATACTTATCCTTCTTTCCTCTAAAACTAGAACTAATCACTCCAGGTAGATGCAGTGCGATAAAGAATAGCAAAATCATTAATACACTGGTATTTGCCCCAGAAATTACGTCATGTCACCTGTACCGCAATAAACAATAATATGTTCAAATATAATATTTAATAGAACATAGACTGACATCTTAGGCCTAGAATTCCATAACCCAATATTTAGCACACACCATCCCCTCGTTCTAAACCCCGTTTATCCTATAAGAAAGGCATCACTAAAGTATAATGCTCTCTAAAAACAATTAACAACACAAAATTTGTCTTTAAACCCCATTAGAACACCTTTTCAATAAAAGACAATGATTCTCTAGAAGCATCTCGTGTGCACAGGATGCCTTGCTCGTGCAGCGTATATATAGACGAAATAAAGAGCCTTGTACTGAGCTGCTACACGTAGCTGTTAAGCTTAAAACCGGGCACCATGTCTAATTCAGTTCTACCAAAATACTGTCGCTAACTTGTCAATACTGTGGCAAATCCATAAACTTACAGATGCCTCAAAGCACCCTAATAACCTAAACAGTGATGATGATTTCTTTCTATGCAAAGACTGATATTCCTATATCTCCAAACAACTCAACCGTAACCGTTCATTTCATTGATCCGTAATAAACACCCTTATATAAACTCATCCGCGACAAACTTACACCAATTTCAGTACAATGATAGCAACAATTTAGTGCTGAAGATGTGTTATGCTAGTGAAGACGAAACGTCGACAGTAGAATTACTGAGAACATGGTTGCAGCCCGGAAACCTAGACGTAGACCATGAACAGTGGTTGTGGAAGTCTAGAAGCCAGATTAATTTTCTATGGATCTTATTTCCGACGCGAGAGTGCAAGAAGTACTTCTTACGGACATAATCAACGCTTTTATCCCCTCAGCAGCGTTTTTACAACCACATGAGCAAACAGTTCATTGTAGAGGTCATAGTATATCGATTAAAATCAATATTTATAAAAAATAGCGGAGTATGAATGGAGGATATTAAACAAGGACTTATTTTTCACACAAAGGGGTCATTATTTTGCTTTCCTGGTCTTTTGTTTGTCTTGCGACTCGCAACGAGACAAACAAAGGAAAACCACGGAAAAAAAAGAACTACAAATAAAAACAAAATAATGACCAAGTTTATTTTATTTTTATTTAATATAATTTAAATAAAAACTTTAGTAATTACGATTAATAAATATATTAACGTTTCATTAAAATTATTACGGCAAAAATAAACAAATAAAATTTAACCGCCAATAAAAAGGATTGATAAAACTAAACTAGAAGGAAGTTGAATCCAACCTGTAACACATAAAGAAAACACAAGTTCGACGAATCGTTTCGTGTTACCGGCATATATGCGATGCTGATACGGTCCCTTGACGCAAATATCTCTCGAACCTCTGTCATGGATTACTTCGAAGGATGCCTGTAGCAAGATCTGAATCATATCGCCAAAATATCCATCTGAGCTTCCTCTATTCGTGAGTTTCATCTTGTTTCTATTGTTGTATATGCGCCATGTCGAAGTTATCCCCTGTCTCTGCAGTTTCCATTATGTATTTTTCGAATTTTCCCGTCCATGCTTTCATATTATTTTCGTTGTCGTTCACCAAAATCAAATGTAGATCTCATCTGAACAATATGGTCTATTCAGCTGGCGTAAGCGAATAATGTAGATATTGTAATGTAACAGAAATGATAAACATTTAACATAAATAACAAAACATACATTGAAACAAACATTAAGGAAGAACTTAAAAGCTTACTTCCATTAAAAGAGATCATATTGAACACCATGAAACAGTTTTAAGAATTGGAAAAACATTTTAATGGATGAATTAATGCACTAAATAAAACAAGCAGCCGACCAAAAGGACCGGTAAAAGAATTCGTTTAGTGACTCAATTTTTTCTTAGATATACAGGATGTTTCACGGTGACCACTCAGAATATTTCAGAGACTACTTCTATTTGAATTTTGAAAATGTGGACAATAGATTTTTCGGGCACGTCCTTATCAAATATGGCAATGACATTCATGTAACAGTTCCTACTATACCGGAAGTTGACGACATCTCCCTTAGCTTAAATAGAAGACTTTGTCCATTATTGCAATTTTGGGTTCTACGTAAAATTTTTGGTGAACATAAACTTTCCCTAGTTCTAAAAGGTTTTCGAAATATTTAATTTTTTTCAAAAAAATTAAAAAGAAACGGTGACGGCTTAGGAGCACGTGTATTTCACAAGATAGAGCGACAATATTACCAGATCTAATTGCTTGATATACAAATTGATTTCCAAGCTTTTCATCTATACTTCCAAAGTAATGTAATTACATACAGGGTGGTGAAAATTTAACTTCAAATCATCATAAGTTGTTTTTTCTAAATAGAACATCCTGTATATATTTTCTATTTTATTTTCTTTCGGTATTATAGCTCCCTATACCTACCTCTTACCTTCGAGTTATCTTGCTTTCGTACATCCGATTAAAATCATTTAACTTCTTGTGTGGATGGTTGTAAAATTTTTAGCAGAACTGCAAAACAAACAACAAAGCTGTCTGTCAGCAATTATTTGCTGACAGTTTAAACACCTACAGTGACGGTTTAATTGTGTATTATTTATTTATAAAATAAAAAATGAAAACATAACACGTATTCAAATGCTGACATTTTAAATTTATTATTTATTCATGAAGAATGTAACAACTATTGATATATAGTCGATCGACAACTTAATGTGATGTTTGAGAATTGTTATGTTTGGGGTGCGATAAAACAAAAAGTGTATTCCACATCTATCGACTCAAAAGAAGCTGTTACAGATGGATCTATGGCAAGGATAAAGAATTGTATAAGACTGGATAATGGTCAAGCAAATTTTAATTGAAACTGTGGTCGACTAAATTAATCAATTAAGGTTAACCCCTATCCACAATAATTTTCTTATTCTGTATAGGTGTTTCGACAACGGAGCCAAATACACATTGTGTATTTCGCTTCCAACGGTGTAAGGCTTGTACGGACTTTGTCTTTCGACAGATTTTGCCGTGGTTCTAGGTGCGACACTGAAGCCAAACACACACTGTGTATTTGGCTTCCGACGGTGTAAGGTTTGTACAGACTTTGTTTTTCTGCGAATTTTGCCGTGGTTCCAGGTGCGACACTGGGCTTAATTATCTGTTGATGACGACATATAAGAAGATAATCAATGAAAATTGTATCACGCGTATTCCAAAAAACTGGCGGCATGACCTTGCTTTCTCTGGAGACAATTCGTCCCTTTTAGTCCATTATTTTGATTGTTCCTTCGTCTAAGGTATGAAGAGATGAACCCATGGTTCATCCATGAGTCGACGTAAAAACCCGGCTCTGTTTTTTTTTCCATTTTGAGTAATCGCAGCATCCACGTTACGCATAGGTTTTTCATATCCAAATTTTAAGTTAACACACGATGTACAGCACTTTTTGAAATGCCTGCAATGTCTGATAGCTCGTGCACTTTCAATCGACGGTCATCCAATACTATTTTGTGGACTTTTTTCAGAATTTCTGGGGAAGTCAGTTCTGCTACCAATATTTTACTGTTATAAACGAATGAGCAGACCCCCCACAGGGTAGAATCTAGCTCCACTTTGACATCGGTTGGACTGAGGCCTTTCGAATGAAAGTATTGTATCACATAAAGACGATCAATTTTTTTCATGTTTACAAATTCACTGAGGGCATTCACTATTAATGGCTGCCGAAGAAATACTAAACAACGTAGCGTCTTCGAACTTAAAATTTAGGCTTTATGAGGTTGGTGCTTTCTACCATAATCATTCACACAACAACCGCCATCTACACGTCAGGTCGGGTACTTCTGGGACTATCCTCGTAGTTAAAAATCATACCCCATATAAGGCACTAAGACATACAGATATTTCCCAGTACCATACCAGATATATTCAATTATCTAAAACCGTAAATTTCAATCACGGAAAGTCCCCGAAATACCTATCCATCGAACAAATCATCGCTTATCGCATTATATTTGGAATCTTAATACGTTATTCATGACAGCAGCTGCGATGCAATCTGATCGATGCATTTTCCCAATCCTTGCATTAAAATCGGAAACTGAAAATTCTCCCTCCCGCCCGATGGCTCGCAGACACAAATACGTACAGAGAGGAGGTATCAGAGGTAGAGGCGGAGAAGAGAATGATGCGCGACCAGACTTCATATTGATTTGACCCTTCAAACAAACGGATCAACGTGTGATCTACATAATAATGACATACCGGACTCCCCCGGGACACGAGTCCGGGATTAACTCCAGAGCCCCGGACTTATTAATTGAATGCCACGCACGTCCGTTCATCATTGGCTGCCACTTCATCGCGGTAATACCGGATATGTGTGTTCAGTGTGTATACTACCGCTATGGGGTATCACTTTATGAGATAACTGAGGGATAAGGCCACTCTGCCATGTATCGTGTTTCTAGTGTTCCCGCTGCTAGCCGCTATTGTTAATGTCACTTTTCGACTGTATCTTTTATTATTAAGTTATATCGTGTCATCCACGTCGTCTTATATAAGTTTCGTAGTTGATAGTACGATCCATGAATGACTAAATGGAGATCTTAGGGATTCCAGGAAGCCATAGTAAAACATGTAACGCATTTATAAATTATTAATGGAAGTGTTCATAAAAGCGCAATACTTTATTTTGCTGTGAAGCCAACCTATTATAGCTGAAATTATACAGTCTGTTGCAGAGAAAATTGAACTTTTCTGAAATAGTAATACTTAGCGGCGCCATCTATCAAAAAAAATATGCATCGGTAAAGTAGATCTTTCACCAATGTTATGTCAAAATATCATGACATTTGCATAATTAGAAGCAGAGAAATTGCGCATAAGGTAACAGCGTGTACTGGCATTGGTCCACAAATGAATTTTGCCTCTAAAAAGGATAAAAACTTCAGGTATTCTATTGTAGCTGGCGATGAGACGTGGAGTTTTCAATATGATCCAGAGACTAAGCGTCAAAGCTTTGAATGGAAGTACCCATGCGAAGAAAGATCGAAAAAAAAAGCCGTTTGGAGAAGTTAAAAGTAAAGACAATGTTGATTTGCTTTTATAATTCGAAAGGCATAGTGCCAAAGAGTTTGTACCAACTAGTCAAGCAGTCAATGCTGTATATTATCTTGGTGTTATGAAGAATTTGGCCTCCTGTGATTTTTATCTATTCTCCAAACTAATGGATCAGGGATACCGGGGTATGTCCTCGAATTCTTGAATTCGTTTGAGAGATTTTAAAAATACTCTTTTGGTATTTGAAATTAATGTCTTACTTGTCTCTAAGGTACTACGTCTACGGTCTACACTACACATTGAAAGATGAATTTTTTTTGTGTATCCAGCACTACCTACATAGTTGCTTTGTCAGTGCAATTTTCTAATCTTTTGCTACCTAATACAAAGGAAAGTGTCGCTTTAGCAGGATTTAGAATATGCATTATAATATTCAAAATTGAACGCTTTTTTTATTTGTCCTTTCGTCCACACATAACCACAGCTGTTAACGTTTTACTATAGCTTTGATCATGTTTTCTTTGTCATTACGCACAGTTGGCATATAGCTCTGTAACGCTTTCCAGGATAGTAGTTTTCAGTTGGTATTATTTATATTCCAGAAGTCATGAAAGGGTTGCTTATCGAGTAGATAAAGTTTCAAATCATAGGCAATTATCCTGAACAGTAAATCAAACATAAATCACGTTTTTGGTGGTCGTTCTTTTTCTTATGGTATACACTCTTCATATGATTTTTACAGTCGCGTTTGTTCCAGCACATCAACGCTTTATCGCAAACTTTGCACCATTATAATGTAAATCGGGAAATTCATCAACAAACTGTTTCACTGTGTCTGGTTTGTCCCTTATATAGGGCCGCCATACGTAATAATTATACGTTCACCTTATATGAGGATCTGTTTGATACTAACTCAAATAGTAATGTAATTCTACAATTCATCTGTTTATTCATTCATCTGTTATTACATTACGCTAGTGGTGGAATGCGAACCTGGCCCGCGGGAAGATATCCCAACTCCGGTCATCATACACATTACTTTGTAGAAAATTTTGTAGCAGATGCAATACATATGTGTGTGTGTGTATGTGTGTGTATTTTACGTAGTCTCTATATTCTTGTGCTATATAAACATTCTAATATTTTCAAAAAATAAGAAAGTGGGGAGTTACTTCCCTAAATAAATATTGTTATAGGAAGAATATTTACACAATTATTAAGAGCATATAAAACAATTTAAATATTGTCTTGTTTTCCATATTTCTTATAGTTTCTGAGTTATTGAGAGAAACAGCAAAGGGTAGTGTTGAGCTTGGGGCGGTTTTCACCCCATTAATATGTGATTGTAAAACAAAAAAAGTTAAAAAGTTTAAAACAATTGTTCTATTAAGTGTACTTAAAATTCATTCATCATTTCATTAATGTTAATATAATTTAATTTGATATAAATTACAGATACAAAGTTATAAATTACAATATTAATTGCTATCGCACCCACGCGTTTAATAATAAAACTGTCAACTGCAGTTAACGAAGATTTTTACAAATTTCGCATAATATAAGACCCCAAGAAATCATAATAAAGATAATGATCACGGACAAGAAGATGAATTTATATTTTGGGATTAGCGTCGTGTGTCAAGCGTTCAAGTTACTCATTCCACGGTATAGTGTGCCCGCGCCGATGATCATGATTAATATATGTTTGACTTCACACCACGTGCGATCGCAAATTAAATATATAAATAACGTGGGATGTGTGTGCACAAGAGATGATTAATATTCCGGGTCCGCTGCACTGCGAGCCCATGATCTCAGATTACGCGAGTCATCGGTCTGTGAACACACACTCAGATAATATACACATTGCAACAACGAACAACCCCTGCCTGAATGTGTATAAATATAAATACATAGATGACTGTGTTAGAAGCCTAAGTTATCAGGGAGGGTGTGATTGCAGTTCTCAGGATAATTATGTTCGTTTCAATTATTTTCTTATTGAAGTAAATCGCGGTAGATAAAGCTCAGTATTTGTCAACGATATTACTAACACTTTTCTATTTAATTTAAGTAAATATTAACCAACACAATAAATCTATTACTTACAATATTTCAGATTGCTTCGTACCACAGATGAATATATTGAGTTGTGTTGTTTAAAAAATTCACTTCAGTACCGCGCTATACGAGGGTGGTCTGAAAAGTTTCCGACCTCAACGTGAAGATGGCAGCACTCATCAATAAAAGCTAGGGAATGTAGTTGTGTATCTATTGTTAGGTACTCACCAAAATTTCAGCCATTTTAGACGCGCAGTTTTTATTTGACGGTCGTTCGAGTGAGTGTTGAGTATCGAGCTGTCATTAAATATTTGTTTTTGAAAGGCAATACGCCTACGCAAGTCAAAGATGAATTGGACTCTGTGTACGGGGACTCTACACCATCATTTACTACAGTGAAATTTTGGGCAGCTGAATTTAAACGTGACCGTCTCTTGGGAGACGATGAACGTTCGGGACGTCCAAAAACTGCAACTACTACGACCGTCGAATTAAAATGAGAGATAGTAAAAGCTAGGAACATATCCAAAGAACGTGTTTGTCACATGCTAAATCAAGATTTATGCATGAGAAACCTGTCTGCGCGTTGGGTGCCGCGTTTGTTAACTTTAGACGAAAAACGTATTCGAATGAGCATTTCCAACGTTCTGTTGACGCAGTTTAGGCGCAATAAATCCGAGCTTTGGCGCCGACTAATTACTGTAGATGAAACTTGGATGCACCATTATACGTCCGAAGCAAAAATACAGTCAAAACAGTGGATTGCAAAGGGGGACTAGCTCTAAAAAAGCAAAAGCTGTTTTTTCTGCTGGGAAAGTGACGGCGACTATTTTTTGGGATAGTCATGGAAAAATCTTAATTGATTATCTTCAAAAATGAAAAACTATTACAGAAGCATACTACGCATCATTACTTGACAAGCTGAAGGCAGAAATTGTGGAAAAACGGCCACATTTGCAGAAAAAGAAAACCCTGTTTCACCAAGACAACTCTCCGTCTCATACTATGACAAAAATCCACGAATTACGGTTTGAACTGCTTGACAATCCGCCTTACTCACCAGATCTAGCACCAGGCGGCTTCTTTTTGTTCCCTCATCTAAAAATTGCGCTCGGAGGACAGAGATTTTCGTCAAATGACGAGGCGATCACCTTCATGAACAATTATTTTGCAAAGGAAAACGCCGAGTACTATCTGGACGGGTTAAAGAGATGGGAGCATCGCTGGGAGAAGTGCGTAGAGTTACAACAAGGAGACTATGTAGAAAAGATAGTTCCAACACTTTTAGGCAGTACGATTTTTCAAAGTCGTTTCTCGTCTCTGAGGTTGTGACTAACTCTCCCGGTGCCCTACAGTATCGAAGAAGAATAATCAACATTTCTTTGACACTTAGGGCGAGGAGGGCCGTAATAAAGTCTTGGAGCACTTTAAGCACACTAAATACATGCTCTCGTTACCGTGGTCTTGACGAATCGAAAAGATGACCTAACTGAGCAGTGATCGCACATTTCTTTTGATATTATACTTCAATTGAATTAGGTAACACTACTTGTACATAAAACAACCAAGGTGAGGGCGAATTCTTATTTGTTCGAGATCTTGGACTGTTTACATTGGCAAGTAGAGTATACAGTTGTGAAAAAAAAGTTGAATAATGTGATGTACGGAAGATAATTTTTAAAAGTAAGATTAAAAGTAAGACTAGGAAAGAATCGGCAATAAAGTTTCATAGTTGTATTGTCTAAAAGAAATATGTGTGGAACTTTTGTACCACAATTGTGTCTGCCGCAATGTATCTTTTACCTCCATCTGTCATTATCGTGTCTTAAGATATCAGCTATGTGTCTCAACCCGAAGCTATCTCGCTACTGCAAAAATTTGTATTGGACAAAATGCAAAGCAAAAATTTAAAAAATAAAAAACAAAACTATCGGGCACAAAAATTACCACAAACAATGTATATGATCTAAATCGCAATTGTTGCTCTTTCTTTTTAGGTTGAGCCGTAGTAATGCGTTGAAAACTGTTGGAAACATTTATGAGGTTTACGGAGAAAACATAATTGAGGAGAGTACAGCACCGAAATAGTTTTTCGATTTACAGAGGACTGTTTTTACAATTCTCAACATTCAAGAAGTTTCTATAATTTAATCGAAAAATTGGCAGATAGTTGGGTGGATAATCGTAAATAATGGAGGAGAATATGCTCTTTATTAATACATGTACTTCATTTGTTAGAAACGCTACAAAATTATGCACCAACCTAATAAAACTATAAAGAAACTTTCCTTAGCTTGAAACGTTCCTGTTATAAAATTCAAAGAAGAAACTGCTTTCAACTATAAATAATTAAAACTATTAACAATTAAAGACGATACAAATCTCGTGACAATTCACCACCCACATTGTCATTAAATATTCCTCATGCATTACATGTATGTACCTACAGTACTGACACGTCTCAAGTTACAAATTCGACAGACGTAAGATCAGTGCACCGGTCACTACACAGTCCGCAACGATCACATGACCAATATTATTAAATCAACTAATTAAACGCTCCACCTACCCGAACCGCCCTGTGTCATTACATTAAAGTGCAACTCTTGGACTTGGGCGGGGCTAACCTTTCATGGCCTGCTTTGATGTGTGACTGTCACGCGTTGTACACTAAGTTACTACCTTAACATGTTGCCCACGACGACGAAGACCAACATAATAACACAGCGGTCAAGTACGTATATACGTGTGTTGACACAGGGTTCAGGATTGTTTATTAAATGAAAGCCCATTATTATGTAATTATGCGGTATTATAGCTTGCTTTTATTGATTTTTGATTGAGGAGTAACGGTCTGGTTTTGCGTAAACCTTTGCAATGCACGTATGTACATACTGCAGCATTTGTTATGATTCTTTCTAATGGGATTGTTTTCTTAAATGTATAGTAATGTCGATGACCCGATTGGAATTAAGGAAAGCTAACTGGAATGGAAGGATAATATTGAAGTACGTTAAACATTGGCTTTTAGAATGTACATCGTATCAAATAGAAAGTAGAATGAAACTATTCAATTATTGTTAAAACTATCGTCAATTTCAATAGCGCAACTTGCTTTTTAAACATTTAGCAGGCCTCAAATATGCTTTTCAAACGTACTTGATGGTTGTAAACTATATTTTGTCCCTTAGTTCGAATGAAGCAAAGAAAATGCGTCCATATTTTCTTACAAAAGCAGTAGTGAGTTAGTGATTTTAATGCTTCATTTCATATGTTAACTTTCAGATGATAAACAGGAATCTTTCTTTTTATACGATTAATTGATTCTATAAAAAGAACGCGTAAAAGAAAACCGCGTAAATAGAGACGTGGAAAGCATGTGCGTAATAGAAATCTGTTCTGCTCTCCTAAATTCTTTATCCCTTCTAAATTAGTAAAGCTTGCATAAAGTTTGTGTCTATACATATGCGATTATTTATAACTACAAATGTATGTATAACTATCATTCATTTCTACAAAAGTAATATTTAGATCTGTTACAAAGCTAATAATAATATGTATAGAATAGAATTGTCGACTGTAAATAGAGTTTTCTTAAAGAATAGCATTAGCATAGCTCAACCCAAACTCAAAAAAAAATTGGCAGAAGCGTTAAATGAAGCCCAAAAGACGATTAGCGACCGACTACGAGCAGTGGGAAAAATCCAAAAGATAGGAAAATAGATGCCACATCAATTGGATAATAGGCAAATGGAAAATCGAAAATCGAATAATAGAAATTTGGAAATGCTGCTTCAATAGTGATAGGTGATGAAAAATTGGTTTATTTCGAAAACTCCAAGCGAAAAAAAAATCATGATTATCACCTGGCGAAGCCGACCCATCGACTCCGAAGCCAAATGGTTTTAGTCACAAGACAAAGCTGTGTGTTTGATGGGACCAATGTGGCGTAATGTATAATGTTGAAATCTAGTGAAACAGTTAACACTGATCCCTACCTATAACAAATTATCAATTTGAACCACACATTCATAGAAAAACGTCCATAATGGGCCCCAAGACATGGTAAAGTTATTTTACAGCACGATAACGTGTCTTCTCGCACAGCAAAACCGATCAAGGAAGCATTGAAAGCACTTGAATAGGACACAATATCACACCCGCTGTACTCCCCAGCCTCTGCCCCATTCGACAATCCCCGTTTCGCATCAATGGGACACGTGCTTACAAAACAGCACTTCACCAATTTCGAAGAAGTTAAAAAAGGCTCGACGAATGGTTTTGCTCAAAGGACAAAGAGTTTTCTTGGGATGGCATCCATAAATTGCCTGAAAGATGGGCAAGATGTGTAGAATCAAATGGCATATACTTTGAATAAATAAATTTTTCTATTTTCTTGAAAATTATGTAGTTCTTTACGAAAAAACTGGTAGATATCGTATAGTATGTATAGGACAAAATTTTCGACAATAAATAAAGTCTTTCTTAGGGAATAGCATTTACTCTTACTTGCTGTCTTTCTTTTAACATAGTAATATAGCTTGAGTAAATATCCTACTGTTTCAAATGTAGTTCACACTGCTTAGAAATTAAAAATTTTAAAGTAAATCAAAAACTTCAATAGAATATTTATTTAGGATACATTAGCACACATATCATGAAAGAATTGTATACTATAATTCCAGTTTTTGACAGTTCTTCATTCGGGTTAATTTTAATCAACATAATGTTTAATATATTTCACTATTGTGGAGATTGTGTAAGATAATATACAGAAAGCTAACACGGTGACGATGACGCAGAAGCAAAAAAAGAATTCATCAGGTAAAGAATCCATAGAGAAATAATTTCTTTCCAGAAGGCATTAGTAGTTGATTATCAAAGAATTCTCTTCGTATTATACAATTTTTTGTAAATTAATAACCAATATTCTATTCTTATAGGATTTTCTTTGAACGAAATACATAATTTGTCAAAATTGACATAAATATTTTTGTCATAAATAGATTAAAGACATATGTCATATATGTACATTCATACATTTGGTGAGACAAATAAAAGCAAGCACTTGCTTTTACTTATTAATTCTTGAGTGAATACGTGATAATAGGTAAATAATAAACTGCTTCACATTCATTTTTTTTACATTCATATAGAAAACAGTTGCGAATTCGACTTATTACTTTTTAATAAATATTGCCTCAAAGGATAAGTCTTCGTCTTTGTTGGAGTGATTAAGATTCAGCTATTATTTTACTTGTGAAATAAATAAATACTCTTTTAAATTGCTAAGTTGATTCGAAATAATCTTACCATAAATTTGATACATTCTTGGTGTTTAAATTATGGCAACATTCATGAATATTCACAAAGTTGAATATCGTAAGCATAGAGATGTAGACACAAGTTCTTTAAGATTTGAAACGGACAATGTTGATTTCATTACGAATTATTTTATACCAAACAATAACGAGGAAATGTTCTTATTCGAAGAAAGGAAATGGAAATACTTCTTCGGTATTGAAGTGATACTGGTTTTCAAAGTGGTGTTATAAATTACTTTGGTATTGACAGAACTACCGTTTGTAAGACTGTGGCCTATGATATACAAAAAATTATGGAGAACGCCGATCAATGGTTTGTTTTCCTTTCAACTGAAAGGGATTTATTTGAGCCAAGGACAATTTGGCAGGCAACGTAGGGACTCCTACTGTAATTGGTGCATTTGACAGGACTCACATACTTTTTAAAAAGTCTGGATAATTTAGTGATAACTACGTAAACAGAAAAAATAATCCAACGTTAATAGAATGTTGCTTTAAATTTCTGGATACAGTCAATAATTTCAATATTAACGCATTGCTATAGTAAAGTTATTTTTTGAGTTTAAACATACGACTGTGTACAGTTCGCATATTACGCGCATTACTATACTTACTTGAACACAAATCACTATGCTGCGACTGCCAATATTTTGTTTAAATGGTATAATAACCATCCTATATGAATTCGGCAAATATATTTTCGTCTATATCGTAAATCTTTTTGGTGATGCCTGCTCTACTCTAAAGTTAAAATATTTTAATAAACAACTACGCATTTGGCATAAACCAGGGTTCATCGGGGAATCTCAGCTTGCAGTTGGTTTGTAAACACCATGCAGATGTAAGAATCGACAAGGAAAAAATAATATAAACGAGACAGAAGCTGCGTTCAGCTTTCTCTCATTTATATTTTTTAAATTATTTGGTTCTTTCTGGCAATTAAATTTTGAAGGCCCATCCCCGTCCCTCAAGCTTTTTATGTCGCATTTCGAAATAAAAATTCAATTATCAACATTTCAACACTAAATATTTTATCTAAAATGTAATCCTCCAGTAAAGAATAAACAAAAACATATACATATCAGTTTCAATAAATCATAACACATTTCTTGTACATGAAACATAAATATATTTCATGCATCGTTTAAGAGCTCTGATGAAAACCTCCTTTGATTTATATTAATTTGTGTCTATGAAGAAAAGCGTACACTCATCAAATGTTATCTTAACGTCTCAACATCAGACACACTTACAAAGATACCGCCCTTCCTGTTCGCCACCATGATCGTACCAACAACATAAACACTCTTTTCTAAGACGTCGTTTAAAATAAATAATAAATTGATCAATAGCATCAACACATAACGCAATAATATTATCAAATGAAAAGACGGACCTAGTTTAAAGTAAGTAGCATCATCATCATCACCGTTAACACATACACGGTCTAAAAGGATCTTTCTTTGAATAACATATACATACACAGGTTAAGGAGTTTCTCTAAATAGATAGTCCGTTTTTCAATGCAGACCGAAAAACGATTTAGCCACTATCGGGATCGTAAATATTACGGAGGCTCTTTGCCTTCAGATGACTTTCTATAGATAACCTTAATTAATGAATTAACCAGCAGGCCTTAATTCTTCGTAATTATTAACATGGAAACATAAGTCAGCTCATATTGGTCATAAAGATTACTTGGAAAGTTTATTTATTGGTGGATCATTGTTTACATTGTTCTTAAATGGTGTGAGATAACGACGTATTAAGAATGTTTGATTATTAAATTTGTCTTATCGTTGATTGGTATGTTATAATTGTTCTTGTCAGTCTGGATGCGACCATTACTTTGCTAGATGTCTACACTAATATTTATCTTCCATTTGTATTCTTATTATTAAAACAGAGAGTTTTAGCTTTGATGAGAGATTTGTTTGCAAGTAAACAATTCATGGTTAGATTTAATAGTGTACATTAACAAAGCATATGGTTTACAAATACATTTTAATGATCTTGAAGTTATTTATTTTGAATACCTTTTTACGAAAATAAAATCTGTTCACTAGACAGGGTCAATGGGGATGTTTTTCCAATAGAGATTTCTCGGTTCCTGATATATATTTTTTTACTTACACGTGTCAAAATATTCAGTATACATTGCAGTTACATCATATACAGTTTATCGCAGAGAAAATCGAACTTTTCTAAAAGAGTAATTCTTAGTGTCTCCATCTATTAAAAAAGTATGCGTCGGTGAGGTAGATCTTTCACCAATGTTACGTCAAAATACCATATCATGACATTGGCATCATCAGAAGGAGAATTTGGCATTGATCGAAAAATGAATTTTGAACAAAGAGTAAATATCAAATTCTGTTCTAAACTCGGTAAATTGTTTAGTGAAATATTTAATTTGATGAAACAAGTGTATGATAATGCGTGTTGATCATGTACGAGTATGTATGAGTGGCATAAACCATTTAAAGACATTCGTGCAGACACAAATGACGACGAATATCTTAGTGCAAAGAAAATTTATCAGAAATGAGATGAAATTCTCATTGCGATACGTGGGAATGAAATTAAATATTTCCAATTTTAATTCATCGTATTTTGACACAGCATTTGGGACTAAGAAAGATTTGTGCAAAGTTTGTATCACACAAGCTAACCGATAATAAAAGGCTGCTCTGAATTCAACTTTGTACAGACTTGATTAAAGACTCAAAAAAGGACGAAAACTTCAGGTATTCTATTGTGACTGGTGGTGGATGAGTCGTGGTGTTTTCAATATGATCCAGAGACCAAGCGCGAAAGCTCTGAACGGAAGCATCCAAACGAAGAAAGACCGAAAAGAAAGCGTTTGGAGAAGTCAAAAGTGAAGACGATGTTGATTTGTTTTTATGATTCGAAAGGTATAGTGTACGAAGACTCTTTAAAATACAAATCTACCATTATAATATGTAATTTAAATATAAAGAAGATAAGGAAGGCGAACAACTAATAATACACGCAAATTTAAGGTTATAGTGCTGAAAAGGATGTGGTGTGCTGCTGTGTTGGTTAATCGGAATGCCGACCAATTTAGCATTCGTGTAGTAAACATGCAAATCGTTCTGCGATATGCTAAATGGGGATAAGATATACGGCATTTCATTGCACTTTAGTTATTATACTTATACAATATATTATAAATTCTTTAAGACTCCTGCAGTCGCGTCCCTCATGCCACATATGTTAAGTAATTGTGTGTCATCACAATGTTTCTTCCATTTTATGTTTACTACCTAGAATTAATTTCAATTTAAGTTTAGGAAACAGGTAATGTAGTAAAATACTACTATGAAGTAGACCTTGGTAGGCCAAGAAGATAGAAGAAGGGAATTTAGAGGTTTAGAGATGTGCAATCTCTCAAATGACTTCAGATTATTGGATTGTTCGGCAACCTAGAATGGCTTGATATGGACGAATTGAAAATCAAAGTCGCTTATCGCTTTTTTAGATGCCTAGTTCTAATAAAAGTACA
The DNA here is from genome assembly GCA_031893035.1 of Dermolepida albohirtum. NCBI lineage: Eukaryota > Metazoa > Arthropoda > Insecta > Coleoptera > Scarabaeidae > Dermolepida > Dermolepida albohirtum. Next base: position 555,498 of record JAVIWB010005154.1, read on the forward strand.
TACTTAACTCACATAAAACTAAGTTCTTCAGAATAAAAGATAAACGCCGCTTCTACAGAGAGATTCCAATGTCTTCACGACTTTACCATTCAGGTTTTCTTTTCTACAACGTACCTGCGTTTTACCCTCTTCTTGTTTCTAATCAATGAATATTGTCAGTGATTAACCACCAAAATATAGTTTCTGCGGATGTTTTTTTGGTCCTACATGCTTTGCTTAATTGTTCTACTAGTTATCAATGTCCTTAGTAGAACAGATCGTAATGCTAGGAATTACGAAAGAGCTATCGACAAAGAAAGATGAAATTTTAGGAAGCCAAGAGAGAGAGTTCTGACAAATATAGATTGCGATCTGTGCCGCAAACTTCTGCTGTTAAAAATTTCTTACGGGCTTCGAGAACAAAAATCGCTTCTCTGGTACTGCTGCTTTACTTGCACTAGAGCTACTGTACCGAAACTATAAACTCTCTCAGAACGAATGAACTAATAACTAACAGTGTAGCAGTTAGAAAGCCTACAAAAGACTTAAGACTATCTCTTGTAGTAGAGGATGAAACAGACGAGAGAACCAGCAGCACCAGTGATGTGATTCAAACCCAGAAGCTCAGAAGCAACTATAGATTGCGATATTTACCAAAAAGCACGTCAAAATCAGACACAATATTTTGTCGTTCTTGTATTTAATCGACTTCAATTACAATTTCTCTGATGTTTAAACTATATTTTATTGCATTAGGTCTTCTTTTATCCTTATCCATTTTATTGAGATTACGTTTAGGGGCTTTATATTAATAAACTTTGCTGTGGTAAATTATTTTATTTCAGTAAAGGAAACTTGAACCAGTATTGGAAGAATGTTTATTTTAAAATATTCTTCTTAATGTTATCGTGAAGATAAACGTTGTTGGAGATTGTGCTTAATTGAATGAATTAAAAAAGAAGGCAAAGAACGCACACAGGTGTGTTTTGATTTGGGCTTCTGAAGGACCCAAACGAAGCTTAAGCTAACGTGAAGGGCATCAGCCACAATTTACTTCTATTCCACCTTACTTGATCATGCACGGTTTTGATCGGGTGGATTAATATTTCTCTTTCTCCAAGCAACGAGCGTGTGAGAGATTTTAAAACTACAGAACAAGATCGTTTAATAACAAAAAAAAACGAAGGCAAAAATGCGCTGTGATCATCTACATATATAAAGATACATAATGCTCCGTGGATTAACACCGTAGAGGAAGTGGATCTAATGTCCAATGAGGAAATTTGATGCCCAAAGAGGAGATTTGATGTTCAACGAGAACATCTGATGTCCAATAAGAACATATTATGTTCAATGAGGAGGTCCAATCAGCTACGTGATCTGAAAATTTCTAAGGCCAACGCGAAAGGTTGATGAAATACGGCTAATATTACATTAGATGTCCAAGAGATGAATAAAAACCTATTAACAGGCATATGCAAAGAAGCCAAGAGGCTTTACAACCATCTGAACAAATCTTAATTTTAATCTTAATCTGTTGATTTAAAACTTGGTCTTATATTAAAATATGAAACACAAAAATTTGGATAAAGTTTCGTACTCTTTCTTCCATATAAATTAAGATTATTATTTCTCTTTCTCCAAGCAACGAGCGTGTGAGAGATTTTAAAACTACAGAACAAGATCGTTTAATAACAAAAAAAAAAAAACTAAGAAGGCAAAAATGCGCTGTGATCATCTACATATATAAAGATACATAATGCTCCGTGGATTAACACCGTAGAGGAAGTGGATCTAATGTCCAATGAGGGAATTTGATGCCCAAAGAGGAGATTTGACGTTCAACGAGAACATCTGATGTCCAATGAGAATATATTATGTTCAATGAGGAGGTCCAATCAGCTACATGATCTGAAAATTTCTAAGGCCAACGCGAAAGGTTGATGAAATACGGCTAATATTACATTAGATGTCCAAAGAGATGAATAAAAACCTATTAACAGGCATATGCAAAGAAGCCAAGAGGCTTTACAACCATCTGAACAAATCTTAATTTTAATCTTAGTCCATTGACTTAAAACTTGGTCTTGTATTAAAATATGAAACACAAAAATTTGGATAAAGTTTCGTACTCTTTCTTCCATATAAATTAAGATTATACAGTTCAAATACCAATACTCAATAAATGTATTTTCGAGTGCTTTTCTCAATAAATAAAAGCGAACATTGAAGAATAAAACGCTTTACATAAAAATCGTTCACCTCTCCGCACCGTTAAATTACTTGTCTAATTTCGACTAAAATATATCATAAAAACAAAAGCAGATTCAATTAATGAATACAATACGAAAATTCGAAAGATAAAAGGCCTAATTTATGGCTCGGTATATTAACAATTCGCTCGTCATATTTATGTTTCCACGCTTAAAATTAATAATTAACAGCCGGAAAGTGCACGGGAACGTTTCGAGGAAGCGATCTTAAATTTGTTGAAATTATTTTAATGTAATTTCACCCGAGAAGGGCCGTATTTTACAGTTAAAATACGTCCTCATTATTTAACTCGGCTGACAGTGTCTACCTAGGATTACTACACTTAAAACCTGCTAATTAAGTCTGCAAATATTTATGTACTCCATATACATACGAGAAGTAAGGTAGCTTCCTACACGGGCATGATGAACTTCAACTTATTCATATAGATTTTCATTATAGATATGTCTACATACTGTTACGATATATTGTTAGCAAAGTAGTACAATATAATGTATAATTTTTGATAATGAATTAATATTTTTATATTGTAATAAGTTGTTTTAAAAAAAATATTGAAATAATAATAATATATGGTACTTTTATTAATGATTTACTCTTACGTCCCAGGGTATGGTAATGCGGCCTGTCTTTTAATGAAATATGGAAGATCTGCACCAAAATCCGCTTCAAAATTATTTCTTATTCTTCTTCTCTAATATAAATCACGGAATACAGTTAAAATCTTTTACTTTCTTTCCTTTAATTACTTACTAAGGTCAGGTTTTATTCCAAAGATGCTAATGTGTTTTTACTGTTTATCTAAATTATCTAAATTTTAATTAATCATTTATATATTTCAAATTAACTAAGTGGGAAAATATTATATTTAATACTCAAAGTTATAGTCAAGCCTGCAGAAACGAGTGCGCACTCATTGGCGGCGATGATATATTTCGATAGCGGTCGGATATACCCGAAGTCGAGACTCATATTCGTATGGTATGTGTATGAATGCCGGATTAGATTGATGACGAATCGACGACGTTCTTTGTTATTGTGTTATGTTCGACGAGTATTAATAGAGTTTTTAACCGATTTTCGACATCGGAATACATTGGTTCTATTATTAAACGTATTGTTTGCAATATCAACATTTTACCGTACAGTATCTTTGTGTGTAAAAGACATGTTAATAGCAAACAGCACTGGTTAAATGCGTAACGTGAAGTACCACTTTATAAATTTCTATATGACTTTATTTTTAAATTAAGTGTGTGCAACATTCCTAAAAATATTGTAGACAATGAAGAATTTCGAAACTTTTGGGGGAAATACGTTCCGGAATGGAGATTGCCAACAAGAGATCAATTACTGCATAATTTTGCTAAGCTAAAAATACGATTACGGATCAAATAAAAGTAGAGTTAAAAGATCAAAAAATATGGCTGACGGTAGATGAAACAACGGATGCAAGAAAGAATAGTATTTTAAATGTGTTAGTGCGCACTTTAAAAAGCGGTGAGATTTCCTTGGCTCTTCTTTTATGTAGTAGAATATTAGAGAAAACAAACGCGTAAAGGATAGTAGAAACTATAAAACATACCTTTGGGAAGTTCAATATATCAGCAACCCAACTTGTAATGCTGGTTACAGATGGAGGTTCGAATATGGTTATGGTTAAAGCTGGAAAGATACTAAAACCATCTTATTCTCAATTGCTTCATTAAATCTGTTTGCTCCATGCATGTCATTTTGTAGTTGAATTTATTAAAAACAGTTATCCAAAAGTATACCAATTTATAGTTTCTACCAAAAAGGTTTTTATTAAATCTCCAAAAAGGCACTCGTGATTTAAAACATTTCTCAGCCACCACAGCCGGTATTGGCGACATGAGAAACGGGGCTTAAAGCTGTTTTGCATTATGAGAAATTTTTACACACTATTAAATATTGTATCTTAAATTTAAATCCACAAAATGCTCAAGCAATTGCAGTAAATCAGCGGCCGGTTTCAGATACCGAAATCCATACTCAAATAGAGCAAATTTCCGAAAATTATTCAATTCTTTCAGATACTATTTCCAAATTAGAGAACACCAATCTGTCATTACATGAAGCACTAAATATAGTATATTACCTCAAAGCCTCGTTAGGAAATCTAACAAATAATATAGGAAGATTAACGACAGATAAATTGTGTCCGGTTATAAATGAGAATTCCGGTTTGCGAACTACAGTGTGTATAGACAAGGGTTTAACTAAAAACCAACGTCTTTCTATTGTTTAATTATAACAATAAAAAAATCGGCTGTCGAATTCAAACGTGGTAGTACAAATCTTTAAAATGATCCATATGAAGGACATCCAAAAAGCGCATCAACACCAGAAATTATAGCAAAAATGCAGGATATAGTTTTGGAAGATCGTCGATTCAACGTGAGAGATTTACTAGAAGCCCAAGACTTCTTATTAGGCAGTGTGAGTAATATTTTGGCTGAAGTTTTGGGTTTCAGAAAGCTGTGTGCAAAATGGGTACCGTATTTATTAACAATGGACCAAAAGCACATTTGGATACCACTTTTTCAGCAACTTTTGAAGCGTTTTAGAAGGAATAAAAACGATTTCAAGCGTCGCTTCATCACTATGGATGAGACTTGGGCCTATGATCCTCAATCACAACAAGAGACTAAGGAGTGGTTTGACTCCGAAGTGAGTTAGAATCCAGAAATCGGCCATGAAGGTGTCAGCACCAGTTTCTTGGAATGCAAAAGAAATTTTATTCGTGGATTACTTTCAAACTTGTAAAACAGTAAACTCGGATTATTATTGTAACTTTTTGAACCAGTTGGATGTAAAAATTCGTGAGAAAAGACCCCGTTTATAGAACAAAAAAGTTATTTTTCATTCAGACAATACACCCTCAAGGACATTTAGCGGTCTTTGAGAGATTGTTAATTATAGTCGAAGGTTTGACTTATGCAAATCTGATGTCATGCACCAATCTACTAGGAATGAGAACATATGTTTTTGTTTTATAATTATTTGTGTTATAAATATGTGATTCTAAAAAACACGGAATTTCTTAAAAAATAAACAATAACATGAAATTAAAAGAGTTTAAATTTATTTAAAAATCATTCGCATTCTTATAGTTGTCTTAAAATCTTTCTAAAATTCTAAAATACTTTTTAAAGTGAACAATTTAGTCTAGTTTTTGTCTGAAATTTTATCATTCCACAATGAAGACCGTAAAACCTCTTTTCACAACACAAGAAAAGAGGAGTTCAATTCCATTCCCATTTTTTTGACAGAAAGGCGAATAAAAAGAAGCCGATTAAACAGACAGAACGGTAGACGCACGGGGACAAAGGAGGATAATAAAACCGCTGAATTAATTGTGGACGGCGGTAATTTTCGAATCCGACGACTTTTTCCTTTAAGACAGACTAATTGAGAAGCAATAATTTATTCACAACTAACGATTGCCAGGTTCGAATCCCCTGACCGCTGATTGGTGAACCGCCTCATCCATTATTGCTAATGACACTCTTAAGAAGTTCTAAGGCCCGGGTCAATTACGTGAAATAATCAAGGAATTCCTAATTATTGTTCAGCTTCCATTTAAAAATGAAAAGTGCTATTGCTCCTCTACCCATAACTTCCTATCCTTCTTCAATCCCTTTCACCTCTCCGTCTGTTCGTTTCTCTTTCTCATTCTTTCCTATTCCTTTGTCTATTTCGCGTTGATTCGGTTGTGCATTTCGTGTCTGGAAAAAGGAAAAGGAGTGTCGCGAGTCTGGGGTGTAGGATGCGGCTTCTTTTAAATTGAAGTTGACATTCGTGGAAAGAATTAACGGAGCAATTAGGGACGTTTTTCGCTCTCTTAATGTGTAATAGAACTTTTGGTTAGAGATTAATTTAGTGTGAATTAATTAAAGATTGGGGGCAATGATGGTTGAACAATTAGGGATTTCTTTAATTTTTTTTCTTTTGTTTCTTTAAATTTTCTCTGGATATAATTTAAAAGGTATAAATAAAGGGTATTTCAAATTGCGCGCTTTTTTTTTTTGAGAATAAATAAAATATAGATGAATTGAATTGATCTGGGTATGTGGACGTTTAAAAAGTGTGATGTATGACATTTATAAAAAAGGCTTAGTACACGGTACAACAACGCGTTCAAATTGTTGAATTATTTTATGAAAATCAGCGTTCTGTGAAAAGAGTTTTTAGAAAATTACGTGAATTGTATGGTTTACATAATCGTCCATCTCGCGTCAGCGCTGCTGGTCGAATTATTAAAAAATTTCAAGAGACCGGTTCCGTAGAAGATTAAAAAAATGAAAAATACAGTCGTAGTTGTCGTTCACAAGAAAATATTGGTTTGGTTCGTGAAAGTGTTGCCGAAGATCCTGAAATGTCCATTAGACGACGTTCACAACAACTTGGACTTAGTGGATCAACAACATGGCGTATTTTACACAGGATTTAACTCTGAAGGCATATAAGGTTCAAATTACACAGGAACTGAAGCCATTAAATAATTTAAAACGTCGTTCATTTGTCAGTTTCATGAATGAACAACCAGCTGATTTTTCTCAAAAAATAATGTTTTCCGATGAGGTACATTTTAAACTTAGTGGCTATGTTGATAAATACAACTACCGTATCTGAGATGAGGAAAATCCTCGAATTATTCATGAGAAACCTATGCATCCTAAACCAGTTACTGTTTGGTGTGCATTATGATCAGGTGGTATAATTGGACCTTACTTCTTTGAAAATGCTGCTGGTGAAGCTGTAACTGTCAATGATGATCGATATCGTCGGATGATAACCGAGTTTTTGTGGCCTGAATTAATGAATATTGATCTACAGGATATGTGGTTTCGACAGGATGGCGCTACACCTCACTTTGCACACGAATCAATTGATTTATTGAGAGAAAAATTTCCTGGACATGTAATCTCAAGGAAAGGTGATGTTAATTGGCCACCAAGATCATGTGATTTGACACCTTTATACTATTTTCTTTGGGGTTATGTGAAAAGTCGGGTTTATAAAAACAATCCACAATCAATTCCTGTTTTGAAAGATGAAATTATTCGTGTCATTGGTGAGATAGAGCCTGAATTATGTCAAAATGTCATTGAAAATTTTAACAGAAGAATGGACGTGTGAAGAGCTGCAATAGGAGGTCATTTGGCAGATATTATTTTTCGCATATAAATGTCATAGCTGATACTTCAATTACCAATAAAAAGTTTTTGAAAGCGAATGCAAATTATGTGTTTTATTTATTCTTTAAAAATACCACGAAATTTGAAACGGTAATGTTTAATAAGAATTTTAAAATCCATTAAATTAGTTTAACTACAGAAACAGATTTACGAGCACATGAGAGGAGAGATAATTGAAGTTCTTTTTTTTAATAACATTGTCTTACTTAATTAACGTCAAATAGCTATTATATATTACTAAAAAAGATAGGATGCTGGGAATTTATTCTTCTAAAATCAAATAATGCAAAACAAATTATCTACAATCTACGTACTTTGCAGAGAATATTCAAGTGAAAGGAGTGGACAGCGTAAAAGATCATCTCCAGCCACATAAATTGTATTTGTATTTCGGTCTCAAAAACATTAGGTTCTGTGTTACGCTGCTGTAAGTTTTTTAGGAACACAATGATTCTGATTTCTTTATATTTTAGTTTCGTGTTTAGCAAAATACATTATGATGCAGGTGTATATATATATATATATATATATATATATATATATATATATATATATATATATATATGTATATATCAACAACTTTCGGTGGAGAGTGCAGCGTCGTTTCCTAAAGTACTTAAGATGTAGGAGTGCGTGCGTTTATTCACAACGTGGTATTGACCACGATCTATTACTAGACGACTGAAGAACAATGGGCCCAATGTCTTGAGCACTGGTTTCATCGAATGCAAAAGTGCATAGATCATAAAGGTGAAAATTTTGAAAAACAATACAAAAAAAATTGGTTAAAATAATTGATTTTTTCCGTATCATCCGCAACATTTTTAAGCAATCTGCGTATAATAGACTGAATGAAAATTTATTAAAAGAAGTAAAGAGTAATTAAAGAAAAGTAAATTTAGTTTAAATAATTATTAATACACAAATTAATTATGATATGTAATAATAAGTTGGAATATGTTAATTTGAATTTGGGTGTCCCGGAATTTCACAGCCGCCAGAGCCTATTTTCACACGTTGGGGAACATGGTTGAAAGCGATTTTCTATTATTGTGAGAATTTCCAACAAAAGGAATCAGTAGTTCGACGATTGGTATCTAACGAAGCTGCAGCAATTAAGGAAGCCAGAAAAGATTTGAAAATACTTCCGCTGAAACCGATGTAAATCAAATTTACGACAACTTAAAGGGTTTATTTAACTCAACAGAAAAATTTCATAACAATTGTTGTTAGTAGAGTCAAAGCAAATTGTGAACAATGTACACAAAGATTTCGATTTCACGAAATTAAGACATTGTCTATTTCTAAAGATTATTTTAATTATGCAAGTTTTATATCCGTACATGTCGAGTGGTCATTTTCTAAATATCAGATCAACTTTTCAGTACGGCATACGTTGCTCTCCGTGATAAATGCGGAAACTTACGTCATGCTGCAGACATTTTGCCAGTCTTATCCATTTTGCGCTATGTAACAATCGCTGTGAATAATGTAAGGGTGTTATTTATAAAATAAAATATAATCGATATAAATAACGCATGCATCACAAGGTCGCCCATTTCTTCATACACTTGCCTTGTTACGAGTCTGACCCGTGGGAAAAAATATCCCAACTCCAGTTTTGTATTCACACTTTTTGTAAACAACAACAATGATTTCATCTATAAATTATTTTAACACATAAATTTGTGAATCTAATCCAATACTAAATTTTCTAAATAAAGAGACTTAAAAGAAATATCTAATCAACAATACGAACAATAACTGTGAGTCGTCGACAACAAATTAAATTTTTTTTGGAATAAATTTCAATTATACTATCTTAACGATAATTTACAATTACACACAGTTTCGTAATAAAACGTATCGCGTCATCCATATAAATTAAATGGCTACAAATTATCCCAATATGTCCATTCATTCACCAGCTCGCGCCCATATGATGTTATCAATATTGTTTTCTTCTCGAGTTGTGAGACACTGAACAACAGTACCCGTAGAAGCAATAAATTCAATTAATAAGCATATCTCTCCAGCAGATAACCTCGACAAAATGTTCAATGTACGTAAATGCTCCAAAGCAGACGGCGATAACTACAGAAATATAGAAGATGAAGAAGAAAACTTCATTCTCATTATCTTTAGTTTGTAATAAATCAGGCGCACAATGAGTACGTACACGTCTTAATGTTCAATGTATGTATATATAAGAATATATGCTACAAGAATATGGAATCCCACACTAAATGTGATAAATAACAAAGTATGCATCGCCCACTTCATGTTGGAACTTCGTAAACTATAACGCGTGTTATATCTTTACGGGCTAAACCAATAAATATGCTAAATTACTTGACAGGTCGTCAGATAACTTTTTATCGCCCACTCGTACCACAATTCTCACTTTCTCGCTGTCCCTCATCTGTTAACATTGTGTAAAAAGAAATTTTTCTGTTGAAGAAGGCCTGCATAATGTCACTCGATGCCAGTCCGACAACCATGTTAATTAATAAGATACAAAATACACGTAGGTTTTAGAATACAACTTTATCCGATAATTGTGTTGTGTTTGATTTATAGGTTATAAGAGAATTGGCGTGTCTTCGTTGTTGAAGAAAATGTATTAAATTTTTAAACTGTTTGTATTGACAGGTATAGTTTAAATCAGGAATGTTTTCCAATCACGTGATCAGTGTCGTATGAAATAAGATATCGACAGGAAGTGAGGATGTCAAATTAAATACTGTATATATATTGATGTCGGACGCAGTAATGTACTATATACCTAACCTATAAACTTGTAAATAACAAGAAAAGCTTCATATGTGGGTAAACGTACAAAGAAGATGAAATAAATATAATAAATTAGCTGTCAGAACAATAACAAATAACAGCGGTAAAGTACAAGGAATATAACAATATTAGCACCGTAGAAAAGACAAAACTTCATCAGTCAAAAGTCAAAACACTATTTTATCTGTATTATACGTGACACATATGGGCATAATATATATTGTATATACACTGCATACGTCTGTTTCTATTTTTTCACGATTTCTTGACAAGACGTAGTAGTCCTTGCGTCCTTTCTTTCTTCAACACATGTGACTACCGATGAATTAGGCAAATGCCAGTATATGTTCGTATTTTGCAGCGTTACGAATACACCGACAAACTTTCGTGGTTTATAGTATATTAATCAAATATATCAAGGGAGTTAGGTTTCTACATATTTCTATATATGGCAGTGGTTTTTATACGTCAATAATGTTATGTAATAAGACTTACATAGATGGATAACTGAAGTGTGAAAGGATAAATCAACCTTGGAATGCACAGTATACGAGGATAGTTTGACAAGTAGTGAGAATTCCACATAGGTGGCGCTCTAATTGGTAAAACAAATGCACTGTAATTTAGGTTGCCTATTTATATGTTTACATTCCGATATTTAGATAAATCCGTTGATTAGTTTATTTTTGACAGCCGATTGAAAAAGAAACAACACGTCGTTTTGTTAAAATGGAAAAAGCAGAGTATCTTGCGCTGATTAAATACTTCGTAATTAAGGGTGTGAAAGCTACCGAAATAAAAGATGAGTTACGGGAAACATTAGGTGAATCTGCTCCATCATCCGCCACAATAAATAGATGGGTAAATGAATTTAAACGTGGTAGAACAAGCTGTGTTGATGAAGCGCGCTCTGGAGCACCCAAAATCGTGACTTCTAAGGAAATAATTATAAAAATCCATTATATTATTACGCAAGATCGACGACTCAAAGTGAGAGAGATAGCAGACATGGTAAACATTTTTTGGGATTCAAACGGCATTTTGCTCATTGATTACCTTCAAAAAGGTGCCACAATAAACGAACAATATTATGCAGAACTTCTACAAAACTTAAATGTTGAGATTCGTGCTAAACGGCCAGGAATGGCAAAGAAAAAGTTGCCTGTTTCACCAAGACAACGCTCCCTCGCATACCAGCACAGTTGCGATGTCCAAAATCCACGAGTTGCATTTCCAATTAGTACCGCATGCACCTTATTCGCTGGATCTAGCCCTTTACGACTTTCGCCATTTTCAAAAATTTGAAACGGCGCTAGGTGGAAAGAAAGTTTCGTCTAACGACGAGCTTATCATCTTCGTAAATGAGTATTTTGCAAGCCTTCCGGAATCGTATTTTAGAGATAGCATAAGGGCTTTGGAGCACCATTGCAATAAATGTCTTGCTCTTTTAGGGGAATATATTGAAAAAATTATTTTGTATTTAAAAAATTCATTTTTCTTTTCCATTCTCACTATTTGTCAGACTACCCTCGTATGTAATATTTTACAAAATATAAAATTCCACTTAGCGGACCCATTTTGAAGGAAAAAGACGAACAGGTTGCAGAAAATCTGGGTAGTGTAAATTTTCAAGCAACAAATGGGTGGTTTACCAGATGAAAAAGTCGTACCCAAATTTCTTTCAAAAAAATTGTAGGTGCAAATACATATTCAACTCCATCAACCGCACCACATCTCAAGAAGTGAAATTAGCATATGACACAATTTTTCGTCGTCTGTTAGAATCAAACACTCATTGTAATTTTGCACATTTCTATGCATTAGATAACCAAATCACTGATATTTTGTGTAAAGAAAGAAAACAAAATAAAATTACGGACTATTTTGTAAGGATGTGTAGAGTTTCAAATAAAAAAATAATATCAATTAAAAAATATGTATTACGCTGAAATGTGTTTTATTTCTTTTGTATGTATTCTTAAATACATTTTATGAAAATCGCGACATAAATTTACAGTATCATAGTGATCAATTTTATAGTTATAAAATCGCAGATATAAAGAATACGAAATATGTATGTATATACATACTTAACTTACTAGTAATAAGAAAAAATAAGTTAAAAACGGATAATGGAATAATCCGCAAATAAGAATAATTTTGGCGGACAATATGAGTATTCCAATAAGCGGGTTTCACTGTATTTTGTATATGAAAGTTTTAGGAGTGTTGCATTAAAAGTACTATCACTGCTGATCTAATATGTGTTGTTGTAAATACAATCATTACTGTCACCAGAAATCTATCATTGTCAAGGCATATTTAACTAATATAAATGATGGTAAACCAAATGTTAACTAAGAACTCGAAACAAGCACAGTACATACAAGGAGGAAAATACCCGGATTAGTTTAGTAGTATATCAAAGTAATTTATTGTTTAAGAGTTTTCGGTAGGTAATAAATTTCAGCAGGAGCATTTCTGCACGATAGCTAAAATATATTAAAAATCTAGAATCATTAATCCACAATGAACTAACAAGGTAATTCGAATGAAGTGGAGGAAACGCCTGATAGTGATATATAGTTTAATTAAGCTTGTCTTACGCGTTGTATTCATTTGTTTCGGAAACAGATTGCCAACCTTTGTACTCCGTTCTCGGAGGTACCAACATAGACAATGAACTTATCTCTGCCCAGCTCCTATTATCATACAATTATACTCCACGGCTAATCTTGATTTGGAATACTTCTCCCCTTGACATTTACATATGTTATAAAACATTTGCTTAATGTGGCTCCGTTTATCATCAGAAGATTAGAAAAATTGAATAGAATTGCGTCTATATCGTCGTCTATATCGTCGGACGGTTTAGGAGGTTGCCTCGATTTTCTTTTCAACTGACTTCTATTTAAATGCTAAATAGATGAAATTGTTGCTTTGAAAGGCGAGGTTCTCAGATCCTTTAGTAATATATTAATTTGATTTCAGTCTCTTAATAAGAAGACATTTTTTAAAATAAATTTGACGTTAATATGTTACATTCTTGTCACAATGCTCCAACATTCTTTGTTATCTAGATGTCACACATTAAACCTAATATTAATTAATTCTATAACTTCACTCGTCTGAAGCGCAGTTATTAGAACTAATATTATTAAATAACCAATAACCACCTAAAATTATAAATAAAATTGGAATATTTTTCCCACGGGTCAGGATCGTAACAAGGAGAGTGTACGAAAAAACGAACAATCTTGCGATGCATGCGTTATTCATATCATTTTTGTTTTGTAAATAACACACTTACATTATTTACAGCTGTTGTTGCGAAACGCAAAATGGATAAGACTGACAAAATGTCCGCAGCATGACGTAAGTTTCAACATTTGACTCGGAGAGCAACATATGCCTTTCTGAAAAGATGTTCTTGTGTTTAGAATATGACTGCTCGACATCTACGTATGTAGTACACGCATAATTAAAATAATCTTTAGAAACATATATATATATTACGAAAAGGCAAATATACATATTAAAGTAAAAAGTCTCATTTATAGCTTTTCCAGCTATAAATAGTATATATATATATATATATCTGTTTCTAAAGATTATTTTAATTATGCGTGTACTATATATATATATATATATATATATATATATATATATATAGTATATATATATATATATATATATATATATATACATATATATAAACGCACTAGGTCTTTTCGAAAGACAAGTTAGAAAATGTTGAAATGAAATACTTGAAACTGTCTCCTTCAGTTGACAAATCTTTAACAAATTGCTTCACGAGACCCAATTTTATAAGCAGAGGTGGAAATATAATGTTCTGTCTGTCGACAAGTGACTGATGTAGAATGTTTGGACCACCAGGTTTGAGGTTAGATCTTGGCGGCTGATTCGACTGCACCCAATGCTCCTCACGACTTCTGCTGTCCCACATACATAAAAAACAGGGATACCTAGTATATCCGCGTTGCTGACTAAGAAGGAAGCGGACCATTTTAGAATCAACACAGATGATCCATTTGTGCTTGTAATATGGCAACAAATCAATGACTCTCTTTATGACTTCATATTCTTCACGCAAACTGTGTGACCTATATATATATATATATATATATATATATATATATATATATATATATATATATGTATATGTATATAGGCCCATAGCTTATCTCAGATTACATTTCAAAACCTATACATCTATTACATTTTCTTAACCCTTTCTAAAATTTTCCTCCATCCGTCTCTATCTTTCTGCGAAAATTTCTTTAAACATTGAAGAAAATAATGACATACGTTTTCTTGCAGAAAAACTTCTTGCTGTTACTTTACTTATCTTACGTCCTTCTTTTTTTCCGGAATGTACCAAAGTTTTTTCTGTCAGGCACCACAAACACAACGGTAATTTGTCTGCATTACAAATTTGTTCGCTGCTTAAATTTATAGTGTTTATTCGTTGTTGTAGTTCATTTCGAAATTGTTCTATCAGCAGATAATTCTTCTCCTCATATCTTTAAAAGAACGAATACCATAGCGATGCTTACATTCTTGACACAAACCCTTACTGACTTCAAAACTATTATTCTCTTTGGGGTGTAATTAATTAAGAAAATATTTTGCTTTTTATAAAATTATTGCTTCTGAAATTGGAGCATGTCTGCCTTTGCTGCAAAAGTTATGTACATATTGCTTTTTCTACCACATCAAATTCTGCTTTATGGATAGATTTTCGTGTAGCCAAACCTTTCTGTCCGCAAAATATGCCCAAGAATTTCAGTTTCTTTTTATACCGTAAATTTTGATTTGCCAATACTGAAACGTTTACTTATTGACACGTTAGTGTCCAACAATTAAATAATTATATACTTATCAGTCAAACGGAGAGTAATTTGCCTTCTTTTTGGTGCCACATTTTATACTAAAAATGAAGTACACAACGCAACTATGCAAGAACAGCTTGCAAATTTATACATAGGTAGTAAAACCGTTCGAATTGTTGCTATCATTTTACACAACTAGGTTGTTCGGATTGTAGATGTGTAAACTGTAGAGAGGGTTCGGATTATTCATGCATTACTGTATTTTTATATAATCAGTATTTTGAAATATTATCTATAGATAGACGAGTTACGCAGAAATTATTATTGGGTTTCTTGCTGTTAATATATAATAATATTAACAAGACCACCCTACACTAACAAGTAAGGTTACATAATTGACTTTTACATGGAACATGCTTTATTAGAAGCTGAAAAATATTTCGAAATTCTTCAAAATCTGGTCAACGTAACAATAAAGAATTAGCAAATGAAATTAGAAGAATTCAAAAGAGAGCAAAGCAAATATTAATCTTTTAAGCATGAATTCAAAATAAATTAATTCTTTAATAATGGTCGATTAATTACAATAGCTAATTATCTATTATCTAATTATCTATTAGTGGCGTGGATCGACTTAATTTAAGTATCATTTATAACAAAAAAGCCCTCTTTAAATTCATAAAACCATTCCCTTGCTGTAGTCTACCAAATTACGTTTCCTCCATAATTGACGCAAACGGTTCAAGCGTCTTCTGATGCATTAAATCCTTTATTGAACTTGAGATATATCGGAAATGTTTTGACGTATTACTTTCTTTCGGCAATAGATAACACAAGCTTTGCATAAATTCAAAAACTATTCAATTAAAGACTAATACAACATTAAAATAACCTTCGGATATGCCTAACGATTCTTTCAAGTTACTCTCACCAGAGAAACTAAAAATCCCATGAAATTATGCAGCAACTTAATGTCTTAGCTAATATTTGTGTTAGAACTGTCGCGCGTAAAATTTATGTCGTCATCCTACTGTAGCTTTTGTTTTAGTCGAATAGTAAAATGTATAGTTACATATAACAGCTAGAACTGTAAACTTTCAGACGAAATATAGTATTTTTTCAATTATATAGAATATACATTAATTAATTGTCTTTAGATTTGAATAAAACGTTTGTGGAGAAATAAACACCGATACTTTATCACATTAATTCATTTTATAAAGAGATTTTGATTTAGTTATAAAAGATTTTGAGTATTTATTCTTTCCCTTTAGTCAGAAAAAAATTAAATTATATAAACCCGTTTAAAATATTTTGTTTTGCCAAAATTAGTTTTTCCATTAACTCTCCGTTATAGAACTTTTTAACTATTAAAATATTATTAATGTTCCCAGTTCTTGTTTTATGTATTATTACTAAATATTTAAAATTTATCGTTGTTTTTTCAAAGCTGAAATAAATCATTTCGATTTATTCTGATGCCAAAAGCTAATGGTATGTAAAATCCCTTATAAAATTATCGTTCTTATAAACCCATAAAATATGTCTTCATTTGTTTCAGTAAGTATACAACGTTCTACTAAACTAAAATAAATAATAAATATAAAATTTATATACGTATTATTACAATTTTACGTTTTAAATGTTTTCCTGTTTATTCAGTTAATCGAAGTTTCAAGTATCTAAGGTCTCCATTCACCATTGAGCGATTTATTAGACAGGGACGCCATTTTATTGCATATATAAATCCTTGTAAGGCTTCTAAGCTCTATTTCTATACGTTAAGACATTGGCAGAGTTATAATACCAATGGCTTCATAAGAACTTCGAACATAATCAGTGTTATAATATATACCTATCGTAATACCGCAAAAGTATAGAATTTGATACTAAAATTACTGTAAAATGGAACTCTGATCTAAATTATCTATAGTAGATAGTCGAAGTATTGCTTTTCCTTGGATTTTTCATAAACTACCAATACATATCCGATATATTCTGTTATTAGATATACAATATCTGGTAATTAAATTAGCCAACCCTACAATTATAAAATTTTAACGAAATAAAATCCAAAAATATGAAATTTAAGACATATATTTCTATATCATACATGCTGGTATAGATTTGAGCACATAATTACAATCGTAAAATCTATTTGTTCCAGTATTTTGTCGAAGAGCCCTTAGATTGAATGACCGCTTGAATTCGCTTCGGCTTGTTACGTTTATTAATCAATAATAATTTTCGTATTCGTATACAATATACGAAAATTATTCTGGAAAGGGTAATCTTCATTTATTTCGACAACTAAGTTGTCATCAGCAGATAATTAATTGAAATGTTGCATCTGGAACCACGGCAAAATCCGCACAAAGACAAAGTTCCTGCTAGACTTAACCATTGAAAGCTAAACAAGCATCAGTGTGTGTTTGGCTCGTGCGGATTTTGCGGAGTCTACATTAAAATTCACCATGTTATATATTAAAGGACTGCAGAAGATGTAATAACAATTCCCCAATGAAAGCACGTCTACCTTTTAAAGCAATGTTAATAACTGTTTGTATCCGCTCTTTCTGTAGTTTTACGCTACCGGTGACAATATTATCGACCGCTTGATGACGAGCAAAAGTTTCCTTTGGTAAGTTTTAGATGTTAATCTTGCCACTATTCGGCGTAAACCTTTTACTTTTCCAAGCAATTTCGTTTTGATAATACAAACCAGTCATCATCATAGTTTCTATTCTAATTTTCTCATTGTTTTCAGTACCGTTCATCTTGCCCATGCCGCATAAGTTCGTCATAAAAATACAAACTACAAAATTAGCACACCACTAATCAAACAATAAGACGCAAAACTAAAAACGATAAATACGTTATTACAAACACAGCCTTCGAAGGTTCTAACAATTCTGAATAAATTTTATTTGTATAAACGCATTATACCACTTCTTCACGTTCCTAGAATTTAGTGCGCCTAAGATTATGAATTTGATAAAGGATTAACGATTCCGAAATTTAATACAATGAATGAGATGAATAAATATATGTATAATGTAGGTCTAATAGTCTGTATATTTAAGAAATATGTACAAGAGAGTACAATAATATGTACTTAAAATATACTACTCATCATAACTGAGACTTGGACTAATTTAATTAATAAATACTCTAATTACTAGAATGAAGAAAAATTAAAATTAACTTAATTATATTTAATATTTTATGAAGAGAAAACGTTTTTCTAAAGTATTAATTAAAATATTCAAACATATATGTACATATAAATGTAGATGACATTCAATTAAAAAGTGTAGAACTATTTTCATGAATAAATAAAACAATAAAAATATCAATTTTTTCAATGCGACATACATCAAAAGTTACTGTATATTAATAAATGGTCGCTGATAGAAATTGTGATGGTTCTAAAATCTAACTTTGATTTGAAAATTTGAGAGCAAAAAAAGCTTGAAAAAACACATCAAATAGCTTCTTAAGACAATTTTTTCTAATGAATTAGCAATCGAAACGACATAAATAGTATAGAAAACACCCTCTATGTAAAGGTATTATAAAAAGTAAAAAGTTTTTAAAGGAAAATTGTAACTTATGTACACCTACTTAAAACAGATAAATTTAACGAAATCAGCATAACAAAATGGATATGTAAATAACATGAACACAGGAACGTACAAACAGAACGTGAATCAGTCTAAAAAATACAAACAAAAGTCAACAACATGGGTAAAAACTGAAAAGAAAATAATTACATATATCATAAGGGAATATGAGACAAGACTTAAAATACACCGCCCAACCACCAAAAATTTATGGGCTACCCAAATTATATAAAGCTAATATATGACCTAGACTTAGTCTTATATCTTATATTTGAACTCGCACAATTCCTAGCAAGCTCTATTTCACAAACCTTAGGAAAGATTAATATTGTACAAGGGATTCTTGTGAATTTATTAAGTTTATTAAAGATCAGTAAATTCTGATAATTACAAATTTATTAGCCTAGATGTAATATCGCTATATACTAATATATCCAGAGATTTAGCAATGAAAACAATGGAAAAATTGGCAAGACGTAGCAAACCACATGGCACTGACAAAAACGTATTTCATAAATACTGCAAAATTATGTCTTAAATCAATACATTTTAATTTCAACACGTCTTTTCGAATAAGAATGTGATACTGCCATAGGACCACCCATCTCTGCTATATCGGCAAACCTTGTTATGGAGGAATTTGAGAACGAAATGCTGAATAATCCTCCACATACCTTTCTTCAAAAAATATGTCGGCGACTGTATTTTAGAAGAAGCAGTTCATGCAAATAAACAAATTTTAAGCCATTTTAGTTCCATTTATAAAAAACTTCAATTCGCAAAGTTTCAATTTTCTGGATTTGACAGTAACATACAAAGTGAATAGCATTTATTCAGATTGGTACACCAAACTCACTAATTTAAAGAGATATTTCTTACCAAATGTTTCCAAAAAAATACAGACGAAATACATACACAACAGTGACAAACTGAAATTTCCTTTATCGTAACGCACCACACCTATCGGAAAATTTAACCAAACTCTTTGGAAAATACAACATTAAAATATCCCACAAACCCAAAAGTACAAAAAAATCTTAAATTAAAATTAAATTACATACCAAATACCTAAAGAAAAACAAACATAATATGATATATATATATAAAAAAAATGCCAATATTTTAAAGAAGTTTATGAACACAAATACAGGTTCGAAAGTAACTAACTAAACGTGATAACCATATCTAAACATGCTTTAGAAAACAAGCATGAATTCGACTTCTACAATACTAAAACCCCCGAAATAGAAAACAGAACAAATGCATAATTTAAAAAATAAAAAATAAAAAAAATGAAAACTCTGCTTCTGGGCTTCCGGGCTGGAACCGCATCATTTGTATATCTACCGACGTTTCAATGTCAGTGCAATAGTTGAACCCTGAAGATGTCCCATACAAATGGGTACGGAACGTCGGCAGATATACAAGTGACGCGGTTCCAACCCGGAAGCCCAGGAGCAGATAGCATGGACCACGACCGCCGAAGTCTACGTACCAGATTATTCTCAATGGCCTTTATAATAACTTAGTCCTTAGGAAATAAATTGGCAGTGGATTTACAAACACAAATACATATAATCATAAGTACACTTGGCACTCATACATAGATACGGGACGTAAAGGAAAAGAAAGCAATAACACATACCTGCAGATGAGATTTTTACCAAATGTACAAAACGGTTCTATCAGTTCTATGTCTAAGTCACAAAAATACGCTATAATTTTGTTAATCTAAAATGTGTGTATTGTCGTAAATTTAAAATATTGAGCAGAAGGAAGAATGCAGGAACTTAAATATATAAATATTAATATATTTCTAAAAACTATTTAAAAAAAATTATCAAATAAAAATATGTATATATAAAATCAATGTATTGCAAATTAAGAGAAAAAAAAGAAAAACAATTAAATAAATAACTTGAAAAAGGGGGGAAAGGCCTTCAAAACAGCGTGAATATAAACTGTTATTATTATCCCCTACAGATCAAAAAACCCAAACACAAAAGAGTAAAATTGATACTAATAAATTATATTAATTATATTATTATAAGTATTTGAATATGAAATATTATGTAACCATGGATTCTTTGTTGTTATTCCGTATCAGAGTCCTTTATTGCAACAATTACAAATAATAACGATTATGGAATTGTCATTTATTACGGAAGCATGTCTAACCATAGAAAAATCTTTGAAATGTTACAGTTCATTCGAAAGTGATATGTGAATAAAGAAACCCAAAAAAAGTAAAGACAATCAGCGATCTAAGATATCAGGGGGCAACCACCCACGGCGACCCATAAACTAGCCGGCAATCATGCACTCGTTGTTACCGACAATGTACACGATTCATGCCCAACATCGTTCCAAATCCGAAAGGGAACAGCTGCATCATAAATAAATTAACTACAGCTCGGAAACAAAACTGAATGTACATATGCCCCTTTGTCGAACAAGAGCGAAAATATTTACTTAGGTCTAGCATAATCGCACTTCGATGCTGATTTATGCCTTTTTTGGACGTTACGAGAACAGTTTTTCAGATTTATAAACTGTATGTGTTCTTGCACGGGTATTGCATTGGTGTTGAGTTAAAGTCTTGTTGGTTGTTAGAGTTGTAATCGTAAATTTTAAGAAAGATGTTAGTGTTTATTGAAGACTTCGTCGTACCGTTTGTATAGTGAATCGAAATTGCCAGGAGAATATTGTTAGGAATGTTCGACGAGATGCTTTTAATAATAAATTCAAATAATAGGTCCTTCTCGGAAAAATTGTTCGAATTTATATCTCTTTGTAATAATCTTTTTCTAAAATCCAATTTTTTTGGGAGGAGGTATTAAATTAATGTCCCATTAGCTATTAGAACTGTGACAAACTAAACGAAGAACCATCGCATTATTGATAATTTTTATTAAAAATTAGGTGCTAAGTAATTTTCGACTATCTGAAAGCGATTGAAAATTAAAAATCGCGAAGCAAACTAATGTAATCAACACTACGAGAAGCACATTTGTCAAATTCAAATCAATGCATAATATTTTAAAAATCTCTTCTGCTCTCTCAAGTTTAAGATGCAATACATAGTGGGAGCATCAAGTAATGGCAGTGTATTCAAGTTTGGAAAGCAAAAGTGTTTAAGAAAATAACCTTAGGGTAGAAAGATTCGTTAGTCGTCTCCAAGAACGGATGATAAATTAAGAGGACGCGAAACTGAATTACATGTGAACTGAATATATTTAGAAAAGTTTGAGCAGATCTAATTTTTTATATAATTGTAAACATCAATGTCTGCCTGTGCGTTAAAACAATTAGATCTGATGCATAATGTAATTTTGACATATGAAAAGACACCAAAAAGGTACTGTGCCACGCTTTAAAAGTTCAATAGAGGGTAGACAAAAAAAAGTTTACAAGTCGCAAAAAAGCCGACCAGGAGATATTTGATAAGTCAAAGTTGTCTTCTCAGGGTGCAGCTCCCAGTCCGTTCAGGCGGAGATGATCGTGTCGATTATTCAGTAAATGGAAAAGAATAAAAGCTCGCCACTTCATTTTAAAGAAGAAGCGACACCCTGTATATAAGTAGGTGGGGCGATTAACAAGAAATCTCATATAATTAATAATAACTAAGGCTGCAGAAACAAGTGCTTTCGCAGTAGCGTACAGCTCAGTTACTATCAATATTAAAAATAAAAAATGAAATTACTTTCTTGTTTTGGTTTTTTTTTGTGTCGATCTAGAGGGACGCAAAAATTCGCTATACTGTTGTGTCATTAGTATGCCTTCCAGTGCTGACTCAGTCATACTCCTACGGCGAGGTGGTGTATTTGGAAAAGGAGCGTTCTGCGTCTAATGATGTGATGTTCGCGAATTTAAAAAGGACGTTCACATCATATTCGCACTCTTGGTTTTCAGTTAAATTCTTGTCTATACGCAGTACAGTTTGAAAATCGGGATTCTTATTTATAACCGCACACAATTTATCGGATCTTAATCTTCCTATATTATCTGTTAGATTTCCTGGCAAGGCTTTGTGGTAATATACTACGAGTATATTTAGCGCTTCATGTAATGACAGCTTGGTGTTCTGTAATTTGAAAATAGTTTCTAAGAGAATTGAATAATTTTCGGAAATTTGCTCTAGTAGAGTATAGATTTCGGTATATGAAACCAGCCGCTCACTTACTGAAATTGCTTGAGCATCTTGCTGATTTAAATTTAAGAAACAGGGTTGAATAATGTATAAAGATTTTTCATAATATAACACAACTTTAAGCCACCTCGTCGATATCGACTGTGGTAGCTAAAGAATGTCCGGACAAGCCTGTTTAAACTCACGAATGTGTTTTGAAGATTTAATAAAAGCTTTTTTGATAGAAACCATAAATTGATTCACTTTTGAATAACTGTTTCTAATAAATTCAGCTACAAGATGACATGCATGGAGCAAACAGGTTACATGAAACAATTGAGAATAAGATTGTTTTAGTAACTTTCCAGCTTTAACCATATTCGAACCCCTATCTGTAACTAACCTGTGACCAACCTTTCTGCGTTTGTCTTCTATAATATTCTACTACGTAAAAGAAGAGCCAAAGAAATCTCACCGCTTTTTAAAGTGCGCACTAACACATTTAAAATATTATTCTTTCATGCATCCGTTGTTTCGTGTACCGTCAGCCATATTTTTTGATCTTTTAACTGTACGTTTATTTGATCCGTAATTGTATTTGTCGCTTTAGCAAAATTATGCAGTAATTGATCTCTTGTTGGCAATCTCCATTTCGGAACGTATATCCCCAAAAGTTTCGAAATTCTTCATTGTCTACAATATTTTGTGGAATGTTGCGCACACTTAACATAAAAATATTGTCACATAGAAATTTATGAAATGGTACATCACGTTACGCATTTAACCAGTGTTGTTTGCTATTAACATGTCTTTTACATACAAAAATACTGTACGGTAAAATGTTGATATTGCAAACAATACATTTAATAATAGTGCCAGTGTATTCTGGTGTCGAAAATCGGTTAAGAAATCTATTAAAACTTGTCGAACATAACAAAGAACGCCGTCGATTCGCCATCATCTATCTAATCCGGCATTCATACACATACCATATGCATATGAATCTCGACTTTGGGTATATCTGACCGCTTTCGAAATATATCATCGCCGCCAATGAGTGCGCACTCGTTTCTGCAGGCTTAGTAATAACAGTGGTGGAATAGCAGGAAACGTTATCTCTCATTAATGTGCCATCGTGAAGCGCTTAATTACATATTTATATATAATTGTCAGATACCTGAAAAGAGTTTTTGTATTTTTATCTATTTTGAGATAGATGAGAAACTTGCTAGAAGTAATTTGAATGGTAAAAGATTATATTTTGTGTCCCTAAAACATAATGAAAAAAATTATACAAAAATAATAAACCATGTGATCTACCCAAAGGACTCACGTTTCAGAATTCAGACTCCCAGCATTAAATATTATTTTCTCATCTTTTTTATGGTTAACTACGTACAACTACGTGATGTGCCCATGTAAGATGGAAATAATCTGTCATCGAAAAAGACACCCGCGTTCTTACATGCACAGAGTTGTTAGTACTGACCGAAATATATGGGGGATTATCTGCCGGCTTATAAACAATAAGATACCATCTCAAATATCAAGTAGCTTTTGTACGTGGTCCTGGCGGGGGCACCATCTTTACATCGCTATGGAGATGTAATCTTTCGACTATGACATTTTAGTGGCCTGTTTTACGTGAGCCAGGAATTTGAGACATACTAATACGACATTTGAGCAGCTATTATGTATCCTTACTTCATTACTTTATTTTTTGTGGATTTTTATAACCTGTCGTTTATGTACGTATCAGTTAACTTGCTGTGTAGATTTAATTCTAATTCAGGAATAGAAAAATATCGTTTTGTATGGATGAATTTTCAATATCTAGAATAAATGGAGTACTTGCCTGAATCGTTTTAAAATTTTTACATTACTATACTTTTCATTGTACTAATGTTTCTACTACCTAGAAATGTATAGAATTGATCGAAGTTCCGTTCTGGTGAATAAATGTGAAAAATCTATTAGCGTTCTATTCTTTCCGATACAAACTACACTGCTCAAAACAATTAGAGGATATTTGAAAAAAAAATAATAAAATAAATAAGTAAATAATATAAGACATGCAAATATTTTTATATAGCAACTATAATGTTTCTAAACAAGAAACAGAATGCATTGGCTGGTCTCAACTTATACAGCGCTCCGATGCAGAGCCTGCGCGAGCCGCCACTGCTTGAGGGTATAAAAGCCCGTATGCGAGCGACCTCGATTACATTTAGTTAATTTTTTAACTGTATATCGGGTAATAATGGAAAAGCAGCGCGATTTGACTCATACATAGGCTTGGAGAGCTATAGGTCAATTGGAAGGTGGACGGAGACAGCAAGCTGTTGTTGAAATTTTTGCACTTAGCCAAAGTGTGATTTCGCGTTTGTGGAATCCGTTTTTAGAAACTGGAGATGTTCAGAGAAGACGAGGACAAGGACGCCCAGCATCTACAACAACAAGAGATGATCGACACCTAACAGTATTTGCACGTAGAAAGCTTAGAAGTGAGCTTGCTGCTGCTATGAGAAAAGTAATATCAACTCGAACAATAAGAAATCATCTCCATAAGTTTGGCATGTATGCTCGAACACTTCTAATATGCATTCCACTATCTGCTCTTCATAAAAAGTCGCGAAGAATATAGGCTGAGTGGTATAGAAATTGAAATCAAGATAACTAGGCACAAGTATTGTTTTATGACGAATTTAGATTCGCCTTAAATTCAAATAGTAGGCGTATTTTAATTTAGCGCGAACCTGGAACACGTGATCAGCCACAATATGTTCGAGAAAGGCCGCAAGGAGGAGGTGAGAGTGTAATGGTATGGGCTGGGATAAGCGCAGGACGTCATACAGACCTTTACGTGATACAGAATGGCAACCTGTCTATTCAGAAGGAAATTTTGAGAACCATTGTTCTTCCATACGCTGGCGCTATGGATAAAAGATTGATTTTCATAGATGACAATGCTCGTCCACATCGAGCAAACATCGTGAACAACTGGATTGAACAATTGGGAATCAATAGAATGAACTGGCCAGCAAATTCTCTTGATGATAATAATCCTATCGAACATGTTTGGGATGCCTTAGGAAGACAGGTTGAAAGACGAAATATGCCACCGCGTTCAATTCAGGAACTTCAAATTGCTCTGATAGAGGAATGGAATAATATCCCACAAGAATTTTTTGATGTCTTGATTTAATCAATGCCGATGTGATATTTCAGACCTTTATTGCCGTTCGTGGAGATAACACACATTATTAACAATAGATTTTTCGTCATTTTATCAATAAAACTTCTCATAAAGTCTCATAATTGTGTATTCATTTAATGACATTTATTCACTCTAGTGCCTTTGTAGCTTTATAATGTGCACAAATAAGTTCAAACGTGTCAGTACGTTCGGTTTCTTATTTAAAAACTTTGTAGTTAAATATAAAAATATTTGCGGGGTGCTACATTCTTTATTTATTTATTCTATTACGATTTTTCTAAATAAACTCCCTAATTGTTTTGAGCAGCGTATTTTAAAAACTACAATTGTTTGCAATCAGTATTTTATATTTGTGAGGGAAAGCTAAAAAGACTTCTTAGAATTATAAATTAAATGTGAAATTTATAATTCTTATTAGGAGTTATTAAATTTGGAAATTTTTAATTTTTTAATGCTTCTATAGTGTTGCTCATCATGGCTTTTGACGGTGAATGTCTGGTACGAATATGTTTCTGTGCGTATTTTAGCGCGGATCCAGGAACGGTACTGTGATTATCTGCTAATGATAACATCTTAGTTATCGAAATGCGTATACAGAATATTAACATTATTGTGTAAGGGGTTTCATTTACCTTTTTTGATTATTTTTTTTAGAAAAACAACTTTCTTGTACTATCCTACAAAAAGTTTACTCGTCCAAATAAAATATTTTATAGAAATATTTACCAAAATCAATATTATGTAATAAATCGCGCGTTCTATGCTAGAAATAAAAAAGTAGTTCTAAGCAATAAAAAATAAAAAACCCTCCGAAGACAATATATAATTCTCGTATACAGAGGAAAACAAAATATGCTAATCTGGAAAAGAGATGATCTATAACCGACTCTATTTACACAAACAAACAATTGTTTTGCATTTCCATTATCGTATTAGTAGCCCAAGTATAATTTATTATTTCCTCCACGGAACATTCAAGACATAATTTATTATGATACCACATACGACAAGATCTTCTAGCAAATGCCCCGTGTTTTCCACACAACACACACACTTAAAGACATACCTCCATTATCTAAATAGCGACATTATCCGTGCGTCCGTCAACGAAACAGGACAGGAATATATCTAATATAAGCAAGTCTTAAAGTAGATTTATCTTCCCCGGTAATCACCATCTAAAAATAAACAATCATCACCCATCCAGTTCCTTTACGTTCCAATCGATCGTCATCGTCATCGGCGAGAAGATGTTGGGAATTTTTACAGTCGTCCAAGTTATCTCAATTGGCAATTAAGTTATCATCGTAAATACGAGAAATTTTCGATTTAATAATCAATTTCTATGAGCTACAGTCTGGTTTATTGGTCCTTAAAGGGGACGATATGAAAAGAGAAATAAATAAACAAATTTAAAAAGGAACGAAAGAGAAGGAATCCATTGCTAGATAAGATACACGTACTTTGATATCTGTACGCATATATATGTATGTACACTATCGTTCATTGAAATTTGATCAAGTAAAAAAAGTTTAAAAATCGAAAAATAAAAGGTATCTAATACAATAGAAATAGCTAATAGAAATAAAGGTTGATAAAAAAGTCTGAATTATCAGCCCTACTTCCCAGGAATAGCTTCAGAATATTTTTCAAGAGGAATGAAACATCCTAGGCGGCGCACTAAGAAAATTAATCAAAAGGATGTCGCGAGCGAGTTGTTTTTCGTTAGATTTTCATAACTGTTATTCTTTCGAGTAATAAAGACCAGTAGTGGATTTCCAAATAGGCTAGGAAAGCTATAGCCTACGGCGGCAAATTTTCAAAAGCAGCACTTTTTGGGCGGCCACTAAAAACTAAGTATCAATTTCGCCAAATTTCTTATTTCTCTACTCGATTTTCAATGATGGGTATCACCATGGTAGTGCACGGCGGCGTACTGACCCGTCGTCTCACTCCAACTTCCATATCACGTCGATCTAATATTGTTATCTCCTTAAGCTTCTTTGGGGATTCCCCCACACGCCAGCAGAAACAGCGCCGAGCGACTTGCTCTGTAGTATTGTTCATAGTTTTTAAAAAATAAACATTCTTAACAGGTGCAATTCTAAAGTACACTGACAGTGATCCATAATATAAATAGTGGCTACTGCAAGAATAAGCCAATTACCTATTTAATTATTTCAAATGTTAATAAACATTTGAAAGAATCGAACTTACTTACGCATGGCAGAAAGCATAGAAAGCGCTTAGGTGGATGGGAATATAAGAAACAGTCAGAGGAGAAATAAAGGAAATCTTAAAGAGGACTACGAAAATTGATTCCTTCTTCGCCAAGAGTGTTCCGCAACCACCAATTGAAGAATTCTAGGATAATGTATCCAGTACATCAAAAAAGACGAATATTCTGGCGGCCTTGAGTGAAGATGAAGACGCTATAAGAAACCAAAACCATGATGAATAATAGGAGAAGAAAGATCAACCAATATTATCGTTTCTATCTATTACATTTGGCAAAGACTCTGCAAAGTGGATTGTAAATGACGAACGCATAGATTTTATTGCACGACATGGCTACTCTCAAAATACAGATTCTGATTTTCAGAATGCAAGACGAATCTGCAAAAAATCAAACACATCGTTTGACT
The DNA here is from genome assembly GCA_031893035.1 of Dermolepida albohirtum. NCBI lineage: Eukaryota > Metazoa > Arthropoda > Insecta > Coleoptera > Scarabaeidae > Dermolepida > Dermolepida albohirtum. Next base: position 584,233 of record JAVIWB010005154.1, read on the forward strand.
TCAACAATCTTTAAATTTTTTTCTCGTCAGCCAAAATTCCAGATATGTTCAGTACTTGAATTGCAAGTTTACACATTTTAGGGCTTTTCCTTTGAATTCTTTATATCCATTACAAGTGTCTTTGTTGATATTCCATGTGGTGACAGCAGTTCATGAAGACATATTCATCGGAGTCACCAATGACAGTGAATGATTAAGATACTTTCAATCAGCGCGGCCGTTTGCAAGGAACAAATTACCTGTATGCTTCAGGTTTAACAGAAACCATCGATATCCTACAAGTGTGGAGCGGGACTGACCTAAATCGCTACCGACTCTGCAGGTCAGTACCGAGCAGATACTATTGCTCACCTGGCGAGGAAAAAGCACCTCTAGCCTTTTTGGGGTGGACGCTCTGGGCTTATAGCTGAAAGCTAATGTTTCAACCATAAGTCCAGAGAGTCCACCTCAAAAAGTCGAGCCAGGCAAAGGAGTTTCTGGGGGGCTACCAGCCTCAACCGTTATTGATAGGATGATGCAATATGCAAGCATATCTTTCAATTTCTTTGTAGCTTGGTGGGCTAGGTTTGGGTTCCTGAAATTATCAAAGGAATTACACAAGGTGCGTAACGCAAGCTCCAATGCATATAAATGCAGCTTTCAATCCAATCGTTAAAAATTTACCAAATTTCGTATGCCTTTTCGAAAAGCAGTATTACTAATCGAATTCCATTTCTCTTCGAATCATCTTCGTACATAGGAACAAAATAAGATCTAAGAAAGTAATTTAAGGTGCGACTTTGAAATATAGGCTTTAAATAATGCGTCTAACCTCTGATTTTCAAATTAAATATTTCCAACACCAATTAAACAGTCTCGAGCGTCTAGTCATGCCCTAGCTTTCATAAAACATCTTTATATGTACGCGATCAACATTTACTAAGGCTATTGTTCTTTCTATTGTCTTTATTAGAAATAAATATTATTGCATGAGTAAAAGTAAATTTTATATTTAGAGTTCATGTACTGACAATAATAAAGAATTTTTGGTTAATATATGAACGTACGTATGTAAAACGTTACTGTATTTTTATTTAAAGTTATCATTGGGAATGATTTGTGAATCACTACCATCTTAACGTCGGCCAGCTAAGTCCTCTCACTCGACGTGAGACCATTATTTATTCAAGGGAAACTATGTACGTCTGCGGGTTTCGAAATCTTCGACGAACGGGAACTATTTCGGTGTGGACCGGTGACAAACAGCATGCACATGACCTTACACCCTTGCATTCTTCACAATGCTGCACGCATGTTTCACTAAATATGTGAGAACATCACGTGTCGGGACGTCATTTAAGCGTTTCTCGGGTTTACCAAACTTAAAATAACACAGAAGTACACGCTTCTGCGGTGAACGTACAATAAAATAAAATGAATAGGTGCTGAAGTGCATCGTCATTCACATGTAACTATTAACAACCAAATTAGTTAAACATTTACTTGTTCAAATAATAGAAATGGTTATCTAACTGGCTGTTTCCCAAAGCTCCAACAAATTTAAGATGTACTAGCATTTTATCATTTGTTGGTGCAATTAAAAATCGAAAAGTTCGAAAATATCAATTATTTTGTTTTTCTAGAAGTTAAACAGAAGGAATTTTTAGATATTCTTTGATATCGACTTTGCTTCTTGCATTAATTCTATTTTATTACACTCTATAATTTAAGAAATGGAATGTTTTTCTTATTATTATGCATCGTTTTTCTTATATTACTTGATATACTCGTATGAGAATGATTTTGCAGAAAGTAAGACTCAGCTACTAACATTATCGTTCAGAACAGCATTTCTTTTTGTGGTCAATAAAGTGTCTAAATAGCATATTAAGAGGCTTGAAGGTTTATTGCTTGGTGGTTTAGTTGGTTAAAGCAACCGCCCGGAAAGCGGTAGATACAGGTTCGAGTCCTCGTCCAGTGTAAATAATATTTTAATTAATTCATTATAATTAATAATAACGATCGAATAGCGGGAAATGCTAATTTTTATTTGAATAAGAGCGTCCCTTAGAAAGTTACTTTCTTTCTGATATTACGGGTTCAAATCTTCTACAAAATTGTAAGGAGATTTATATTGGGTCTGGGAAAAAGTTCGTGGCGTTTTTTCAGTAAAATTCAACTGGTCCCCGCATGGCGCGTGGACGAATTCATTTAAACCGAATATGCTCCATTATTATCGACAATGTTTCGCCATTTTTTTGGTAGATCCATAATCCCATCGGTGAAAAACTTCTGTGGTTTCTGGTCGAAAAACTGAATCAAGTAGTTTTCACAGGCTTCTTTTGAAACCAACTTAATTCCATTGAGAGAGTTCTGCAGAGATCGAAACAGATGATAGTCAGAGGGTGCTATATCCGGACTGTAAGGTGGGTGCATCAAAACTTCCCAACCAAACTCTCTCAATTTTTGACGGGTCATCAAAGAAGTGTGTGGTCGGGCATTGTCATGATGGAAGACAACACCTTTCCTATTAATCAATTCGGGCCGTTTTCTTTCAATCGCCTGGCGTAATCTCTCTAGTTGTGCACAGTAGAGTTGAGAATCAATCGTCTGACCAGTTGGAAGTAGCTCGTAGTGGACGATTCCCCTCCAGTCCCACCATACACACAGCATCACTTTTTTTGGCGTCAATGTTGGCTTAGCGAACGCTTGTGACGGCTCACCATCCTTTATCCACGATCTTTTACGCTTCCGATTATCGTACGTAATCCATTTTTCATCTCCGGTTATTAAACGTTTCAGAAACGGCTCGATTTCATTCCGTTTCAGCAGCGCATCGCAGATGTTAATTCGGTCCATCATGTTTTTCACGCTCAACTCATGAGGAACCCATACGTCAATCTTTTTTTTGTAACCAGCTTTGTGTAAATGGTTCAAAACAGTTTTGTGGTCAATGCCTAGCTCCATGCCAATATCGACACTGCTGATATGCTTATCTTGTTGGACTTTTTCAAGAATTTCATCAGATTTTTCAGTGATTGGACGACCGGCGCGTGACTCATCTTTCACATTGAAATTTCCAGAACGAAAGCGAGCGAACCATTTCCGCGCAACAGATTTCGATAAAGTACCTTCACCGTACACAGCACAAATTTTATCACAAGCCTGCGCAGCGTTCTTCCCCTTATCATAATAATATTGCAGAATATAGCGAAATTTCTCATTATTCTTCTCCATTTTCAAGTGCGAATAACTTTCCAACCACTGCACCGATTACAATGTTTCTACGCTCAAACTAACGTTCGGAAGGTCATCTAAAAAACGAGCCGTCGGTGGTGTCGCTGTGACTTGTTGTTCTTTAGTTATCGGCAACCAATGCCATCTATCGGGAAAAACGCCACGAACTTTTTCCCAGACCCAATATATTCATATAAGTATGTACTTATTTAGATTTTCTCCTGATGTGAGTGGTATGGGAACTACAAACACGTTTCAATTATAAGGAAAATTTGCTTCTCAAAACGACGAACGTGTATTCTATAAATTAGCATATAACTACGCGCGTTTATGATGTGAAATTGAAAAAAATTTCATTTTTACTTCATATCGTAAAAGCGTATAATCATCTACAAAATAGTCCATTTAATATCTGTTTCCATAATGCAATTTAACAGACTTGAAAATCAACATTCTCTGTGGTCAAATGGTTTAGACACATGTCCAGTAAACACGAGACCGTGAGTTCAAATCTCACCAGATCGCGGTAAATTTTTAAAGAAATTATTATATCGTATATATGTACGACGTAAAAAAGGAGTAAAAATTAGAATTTATTTTATATAATTGGTAAGAAAATGCCAATTGGTACATCTATAAAGATTTATATAAAACACCTTCGACCTTTTCAAATCAGAAATTGAATACACAGAAATGTATTGACAACGTTTTATACGTGCGTTAAAGTCATCATTCCTGGAGTATATAGCAGCGCGTTTCCACACACTCTTCGGTCAATATGCCAAATTCACCTTTGTAATTGAAGACTAACACAAAGAACTTCAATCAACAATGGTAATTCACAACTTTACCGCACGTACCACATTTATCAGAAAATTTAAATAAACTCTTCTGAAAATACAACACTAAAAGAGACAACAAACCAATAAATACAAATAAATCGTTTTTTACCAAAATTAAACATCAAATATCTAAAGAAAAATATACAGCCACTATATATAAAATAACTTGCCAGTGATGTGAAACCTCTGTGATTAAAGTCTGAACATACTAGAGATTTTCAATGTATCATCCGAAATAGAAACACATTTTAATGCTTTCCACAAAAAACTTCAATTCACAATGGAAATTCATAACTTTTACGTACGTACTACATTTATCAGAAAATCTAAACAAAATTTTTTGAAAATACAACTCTAAAGTAGCCAACAAACCAAAAAATACAAATAAATCCTTCTTTGCCAAAATTAAACATCAAATACCTAAAGTATTGTATTGATTCACTATCCACTTTGAAATTCAGTAAGTGGGAGCTTTAACCTTTTAAACAATTGTCTCACCGAGTTGCCTGGTTTTTGTATTCTAGGTAAATAGTAGAGTCTAGGGATCAACAAAATACACACACTTAATCTGTAATTTTTGTTAGGAGTTATTAACCTTGGACAATTCTTTATCGCGTCTTTAGTGTCTCAGTTTTAGTAACAAATTTTTCTTTGATTCAAAATATTGACGTTTCAAATATTTCAAAAGACAGAAACCATGTGCCAAACGCAAACGAGGGTCCTATATAGAAATGTATTGACATATTTTATTCATGCGTTAAAGTCATCGTTCCTGGAGTACTTATATAATAGCGCGCTTCCATACATTCTTTGGTCAGTATCCAAAATTCACCTCCATAATTTAAGACCGAATACAAAAAGCTTCAATTCACAATGGAAATTCATAACTTTACCGTACGTGCTACATTTATCAGGAAATCTAAACAAACTCTTCTAAAAGTACAACATTAAAATGGGTAACAAACCAAAAAATGCAAATAAATCCTCTTTTACTAAAATTAAACATCAAATACCTAAAGAAAAACAAACGGCCAGTATATATAAAACAACATGCCAGTTATGAGAAACCTCTATGATTAAAGTCTGAACACACTGAAGATTTGCAATGTGTCATCTGAAATAGAAACACGTTTTAATGCCTTCCACAAAAAACTTCAATTCGAAATAGAAATTCATAACTTTTCCGTACGTATTACATTTATCAGGAAATCTAAACAAAGTCTTCTGAAAATACAACACCAAAAGAGGCAACAAACCAAGAAATACAAATAAATCCTTTTTTGCCCAAAATTAAACATCAAATACCTAAAGAAAAACAAACAGCTAGTATATATAAAATAACATGCGAGTGATGTGAAGCCTCTGTGATTAAAGTCTGAACACACTGAAGATTTGCAATGTGTCGTCCGAAATAGAAACACATTTTAATGCCTTCCACAAAAAAACTCAATTTACAATGGAAATTCATAACTTTTCCGTGCGTGCTACATTTATCAGTAAATCTTAACAAAGTCTTTTGAAAATACAACACTAAAATAGCCAACGAACCAAAAAATACAAATAAATCCTTTCTTACCAAAATTAAACAACAAATACCTAAGTATATATAAAATAACATGCCAGTTATGTGAAACTTCTGTGATTAAATTCTGCACACACTGAAGATTTGCAACGTGTCGTCCGAAATAGAAATACATTTTAATTCCTTCCACAAGAAACCTCAATTCACAATGTAATTTCATAACGTTTCCATACGTACTACATTTATCAGAAAATCTAAACAAAATCTTCTGAAAATACAACACTAAAGTAGCCAACAAACCGAAAAATACAAACAAATCCTTTTTTGCCAAAATTAAGCATCAAATACCTAAAGAAAAACAAAGTATTGTATTCATTCCCTAACCACTTTGCAATTCAGTAAGTGGGAGCCTTAATCTCTTAAACAATTGTCTCACCGAGTTGCCTCGTTTATATAATTTAGGCAAACAGTACAGTCTAGGGATCAACGAATTACCCACACTTAATCTGTAATTGTTGTTAGGAGTTATTAACTTTGGACAATTCTTTATCGTGTCTTTAGTGTCTCAGTTTCAGTAATGAATTTTTCTTTAATTCAAAATATTGAGCTTTTATATAATAATACAATAACACATGTTTCGTATATGTAAGCAGGTACCTTACGATAAGTGTAGTTTTAGACTAAAATACAATTTAAATTGTGTAAAACGAGTCTACGGTATGTGTTTGACTTTCAATGATATAAATCTAGTACGGACTTTGTTTTTGTGCTGATTTTGCTGTGGGTCCAGGTGCGATACTGTGTTATTATTTATCTGCTGATGATGACAACTTAGTTGTCGAAATACGTATACAGAATACGAAAATTATTGTGGAAAGGAGTTAACCTTATTTGATGATTTTAATCAACCACACCCTTCATTAAAATTTTCCCACCACCACGATTTTCTGTTGTGAAAACATAATTGAGGTCTTCTTTTTCAAATTAATGCGATTTGTAATATTCCATTTTTGACTATCAAACACATGCTTCGAACATTGAAAACAATGTCTTCTATTAAAAGCCAAAATTCTTCGGAAATATTAACGAAAATTTTAAAAATATCTAACGCATTCCTGTCCTCCCAGTATATCCCTGCTACATATGTAAATGGTACCTATTTTGTACGACGAACTGGGAAGATGGAACGCGTGCATGTGGAATGTCACTGGCACCAGTCATTACTTAAATTTTAAGATTAGTTATCGCACTCGTTCAACACTCGACACCCAATAAAGTCTCATTTCGCTGCGGCGATGACGACATCAGCAAATATAACTTAAGTAGTTTACATTTAAAAGGTCGGGAATTGTGTGAACGTATGTCTTCGGGTGCCACAGAGAGAACAGATCATCACTTAATAATCATATCTGAAACCTGGATGTAAACATGGGATAAACTTTACGATAAACGATGATAGGTCGGGAATATTTAAAGTGTCCAGAGATCGAAAACAGTCTCTGATATTACACAAGTTGGTATGCACGAGTTGAAATACAGGGGCCGTGGAAAATTTTAGTACATTGAATTTTAAAAATAATAGAACTTTATTGACATTTTAAGGTTTATGTATTTTAATTTCTTATTCATATTCAAATAACATATGTCATATAAAATAATGATAAGGCGTTTATTTTATCAACAAAATATTCCAATAACAAGCCAAATGTAAAGGGTGTTTCAAATTGCGCGGTTTTTTTTTAAGAATAAATAAAATATAGAAGGCGCACAGAATTTGTCTGGGTATGTGGGCATTTAAAAGTGTGATGTATGACATTCACAAAAATGGCTTTGTACACGGTACAACAACGCGTTCAAATTGTTGAACTATTTTATGAACATCAGCGTTCTGTGAAAAGAGTTTTTAGAAAATTACATAAATTTTATGGTTTATATAATCGACCATCTGGAAGCATTATTGCTCGAATTATTAAAAATTTCAAGAGACTGGTTCCGTGGAAGATCGAAAAAGTAAAAAATACAGTCGTAGTGGTCGTTCACAAGAAAATATTGGTTTGGTTCGTGAAAGTGTTGCTGAAGATATTGAAATGTCCATTAGACGACGTTCACAACAACTTGGGCTTAGTGAATCAACAACATGGCGAATTTTGCACAAGGATTTAGCTCTGAAGGCATATAAGGTTCAAATAACACACGAACTGAAGCCATTAGATGATTTAAAACGTCGTTCATTTGTCGATTTCATCAATGAACAAGCAGCTGATTTCTCTCAAAAATAATGTTTTCCGATGAGACACATTTTGAACTAATAAACAAAATTACCGTATCTGGAGTGAAGAAAATCCACGTATTATTCATGAGAAACCTATGCATTCTAAACGAGTCACTGTTTGGTGCGCATTATGGTCAGGTGATGTAATTGGACCTTACTTCTTTGAAAATGCTGCTGGTGAAGCTGTGACTATCAATGGTGATCGATATCGTCGGATGATAACCGAATTTTGGTGGCCTGAATTAATGAATATTGATTTAGAGGACATGTGGTTTCAACAGGATGGCGCTACGCCTCACTTTGCACACGAATCAATTAACTTATTGAGAGAAAAATTTTCTGGATCTGTAATCTCAAGAAACGGTGATGTTAATTGGCCACCAAGATCATGTGATTTGACACCGTTAAAATATTTTCTTTGGGGTTACGTGAAAAGTCAGGTTTATAAAAACAATCCACCATCAATTCCTGCTTTGAAAGATGAAATTATTCGTGTCATTGGTGAGATAGAGCCTCAATTATGTCAGAATGTCATTGAAAATTTTAACAAAAGAGAGGACGTCTGTGGAACTATAAGAGGAGGCCATTTGGCAGATCTTATTTTTCGCATATAAACGTCATAACTGATATTTCAATTACCAATAAAAAGTTTTTGAAAGTGAATGAAAATTATGTGTTTTATTTATTCTTTAAAAAACCGCGAAATTTTACACAGCTTTTATATCTAAAAAAAACATCGTTTACAAAAACACTTAGATTTTGCACTAAAACAATGGAAAAAAATTATCCATAGAAGACCATACAACATTACCAAAAAGCAAGTGGTGTAAAGTGGCATCTTTCGTCAATATATTTCAATTTCAATATCTTTTTCGAACGAAAGAATGGCAAGACCGCGTCTGCCGTAATAGCAACCCTTATTATTGAGAAATTAGAGAATAAAATGTAATAACCTCTCTTTTGGATAGCGTTCTTTCAGATATGTTAATGTATTTTAGAAATATAAAGTCAGGCAGATGAACAAAATCTAATCTATTTTCGCTACCTCCACGAAAAAATTTATTTGGCGACAGTGATTTAATATTGGTTTAAATTCCCTAGATATAACTGTAACATTAAATGGTGGTGGTACACCAAACCCACTGATTTAGATAGCTATCTTAATTTCTTATCAAATGTTTCCATGAAATACAAGCAAATACAATACCTAACCTAGAGACTACTTTTCAGGAAAAAAAAAACAATAGGCTTTCAAAAGATAATTAATTATCTTCAAGACTTAGGGAAAAAATCAAAATGACGATTATTCCCAAGTAAAGACAGAGAAAATAAAACACAAACTAAAAATACATTATCGCAAACAACAATAATCTAAAACTCGTGACTCTATAGTACTTACCGCATCTATCAAAAAGTTTATTTTGAAATTACCATATTAAAATAAAAACGTTTCCTTTTTTAAAATTAATCAACGCGCACAGTGTATATAAAATAAAATGCCAATATCGCGAAGGTACATACATATGTACATACGTACGACAAACAGCTTAAATGTTTTGGAAAAAAATATGAATTCGTTTTTGTGTTTTTTTGCGGTATTGTTGATTATTCCATTTATTTAGGTATATATATACATACATTTATATATATATATACATATTGCCTTCTTCAGAATTTTATTATTTATCCAATATTATATCTGCCTCGCCAAACTCCAAACATCCCCAAATATTCAGAAATATGCATATATAAAAAATTTTTTTGTAGGTAATTAATAGAGCGGCGACGAAAGTGGCAATACCATAGGCGGTACGGTAGAACGGGCAATTGGTGCGCAGTGAATGAGATCATTCACATCAAAAACAATACGGTTCACGGTTGGTGTTTAAGTGTAAATTATAAACTGCGGCGAAAGTGTCCGTAGCAGTGCCGTGTCTAGACTTATTCTTACACAATTAGTGCTTACCTAGTAATATGTAATTTCATAACCCTGGTAATGTGTTGTGGAAGTAACTGTACATCTGCATCATTGTATACGTCTCTACGGTTGCTTCTGTAAATGACGTCCTTCGCGACGAGAAAATGTTTTTGTATAGAGAAAAAGATCGTTCGGCGTCTATTGATGTAATTTTGGCAGAAAGAAGCTGTTGTTCAAAATCATTCCAGGGCTCACTATTTGCACATTTGTCATAAATAGTTCGTAAAACATGCAAGTCCGGTTTTTCTTTTAAAACACTTAATAATTTTTGATAAGCTCGTACACCAGCAGCGTCAGTTAAACTATGCAAATTAGCGGTCACATTTTGCACTATGCATAGTGATGCGTCTAAGGGCAGCGAATCGTTTTCGTTTTGAAGTTTTGTAATTGCTTCTACTAATGGATGGTAATTGTTATATATTGTATGCAGATCTTCCAGAATTTGGGGATTTTCAAATTGATGTTGACTGTCTCTGATTGCTTGGGATTCGGTTGGCCTAAATTTTGATATAACTGATTTAACTTTGTGAAAATTCTTATGGTAATAAAAAGCTGCATTTAGCCACGTGCCCCATCGTGTAAGAATGGGTTCCGGTGGTTCCGAAATATCTGGACAAGTTTTATGAAATTCTTTAAGTCGTTTAGGGGTAAGAAACACTTGTTTGGTGGATCCAATCAAATGATCAACGTTTTTATAACTACTTCTAACATTTTCAGCAACTAAATGAAGAGCATGGAGTACACAAGTTATGTGTATTAATTTAGGAAAAGTTACTTTTAGTATAGTAGTAACATATAGCAGCACCATCTGTTATATATACTATGAATGTGAAATTTCTTTAAGGTGTTCATTATTATTTGCCGAATATTTGCCGCATACATGCTTGTATACGTTTATGAAAATATATACGTACGATTACGTTTATTATACTATTTTTTTTTAATATATGCAATTCTCTTCGTGCTATATTTTCAAGCCTCTCTCTTAAACGCGGCAAATGTTTCTGTAAAGTTCTTCTTGCAGGTAATTTATAATTTGGCAGATATTTATTCCAGAACACTTGAAAAGGGCGTTTGCTGATTAAACGAAGCGGCAAATTACATGCAGTCAACATAAATAAAAAATCATAAAGGAATGTTGCATAAGGTATTTCATTTCTTTTGTTCAGTTTATGTATTGCATTGTTCACATGTTTTTTACAATTGTCTTTCTTCCGTATTATAAGTCGCTTATTACAAACCAAACACAATACTGCACATCCATCATACTTTAAATCGGGAAATTCTGCTATGTATTTTCTAACCGACGTAGCAAACGGCACAGACTTTCGCGACATGTTTGTGTGAAGTTATTATAAACACTAACCGTGAACCGTATTGTATTTGATGTGAATGATCTCATTCATATACCGTACCGCCTATGGTATTGCCACTTTCGTCGCCGCTCTAGTGATTAATCATACTTTATTATTTTCCATATTCTGGATATACGATATTTTATTTCTGCACATCGTTGAAGCAAGAAGATGTGTGTTTGTTGTGTTTTAATATGAGGATATATATATATATATATATATATATATATATATATATATATATATATATATATATATATATGTATGTATGTATATAAGAGTATATATATATATATAAAACACCAAAACACATAATAAATTGCTTTAATTAAACTTAGTATTCAATGTATTATTTTCCAAATATAGTTAGAAATCAGCAATTAATTATTTAAAAGCTTATTTACGTATGCAAAAGTTTGCATAAGTATATAATTAAATTACATTTTTATTCCTACTACTACATTATAATTGTTTAGTTATCAGTTTCACTACAAACTCGTTTTGGTAGAATTAATTAATTATGTAAGTATATAATTAAATTTAACAAATATGTCTTCCGTTTTATTTAATTTTTATCATATTTTTCGACGTGCGATAAACGCATCAACTGTCCAATGAGTTACATGTGAAATAACGAACACTAAATGTTTAAAAAAAACCGTACGTAGGTGATACACATTTTATTAATTGCTTTGGTAAATGCAAATGCGTTCTGTACATTAATTAAAATTTGTCGGACATGTCGACTACGAATTTAATCCGTTATTTTTTCCTCCAAGGTATTGTAGAGTGTACGTTCGACAGTGTATGCGTGTGTACAGAAATGTTATGCATCATGTGAACCTGTCATTTTTTTTGGTATGAATGTGTTATACATCGATATGGAATTGTTTAGTCTATTTGAAAACATAAATTGAATTTTTTAAATGAATGGGCGTAATTTGTATAACATTAAATTGACAAAAAAAAACCTACAATAAAATGCGTTGCCTTGTCGAAAAAAAAAGAAAATATATATTTATTCAAATATCTTTTTCCTAAAATAACAGGTTTGCAAAAAAATAAATATTTTTATGTGCTAGTGGCGTCATAAATATAAATACAAATATTTCTGTATTCGCAATTCGAACCCGAAATAATTTGAATATTTTTTTTAGTAACTAATTCTGAAATATATGGAATAACAAAAAAATAAAAGCATATTTCACAATACGAGGGTGGTCCCATAAGTACCCGGCCTAGCCTAGAGCTGGCGATAGTTGTTTGAAAAATATCACTGTATTAGAAAGTACATAATCCTTAAAGTATATGTTTCAAGTTTGAAGACGCCACGTTGTTTAATATTTGTTTGATGGCCGTCAATAGTAAACGTTTTCAGTGAATTTGTGCAAATGGAGAAAATTGGTCATCGTTACGTGGTACAATACTTTTATTTGAAAAGCCTCATCCCAACAGATATAAAAGCTGTACTGGATTCGTCTCATCGTTTACAACAGTGAAATATTGGGTACAAGAGTTTAAACACGGCAATACGAGCTGCCAAGACGAGCATCACAGTGGTCGACCAAATGAGGTGACAACTCCAGAAATGGTGAAGAAAATCCACAAAGCGGTACTGGATAATCGTCCAGTGAAAGTGCGCGAGCTAGCAGACATAGTAGGCATTTCAAAAAGTGCGGTACATCGCATATTATCTGAAAATTTGGACATGAGACAGCTGTGTGCAAGATTGGTGCCGCGATTGCTCACACTCGAGTAAAAGCAGTGTCGTGTTTCAGTTAAATGTTTAGTGAAGTTTCGCAGCAATAAAGCAGAATTTTTGCGGCTTTTCATAACCATGGATGAAGCATAGGTCCATCACTTCACACTCGAGACAAAAGAACTATCAAAACAATGAACTCAAAAGGGAGAACCGGCTCCAAAGAAGGCGAAGACCGTTTTGTCTTCAGGCAAGGTCATGGCATCGGTTTTTTTGGGATGCGCGGGAAATAATTTTCATTGACTAACTTGAAAAAGGAAAAACTAACGGCGACTATTATGCGAACTTAGTGCAACGTTTGACTGAAGAAATCAAGCAAACGGCCGCGTTTGGCTAAGAAGGAAGTGGTGTTTCATCAAGAAAATGCACCAACTCAAAAATCCGTTATTTCAATGTCCAAAATTAATGAATTAAAGTTTGAATTGCCATTTCATGCACCCTATTCGCCAGATTTAGCCTCCTTGGATTATTTTCTGTTCCCAAACTTGAAAAAATGGCTCAGTTGTCAAAGATTTTCCAACGTTGAAGAAGTGATGTCAGCAGTTAATGGCTGTTTTGAGGCGCAAGACAGTTCTTATTATAGAAAGGGTATCGTACCTATTGACCATCGCTGAAAAGAATGTATAGAGCTGAAAGGAGATTATGTTGAAAAATAAATACATTTTTTTCCAAAATTTTTGTGTTTTCTTTGTTGGGTCGGGTACTTCTGGGACCACCCTCGTAGTTTATCAGAGAAACTAAAATAATAAACAATACAATTATCAAAGTTGCTTTTTATTCTGTTAAGAATATTGTTAGTCCAAATTTTCTTCAAATTCCACTGAAAACGAAAAATTCAATTTGAAAATTTTTCCCCATCACTAGGACACATTTGCGAAGTTGTATTACCAATAATAATTAGATGAATTTTATTATGAAAATTCCTAGGGATGCATTTTGAAAGTCTCACATGCTACCACAGCAATAAAATTCAAAACAAATGGCCAGAATAAATATTCGGTCACTCATACGACAACTTAATTTATTATTTTCCTTTTCAGTGCACATTAAGATTTTTAGCAATGCAATATTTTTTTAAAATACATAATTAGATTATTATTTAATATGATTCTATGTCCATAATTTTATCTTGCAATTGTCACAATTGTCTAAGTAATTATTTGTCCAAGAAATGTTATGAGTATATTGTCTTTGAATGATAGTAGGGTTGTCGAGGCTTTTACCCTATTTACATTTAGTACAATTAATATACATATTCTGTAGCTTCCTACTGTAAGACAGTTGATATTATTTCTACCTTCAGTTATTCTGCTAGACATCACCATCGTTCCAGTCAACGAAATGATTAAGTTGTACAGCGACAAATATCGGAGAAAATATCAATTCACCCAAATAACTTAACCCAGCAACTATTTAAAGATAGCAACGCAGTGCGTCGTCTGAAAAAAGCAAAGAATTCCGATCTGGGAAATAAACCAATCTAAGATGACATTAGTAGAGTGTATAATATAATTATAGTATAATACCAAGACATTTATAATTGGTTCGTGGTGAAGTTCGATGGAGTCAACGCATGTATGTCATGTACCGTCAATATAAATAGCTTATCGCCTCTCGACAGATTCTTGAATAAAGAAGTAAAAAAAAATATTCGTACCTTCGCCATAGTATTTGAATTAATCATCTACAAAGTTCTATCATTCAAATGCAACTCTTTTTCCAACAGAAGTTTAAGTTAATTTATTAAAAAATGAGATTAATTATTAAGTTCACAAAATCTTCGTTTTGAAGCTTTTCTATTATGTTTCGACAAATGACCCCTCAGGGACCAGCAATAATCAGTCATCATTAGTGTATCTTAGAAACTCTGATAACGCTCTTTCACGACTCGTAAATAAATAGGTTCTCTCGTGTAGAGTTTAATACTCATATCTCATATTTTTTAAATGTAAAAATAGATCTTCTACTAGGTCAATATAATTTTCGAATATTTGATTTCCATGAAAGTTATGCATCACCGAGCTATCCAAGCATTTGATTCAAGGCCAGACACTGAACCTGTAAATTTGGCATCTTCTGTAAGATATATGATTTGGAGACCACTAAAAGACATTTCATCATTTCTACAGTTAGCTGAGGAACTTTTCGACAAATGCAAGAAAAGCAACTTCCATTTTTCTCAAGAAATTTAACAAGCTGTTTTATTATGCCCAAATTTACATGTAATGATGGTAGGATAATTTTGTGACGAGGTACCAATGCTATGTTTCGCTTACTAGGCAATATTTTATACCTTTTAGGACCAACTTTTTTTGGCCCAATGTTCCTGTTTAGCTCTGCTGTCCCAAAGTCATATACGACAGCATAACTTAGTGTAACTACTTTGCTGACCGAGAAGAATATTCGCCATTTTTATATCAACACAAATTTACACTTATGTTCACGATAATTTATTTTATTCAACTGACGGGATGTTACAATATCCTTCCTTTAATGTTGTACTGAGATTTATTTCTTCTATATTTAAAACTTCGTTTTGAATTGCCAATAAATAAACGACATTCACTTGTTTCATACTTTGTCAAACCTATTTTTATGGACAAGCTTTCAATTTCTGTACGAAAAGTAAGATTGTCTTTATGGGCAAAATAGCTCCGACGGAACTGGGACGTCAACTAAATGTTGCGTTAGACGCTGCACATACGTAGCACTTGGATACGCTCGTTTAGCTCGACTTTCTACTTAATCATATAAGGTTGATATATGTATAACCCCTTTTCACATTAATTTTTGTATTCTGTATACGTATTTCGACAACTAAATTATCATTATTATCATCAGCAGATATCTGCTGATGATGACAAACAGATATCTGCTGATGATGCCGAGTTAGTTGTCGAAATACGTATACATAGGGCGAAATATATCCACCTTAAGTGATTAAATTAAACAACCACAGAGTCCAGCAAATTTACTTTCGATTTTTACTATTCATACTCTTTATGCCAACATTACAAAAATAACAATCTTCTAAGCGATTTTTGATTTTTGATAAATAGCTGATTCCACATTTAATGCCACTTCTTTTGTCACTTTTTTATAATCTTAAGTATTCCATACACGATTTCTAAACACAATTAAGAACCAGTGATTGTCATTTTGATTCAGGAGCATGCCGAAAAACACAGTAAGTAGGTACTTTTAACGAACTCGGAGCTATTTCTATATTTTCTACAATCTTCGAACACATATTCTACACAAATATAACAAAAATCTTTTGAGTTGTTTAAACAACACCTTTCTGAACTGCTTCTTGTAAAACAACTTTTAAAATCTCTAATAGTATAAACACTGATTGTATTTAAATAGGTAGATTATCAACGAATAAATTAACATAAACGATGAAAAGAAATATTGAAGTAACTGTGTACAAGAAACTTTAACGGTAGATTTGAAAATAGCCTTGTTATAAACAAGTTTTATCAACAATGAAATTCGCAGCAGCCGACTAAAAGTAAAATTTTCTAAAAGAGTGGAATCAAGCGTAACAAAAATTCGCCAACAAAAACCGAATGGATAAGAACACAATCTTAGATCAATAAAAGCGCCAAAAAGAATCACAGAAAAATATATTTATATGCGCAAGTTTCCATTTCTTGAAATTAGTTTGACGTCAATCTAAATATATTCCGAATCTTATCATGGACTAAAATACTTTAATTTCGTGACTATGAAATATAATGTTCGCATTATGAAGCTCAGAAACGTCATCCAGGTGCAAACCATTACCATAGATGTTTGTAATCATGTAATAACTGTGAAAAATACACGAGGAACTATCAATTCAACTACGTCTATTTCTCAGCATTACGCACACGTGAAGCAAATGAACAACCACATTATAATTTAATTATAGACACGGGTATATTTGTAACATGAATAATGCCACACGTAATGAATAAATAAATTACTTTTATTTCCATAGAACATGATGTATACGTGAAAGGAAAATCTATTATCATTAATGAAGGCAAGTACATTGTTTATGTACAACGTATACATTTGTAATTCGTTATGTTGGTAATAATAGTACGGTGTTTACAGGAATTTTTTAAGATAACTAGTTTGTTATAGTTCGTTTGTAAATTCTCCAAAATGGAAATGATCTAAGAAAGTTTTTGTGAATTTTTTGCTTCTGTATATGTACGCACGTACTACTGTGGGCAAAAAATATTATTTCTCCAAATCTATTTCGTCCCCCTCAAAGTAATCCCCCCTAGCCACAATACACTTTTGCCAACGTTTCTTCCAATTCTCGAAACAGTTGTTAAAATCAATTTCAGGAATGCCTTCAATGCGCGTAGCGATTCACGTTTAATGTCTTCAATTGACTCAAAACGGTTTCCCCGGAGCGGTCATTTGAGTTTGCTGAATAACCAGAAGTCACAAGGAGCTAAATCAGGCGAATACGGTGGTTGCGGCACGATATTGGTTGAAAATTTGACGAAAAACTCACGAAGAATTAATGCAGTATGCGACGGTGCATTATCGTGGTGCAAAAACCAAGAGTTGTCGGCCCATAATTCTGGCCTCTTTTTACGAATAGCATTACGCAAACGACGCATAGCACTCAAATAGTATTCTTTGTTGACAGTTTGGCCGGTCGGAAGGAATTCGGAGTGCACCACACCTCGATAATCGCAGAACACTGTCAACATAACCTTGATTTTTGACTTGCTTTGACGTGGTTTTTTGGGCTTCGGCTCACCTTTGATACGATATTCGGCCGATTGATCGTCTGTTTCCGGGTCATGAGCGTAGATCCAAGTCTCATCTCCAGTTATGATGCCTTTCATTTTGTCTTCATAGTCGGAAAGCATGGTTTCACAGACGTCAACGCGACGCTGTTTTTCAAAAAAATTGAGTGATTTTGGAACAAATCGTGCTTTCACTTTTCTTAGGCCCAAATGATCTTTCAAAATGGTTTTCACTGATCCTTACGATATTCCAACGATGCCAGTAAGGTCTCTGACTGTTAATCGTCGATTCTCAAGCACCAATTCCATGATTCTATTGACGTGTTGATCATCAGTTGATGTTGATGGCCGTCCTGGACGTGGTTCGTCATCAACGCGTTCTCGACCCTCTTTGAATAATTTATACCAATAAAAAACACTTGCTCGTGACAAACAATTATCACCGAAGGCCTTTTGCAACATTCTGAACGTTTCGGCAATAGAAATTTGATTCCGTACGCAAAATTTAATGGAACTTCTTTGTTGAATAATTTCACTCATTGTAAAAATCGCCGAATGCACTTTTTGTACTTCAGAAAGACAAGCGTATACTAAACACTAATGATTATTTTGATGTGACATTTGGCACAGATGTCACTGACAGTCATACCAACATAGAAAAATAATATTTCAACGAATGGGTTTTCGCGCGAAATTTAAATTAAAAAGTCTTACTATTTTTTGCCCACAGTAGTATTTCAGGTTCTTCTAACACCGCCTTACATCCGGTATTTAGTCGCCAATTCAGTTTATTATCAGCTCTTTTCCGAAATATAATAATAATAATAATAATAATAATAATAATAATAATAATAATAATAACAATAACACAACCACATAATAATAGATGGAGTCAAAATTGATAGAGTGATATTTCAGGAAGATTCTACTAGTGCCCTACGAGTTTGTTTATGCCTTAATTTACTGTTAAATACGTTAAATAATACAATAAACGAATTCGAAATTAAACACTAAAGTACCCCACTATACACAATGAACCATCTACTTTACATGGACAATATAAAACATTTGTCTCTTTTGAAAAATAATAAATTTTACAAGACACTGGTATGGAATTTGGAGTAACTAAATCCAAAATGTTAAACAGAAGAGGGAAAACTTATAAGTAGGTTTGAACAAAATACAAAAATAAATCATTCATATGCTAAACAACAAATTACAAAGCTCAACTCCACAAACGTATTTAAAGCAATTAATGCGTACGCAATACCAGTTCTCTACATACTCTTTCGGCATAGTAGTCCAACACAAGACTGGATGAGCAAAATAGTCGTAATAGGACAAGGTTAGCAAAATATCGTATGCTACATACAAACTCTAGCATCGAAAGTATTGCTGTACTCGTAGCCACAAAAGAAAGAGACGGATATATAATAGATGTACAAACATTACAAAATATATGAATACCAAATCTAAGAAAATATTTTCAAAACACAAACACTCCAATACAAAAAGCAATCCTATTAACAAGCAACAAATATATATACATACATACATATACATCATTAAATCTGAAAGAAGAAAACGTCTATGTTGAAATCAAAGCTAATCACACAACAAAAAACAGAGAAATGGTCCAGAAAAATACTACACGGTACTCATTATCGTTCAGGATATAAACGTAGAACAAAATGATCATATCGGTAGTTAGAAATGAGTTAATTGTTTAAAGAGATTCGTTTTAGCAATACAAGACGACGTAATCGCCACAAAAAGCTACAGAAAACATATAATTAAATAACTTTTAGAATATAACAATTTGCAAATAATGTCATCTATTTCAAAAAACTACAGAACATATAACAGGAAGATACTACTTGCTAGCAAGGATTACCAGGTTGTCCAATAATCTTTATCGTTCGATAAGAGACAGCGCTATTAGGTTCGTAGTGTTATTTTTCTAAAAATTGTACTACTTTTTTCTGAACACGTGTGAAGTTTTCTCAATTTATATTTTCTTGTGTCTTTATTTACAGGTGCTCAATGTCGAGGCGTCTCCGTATTTTTTGCAATGGAAAAAATTGAATATCGTGCAGGGACAAAATTCTTACTTTTGGTTGATATAGCACCAAAACAAATTCATGTATAAGGACTCTTCGCCTTCAGTTAGAACAGTAGAAAAATGGGTTGATGAATTTAAACGAAATCTTACAAGTGTTGAAGATAATCCACGTGAAGGACGTCCAAAAAGTTGTCAACACCAGAAATCGTAACAAAGGATATGGTTTTGGAAGATCGTCGATTAACAGAGAGAGATTTAATAGAAGCCGGAGGCATTTCATTAGGTAGTGTGAGCAATATTTTTGGTAAAGTTTTGTGTTTCAGAAAGCTGCGTGCAAAGTGGATGCCACATCCATTAACAATGGAACAAAAACACACAAATGCAACTTTCTCAGCAATATTTGAAGCGTTTTAAATTTGTGCATCATTTCATCACTATGGATAAGACTTGGGTCTACTACCATGATCTTCGATCAAAACAAGAGGCTATGAAGTGGTGTGAATCCGGTACTTCGGCCCCGAAGCGAGTTAGTGTCTAGAAATGGGCCAAGAAGGTGTTAGCATCACCTGTTTGGTATACAAAAGGAATTTTGTTCGTGGATTACCTCCAAACTGGCAAAACAATAAACTCAGATTATTTTTGTAACCTTTTGAACCAGCTGGATAAAAATTTCGTGAGCAAAGACCTGGTTTACAAAGAAAAAATCATTTTTCATCAAGACGACGCACCCTCTCACACAGCTCAAAATACCATCGCAAAAATTAGTGGATTAAAGTACAAATTGTTGCAACATCCACCCTATTTGCCAGATCTAGCTCCCACTGATTTCTGGCTGTTCTCACATCTCAAAAAATGCATGCGCGAAAAACGATTTTCATCGAACGAAGAAGTAACAGCAGCCGTAGGAGCGTATTTTGACAGTCTTCCGGATTCGCACTTCAGGGATGGAATCCATAAATTAGTAGATCACTGCAACAAATGTATTGAAATTCAGGGAGGTTATATTGAATAATAAAATGTATTTCAAACCAAAAAATCGTGTTTTTCTTATCGAACGATAAAACGTATTGAACAACCTGGGATATAGGCAGAAACAATATTGCAGGAAAATTATACACTAAGCACTCTAAAGGCCCCTTTAAACGATTAATATTATTGAGCAATATTAAAAATTGGGCAATAATATTGACCGTCTGGAAGAAATATTGACGGTTTGCACAATGATTGAGTGAAGTTTGAACAAAGTTGAAATATTATTGCACAATGTAAAAATATTGTTCCGTCTAGAATTGTTATTGCGCAATATTGGTTAGTTGCTTTTAGGACGTCTCCTTGTAAAGTGCGTAAATAAAAATAAGTACGTGATTAAATAATTAATTATGGCTAGTAAGAAAAAAGACAGTAAAAACAATGAACGGGCATTTCTAATAGAATGTATACAGTTATATCGACAGTTACCAACATTATGGAAAATAAAATCCAAAGAATATAGTGACAGACAGCAAAAGAACGAAGCATATAACATTCTCTTGGAGAAATACAAGGAACTGTATCCAAATGCAGACAAGGAAGAATTAAAAAACAAATTCAACTCCCTCAGATTGTGGGGATTGTGGAGATATAGCACTACTGAATTTTAGGTCTTGAAATGTATTTCCCGTCGCTAAATACCGCAAGGTAATTGATAAGCGCTGACTTGCTGGTATAGCTTCCCGCATATTCGTATTCTTTTTTTCGATCAGTGGAGTAAGCAATGTGAGCAACTCGTAAAAAGTTGATGCATCCATCCGCAAATAATTCTTGTAATCACTTGGTTCACTAAATCTTAAGTCATTTAGAAGATTTTCATGAGTATAAATTGACCTTTTCCTGTACCATTCTTTTGTCCAGCGCCGTGTTTTCTTTTTCTTTAAAGCAAAAGAAAGTGCGATAGCTACGCAAGCAGTTTCAGCGTCAGTCAACATACCGTAAACAGCAAAAGAATTCGTACTACTAAATCATAATGCACGAAATATTGTGCAATATTATTGAATAATGTAGGGTAAAACGTATTGTACAATATTATTGAACTCGAAAAATATTGCTCAATAATATTGATCGTTAACATCAACTTATAAAAACTGACACAGTATATTGCAAATATATCCCAGAAAGAATTCTTGACAATAATGTCGAATTTTATTGAGACGGACAATGCAAACAGATAAATTACTAGTAACAAATCAGACATTACATTTATTGATAAAAAAAAGCATAAGAAAACTTACGTTATAGTCGTTGCAATACGAAATGATAAAAACATTACAGAGAAAGGACAAGAAAAATAGTAAAATATGCACCTATTGTAATCGAACTAAAAGAGCGTTGTAATCAAGAAACAGTAACGATAAGTAATACAACAAAAAAAGTTTTCCATAACACAGAAACTCTAGAAATAAGCCCACATACAAACATACAAAGAGTAGTTATTATAAAAAAATCAGAAATAATCAGAATATCTCCACCATTTGTGGGGTAGTCACTTCATTGCGTTAACCACTGCATTGTTTGTCTTAACAGCTTGCCCAGACTCGTTTAAACTCAAAAACTGCCATCCAATATTTTGCTCTTATAAACGAAGAAGCAGACTTCTGCAAGGTAGAATCTAGTTTCGTTTTGATGTTGGTTAGACTGAGGCCTTTCAAATGAAAGTATTGTATCACATAACGATGACCAATTTTTTCCATGTTTACAAATACAGCGTTCACTATCGGTGGTTGTCGAACAAATACTAAACAACGTAGCGTCGTGAAACTTCAAATTTAAGCTTTATGAGATTGGTACTTTCTACTATAGTGATTCTTTTCAAACAACAACCGTCATCTATACGTCAAGTCGAGTACGTCTGGGACTACATTCGTTGATCATTAATAAATAACAAAGATATAAGTCTAAAGTAGGTCCTTGAGGAATCTCTAAGGAACGAAATTTTAGTGAACACAGTTATTTGTATTATAGGGATATGCCATCGGATTAATTCCCTGATAATTCGGCAAAAGGAATTAAATTTTTAACCCAAGCAACAAACAGTTTTGATCTCATAGAACCGCTGAAGAATGCGGACATTTTAATGATATATTAAAAGTATAAAATTTTATAATTATTCAAAATTTTTTGAATAAAACCCAAGACATTAATTTGCGGTTGCTCGCACTTCTATATTAAAATCGCGAAGACTATTTTTAACTTAATATCTGCATTATTCTTGTAACAAACACGAACATATATTTTTATGATTTAAAAGAAGCGATATGTTTTTGTCAACGCATCTTCACGAAAACCACTCACGCATAAAGCATACAAAACACGTATATGTCCCCAGTAGACACACAATATTCACGCGAATAAAACGTATATCTACATTCGCTTACTCGAAATGTATACAGAAATATTCGCATTAGAGAGTTATGAAAACATCAGCCCTCCGCGTGTTATGAGATAATAATACAACGACACATTTTCGCTTATTATGCATTCCACATAAATTTCCAACTTTATTTTCTTCGTCTTCTTCAGTCTAAACGTTGTTTTTTTTACTTTTCACTCTTTCTCGCTTTGTTCATCCCCCCCATAGTCTGGCGTCTTCGCTGTGGTACCATACCGGCTCCTCCACCAGAATAACCTAATATACATAATTGAAATTTTAAAATCCTCAAATAGAATTTAACAAAATAAAACCTAAAACCCTTAAGACACCTTTAGAAGTCATTAAGTCTGGCGACCGTAAACAGTCTTGAAATTGGTTTCGTAAGGGAGTTAAATAAGCAAGCGGTAGTGAGGTCTCCCTTTCCCCCATTTCAACCACCTCGTCGGCCCACAACAGTTAAGCTTCCCTCTCGTCATTGGTTTCCTCTTGGCCAGGGGATTACCATCGCATTTAAATAAATACATAAATATTACATCACCGAATTGTGTATAATTAAATTCCGGAGCCGCAGAATCCGCTTTTCGGAATGCTAATTTCTTACTGATTGTAATGGATGTTCGCTTCGGTATGGAACAGGGAAGCTTTTGTTGCGCTTCGTCGCCAGTTATTTCAAATATGTAACTGTGCTTTTATGTATTCGGACTTTTCTTTTTTAAGTAGCTATCATCGCCATTCAATTTCTAGTTTAAGTTTTCCTTTAATTTCTCTAAATTAATGTAAATATACTGAGTTGCTGAGAAACTCATGACGCATTTTTCCAACAGTTGGCGTTCGTTTATTTTTATTATGCCATAAGACAGTTGATAGTTCTAACTTAATTTTCTAAAAAAATAAATAATTTGGTTGTGTTATTTTATAATTTTATAAAAAAATTGAAAAGGGAAGACCAGATGTCTATTTTCCTCATAGCTTTAAGCTCGATATGTAGGTGTCTCATGAATTGAAAGAAGCTTACTGGGTGGCACGTATAAGCATCAGGGTAGGCTCCTTAAACATGTGTAAAATTATGCAACTGCTAACTAACTCGCGATAAGTAGTAGACTGTTATCAACGATGTGGTTTAAAAATGGTCTTGATCCTAATGACTTGCCTCAACAGGTCATTGAAAGTAGATATCCATCAGAGGAAGGTTATGTTTTCAATGCTCTAGGATTTTTAAAGTGAAGCATTTTGGGAGTTCGTTTTTTACAAAAGTTATTACAAAGTTCATCGATGTCAAAATATTATTGAATAAAACGAGTAATATTACCTCGTCGAAAAGTTGTACACATCTTAACGTTAATAGTAGTTTCATTTCTGCCTGAAAGATGAAATTATAATTCTCTCACTGCTTTTGTTTGTTGATATAAACAACCATTAGGTAATCAAAAAAGAAGAAACAAACTCTTATCACTTCAATGTTCGTAATCTGTACAAGTATTTCGACATCTAAGTTATCATCATCAGCAAATTTTAATGCTCATACAGAAAAAATTCCGCACACTCATTCGACCGAAACCAAACACACGCTAAGTGTGTGTTCGTTATTTGTAATCTGCTGATGATAACAACTTAGTTGTCGAAATATGTATACAGAGTACGAACATTGACGTGGTAAGTGGTTTTTTATCTTTCTTGAATAATTCAATTAACCACAGTTTTCAGTAAAATTTACCTAATAATGATTAGGTGTTATCGTGTCCTTGGGTCGTGTGCTGGCGATGAGACATCTCCAGGGCTTAGCTAATGCTGCCGCTGTGGTTGTGTTCAAACTGTTTCAGTGCAACATCAGTATCAACAGTTAAGGTCTGGCTGTCAACGCGTTCCTATTAGTGGAACTTGAGGAACATACAATCTATCTACTACCTATTGAGATCAAATACAAGGACGTGAAAACAAAAAAAAATTATCAAAAAAATCAGTGACAATTGACAAACGACGGTGCATTATCGTCCAACCAACGCCAACCACTTGGTTCCCAATTTTTAGGGTGAATGCAACAAATATAGCTTACCAAACGTTTTAATGCACCAAGATAATGCTCGGTACTTACCATTGCATCAAAATATTTTACGACTTTTGAATAAATATTTCTTTTCCAATCATCGTTTCAAATAAATAAAAAATAACGGATCTGCCCAACAAATCAAATCTTTTCCAAGTAGTGAGAAGCGCAAAGTTCCAGATTCTTAGGAAGTATAGTCACAAGATCTGAACGAGTTAACGAATTGACGAGAAGACGTTTCCAATTTGATTTTCATAAACATCTTTAAACAGTTACAATGTTTCCGTAGTAAGAAGCTTGACCCTTCAATACTGGTGAAACACACCATCGACAGCAAAATCTTACACAGGTTTTTCACTGAAAATATTATGAAATTAAGAAAGCTTTTTTATTTAAGATGACAATATTTCGAATTACCACTTAAAATGATAATACTAACATTTCGATAGAGCGTTCTTTTATCATAAATAGAATTCGCGCCGTGCCATGGAAAACAAAGAATTTGATTTGTAAGGAGTATAAAGAGCGAAATAAAGTTGACAATAACTGCACCGAGTAACGACGCCATAAACGTACTCGTAAAAGAGGCAGCCCGCATATTCAATTATATATCCCTAAAAATTGAGTTTTGAAGTGCGTCGTCGCGCGGTAGCATTGAAATTCATAAAAAGCCAAGTGATATGACATTCTTGCGGCATCGTAAACTTAAAGATATTGGAAGTACAGACATAGCACAGTGTTAATAAAGCTTCGCATAACGACTGGAAGTTTAATGTATAGCGAGCAATTCGAGTTAACATCGGGTGATGCAATTTAAGAGATTGTATTCTGCTAATGAAGCGATTTACATGGTCGGGCATTAGTTTCTTGATTGTGAAATGGTGTTCTCTTCGCCCTCTATAAAATATGTAATGTTCGTGTGTTTCTTACAAACCGCTGGTGACTTTTATGTATTGGTATGCATGGTTCATTTCTTTTTTCGCTATCTTCTTTTAGCAGGCCATGATATTTTGCTAAAAATTTTATTCGACATTTTAATCTAGTTTTGACAAGCTTAATTACAGAAACAGTTGAAAAATGTACTTGAATTTATATTAAAATTAAAAAAGAATTACGAGGACCGTTCCCTTTTTGCTAAATTTTTCTAGCAGGCCATAATATTTTGCTATTAAATTTGTTTGACATTTTAATCTAGTTTTGGCAAGTTTAAGTACAGTGACAGTTGAAAATTGTACTTAAATTTTCATTTAAAATTAAAAAAAGAATTACGAGAACCTTTCCGCTAAATTCTTCTAGCAGGTCATGATATTTTGCTACAAATTTTATTTGCTATTTTAATTTAGTTTTGACGAGCTTAATTACAGTGAATTTTTAAAAAATTACGAGGATCTTTCTATTAAATTCTTCTAGTAGGCATGGTATTTTGCTACAAATTTTGTTTGGTATTTTAATTTAGTTTTGACAAGCTTAGTGACAGTGGCAGTTGAAAAATAGGCTTGAACTTAGCTTTTAAATTACCATTTGCACAAGAAATAATGAAAATGAATAAAAAATAACTAAGTTTAAGTTATAAGCAATTTTCGAACGTGGCTTAAGCCCTGAGGAATATTTTGAATCGAAGATTTGATAGCAGGATATGTTTCATAGTTACCGAAATTTGTGATAAATGAATTTCATTATGGTAGACTTCGAAGACACGTTTCGAAACCTTAGGCCAAAAACCGCTACTATTAAAGAGTATTCCATAGGTTTTCACAACCAACGTCGCTTGTAGTACAACCTTGTTGCAGCTTTCCCTGTATTGTCGCAATTTTCATCGGCATTTCGCTGTCCATACTGTCAGAATCTTTAATATCTCCTATCAAAGTGATTCTCTCAGTTATCGTTCTTACTTATATGTATATATGTCGTTTGTTCACTAGTACGCGACAACAGTGCTCCATTGGTCCTGACAAATTCTCGTAGTAGTCTCTTTTAGATGTTGCTAAGTCTATAGCAATCCAGTGTGGTTAAAATTTTGATGCTTTTCTGCGTCAGTTTCTTCTCTAATAATTCTTAAATGGTTGTTCTTCGTTGTGGCTGATACTTCTATTTCTTCAAAGTTAAAGTTTCTAATCATCTTTATTCATGTGTCAGTCTGATATTTCCTAACTTTTTCTTCAATCGATTTTCCGGCTTGTCTGACATAGTTCTTCACGCGCTCGTCCATTAATTTGTAGTCTCATTCTTCTTTTGCTCACGGTAACTTCTCCTTGGTTCCAGAAAAAAATTATGTTAAATGGAGGTATTTTCTTCTTCGTCAATATTCTTCCCATTTTCTCAGCGGCTCCAGATGTGTAAGATATATGATCTGGTACCATTTCTGTGGGCGGCGTTTTCGTTGCTTCTTTTCCTCAACATGTTCGCCATCGCTGGTCGTTTATACTCCATAAATTAGCGCTTTTGCAAGAAGCATCTTCTGTTTAGGATGACGTGTTGTGGCATGCAGTTATCTATCAGTATGGGTTTTCTTTCTGCATATACGGCTTGTTGTTGTTTTTCCTAACAGTGTATGATATACCACTATATCTAAAAACATCTCCGATTTCTATCGTGAAAGCGAAAATACGAATACAGAACACGAAAATTAATGTGGAAAGGGGTTAAATATCAACCTTCGGTGTTTAAAAAATAAGAATAATCATACTTCCGCGTTTGACATATCAGTTCTATCATATTATTGTATTATAACCCTGGAGTTGTAACTTAAGGCAACCATATAAAAAATTTCTTTGAAATATTGAATTTCTGACACGTATTTCATAATGAAATAAAACACTGATTTTGTAAGTTATAATACATGTGCAATTTCTAGTTTCCTATATCACTACGATAAATATAATAAAGGAATTTAGAAATATAATGATATTGTATTACATAAATCATTATGTAAATTGTATTTGTCTCAAAACAGTATCATAAAGCATATTTAGCTACGTCATTGGTATTTGATTTCAAGTACAGAAAAAAAGGTCTATATCTGTACATGTAAGAGTACTGTTTGATTTAATTTTAAAGCACAAGCAACTTTAATACATTAATGTTCGAAATGATATTTCGACCATTACTGTGCCCCGTCTTAAAATAAGAAGAGGTGATTCAAATATCGCGCCAAAAATCAGGTTATTTTCTAAGGAAGTGTAATTAGAATCATATACTACTGTGGGCAAAAAATAGTAAGACTTTGTTCATAATTTTTAAATTCTCAATTTATTCTTCCAAATCTATTTCGTACCCTTTAAAGTAACCCCCTCTGGCCCCAATACACTTGTGCCAACGTTTCTTCCAATACTCGAAACAGTTGTTAAAGTCAATTTCAGGAATAGCCTTCAATGCGCGTAGCGATTCACGTTTAATGTCTTCAATTGACTCAAAACGGTTTCCCCGGAGCGGTCGTTTGAGTTTCCTGAATAGCCAGAAGTCACACGCAGCTAAATCAGGCGAAAACGGTGGTTGCGGCACGATATTGGTTGAAAATTTGGCGAAAAACTCACGAAGAATTAATGCAGTATGCGACGGTGCATTATCGTGGGTGCAAAAGCCAAGAGTTGTCGGCCCATAATTCTGGCCTCTTTTTACGAATAGCATTGCGCAAACGACGCATAACACTCAAATAGTATTCTTTGTTGACAGTTTGGCCGATCGGAAGGAATTCGGAGTGCACCACACCTCGATAATCGAAGAACACTGTCAACATAACCTTGATTTTTGACTTGCTTTGACGTGGTTTTTTGGGCTTCGGCTCACCTTTGATACGATATTCGGCCGATTGATCGTCTGTTTCCGGGTCATGAGCGTAGATCCAAGTCTCATCTCCAGTTATGATGCCTTTCATTTTGTCTTGACAGTCGGAAAGCATTGTTTCACAGACGTCAACGCGACGCTGTTTTTCGAAAAAAATTGAGTGATTTTGGAACAAATCGTGCTTTCCCGTTTCTTAGGCCCAAATGATCTTTCAAAATGGTATTCACTGATCCTTCCGATATTCCAACGATACCAGTAAAGTCTCTGACTGTTAATCGTCGATTCTCAAGCACCAATTCCATGATTCTATTGACGTGTTGATCATTAGTTGATGTTGATGGCCGTCCTGGACGTGGTTCGTCATCAACGCGTTCTCGATCCTCTTTGAATAATTTGTACCAATTAAAAACACTTGCTCGTGACAAACAATTATCACCGAAAGCCTTTTGCAACATTCTGAACGTTTCGGCACCAGACATTTTATTCCGTACACAAAATTTAATGGAACTTCTTTGTTTAATAATTTCACTCATTCTAAAAATGGCCGAATGCACTTTTTGTACTTCAGAAAGACATGCGTATACTAAACACTAATGATTATTTTGATGTGACATTTGGCACAGATGTCACTGACGGTCATATCAACCTAAAAAAAAAATATTTCGACGAATGGGTTTTCGCGCGAAATTTAAATTAAAAAGTCTTACTATTTTTTGCCCACAGTAGTATATGCTATCTAACGCAAATTCTAGTGCTTTAGATGTTTTACCAACTTTAGTAGTGTACAGAACAAAGCGAAGATATGCATGAACAAGTACCCAAGATCCAATACCGTGTCTCTAACCTCAAGTGATGTTCCTTTTTTGGTATAGGTGCAAACAATTGGACACGTCATTCTTGCATAAGTAACTTTACAACACATGGCAATATTAAGATATTGTTCGTTACTTTCACACTAGTTAAAAATTATCTGAAGATTATCTTGCAACAGATGTACGCCATTTAAATACCAATAACAGAAGATAGTTATAAATCATCTGCGTAAGCTAAAGATAAACATATCTGCAGAGATAGCAAGTCATTAATATATAGTCAATAAAACGACGGACCAAAATTCGATCCCTGTGGCACGCCAGTGCTATTGTGAATTCAAAAGATGTGCAACCGATTCTGTTCGTTAAATATAACTACACTAGTAATTGGAAAGATGGAGAAAATCCAAATTTTTGAGAGAGAAATAGGATTCTTCAATTTACGAAGAAATAATAGCAGTATATGGGAATGAGAATTCGTCATATTTTAAAGTCAAATATTGATCAAAAGTTTCGATGAAGTCGTGAATCTAGTGGAGATGATCCCTCCAGCTTTTGGCAGTAAACAGAAGTTATACATACTTATTTCTTCTTGAATTATATCGTAAGATATTACGACAAGAACTGTTACTTACGGTTCTACGTTAATAAAATTACATACAGTTAAGCTCCTGTGTTTCACAGATGCACTAATATAATTCTAGACATTTTTCTGCGATATTTGAAGACCAGTACGTCTTCATAATTTCTTTCGCTTTATCCAAATCCATATGGCCCATGACATGGCATGATCATATAATACAAACTTCCATAGACTGTGGCACATAACATAATTAATCACCATCTTTTAGTTAGTAAGTCATTTCTTAATTCGTCTTATCTCATCTTTGCGTTATTGTAATTTTTACCTTGTCGGCTTATTCTTCGCATCTTATTTCTGCTTATTAATCAAATTTGCTTCAATGTTATTTCCTCCAAGTTTCGTAATGATGTAAGGGTAAGTAAGGACTTCTGTATAACACTCGGGATGTCCTGATCTATATTGGTAGCCATATTTGACCGAAAACATCCAGATTTGTGTTACAAATCTGGACATGTCTCTACCTCAAGGTAGGCAAAGTCTAACCCATCCTTAGTGAGTGTAAGTTGATCAAGCTGAACCATCCACCATGTGGTGGACTTGGCTCTATGCAGCTTCTTTTTATTCAGTGACTTGAAAAATTCTCTCAGAGGACGCAATTTAATTGATGACTATTTTGAAGACAAGGAAATATCATTTTTGTAATGGAATAATGTCTGGTGGTACAAGTGCGTTGAAATTAAGCGAGATTAAAATCGTAGGCTTGTTTCATTGTTAAACCGAAAAGATTTCTCAATATTCCAAGCCTCTGAAAGATATTTTCCCATGTCTTCCTTGTTGGCTATATCATATTGACACAAATTTATATCTAATACATGCCACGAGTTCACAATAAGACTGAGATCTGGGGTCAGTTGTAGGTGAGAAAATGTTTTTATAACCTTATACAACAGCCATTCGATTACGATCCTGGCGTATTATTTTGGATCGTTATTCTGGTGGAAATTGCATTATTACCTCCTAGACCCAATTCGTCGACATTTATTTTTAGTTTTGCTCGCAATATCTTCATTTTAAAGTTTTCATCAAATCAATCATTATTGCATCAAATCAGTTATCGAATGCATCACTAAAACAAATTACTTTATAAAATTCATCAATATGCCACTGCAACACTTGCTTCTTATAATTTGTGTCTCCAACTAACATGAAAGATTATAAAAACACTGTGAATACATCAACCAACTGGTAGATATCTTGATCAATAAGGTTGATATATAATCCACATTAACTTTTGTAATTCTGTATACGCATTTCGACAACCAAGTTGTCATCATCAGCAGATAATTTCAAAGTGTCGCACCTGGTAAAACAAGATGTACACTACGAGTGTACATCTTGGTTTTGAACGGTGTGGATCGCGTACGGAGTTTGATTTTCGTACGGTTGTTTTTCGCCGTGTTTTACCAGGTGCGACACTTTGAAATTATCTGCTGATGATGACAACTTGGTTGTCGAAATGCGTATACAGAATTTACAAAAGTTAATGTGGAAAGGGGTTATATATCAACCTTATTGATCAAGTCAATCAACCACAGGCTCCATCAAATTCAACTGGTAGATATACTGTCAGACTGACGGCGATAGAGGGAAACTAGAAACGCATGATAGCAATACTAGTAGTACTGTTGTGAAACTAGGTACGTCTTCACGTTAGTATTTAAAAGTTAAATATATTTAGTTTCGCCATTTCAAATTACTTTTCTATTTATTGCACGTTTTAATAAATGATTAGGTGAGCCAAAATTATATTTACTCCCTGTATGATAGTGATAGCAATTCTTCTTAAGACTTACAAATATTTCGAACCGTAAAGGTTTTAAAACACTAATAATTTAATCACTGCTACACTAAAATAGTTTCTAAAAAATCGGAATCTACATAAAGTGGGCATTTCTGTCCACTTATAAATATATTAAATTCCTTTCTATGCACGCAATTCCCAACGAAGAATTTAAAAATACATCATTAAAGAGCAAAACAAGTATCATCATCTACCTGGCGCTGCATGAAGATTCAAAAGTACAAATCAAAATCGTCGACGCCAGTCAACCTGAACGATACTCCGGTTAATTCGCCAATAAACGAAACAAAGCACGTATCCACCGATATATCTGAAAACGACTTCCCAACATTGTAACACCAATTAAAAGAAGAAAACGACACACAGACGGACCGTGGCGTCAGCAGCCATCTTGAACACCACGGTCCGGACTTGTTAACACGATGATTTTTTTCACTAGTCCAGAACAGGTTAGTGTGTATATAAGGTACTCGTGGGTGTGGTTTATACCATACAAGCTCCACCTATTTTCTACATATATACATATAGAAACAAAACACGAACACGGTCCAAACATGCAGGTAAATCAAACATTTGTTACGACTGTACCCGTAATGAAATGTACATGAGCTTTGAAGTTGAGGTAGTGGAAGTCCGCCAGGAAGAATAGAGCTACTTTGTAATAGTACACCTTACATGTAACTTTATCTCTATTTACAATGGTTGGTTTGTACTATGCTTCCATGTGCATGTGTGCAAAGTTAGGTTGCGTATACATAATGTTCATGTATGTTTGCGTGCGAGTAGGTATCCTCTATGCAGAAATTACCTGATTATTTTATGCTACTACTCCGATGTAAAGCTTGTATTGATTGAAAAGAACTGCTTGAATTATATACACTGTAAATCTGATAGTTTAACGAGTTATACATGCCTAATAAAAATGGTACCTTTACCAGGTTAATAGTGAAGTTTAAATTGAAGATTTTGTTCACCTAATGGTTTATTTACATGTGTAAAGCTACTGGCTATATAGAAACTTATATTCTTACCGTAAAAATTACACAAAAAACATTGAAAGTCTTTAATAACTACACTATCGCTCGTAAGTATTTGGTCATCCTTGTTTCATTACAATTTCTATAGAAAAGTAATTATAAAATTTACTTCTGTAGTAAGAAATAGTTTCACATGGTTAACATTAAAATCTATAAAAGCTTATTCAAAAATTATTATGGGATTACCCTATTATTTACAATGAATGATAATACCCTCCAGCTAGAATAATTGCAGGAAATTTTCGATTGTTATGATTTTATTTTAAGGTAAGGTGTTATTGTAAACTATTAAGCATTTATACTTGGGAATTTTGGCAAAATTACAGTTAGCTTTTGTGAGGTGCTCATAGTGATAACATCGTGTGTCTCGAAGAAATTCAATCGGTCAGAAATGCCTAAACGGAAAGAATCGAATGCAGAAACACGCTCGTTTATAATCGCATACCATAAAACTGGCAAAAGCAACAGCGAAATTGCCACAGAACTTAAATTAAATCAGTCCACCGTGGGTTATATCATCAAAAAAACACCGCGAATGTGGAAGTGTGTTGAGCAGAACTCGAAAACTCAGACCAAGGGCAACAACCTCAGCAGAAGATCTTGCAATGGTGGTAACTAGCAAGAGAAATAGACGAAAAACAGCCCCAGAAATCACAGCAGAAATTAATGCTGTACGCCGATAACCAATAAGTGTTTCCACTGTTAAACGACAATTAAAAGAAGTTGGCCTTCATGGACGAATTGCAATGCAATGAAGCCGGGTCTGTGAGTAAGCGTGCCCGGGAAGAATGCATAGCCCCCACTGTTAAGCACGATGAAAGTTCAATCATGATATGGGGTTGCTTTTCTAGATCAAATGTGGGCGAACAGTATAAGCGCATATTAGAGGAAAATGAAATCCCCTCTGGAATTAAAATTTCGGGTCAAAATTTGATCTTTCAGCAAGATAATGGCCCGAAACACACTTCCAAACTATGCCGGGAATATTTGCAGAAATTGGAGAACGAGGGAACCATAAAAGTTATAGCGTGGCCTGCCAGAGTCCCTATTTAAATCCCATCGAATTGCTATGGGAAGACTTGACCGAGAAGTGAGAAAATTCGACCTCCACATCTGCTGTTAATATATGGAAGAACCTGCAAGAGGCATGGGGTAAAATAAAACCTGAGACATGACGAAAATTAATCGAAAGAATGCCTTGATTGTGTGCTGCAATGATTAAAAATAAAGGAGGGCATGTAGACGACTGTAAAATTTAAATAAATATATTATACAACAATTTATTTTAGATGCAAAAATATATATTATATATTTTTTTAAATAAATTGTTATATATTAATATATATATATATATATATATATATACATATATATATATATATATATATATAAAGATAGTATTTCAATTTTGATTTATGTTACAATTTGCGGGTTAAATGCGAGTGATCAAATACTTATGAGCGATAGTGTATGCTATCGAACTCGTCGTTTCTACCATAGTTACCATAGTTAACTACTTTTGCTCATAGTGGGAAATACATGAAGAAGATTTCATGTATTTCTTTCTTTTGTACTATAGTACACTTTCTATAGCGTCACCAACACAAGGTCGAAGATATGAACTCGCAAAATTTCTAGCAAACTATTTTAAAAATCTTAGGCAAAAATGAATGCTATATAAACAATTCTTCGGTTTATTAAGAACCAAAAATCTCTCATAAATAGACTAGATATACTATCGCTATATACTAATATATTCAGAGATTTAGCAATAGAAATAAAAATGAAGGAAATCATAGAGGAGCACACGCCACTGCCGAGAAACGAATTCATAAATACTGCAAAATTATAATTTTTTCGAACAAAAATAGCATAGGTCCGTTATGGATAAATTAGAGCATAGGTTCCCAAATCTTTAAAGCCATCGCGCCCTTAACATTCAGATTATTTCCAGTGGCGCCCTTCATATGAAGCTAAACTGGAGGCCTGATAATTTTAAGTCTAAAATCTTATATTTTTCAATTTTTTTTCGTTTTATTTAGGCGAGGTTGTCGCAGCGCCCCAGGGGACTTTGCGGGGACCCCGGACGCCTCGGCCCATACTTTGGGAACCCCTGAATTAGAGAATAAAATGCAAAATAATAATCCTAATTTTTGCAGAAAAACAAATTTTAATCCTTTTAATTCCTTCCACGAAGAACGTCAATTCGTAATAGAAAGTGAAAATAATAATTGCTTGTACTTCTTGTAACATTACAAAGACAGAAACAATTATTAAGGTTGCTACATCAAACTCAGTAATTCAGATAGATATCTGAATACCATATCAAATATTTCCATTAAATACAAAAGAAGATACAAACTATAACTTAGTAGATAGATGAATTTTTAGAAACACAAACGATGTTGGGAAAAATATAAAATTAGAATCATGTTTCCAAAAAATAACTTTTCCCAGAACTTCACAAAGAAACACATCAAAAAAGAATATTCATACATAAAAACAGAGGAAACAAAATAGAGACTAAAAATACGGAAGGCACCTGTAATACTCTCACAAACGACGACAAACTAAAATTCAAGACTTTTCCGTACGTAAAAATATCTAAACAAACTCTGGAAAATACAGCATACACAAAATAGCCCATAAACCAAAAATTACAAACGAAACTAAAATAAAACACCAAGCACATAAAGAAAAAACAAACACACAGTATATATGTATATGTAGGACAAACAAAACAATACCTATATAAAAGAATTTATGAACACAAATTCAGTTTAAATAATAACAAAATAAACGCAACGACTTTATCTAAACATGCTTT
Source organism: Dermolepida albohirtum (assembly GCA_031893035.1). NCBI lineage: Eukaryota > Metazoa > Arthropoda > Insecta > Coleoptera > Scarabaeidae > Dermolepida > Dermolepida albohirtum. The sequence goes on from JAVIWB010005154.1 coordinate 620,349, forward strand.
GAAAAACATATGAATTCGAATTCAACAGTACTGAAATCCTTGGAACAGAAGATAGTTGCAGCAGATGCATAATTAAATATACAATTTGTCAAAAAATCTTTGCACAGAAAAAGAAACAAGTAAAATGTTATCTTCATTCAAGAATTCCAACAAAAAATTCTTGACATATCTATTTTTTTCTTGCACACATTCCGTTACTGTACTTGTTCACGACTATAAGACGCCAATACTTTTAAAATAGACACATATTACAACAACAACAACAGTATAAAAACAAAAGCCAACAAAAAAAAACAAAAATGCCATTATTTTACTCAGTATAAAGCGTTTAGTAATAAAGTGATCAATAAGGTTGATATATAACCCCTTTCCACAATTAACTATTTGTAAATTCTGTATACGCATTTCGACAACCAAGTTGTCATCATCAGCAGATAATTTCAAAGTGTCGCACCTGGTAAAACACGGCGAAAAAATTGCACGAAAAAACAAACTCCGTACGCGATCCTCACCGTTTAAAACCAAGATGTGCACTGTTCAACTAGTAATAAAGTGATTGTCTTTAATGCAACAAGTGACCTCATATTTGAATATGAAAGAATGCCAGGAAAACAAATTTCAAAAAATATTATACAATTGGTGTATTTCAATGACTATAAAGGCAAATCTGCCAGGGAAATCGCCGATATGTTCCCTCTCAAAATCAGAACTGTATACGATATCATATCCCGTGCTGAAAAAGAAGGAACACTCGAGTTAAAAGGATCCACAGGTAGGCCAAAAAAGTTGGCGCGGAGAATTGAGAGCAAAATAATTAAAACTATTTATAATAACCCGCAATCCAGTACTAGAGGATTAGCTCTTCAAGTGGAAAAAGACTTTGGGTTAAGTGTTTCCCACGAAACGATCCGAAATGTGTTACAAACACAAATATTCTTCACGAGCGGCTAGGAAAAAACTCCTGCTCTTAGCTCAAAATATCGAAAAAAGATTAAGATTTGCCACCGGACACATATCGCTTCCTTCAGAGTACTGGGACGATGTTATTTTCTCAGATGAGACGAAAATAATGCTTTATTACCATGACGGACGGCAGAGAGTTTGAAGTAAACCTCTGACAGCATTAAAAAATAAACATCTTATTTCCACAGTAAAGTTTGGAAAACTGTCTGTAATGGTATGGGGCTGCATATCCAGCAAGGGAGTTGGTGTAATCAGGATTTTGGATGAAATAATGACTAAGGAAGTATATCTTGATATTTTGAAAAATGAACTGACCACCAGCATTAAAAAATTCGGTTTTATTGACCCGGTCCTGATATTAACCCTATCGAAAATATGTGGGTTTATCTATTAAAAAAATCGCTAACCAATAAAAACGAATTGACAAAGGTTCGTCAAAGAAGAATGGGACAAAATACCATTAGAGTATAATATTCCGAAGCTTATTCAATCAATGCGAGGACGTCTGCAAGCGGTAATTGATGCTCAAGGTGGACACACAAAATATTAGCACTAAAAATGCAAAAATTTACATCAGGCTTAATATTTTATCAAGCGTGAAAACATTTTTTTGACAGTAGAGAAATTGAACTATTTCCCTTTTTTAATATACTACATTAGAATATTTTCATTGTTATAGAAGTTTTTTCCATTTATTATATTAGAAAAACATATGTTTATAAAACACTGTGTGAAAAAATAAAAAAGTTGGTTATTTAAATTAGAATGCATCTTTTGAAGTTTTTCTATTTTTTCTCTATGTGCAAATTTTTTTTTGACAAACTGTATATACTGTATATGACTGTATGGCACTCTATATATGTATATAAGATCAAAACACAATAGACGATACAGGAGATGTATTATCAATCGCAGTAAACTTAATAACAACTTAATCTTTAGGAAATTATTTGTTTGCATCTTCCTGTATATACAGGCGTATACAACGTAAAATGTACAGTGCCATCAGGTCCATACATATGTACATAAGTATAAACACACAAAATTTAAAAATGTTTTGTATTTTGTTCACGAGTTCACAATATTCAACAGGGAAAAAATGTACATACATACACGTAAACATTGATATATTTTTAAAAGCTATTATAAAATCGATGTGTTGCAGGTTAAAAGAAAAAATAAATAACTTGAATAAGGAGCAAAACATCATTAATATAAACTAAGTCCTGCTCGAAAACACTAAACACGAAAGAATAAAATTTATAGTTCTGCTACATGTCACTATTTTTGCTAGAATCAATATAAAGCCATTGTCTAGTAATTTTTTCGTTAACTTCTACATTATTTACTAGCCGCTCCATAAGTCTTCTTCTACTGTTTTCGTTTGTTTTTTTTTTGCTCCGATTCTTCTGTGGAACTAACAGCTTATGCAAACGATATAGTAGTTGCAGCAAGAGATGAAAATAGTTTGGGGGAGACATTAATGAATATTGATAGAGCTGGAACAAAATGAGGAAAGAAAATGTATAAATTCATGACGGGATAAAAGAAAGAAGAAGAAAAAAAAGCAATGATAAACAATAAAAACAAAAGGAGAAGAAGTTGGGCATAGAATACGATTTGGAGAAACGGTATATTACAAACATAGACTAGCAAATGAAATAGGAAAAGAAATAGATACACTAAATCTTAAACATATGAAACAATAGTAACGCCCATAACAAAGCAATAAAGCACAAATAACGTGCTTAACAAGCAAAGTGAGCAGCCAGCACAAATTACGTGGTTAACAAGCAACGACGAGAAAAGGGTGAAAATAAATCAGAGAAGACCAGTAAAGAAGATTGAAGACAATATCTGTAAAATAATGCATAGAGATCTTGTTAAAAATACCCGTGGTACAAATATGAACCGAAGAGAAATATTCGCATGGATTACAGAATAACACACAACAGACCATTACACTAACTCATAAAAAGAGTCATATCTAATTGATGTTTCTATACTTAACACCCATAACCTTCAACAAAAACATACAAAGAAACGCAATAATTATATCCCTCTAGTAAAAAAAAAATACAGAAAATACGGCATCAGTAGCAGGTGAAAATTATACCAATTATAATTCCTACCATTGAAAGCCTTAAAGAAGTTAATCTCAATCCAGGTGTACATATATTCTATTGCAAAAATCTGTTATTCTAAATACTGGCTCAGTCGTCAGAAGATTTTTAAACACACAAGAGAGCCAAAAGCCATAAATACATCACAAAACATAATGATTTACCGTAACGTATAGTAGCACCTCAGTATCAGCCACGTACAATTCGAGTTCAAACCCATGATATCTAAGTTGAGTGAAAAATTTCCGGTTAGGTTGAGGAAGTGAGTGAAATCTATGCCATAAAAATAACATTCATTTACTATAAGCATAATAGAAGGTTGTTTAAGCTTTAATACCGTTCATTTTAATGTTTTAATTTACATTTATTTCTTTGCCATTAAGATACATTTAGAAATAAATTATTTTAATTTAAAAAACCGATCGAAGAGTAGCTGTAAATAGATTCTAAAATATAACTTCATTAGTAAAATATAAATCATAAAGTAAATTACAGACAAAAAGAACGAAGCCTAGACATTGTGACACTATTTTGACGTTATTATTTCAGTAGATTTTATTCTGCTGGCGCCCGGATGATCACAGAATGTTACATTGTATGTAAAATGTTACAATTTTATCTAAAGTATGTTTAATTACTTATATATTATACGTAATACCTGCATTTTGCTGTTACATTGTATATTAATTAAATAAATGCATAATTTACACAAAATAAGACGCGAAAAGTTGGAGTTCATTAAATATACATAAATTGCTATAATTTCATGTTTACGTATAATTATAATTAATATTCATACCCATATATTAATTATTGTAAGTATATATTTTATCAAAGACTGTGTATGTAATTTTTATATTAAGAATCGGCAATTAGTGCAAATTAATATTTCTTTTTTCCTTTTTGAAATTATAAGAAATGCAATAAGGAGAAAGTTTAAGTCAAATATAAATATTCAATTAGGTATTAGCGTATGTGCTTTTACGATGCTAAACTCAGAATTTCTATTTTAACGACTTTGTATCATACATTGTATGTAATGCAGAAATTCTAGTCTAATTGATGACACATTCCTGGATAGAATGAGATTACGGGTTCGAGTCACGTGCGGAAAACAGAAATTTTTTCAAACGCATCCGCACTACATATACCATGTATATGATTTAGAAGTCTTTGATTATGTACATATACAGGGTGTTTCAAATTCTGCGGTGTTTTTACACACATAATTTGCATTCACTTTCATAAACTTTTTATTGGTAATTGAAGTCTCAGTTATGACATTTATATGCGAAAAATAATATCTGCCAAATGGCCTCCTCTTGCAGCTCCACAGACGTCCACTCTTTTGTTAAAATTTTCAATAACATTTTGACCTAATCAAGGTTCTATCTTACCAATGACACGAATAATTTCATCTTTCAAAGCAGGAATTTATCCCCAAAGAAAATAGTCTAACGGTGTCGAATCATATGATCTTGGTGGCCAATTAACACACTGTTTCTTGAGATTACACGTTCAGGAAAATTTTCTCTCAATAAATCAATTGATTCATGTGAAAAGTTAGGTGTAGCGCCATCCTGTTGAAACCACATATCCTCTAGATCAATATTCATTAATTCGGGACACAAAAATTCTGTTTTCATCCGACGATATCGATCACCATTGACAGTTACAGCTTCACCAGCAGCATTTTCAAAGAAGTAAGGCCCAATTACAGCATCTGACCATAATGCACACCAAACAATAACTCGTTTCGATGCATAGGTTTCTCATGAATAATTCATGGATTTTCTTCACCCCAGATACGGCAATTTTGTTTATTAACATAGCCACCAAGTTCAAAATGTGCCTCATCGGAAAACATTATTTTTTAAAAAAATCAGCTGGTTGCTTATTGATGAAATTAACAAATTAGCGACCTTTTAAATGATCTAACGCCTTCAGTCCCTGTGTTATTTGAACCTTATATGCCCTCAGAGCTAAATTCTTGTGTAAAATACCCCATGTTGTTGGTCCACTAAGTCCAAGTTGTTGCGAACGTCGTCTAATGTACGTTTCAGGATCTTCAGCAACACTTTTACGAACCAAACCAATATTTTCTTGTGAACGACCACTACGACTGTATTTTTTACTTTTTAGATCTTCCACGGAACCGGTCTCTTGAAATTTTTTAATAATTCGACCAATAGTGCTTTCAGATGAACGATTATATAACCCATAAAATTCACGTAATTTTCTAAAAACTCTTTTCACAGAACGCTGATTTTCATAAAATAATTCAACAATTTGAACGCGTTGTTGTACCGTGTACGAAGCCATTTGTCATACATCACACTTTTTAAATGCCTACATACCCAGACAAATTCAGTGCGCCATCTATATTTTATTTATTCTTTAAAAAAACCGCGCAATTTGAAACAGCCTTTATATTTACTCTATTTGTCTTGAAACAGAATATAGTTAAACAATGAAAGTTATTATTATTTCCTCTTGATTCAAATGCTCAATGTAGAGACACCACTGGGCATGTTGTCACCTTTTGACATTTGTAAAAGTAAACGTTGTGAAACAAAAAGAATACGTAAACATTTTACAAAAGAAAATGGGTTTACTGTCAAGTCTTTCTGTTAGTAAATTTGCAGTGTTTCCAAATCGTTCGTTCCACTTCTTCTCCCTTTCCAAATCACGCCACCAAAATTTGACGTAGTTCTCAAATTTGGCATCATTGGTATAGACATTAGTCAAAAAAAATCGCACCAATGTATCACTGAACCCAAATCATTTCAATTTATTTACTAATATCAAATGATCGATTCGATCAAAAGCTTTAGATACGTCAGTATGCACTACAATATTTCAATGCTTCCTTGGCTTCTATCTTCCTTAAAATTTTTATTTAGCATTCTTTTATTTTAACGTTGAACCTTTCCATTAGCAACCGATGTCGATTTTATATTTTCTTCCGCGTTTAGGTAAATAATTCATCCCTCGCATTAAATTTCTAGACAAAAATTAATCACAAATATGGTGTTTAATATAAATTTACTACGATATCTGTGTGTTTTATGTGCAGCGAATAATTAATATAAATATTTCATAAATAATCTGCACGTACATACACGTTTATAAATAAAACCTATAAAACATAATAAATACCGGGCAATTTTTTATCTTAACGGTCATAGTTGGTGGAAAATTAATTGGAATTTATATTAAAAACAGAATAGCCGTTGTAAAACATTTACGAGCGAAGTGGACAATGGAAAAGATCAATTTTGTTTTTATCATCGGACGTTTAACTAAATCAAAACGTCCTTTACAGATGTAATAAATTATTGGAAATAAATTTTAATAGGAACGAAATGGTACACAAAAACAACGTCCAATTGACTAGTTTGATTGCATTGATTTGCTGATATAACAAATCGACTATTGTTGTAGTATAACTTATAAGAAATATCTCTTAAAAATATTCTATTTTAGTTATCTATTAACGAATTTTCCCTTTTCTTAAGGAATTTCAATTGGGTTCAATAAGAATAATATTGTTTTATTATGAAATAAAATAAAAACTATTTCAAATTTCATTTTTATATTATTTTTACGCATAGGATTATTGTATTTTGAACAACACATCATTTAAGTATCCACCTAAACTTCACACACACAAATAAATTCGAATCCAGTTGTTTATAAATTTGTGCAATAACTGGGGCTTAATATCAAGGATGTGGCACTTGATGTTAAATCTTAATTCTCTAGGGGTTCCTAGTTTGTTTACATAGGCGATAGACGTCAAATAACTCCACAAAAAGTAATCTAAAAAAGTTAATAATAACAAATAATTTTTGTGAAATTATTCTTTCACCAAACCGTTCTTGCAGTACATCTGTAAAGGTATTAGCAGAGTGATATATGGCAGCGTCCTGTTGAAACCACATGTTGTCCTCCAAATCAATTTTATGTAAATTTGGCCACAAAAAATCTATTAATGTCAATAGATACAGCTCACTAGCCACTGTAACTTCAGTTTCTACCTCGTTTTGGAAAGAAGTGGTCCGATGATGGCACTATGGCTTATACCATACAATACGGATGCAAGGGTTTCCTGTGAATCTCTGGTAGATTGTTTTCATAATATATTATTCATAACAAAAATGGCAATTTTGTTTGCTGACTTGTCTACTTAACCAAAAATAAGCTTTATCTCAGAAAATAAGTGTTTGACCAAAATTATGATCCGTTTCAAGTTGACCTATAATTCAAGTTTGCTCAAAATCGCCGTGCTTACAATAGCCTAGATGCATCAAATTTTAGGTCAACATAGTCTTATACGGGTGTAAACCAAACCTTTTCTCAAAATAATGCAAATTGTCTAAGCCCTTATTTTGGAGTACGACGAGGAAGTGTTAATGATTTTCAGCAAAGGAGCTGCAAGAAAAATTCGAGCATATTTTATTCAGAAAATTAGGAATTAATCAGCCACAAATATATATTTATTTAAGAAAGCAAACGTAATATTCACCAACTTAGAATCAGATACTGACGAATCCGAAAAGAAGAGAGCTCTCTTAGAGTGTACATATATATTTTAAGAGACTTGTATACAAACTAGAAAAATATTGAGCAAATCAATCAACAATATCTTGAGAATTATCGATTTCATGCAAATCATTGGGCATAACACCAGGAATTCGAGTAGTAGCTTGTCGTGGTTGCTTAAAGAACACCATATATAACGAGGATTTGATCTAATTATTGGATAGATCGACATTTCTTATTACAATGCTTCAGTGGTAGCAGTCCTTGGGTCAACATAATCTTATTGAGATGAAAAACAAATTTCTCCTCAAAATACGCTAAGTTGTCTCTTCTAGGCACTAATTTTTGAGTACGGCGAAGAAGTGTTAATATCTTTCAGAAGAAGAGATGAAAGAATATCTCGAACACTTTTCATTAGAAATCTAAGGACTAAATAATCAAGAGTTGCATATTTATTCGACAGAAAAAATATATTCAACAACTTGTAATCAAATATTAGACGAATCAAAGAAGAAGAGAACTCCATAGACGAAACTTTTGAAGTCTGTATATTTAAAGGACATTTATACATAAGTGCTTAGGAATGAAGCAAAGCGCAACATCTTGAGGATTAGCCATCTCATTCAATTCATTGCGCGCGACACCAGGAATTCGAGTAGAATATTGTCGTAATTGCGTATAATATGTAATTGGGATTTGATCTAATACATTACTCGACATTCACTATATGTAAACCATTTCAAGTTGCTCTAAAGTCCAAGATTCCTCAAATTCACGTCTGTTGTCACTTACAATGATTTAGTAGCATCAGCTGTTGGGTTAACATAATCTTATACGTGTGTAAACTAAGATATTTTTGTAAAATAAACCAATTTGTCGTCCTTCTAAAGCATAGTTTTTGAGAACGACGAAGAAACGGTAAATTTGAAAGCTCTTTAAAGTATCTCTTACAATTGTAATGTTCTCAAAACTTTTTATATGTCGACATTTTGTTGGTTTTTTCGTGTCATAAAGAATAAAATCGGATTAAAATCTTTTAACGATCCGACGAATAGCAAACGTAGAAGAAAGATTATGTGAACTATAGTTTTCGCGAAATATATGTTAAGTATTCATGAAAGAGCGCCTATTTTCATGATATTTTTGGTTAATAACTATGCGCTTTTGAAGTGATTGAAGTCATGAAGCCATGATAAATTGTTACAATAGACTAAACACGTACAACAACTATTTAGTTACAGGTAAAATATTTTAAAAAAGTTATCGATTCATTCCAAATTCATATTATTATTATTATGGAAGTCCCTAAACGTATTTATTTGCTAATCAAATTTATTTTATTAAGTTATATTGGTTATAATAAAAGGCGATTTCTTATTCCAATAATTTTTAATATTTGTCGTTGCTATAAATGGAGAAAGACGATTACCATTACTTACTTATTACTTATTAAATTATGTTGGTTATAATAAAAAGCGATTTCTTATTATAATAATTTTATTTAGAAGAAAAATATATATCATTTTTGTCATTTCAAATTTATATTTTCCAAACTAGATTGGTTTCCAAATATGTGTAATATTTATGTAGTTGAAAAACTGGAACAAAAAAATTAGAGTTCCCTCGTAGTTTAAAACTTGTCTTACATGTAGGAAGCAGACTATGCATCTATATTAAAAAACTGTAATAATTGCCTCCTCAGATTCAATTAATAATGGTGTTCTCCGAGGCAAGGCAATATTCTGACCCTTATTCACTTGTTTTATTTTAATGAAAATTATCCTACTGCATGCCCAAGATGAGGTATGCGCCTTTTAGCAATAAAGTATGGCCATGATATGATTTTCTATGCCTCTATATTCAGAAACTGTAATAAATACCTCTGCAGATTTAATTATCCAAAGTGTTCGCCAAAACAATATTTTGACACTTACTCATCTGCTTCATTTTAATGAAAATTACGTTATTACAGGCCCAAGATTATGTGTATGCCTTTTACCAATAAAGCATGTTCATGATATAGTTTTCTTTGTGGATGGTGGTTCATAGAAAAATCCGCGACCTACTTTACGCAAAGACCAGACACACTTTCTATCATAAGATGTGAGAGAGATGTGGGTCAATATTTGCTAGACTTAAAACACTCGTTCTAGTACATTTTCTACGTTTGTACTTATGGGCCTTCTCTTAATGGTCTTCCGGGAACACATAGAAACCAGAATATGGTATAAGTAAGTAACCTGTCTGCGTTAAACACATGGTTTTTATTTTTAACGTTTAAGAGGCTCTCGTAGCTATCTAAGTCTCGGTAGTTGTTTATATTTTTGATCAAATGTAGACAATCCATGGTTACACTATGATTATTTTCTAATATGTGTTTTGGTAAACTAGATTTCTTTGACCGATTAAGCTTAATATACGAGATATATTCCTTATGCTAAGTTCTTATTGAGCGTTTCGTTTGACCACTGTATTTTTTGTTTTTGTTTCATAAATCCCAGATTTCTGATTTACCTCGACCTCTTCTTTCAAAGAGTTTTTGAATTGAAAACTAAGTTGATGTCTTCCTTCTTCAAAAACCCTATTTATATTTTTTGTAAGTGGGAAAAATAACGAACAAATGCTATCGTGGATTGTCTTTTTTAAGCATTAAAATTCAACGGCGTAAAATGTGACCGGACCATTTCTCGAGATTACACGGTTATCGAACTTCCCCTTCAATAGATCAATTGTTTGACCAGCTGGATGGCAGGTGGACCTTCTTGTTGGAACAACATATCACTGATCGTCTTTCAACACGGCATGATCCATTGACCGTAACATGGCGATTATTTTCATCGATGACAAATTATGGTCCAACCACACCTCCGGTTAGCTTTTTTAACGATTATTTCCAAATTAAAACAACTGTATCTCAGAATGTTCTTAACAAAATTTAATTCTCTTTCACATCTAACCTTTAATAATGGAAAGCTTATTATTGATAAGGAAATTGAAAGAAGCCAACTTTGTTGCATACTATAAATTGAATCCGCCGTGACATACCTTTTAATATTGGCTTCTTTCCGTAAAATTTCTATTTTATGATTGTTTAAAGAAATAATCAAGGTTATACTTGTGTGTGTCAAAAATCGCAAAAGTATCATCTATACACCCAATTCATTCTCTTGGAAAATATTTGGCGTTTAAGGTTTAAATTCAGCTTCAAAACGAGTCATGAATAAATCGGTTATAAACGGAAAAAACGATTCCCCATTACATACAGTTTTGAGACATACACAGCTTGAATTTTATAGCAAATCCAAGTCATGTACAAACATAAAAAGTCAGTGACAACTTTAAGAATCTGTGAACATAATAGTGAACTTCCATTCCAAAAATTCAAACTGCCATGAACCCCTTTCCTTACGAATTATAAAATCTGTTATCGTTTAATTAATAAATGGCTTCTTCCTTTGCCTCGCTTCTTGTTATTAAAGATATTATAGATACGTTTAATTAAAATTTCAAAAGAATAAGTATTAATTTGTCTTAATAACACTGTTAATACCTTCAATATACGTTGAAAACATCTCGATGTTTTGTAGAGATACTCTTTTCATATATTTCCATCAGTTCGTCGTATTCTTTACGTATAATTTTTGAGTATTTTTACAGCTCTCCTTAATTAATTAGAAGAAAAGAATCCGTGTTCACTTAATTATATTCATCCCGTACAAAATCCTCACCGACGCCCGAACATGCCGAATTATACGAACATCAAATTCCCCACTGGTATAAAAGTATAGAGAGGATTTCTGTCGTTCACTTCTCCTTTTTTATATCGGTTGCCCAGTTTCTTTTATTGGTTTTTTGCTTGTTGTCAACGATGCCCATCGAAGTCATTTAGTTGTTAAAGGTGTTATAATTGGTCTAAACATGGAACCTGGCGTCACACAGACCAGACAGTCGGTCGGCCAGCCGCTGATCACAGATCTTTTCTTCTGCCTCCTTTACATCTCACGCTGTTGTCTTGTACTTGGGTCCTTATTATTCTCCTCGACGGTCCTTCGTCAAGGAATCCTTGTGGTCCTCCCAATATATACATACATAACATATAGATAACGCTAATTCGCCCACGCGGCTGGTACTCGACGGCACAACGTGCAAATGTGTTGTTCGAAAACGAGGTGTGGTAGAATGTACATATTTACCAATTGTTATGGAAACGAGGTTTTTGCAACGTTCTTTTTAAAGTATACGTATGAGTTACAAAACACAAGTGCATTCTATCGTATTTAATTACAAGTTTTTAACGAACCAAAATGTAGATCAGAAACGTGGTTCTTTCTAAAAATATGAATATGATTTCCATATTGAACTATCTCTTTAGTAATAATAATAACAATGAAATAACCTAATTTCATTGGTATTTAAATACAAAACTATTAATTTACCGTTTTATGATATACAATAGTACCGGAGTATCAGTCGCGTACAGACCGAGCTTAAACCCACAGATATGTGGATTGAGTGAAAATTTTCCCGGCGTTTGACTGAGGTGGTGCTTGTAAAATCTACGTGGGGCAATTGTTATCAGAAATAGAAGGATTTATAATAGTACGAGCAACTATAAAAAACATAATTAGAGAGCATTTAAAAAATAACAATATCGTTAATTCAAGGAATCTATAGTACATATTAACAATATAAATACAAAACTATTAATTTACCGATTTATGATATACAATAGCACCGCAGTATCAATCGCGTACAGACCAAGCTTAAACCCACAGATATGTGGATTGAGTGAAAATCTACCCGACGTTAGGCTGAGGTGATGTGAGTAAAATATACGTGGGACAATTGTACTCAGGAATAGAAGTAGTAATAGTACAAGCAACTATAAAAAACATAATTGGAGAGCATTTAAAAAATAACAATATCATTAATTCAAGGAATCTATAATACATATTAACAAGAGGGTATAGGCTACTTCCTAAAAAGGGTTATACGGAGAGATACAATATTGCAGGAAAAGTTATGCAATTACAATCAAATATCAGCACGTAAAAACTAACTTAGTAAATTACAAATACAGCCAGAAAATATCCTTGAAAATAATGATTATGAACAATACTGGGATGCAGACAAATAAACTACACTGCAAACTACAATGCACAAGGAAAAAGAGCAAAATATGCAGCACTTGCAGTCGAATTAAAAGAGTTTAAAAATCAAGAAAGAGTAACAATAATAGCGAATATAATTGCAGTAACAGGTGTTACAAAAAAACTACTTCTCCATCACATACATATTCTAGAAATAAGCCCACATATGCACACGAACATACAAAAAACAATAGTTTTAGTAATCGCAGGCACTTTCATTCGGCAGACTTCCGTAATAATATTTTTAACTTCATCAAAGATGCAGACCGAGGTAATCTCAGTTGAGTGGCTTGAAGCCGCTTTACCTTTAATGCATGTGCAACCACGTCTATATGCACCGATCCGTAAAATAAATATTTTTTAAACTGATGTAGAGTTTATAGACATTTAACCCACCGATAAATCCCGTCCCAAAAAGACGAAAGTTGTTCAATCAATGAAAAAGACACTGGCCACAATATTCTGGGATTATGAGGGAATTTTACTCACTGATTTTAAAGAAAGTTATACAATTGTTAACAGCACATATTAAGCGCCTTTATTGCATAAATTGAAGGACAATAGTCGTGCAAAACGTCGAGGAAAATTGACGAAAGGTGTTCGACTTTCTACACGACAATGCGCACACACTGCGGCTATTTTACAATTTGACACGAACGTATCTATTAGCAATTGTAACCTCCACCGTATACTCCACACATGACCCCCAGTAATTATATTTTATTTTCTAATTTAAAAAAAGAACTTAAGGGACGTCGTTTTAAGAACGATAGTGAGCTGCAAGAAGCTGTAATAGAATATTTTGAGACATAAACTTTAGATTATTTCTAGAAAGGTATGGAATTATTAATCAATTGTTATAATAAATGTATTGCAGTTTGGCGAAATTATGTTGAAATATAAAAACTATTATATTTTACCAAATTTATTTTTTCTATATCAGGGTGAGAATTTATGGTGCTTACCTCGTATATGCATTTGTAGTCCAGACATATTGTCTTTGTGCACCATCCGACAAGATCCATAGTTGAACATCTGAAAATTAAACAAAAGCATGTACTAAAAGTCAATACTACCTGCTGCTTTTTTTTATTTTTTAATTTAGTAACTTGGTATTCTTGTATCAACAATAATAGGATTAGCAACAATGTATAGATAAAATTGGACAGCCTGTATATATTATTAACGTATGAAATTTAATTTGAAAAATTTCGATGATTAAAAATATATTTTACCGATAAAATTAAATTTTTTGTCAAGCATTTTTGCATAAAATTTGTATAAATCAAAAATTTTCTCTTTTTGTAAATTCGAAGGTATCCCGTAAGCCGCATCAACTTTTTACCTCATCTCAATTGATACCCTTTAGCTTGTCACTTCTATCTTAACACCATCTAGGCAATGATATATTATTGCCGCCACGAAAACAACGAAAATACCTAAACTATATGGATGATGCAGTTGTAAAAAAACTTGTTTATACTTTCTTGTCCCACGATAGGACTCATAATTAAAACGGTCTTTGTTTATTGACCAGATAAGGATTTTAACTCGAACTCGCCGCAATAATATTTTAGTGGCCCATTAGCCATATAGCAAAGCTTCGTTTGTAAAATCCACTGACCAACGGAGCAAAATAAGAAAGAAATGAACAACGAGAACAAAAAAGGAAACAACGCAAAGAATAACGCAGACGATAAGGAAAAAATGTGAGTCTTGGTGTCTTATGGGTTTTGGTAGTAAAACCGCAGAGGGCATGTTGAAATTTTAAGAATCGTCACTGCGAAATAATAAAGCGTTTTGAAGAAAATGTAATGTGTACGTATCTGTGTTGCTGTCATTGTCAGTAATCTGTATTTTAAGTTATAAATAAAGCAAAAGAATATCTTTAATTCAGTATTGAATGTTGAATAAAATAATACTTGGAAAATTTCTTAATTGTGAGAATATAATTATGAAAAATACAGACGTAATTTGGGTACAAAAACATAGGTGCAGTGACTTTGTTAAAAATAGAATTGCTTCCTTATGGCGTCTTACTATTTTAATGAATCTTACGTAAAGCGTTCTTAAAATAAATAAATTAGTTCTTTTAATATTTCGCATGATTAACAAAAGAAAGTTCACACACCAACCCACAATGCCAATATATACAGTATGAGCACAAAATAAGGAACATAAGGAACACAATAGAAACACAATAAGAACTTTGTAAACAAATAGTGCTTTTAGTACAGTAAATCCTCTCTTTACGGTCACCTCTTAAAACCAGTCACCTCTAATAACGACCACTTTTCAAATTCTAAAATCAGTGATATAGAAAAACGTCTATCATTGATCCTTCCAACAGCGGCACCCCTCAGAAGCGGTCGCGGTCACTTCAATGAAATTTTTCTTCCAAAAATGATAATTTTACCTCTCATTAGAAGTCATATATATTATTGTCAATAACGACATGCAATACAAATCCAACGATAATTAAAAGCAATTTCACAAGGTAGTACAAATGCGTAAAAGATTATACTCTAAAACCCGGCGATCACGCACCAAAACCTGAATTTCGTCGCTGGTTAATGAGAACTCGAGAGCTTTGTCGGAAGGTATTATTTAATGATGAAGCCTCCTTCACTAGAAACGGCATCAATAACACACGGAATTCACGTTGTTAGACCCTTGAAAATCTATGGAAAACTAGGGAATTCTATTTTCAAGATATATTTTCAGTGAATGTTTGGTATGGCATAATTGACGACCATCTCATTGGTCCGTTTATAATCGAAGAACGTCTCGCGACAGTTCGTCACTTGCGGTTTCTAACAAATGACATTACAACATTACTGGACGACGTCCTTAACGACCGCACCTTGGTAGACAAGTAAGAGGTTTTCCTAATCAAAATTACTCGAACCGGTCGATTGGAAGAGGTGCAGTAGTTTCTTGGCCGCCAGGGTGATCAGGCTCAAATCTCCTAGATTAGTTTTTATAGTGAAGGCTGAAAAATTTGGTCTATACAGAACACCTTAAAAACAGAACAACTCGTTGCTAGAATTTTGGGCGCCGCAACTATTCGTGCTGATTCTGGGACATTTTGAGAAACTAGTTTAATAAAACGATTTCTTTTAAAATGATTTTCATTAAGATTTTTTTGCAGCGGTACACAAGACCTGCATTAGTAGGATTTTTTAAAACTACGAATACTTGTAGCTCAGTTACGATAGAGTTTTGGGCATATGTTTGTTAAAGGTATAACAATCATGTCATGGGACGCTCGGTATATACGGTAAATTTCTTAATAATGTATATATAGGGTTTTCAATAAGGACATAACAATTTTGTATTTAAATAAAACACAGAACAATTGAGATATTAGGCTGAAATTTATTTCAGGAGCAGTACATATGTTACATTTAACTATGGAATTCGATCTCGTTAATATGACCACCGTGAACACGTTTGCAGCGATCGATTCTTTATAGTCAATTTTTCACCACTCTTTCATACATATCGGCCGAAACGTTGTCAATTTCGCGTTCAATATTGTCCGTGAGCTCCTTTAACGTTGCTGGCTTGTTGGCATAAACCAACGACTTAACGTAACCCTATAAAAAGAAGTCCAACGGCGTTAAATCGCATGAGCGAGATGGTCACTCAGCCGGACCATTTCTCGAGATTACACGATTACCAAACTTCCTTTTCAATAGATCAATTGTTTGACACGCTATGTGACATGTGGCAACATCCTATTGGAACCATATATCATTGTTGTCAAGTCCATCCAATAAATCCAAAAAATAGTCTTTCAACATGGTACAATAGCCAACTACATTTACCGCAACGTGGATCATTTTCATCGACGAAAAAATATAGTCCAAACACACCTCTGGCATGAAATCCACACTACACTGTCACTTTTGTGGTTATGATAGTCTCTTGAAGCACATGTAGGTTTGTTGCTGTCCAATAACGCATATATTGTTTATTGACAAAGCCATTAAATCAAAAATGAAAGTCATCGCGGAAGATGATTTTTCGATGAAATTCAGAATTTTTTTCAAACTTCAATAGAGCCCAATTGAAGAAGTTTCGGCGCCTCAAATGATGAAGAAGCTTCAGTTCTTGAGTTATTTGATCATATAAGGGTATAAGCCAAAATTTCCACGCAATATTCGCCATGATGTAGTTTGAGAGATTCCAAATTCCTGTGAACGACGTGGAATCGATTAATTTGGCTCATTTTGAACTGAAGCATTTACGGCTGCGATATTTTCAATACTTCAATCAGTGCATTATCTTGCTGGCACAGAAACATCCAATAGTGAATATTTTGACTCGAATTTATCCACTATAGCACACACAACCTCTCTGTTGAGACGATTATTACGATCGAGAACTAGAGTAAGCGCTCTTAAAGTTACGACCACCGACTTAGAATTGGGATATTAATTTTTAATAATTTCCAAACGTTGCTCGGTCGTGAACTCAACCATGATAAAAATTGTAACCTACTGACGTTCTGACGTTGACAGATCATAAAAAACATTCAAGGGTGTGTTCCTAGTAAAAGACAAAATTGTTATGTCCCTATTAGAAAACTTGACACATTTAAGTAGCCCTAGTTTATAATCTCATAATGTATGTGGAACATTTATACCTATTTTAATAAAAAAAGCAGACAGAAAACTTCCTTTAAAACAAATATGTACAAATATGTTATATGTAATATACATAATCTATTGTAAATTGATTGAAAACTCACTACCATCGCCAAGGAACAATATCCACTATCAATAACGACCGTTCTCCATATAACGGTCGTATTAAGTTTTAGGAGTAATATTAATTTATTATTAGAACATGGTAGAACAAGAAAAAGAAACAATTTAAATTGTAGAATAGAAAATACACGATTTCGTTTTCCATGCCTGTTGTTTAAAGATGAGCGAGCATTGAGGCGTTAAAAACCAAGATTTTCTTATTAATTTATTGTTATTTTTCCGGTAGCCGTCGCCTCTAGAAACTTACAATCCACTAGTTTATTATTACCGCCAAAATCCAATTTTAAAAACAAACCAGCTTTCAATTTTGTTAAAAATTCCTGCTTATAATTTCCAAAGTACACGTGCATATATTATTAAAATAACCACACAGAACAGTTACCATGAATTTCAAGCAGTTTTTTTTATGAATATTTAAAATTACAAAGTCTTTATTAATAATTCCAGAATGAAACTTGCGCTTCATTATATACATAAAACAGGTTATACATTGACACTACAACAATTTCTTTAATATATTTCATGTCTTATCGGATAGACAGCGATTATAATTTATTAAATATAAATAAATAATGTGAAATAAAACTGCTGACAAGCTTTTCCTACAGCTTATCTTCACTAAAAAAGAAACTGTATGTCTTCTTGTAATTATACAGCACCAACTCGTGCATATATACAAGTAATAAGTCTTATGAAATCATTTTCGTCAACGTTATTTTCGAATTATCAACCTCCGTCCTCCAATTTACATTTAATAACATTAACATATATTAACATAAGAGCCACGTATTCTCAATACAGACCTCCTTTATCGGCCCAACTTACTCCTTAGAGCGTAAGACTTAATTGGGGGTAATACAAGTAGCGAGTACTATACATTGTGTATAGGGAGAACTGAACAGTTTATGTATATAGTTCATATTTAATAATTGGCGAATCGAGGTGTCGACTCCCAGCAGTTACTGCTCTCACATCTGGGTCCTATTGCTACATAAACACTCTCAGAAATGCAAATCACGTTGCGTCGATACTACGCAATAGGGAGAATGTGGGGAACGAGTCGCAACCTTCTTATAAATGCTATAACTTATTTTGGCGATGCAAGGGTGTTGTTATTTGAATATTGTTTGCAGTTGTCCTCTGTGAATGGTCGTGTATATTGCCGTTAATTCTTTATTAAATTCGTACTGTGATATATAAATGCATATGTCTTTTATATTATACTTGTTTGACATGAAGGTGTTGTTATTGAACGAAGAAATTCAGATATTAAATACTGTTAGGGCTTCAAAACGGAGAATATAGACTAAATACATTTCCACATTTATTATGACGATGTATATTAGTTATCCAGCTAATCTACGAACAAAAGAGTAACGGTGTTAAATCAATTATTAAAAATAACTGCGAGATTTTAAAACAATTGCTAACAAATTTTGTTTAATTTTTGCGACTTATTGGGATTTGGGAAGTTACTAGTGACTTCAATGTTTACATCTCTTCTCTTCTATGTTTACAATTATATTATCTTATTATCAACTCAAATTGTGTCTAATTTCAGCAATTTATTAAGATTTGGAAGCGTTAGTTATGGAAAAATTGAGTAAAATTAATGATAGTCCAGAATTCCAAATATTCATTTACAACGGCTGCTATGCCTATGACATCTCTTCTCTTCTGTGTCTATGACAACTGTATTATTTATTATCGACACAGATTGGGTTTAATTTCTGCGATTTATTGAGATTTGGGAAGGTTTATATATCAACAAAATGAGTCAAATTAACGATGGTCCGGAAGTTATTCATATACAACGGCTGCTATGTCTACGACATCTCTTCGGTGGTTATGACAATTGGATTTTTTACTGTGAACTCAAATTATGTTTAGTTTCTGCGATTTATTGAGATTTCGGAAGATTTATTTATTGACTAAATGGGTAAAATTTAATAATGCTGCGGAAGTTTTTCATATACAATGGCTTCTATGTCTACATCTCTTCGGTGTTTATGACAGCTGTATTTTTTATTGCCAACTCTGCGAATTATAGAGATTTGGGAAGGTTTATTTATTGGCAAAATGAGCCAAAGTCCGGAAGGTATTCATATACAATGGCTGCTTGCTATGTCTACGATAGTCCTTTTCTTTTGTGTTTATGACAACTGTGTTCTTTATTTTCAACTTAATTTGTGTTTAATTCCTGCGATTTATTAAGATATGAAAAGGTTTGTTTATTGATATTGACAAAATGAGTCAACTAAATGATGGTCTGGAGCTATTTATGTACAATGGCTGCTATGTCTATCACATGTCTTCTCTTCTGTGTTTATAGCAACTGTATGTTTGTATTTTTAACTCAAATTGTGTTTAACTTTTGCGATTTATTGAGATTTGGAAAGGTTTATTATTGACGAAATGAGTAAAATTAATAATGGCCTAGAAACTACTCATGTACAATAACTGCTATGTCCACGACAGCTGTATAATCTCATTGTCAAGTCAAATTTTCATCTAAGCTTTTTCCGTCGCAAAATCTGAACGACCCATGCAAACTGTAATTGAAGAAATTGGTGCGAAAAGCTGAAAATTTGGTACCGAATAATCTATATTGTTTCCAATGAAATGTGTATATCGGGAATAATTAACTTGAAAATTTTGTACGCAAATTTAGGTATTAAGAATGTGTGTACATGGTGAGTTTCTGTACAGCACATACTTGAGTAAAAGCTTTTAAAAAAATGGTTCAAGAAAATTTGGGCGCGTCAGAGAAGAACAGATTCTTCTTTTCGAGTTAAACGAGAAAAATACGGGTGTATTACTGACACTCGTTAAACCGAGATCCATGCAGTAGGTTCATAAGGACTATAGCTCGTAAATTGGGTTACATTACATGGTCGTCTCATCGGAGTCTAAAAGAATTCTTCTCTTCGGGTTAAACGAGAAAAATACGGGTGTATTACTGAAACTCATTAAACCGGCATCCATGCAGTAGGTTCATAAGGACTATAGCTCGTAAGTTGGATAACATTACATGGTCGTCTCTTCGGAGTCTAAAAGAATTACTTTAAATATCGATTTATAACTTATATGGTATTACGAAACACTTATTCAGTGAATATTAAAAATTTGGATAGGAGGAACGTCTACAGCACGACTACTGTTTCTACAGTTACTTCTTTAAGAGATGTCTGACGCGGTGAAAAAATAATTTTGTATAAAGAGGACAATCGTTTGATGGCTAAAGGATTTGCATAGATAAAATGATTTTTCAAACTGTTTACTGGATTTGAAGGATCACTTTTATTATTAAGTTGCCTTAGTTTTCTGAAACTAACATTTCTGCTGAATACATTGTACAATTTTTTGCTTAACATACTCAGCCTTTTCTATATTTAAATCTTCTTGCACTAACTGCAGGTAATTTATTATTTGCACTGACTCTCTGAAAGAGAATGAATTACTAGAAAAATGGTGCTGATAGTCGAATGTCGCTCCACACCAAGACATTTTCGTATTTTAAGAACCATAGATTAGACGTTGTGATACGTTGCACTAGGTTTTCTTCCGTAACACATTCGAAATTCTACCAATAAATTTGTTGCTGAATATTTCGGTGTTAAATACAGGAGATGATGGTACAAACACCGAAACACGTATAAAGCCAGAGCACTAATTAATTTTCTTTCTACGAATTATATTTTAAAATACAAAATCAAAAAGAAAACCAGTAACACTATCGTTATCCATTCATAGAGTAAAGTCAAAAATTATTCCAATCATCATAAAATATTCACAATCTTAATTATTGCAACACCAGGTCGATGCTTTAGATTTTAGGGAATAGGTGCTCACTTCACTTGCAGCATTTCACCCCTCGACGAGCGACTGAACCGTTAAAAGCATCTCTTAAAGCGTTGAGGCAAGTGTCCTAAACGTCAGGCGAAATTACTTTTTCCCGAATTTAATAGGATATACCGTTGTACCGTGTATAACGGACATAAATTATGGATATGATTATGGGGAATGTAAAATTCATGCGAATGCAATTTTGCAAGAAATGCGACCGTGTACTTTCGTTCCTCCTCTCGTTCTAACGTAGGCAACCTAAACCATCTCAGCCCGTTTTATAGCTGGAACACATGTCTCGCTGCACTTGACGGCTTACTTCCATTGCAACGAGAAACAGCAACTGCATTCTGCGTTGTTTTTTTTTGCTTGGGATGCAGTTATATATAATTTTATTAAGTTAGATATTGCTTTGAGTAACTTTATTATGTTAAATTATTAATGGCCTCATTATAAAAGTAGAATTTATGTACATAAACCCATTGTATTATTCAAATTCATTTAAAAAACATGTAAGAATCAAGACACAATTTTTTGGCAAGATACAGTATTAATTCAAAAGTTATTAATTTATACGATATTAAGTATAAGTTTAATAATTTTTATATATCTCTAGGGAAGAAAGCAATTGAAAAACGGTAAACAAAAATAATATTAAGCTCAAACTGCATATATATATATATATATATATATATGTAAATATATGTACACACACACATATATATATATATATATATATATATATATATGATCGAACGAAGGTTCTCACGGTTGTAAGTATGACTCGGGCTCTCCGCGATGCTGGATAGAAGTTTTGAAAAGAATCGGCGTCTCGCCGTTTCGATGACATCTCAATCATCCTCTTCAGGTATTGTTTCGTAGTGAAGCGTTTTAGGTTGACGCTTCACTACGAAACATCGCGGAGAAACTGAGAACCTAATATTACTCATACATATATACATATATATATATATATATATATATATATATATATGCGCGTGTGTGTGTGTGTGAGTAACAGAAGGAACTAATTTTTGTTTGAGACACCTAACATCAGCTGATACATAAGAAAAATATCAAAGATATTGATCAAGACGCTTTTCATCTATTGAATGCTCATCAGTTAATCTGGATCTCGTCAAAGAATTCGTCTCTTCTCGTTTTACAAGCTACTGGCAAGTTAAATATAATTGCATAACGGGTTAAATTGCGTACAAAATTGAAAGGAGTAACAGATAATATCTGCAGATGATCATTTGTACTACAGTATCTGGTAATTAAATCAGACAAATAAACAATAGATTTAAGAACGCCCCGAACATTCTCGATTGGATTGAGGTCTAGTGAATTTCCAAGCCGGGGCAATACTAGTATACGGAAAGCGGGAAAAACATACAGGATAGATTTCGCCGTATAGCATGGAGTCCCATTTTCTTTGATAAATGTTGTCTTGTCACTGTTCAGCATGAAACTACTTTTTTAGGAATCGCGATTTGAGATACAAATCAGTAATTTTTTCACTATTTTTAATATCTTTAGCGCACAAGTTCGTTATAAAACATAAAGTATAAAATTAGTGTACCACTAACTATTACTTCACTAGATGCAGAAAAATATCCTTCCATGTTTATGCAAAATAGAACTCCCTGCCATACGTTGAAATCTGTCCGGACTGTTTTTCGCGATGTCGATGTACCAGTATTGCCCTGGCCTGGAAATACGTCGAATCTTAACACAATCAAGAATATTTGCAGTGTTCTTAAATCTATCTAAACTCGTCCTCAAAGCCCAATACAAGCATTTTAAAAGAAAATATCGGAGAGAAAACGGAAGATTGCGAGACACCGTAAAAGCCTGTATCGACAGGAGATACTATTTTTTTAACTTAAAATAAATAGTTGACAAAATAAATACAGAATTTTCATTCGATGTCAGTTAAAAATATATTTCAAGTATAAATCACAATACGTACTATGTCCATAAACATGCTAAAGTAGTTGAAGAATAATTCCGCGTTATGCATTTATAGTATTAATTACACGTACAAAGTAAAATTCTTGGAGTCATTGGTACAAGTCCATTATACGTAAATAGGACCGAGATATGAACCGAACTAACAATAGCAATAAATCCTCCTCCGACCGAAAAAAAAAACAATTTCCACAGAAAAATCCATTTATGAATGGAGCCCTTCGGTGTATGCACACGCACACAAAAATACCCGAATGGCGACCCGCATACAGTTAATCAATCAAGCTGGCCGCGGTAGACACGCGAGAATCGAACGTTTAATGGGGATAATGTGGCGCCACCGGCGGCCAAACAACAAAGATATCACCAGATATACAGTCTCGGAGAATCAGATCTTTTTCGGTGATAAAACGCCCGTTCGCCTATTGGTCGAGCGAAAAGTATAAGGTGTCTTTTTGGGCATCACCAAAAAACACACACGAGCGAACAGCTAAAGAAAAAAAATTGACCGGTTCAGGAGAGAGAGAAAAAAGGGTGAACCGAAAAGGATTGGAATACTTTGTGTTAGTGTACGTTTGCGTCAGTCTGTGTGTGTATGTATGTGTGTGAAAAGAACAAGACAAAAGAGGAGATTTACGAGTGGTCGCTTCTTTTAATGGGTGGCTCGCCTTACTTAATTACAGCCACCACCTCAGGTCGGTACATTCAAAGTCTCTCCCCCGGTATAAATAAAAGGAACACGAGAGAAGTTCGTTTTTTTTTATTCGCTTTGGTTGAGATCCGATGGAGTGGAACCTCTTAGGTTGGTCGTTCAAAAACTATGCA
The DNA here is from genome assembly GCA_031893035.1 of Dermolepida albohirtum. Classification (NCBI taxonomy): domain Eukaryota; kingdom Metazoa; phylum Arthropoda; class Insecta; order Coleoptera; family Scarabaeidae; genus Dermolepida; species Dermolepida albohirtum. Next base: position 644,547 of record JAVIWB010005154.1, read on the forward strand.
TGTGTGTAGACAGATCTGTAGCTTTTCGTGCACGTTCGAGATACACGATTCGTTTCACTTGGTGGTGCAAAAAAGTTTAATTCAAATTATTAAAAATGATCAAGTCGTGAAATCAGACATAACTCAAAAGAATATTTTTTAAATTCTTTACATAATTCGACGTAATCTAATTGGAATTCTAATCTTTTCGACGTGCAGTCAATATACGTGGTCTTACATGTACTAGAAATAGAAATTTCATACACAAAAACACTAACCATTCGTGTAATAAACATCTTACTTGCTAGTGAGGACAACTTAGTTGTCAAAATACCAAAGACGATGAAGATAAGGGAATCTAAACACAGCTTTGATCGAATGCATGAGACACCTGTCGTTATTATAGATTTCTATAAAGATATATGTACATAAAACTACAAGAATAAAACTGTCTCTAATGTTAATTTATTTACAAAATCTTACATTTATTAATATTTCATATGTCAACTTGTTTTCATAACGGTATACACTCTCCTTTGGCAACTTACTACAAGATTGTAACACTCCTGTGGAGGGTGTTAGTTTGGTATAGTTTGGGAACAGAAAATAATCCGAGGGGGCTAAATCTCGCAAATAGGGTGCATGAGGTAGCAATTCAAACTTTAATTCATTAATTTTGGACATTACAATAACGGATTTGTGAGCTGGTGCATTATCTTGATGAAGCAACACTTTCTTCTTAGCCAAATGGGGCCGTTTTCGCTTGAATTCTTGGCTCAAACGTTGAAATAAGACACATAATACTCGCCGTTGATAGATTTTCCTTTTTTAAGATAGTCAATGAAAATTATTCCACGCGCATTCCAAAAAACCGATGCCATGACCTTGCCTGCAGATGAAATGTTCTTCGCCTTCTTTGGAGCTGGTTCTCCCTTTTGACTCAATTGTTTTGATTATTGTTTTGTCTCGGATGTGAAGTGATGGACCCATGTTTCATCCATGGTTATGAAACGGCGCAAAAATTCTGCTTTGTTGCTGTGAAACTTCGCTAAACACTCAATTGAAACATCTTCGCGACACTGTTTTTCCTCAAATGTGAGCAAACGCGGCATCCATCTTGCACACAGATTTCTCATGTCCAAATTTTCAGATAATATGAGATGTACCACACTTTTTGAAATGTCTACTATGTCTGCTAGCTCGCGCACATTCAGTTGATGGTCATCCAGCACCGCTTTCTGGATTTTCTTCACCATTTCGGAGTCGTCACCTCATATGGTCGACCACTACGATGCTCGTCTTGGCAGCTCGTACGGCCTCGTTAAAACTCTGCTACCCAATATTTCACTGTTGTAAACGAAGGAGCACTCACCCAGAGTAGAATCCAGTTCAGCTTTTATATCGGTTGAGGCCTTTCAAATAAAAGTATTGTATCACGTAACGATGACCAATTCTCTCCATTTTTACAAATTCACTGAAAATGTTCAGTATTGGTGGCTGCCAAACAAATATTAAACAACGTGGCGTCTTCAAATTTGAAACATATGCTTTATAGATTGTGTACTTTCTAATGCAGTGATATTTTTGAAACAACTACCACCATCTCTAGGTCAGGCCGGGTACTTATGGGACCATCCTCGTAATATTTAAATACAAAACAGTGACAATAAGTAATGACTAAGGTGTTGCCGACCATTGGCAATTATTTTTTTGATCGAGCGTTTAAAATGGACAATTTTGGATAGCACTGTATCTATATATATAAATGTATAAATGACAATTTCAAACCTTAAATAGCTACATACTTAGAGTCGCCCAATAGCCAGCATCCATTTGCAAACTCGAATTGGAAAAAATTTGCAAAAAAAGTTTATATTTCATAATCATCTATTTACTCAAACATCGATGACTATGTTAAACACTTGCTTTTGCATTCATAAAATAAACTGCATTTATATTCTAGTTAATATAATAAAATACGGCGTTTAATCACACAACAACTATAGTTTAAAACGTAAAAAAAAGAACCTCACATCACGCTACGCGATTCACAAATGTGTTCTGTTTCGTAACATAAAATTTTACTACGTACGACTTTGCATGAAATCAGCAATCGCTTCTGAATTGACGAGCACTAAATTCCCTACACATGCTCGAAAATCGACATCGCACGCCTTTTAATAGTGTTCACACTGTACGAGTGCATATTAAACGTAAGTGCTCGTCGGGAATTTAAATGCACCATGCACAGCTTGATAATAAAGCGTGTAACAATTGCAGCGGATGCTGCTATTGGAATAGAAATGTAAACGAAAATATTTCTTTAAGGAAAAATCGTTTTTCAATAACTATACACATTAAGACTTCATATTTATAACTAGAAATAGGAAATTATTTATTTATGTAAATGTATGCGTTCTATTTAATCAAGAAAGATAAATAAAACCCCTTTCCACAATAATATATTCGTATTCTGTATAGGCATTACGACATCTAAGTTGTCTTCATCAGCAGATAATTAATCACAATGTTGTACCTCGATGCGCAGTAAAACGCGCACTGAAATAAATCCGTGTCGGACATTAAAAGTCAAAAACCCAAGACACACTCTTTATTTAGAAAATTTAAAAAATTAACAATAATTACCCTAGAACACTGTGCTCCGCCTGTGGCACTACACCGGATGTAACCTAACCTTAATCTTTACTTCCTACAAAACTAACAATCTAAACTAGTCTTATCTAAAGCTCTAAATGGGGCCTAGCCCGCCCCGCGTCTTGCTTAAATATTGTTCGTTCAACCTTGCGGAAGTAGGGCTCATTATAAACCTCATTCACTAAAATGTCCAATATTCATTCACACACAGCCCTTCAGATCGAGAGGCCGATGAATCGTTCTTCACAGTCGTCTTGTCTCCATTCGCCAGTCGCCCAACACACACTACTTATCACTTGCATGTCATCTCGATCCCCAGCAAAACTCGCACAGAAACAAATCCGTACCAGACATTAACCGTCAAAAACCAAACACGCACTAATTATCACTTGTGTATACAAAGATACAGAAGCTGATTAGGATATGATAAATGCCTTAATAGTGATGGTAATTATGTTGAAAAGTAGGTTAAGGTACAGACTTTTTTACAAAAACAATATTGTTGACAAAATTATATTATACATGTATTCTTTTTATATCAAAACCGTACTAACTTAAAAACACGCCTCCTAGATCACAGTCAGATTATCAAACAGAATCTATTTTTTTAATCTACAATCTGTTGCCATATGGTCTGCTAATTGTCATTATCATTTTCGTAAGTACTCTGAGACCTATCTAAGAAGACACACAATTATACATAAAATTAGAGAATATATTACTATGCCGGAAGTTTAAAGAAAAAATTCTGATCCGTTTTGCGGGTTAAACCAGGATAATTTTCTATTTAACATAAAACAAAAGACCTAAAAATTTTTTGTAATTTTATTTTGGTCAGCCTGTCTTAACTTTAACACACTTGCACCATCTGTTCTGCAAAGGGTATTTTCATCGGAAAAAAAGTTCTTTCTGTTGTTGTTCAAAGTCTACTTTGAAAGCAGCAACTGAGAGAATATATATAAATATTTTCTGTTGTACTATCGTTGATTAAAAGCACATAAATTAATCAAAAAAAATTAAATACTAATTTTCATTAAGTTTCCACCGTAAAGTGTTTAATTACATATTCATATATATTATTTATATATAATTATTAGCATCAAAACCTAACGGCGGGTTATAACTATCGGATCTGTTCCATAATGTGACATGGCGTATTAAAAAATTCAAAACTGTACTGTTTGGTGGCCTAATTAGTAAGGCAGCTGTCTAATAAACTTCAGTTACAGGTTCGAGTCCTGCTTCAGGGCAGAACCTTTTAATTAATTTCTGTGATTGTAATCAACGATGGTACAGTAGAAAATGCTAATTTTTATTAATTTCCCATCGTAAAGTGCTTAATTATGTATCTATATGTAATTATTAGCTGAATTAATTTCTTCATACCGTCCATGAGGAAACTTTCTTGTTTACTATTGATCCAATTGCTAACAACAACTCGAAATTCAATGTCTGATGGAAAATGACCTTCCAATACCTCCTTCAACTTTGGAAACAACTAGAAATCTTAGAGTGCTAAATCAGGACTGCACTGAGTGTGACAAATAACTATGAAAGTTCAGGCTCGTCGCTGTTTCCATCGTTTCGTTGATGCAGTACGATCTGGCACTGTCGTGCTGCAGCAAAAAGTTCGTCCTTTCTGGCCTTGCTCTACGAAAATGATTCTTTAGTGATCGTAAAATTTTGAGGTAGCATTTACTTAATCATTGTTAGTTAGATATTCAGTATGAATGATTTCCCTTGCAACCCATAAAATAAGAGGCGTGGTTTTCTGCGCTGAGAGAACTCTTTTAAATTTTCGTACATGTGGAAATACAGGACAACGATATTCCATTGACTGTCACTTGTTACCATAAACAACTATTAAATATCTGTAAATTTCGATGGGCACACAACTTTCCAGAGAAACAAATTTTATCACAAATCGTTTCTTGGTACATATTTCAGAAACCGAACTGATAAATGTCACTATTATCCAATGTACCATCGTTGGATAACAGGAAAGTGATAAATTACACTGTTACCTCACGTACGGTCATTGGGTAATATTTAAAATGAAACTTTACATGCTAATATGAGAAATTCGAAATTACCACTTCGAAGTTAGAACTTATCTATATCCCCACTACTCACAAAATGGCGTTGTTGCAGATCTTATATATGAATCCGCCCTTATAGTTAATGTATTTCTTATTATTTACACCGATATTTCTTACGTGATGTCCAGTAATATAATTGTCTTTATAATTTCTGCATTTACCCGAATCTCTTTTTAAAGATCAGCATCTCTTCGTCTCTCCAGGTATGGGTTATTCAACCACGTACTCTTTCCCAGCTTTTCCCCGCCATATTTTATTAATACATTGCTAATTTCATCTGATCCACCTGCTTTGTGCACCTTTAGGTACCGAACGGTCTCTAAATTCTTCACATTGTCTATAGTATTTCCAGTGCTGTTTTCTCTTTCCACATTCTTATTATTTTTAAACAGGTCAATAATTTATGCTTTGTTATTCTTTTTGCTTATATTTCCTGTTGTTTTAGCAACTTCGGTCTGCTTTTTTACGCATTGGAATAGTTTCCTGTGTTCTTTATTGCCTTCTCCTAACTCTTGTGCCTGACCTGTGATACATTTTGCCTTCTACCTCCTTATATGTTAGTTTTACCTATATACTAACAGAAAGAACGGGAGAATTCTAAAGTCGACGAAAAATAAAAATTAACATAATAAAAAACATTTCGCAAGGAAATTCCTTAGTAAAGTGAAGCGGTTTGCTTTAAAAGAAGTTTTTAATGTCGAGCTAAATACACCATTTTTTTCTTCTACTGAAGATAGGAATCTAGTTACCAAAATGCGTCCATAAAACTTACAACATTCTTTAGTTTTATATTTAAAAAAAGGGAATTTCATATTTATTCGATAGAAATACTTATTTATCATTTATATTTGATTTCACAGGTCTCTGTTCCTTCGGGGGCCACAAAGAGCTACTTATTATTGACTGCAGCGTACACTAACTATAATAAGACCAAATGGGACGGTAACAATTGCGAATTCTCGATGTGTCAGCGTCCGTCTTCGTTCTGGCAAAGTCACCTGAATCTGCAGTCTATGGCGGCTTCGACTCGCCGTAAATTACGGCAAATATTCGCTACCCGAAGTCCAATCTAACGAGCCACGGAGTGATTTGTTAGTTCACGGATTCCTAGCCTCTGTACGGTTCGTTAATAAACATGCATTGCTGCATTAACATGATCTCTCTGCGGATAAATAAATTACATCGCCGGAGAATGAGAAAAGAACAAACGCTGGATGTTTTAAGTGTTTGTCAACGTTAGAACGTCGCAGCGGTTTTAATTTTGTTCCTCGTTACGGTTCCGTTTGCGAAGAACAGACTTACAGTGTGCACATAACACAATCTAATTCATAGACTTAAAGTCAATGATAATAATAGTAATCTATACCCCCATATCCCCCTTCCCCGCCAGTTTAACGCCAATTAAAGGGAGCTTTAGCAGAACATGTGTTATTAACACACCCACATTCGTGGCGCGACTTAAAATCTTTGTCTCTCGGTATTCACTTAAACGGAAAAGGGATGCCATGAAAAATCTAGAAACCTACTCGGACAGCAAGCTGTCTGTCTCGAATTCACAACCTTCGGCGTGATAAGTCAGTGACTTACCACTGAGCTCTCAAGGGGTTTTATATGCAAGATAATACCTTTATTTCTTAAAATACACATAAATTAAGACGTTCAAACGTTTCAAAAGTAATTCTTCTAAAAGAGTTAACCTAGCGTTATGCTAATGATTGCAGCATTTATAGTACAGCCGTCAATGCGGGATGTAATTGCAAACCAGAAAGATGTCTGTCGAGAGTCATCATTTGGGATAATTTTAAGACATTCTGTCACATAATCAGACGGCTAATGATAGCCATAACAATTAATTATATTTACATATTAGATGTACATTCAATCCAAATGTAAACTGAAAATAAAGTTGTTTTAACTTTAATTATATCTTATGCTACACAAAATGCAATTTATAGCACATTAGAAGCACTTGAATTAACAATCTCCGTGGTCTAATGGTCAGGCCGAATTCCCGGAGAGAATGAGATCTCTGCATTACATATACGACGTACGAAGCGGTTAAAATTAGAATATTTCTTATCAAAACTTTTCTATTCCTATCCTAGTATGTATTTCTATTAGATTAACGAGTTTTTTTCTTATTTTACCAACATTTCTATGAAAAATTCTTTCTCTCGCAGATACATCTGAAACATTTCCTTTCGATACCTTCTTTCACTCATAAAATTATCTTTACACGAATTGGAAATTATTCTATTTTAAATTTACCATATTCTAGGAACAAATGAACACAAACTTATCTAAGAGGTACAGTTAATTACAAAATTATGCTCCATGATATAAGGTTTTATTTTATATTGCATAAATACTGTTCAATATTTATATGCGAGTTCTGTGTTGATCATTTGATCTTATCAAATAAGTATCTACAATTAATTACAATAATTATAGACATATATTTTAATACTTATATTTATACTTGTTCGGTTCATTACTAAATACAGTCGTTTCTAAGTTTTTTTATCATATAAATTCATAAGCACTAAAATCTTTACAAGTTATTTTATTTTTGCTAAAATAAACATTTATATATTATATATATATACGAGAGAGTACCCAAAAATAACCTGAATGACAGCGCTGTGAATGGCACCCATTACTGCTGCTAGGTGCGCATGACGCAATTTATTCTGCGTTCGGTGCAGTTGGTTCTTTCGCCGAATAAGATTGTGTCTTGTTACAGTGCATTCTTTTGTAAAAGCATATTCGTTTGCTCGTAGTTTTTTGTAATGTAAGTATTAAGTGAAGAGCGTGTGGTTGTGAAATTTTGAAGTTCCGAGAAGGTTCCAACTTGTGGCATACGAGGGAATGGTTCACACAGCCTCATCAGTTCGCCAGGTCTTGGCTAAAAACAGCGTGCCTCCTTTGCCTCACGCCTCCTACTCACCTGGTCTCACTCGGTGCGACATTTTTTTTATTTCTACAAAGGAAGAGGGACATGAAAGGACATCATTTTAACTGCGTGGAAGAGATGTAGAAAAAACGACACAGCAACCCGCAGCCATACAGTAAGAGTTCGAACAATGCTTCCAACAGCGGAATCGTTGATTAGACAAGTGCATAAAGTTAAGCGGAAAGTATATCTAAGGTGATAAGATTCTTTTGTAAAAAAAAAAATTAAATATAGATTTGTATTGAAAAATTCCGGTTGTTTTTGGATACCTCCTCATCTATACATAATGTTTAAACAAATGGAAATTATTTCGATTAATAATAACTTGCTTCCTTGAAAGGAATAGTTTTTAATTTTACTCATAAAATACAATTTTTTATAACCACCGCTCTATACAACGGAACCTAATTAAAAGTTTTATACCTTTTTCAATGCGATAATTAAAAGAGCGATTATTTTCATTTTACTGTAGGCCAAACACAGCAAAATTTCGTTCCATTAATAGCAGGGAAAAGTACTTCTTAAACCTACAAAAATAATGATATTGCTTCATATTTATAAGTAGTATAAAATGTTCTTTACGCCCCCGCGCTATCATCGCTAGTAGCACGCCTATAATCCAAATTGTATTGCCTAAATCTTAAACGTTTTTCTACCACCCGCATCAAAAATATATTTACCCAAACAATCTCTTCTCCTCGCCACCACTACTACTGCCTTCGTCACAAACACAACCACCGCCTCATAATCTAATACCAGCCCATAAAAATAAAATTTCCTAAAATTGCGTGTCGTGTTTAGCACCAGCGCTTGTTGGATATTAAAAAACTTGCTCCCGGAGCAAAAGTGTAAGGAGTAGAAAGTATGCGAAGAAGAAGTAATCACGGCGCCATTCACTTCGCCCCGAGGGCGGTTTGTTAAAACCCGTTAACCGATCTTTTAAAATCCTTTAAAAAGTGAGTTCATAAAGTTGCTCTTCGAAGAGATTTTCGAGGGTGAGAGGATTCGAGAACGCGCGTTCCGGCCACCCGGAGACGAATAACACAGCTACGTCCTACCCCCGGAACGATGTTCATAAAAATTAAGCTCCGGTATGAAGGGGGGTTTATTCGAGTATGGAGCTTCTCCAGTTTTCGACTCGCGTTCATTATATAGAGTTACCGCATAACCATAAAAAATGAACGCGTCCGTCTTTCTTACATCCTCTGGAAAAAGAGAAAGGAAGCTTTTCCTCAAAGGAGATATTACTTGAAGAGTAAGGACTATGAGTGCGACTGAGAGGTGTACATCGGCGTGTTTGAGAGAAGGCAGAATTCCATTATGCTTTCCTGGAATTGTTAATTTTGGAAGGTAAAACTTATGCAAACGCAGCCAGCACGTGGTTATACAAGCCACCTAATTTCGCCATTCACTTTGGGGTCGCTTGCCGATGTTAAGAAATAAAGGAATAACTTTTGGTCTTATAACTGTCAATTACTATTTTGGGGAATATCTATCAAACGCATTTGAAAATGGATGCCTTTACATGTATTAATTATTAAGTAAGAAATCAATTAAACTTCTTATATTATGGCAACATTTTAAGAAAGTAAAAGTACAGTACCTGGTAATTGAATTAACCTACAATGTAATTTTGGAGCTTTAAGGAAATAAAATCTAATCCAAACACATGAAATCTAAAACATATACGAGGGAGTACCCAAAAAATAATTTCCCTGTATAAACCTGTATTTTATTTTTTTTAAAACAACCTTAACATCTTCAATATACTTCATTTAACTTTATACACTTGTCTAATAGTTGGAAACTTCAAAATTCAAACTCGTTTTTCTGTATGACTGTGAACAGCTCTGTCGTTTTTTTCTTCACCTCTTCATGTCGTTAAAAAGATGTCTTTTCATGTCCCTTTTTATTCGTGGAAACAAAAAAAGTCGCACGGAGCAAGATCACATTAATAGGGCAAAAGAGTCATGCTGTTTTTAGCCAAGAACTGTCGAACTGGTAAGGCGGTGTGAGCAGGTGCATTCCAATTCTCAATTCTCCCGACAAAATTCTCTGCACTGGGCTCCATGCTCCAAGTTATTCCCATAGAATTTAGATTCGTCACTAAAGACGATATTCCACTGGAACCTTTCCCTCTAGGAAATTAAACGTTGTCTTTAGCAATAAATATTGAGGGGTAATCCAAGGTGAAACAAGTAAAGCTTAAATCCATCTGATTTTGCAGTAGATTGTTTTAAGAGTTAATGCGTGAGCTTTATCGCCAGACATTAGCTGTTCACCTGGTAGTTTGAAAACGATTTCTGAATGAGAGTTTTAGGCGACGATATTGCCCAGTAGATACTATTATTTAGGCTCAACTATCTCTTCCTCTAGATTCCTCAACGGTCTCAAATAAGATCAACAGCGTTTCAAAGTGGTGGATGGGTTTTGATTTACACGTTTAACAATTTAAGTGAACAACAAATCTACTTCCCTTACACCAATGGCCTATCTGGAATTCGTTCAAACAACCACGCAATTAAAAAAATTCTAAAACTAACCAAAAATACTAAAAAATTGTACAAAATAACGCGAAAACACTTGATAGTAATTCATGAAATATTAATTACATCATCGTCACTTGATATATGATCTCAAAACTTCAATTAATGATCCTTTCAATTTCGCACAATGTCTGCCAAAATAGGCTAAAAATATTCGCCTCTACGATATGTTATTTTTTATATCAATAAGGTATTATATGGTATTATTAAATTCTCGTATTCGACTTTTATTATTGCCCAACGATTTAATATAATAAAGATAAAATAATTTTTTGATGATGAAGTCGTAATTCTTCCTTTTTATAAATGATTTTACGTCCATTGAAAATGTCAATCGCTTTCAAGCGAGTTTATACCTCATTTCAGCTTGGTCCAAGCCTAAATGTCTTTGTTTGAACATAGACAAATGTTTTACCATGTTATTTACCAGCAAGTTATCTCCTATCTCTTCCTCATACTCCCTAGATGGACACACTCTTATGAAAGTTGATTCCATCGAGGACCTCGGTGCTTTCTTTGATTCCTCACTGAGCTTTAGTTTACATATTCATAGTATTTGTTATTCTGCAGTTAAGAATGCTGGATTTACAATAAGGACAACACAGTATTTTAACGACATTGACTTATTGAAAATAGTGTTCTTTGCATTGGTTGTCAGTAAGCTGGAATATGGGTCGACTGTATGGTATCCTTTGTACGGTTCGCAGACAAAACGCAATCGAACGCGTTCAGTGTCGATTTCTGAAATTCCTCACTTTCAAATCTACGGCCGTGCATCCTGAGCGTGACGTCGATTACAATGTTAAGTTAAAGGAGCACAATGTCCAACCACTGGAGGAACATAGATCCAGACATAGTGCGCCTTTTCTTTACAAGCTGGTGAATGGTCAGGTTGACTGTTCAGACCTCTTGGCCAAATTAAACTTCGCAGTTTCTCGCTCCTCCTCCAGAAACGCTGCCAAGGCTCCTCTGTGTCGCTGAATGCCAACAGACTCAACAGTGATATTTTTGTTGGTTCTCTTACTTCTTAATTTTCGATTATTTTAAAATATTATTTAATGTTTAGTTGTTTTATTTTTAATTTTATCAATTTTTTCACTCTTGTTATTTTTAAAATTCTGTTGTATGCTTTTTTATTTCTTGTTTTTGATAAACATGAGAAAGTCAATCCTCAAATAAAAGTTCTCTGCTTTCCTGCGTTCTATTTTTCAACTTTTTTCCAAAAAACTATATCTGATTTATATAAATAAGTAAGGAATTGAATGTTATAATTCCCTGTCAAGCTGTTAACAAAAATTGATTTACAAACCAAATTGTGTAAAAACCCAAACAATTACTTTTTATATACTTCTAATAAAATTTTAAGGCATTATCATAAATTCGATTTTCACCATTCCTTTGAGAATTTCCTCTTTAAGCTTTAACTTACTTCAGACACTAGACTTGGAGCAAATATTATTTTTATCGTCTGAACCAACTTTCCGTTAAGTCTGGAATCCTAATCCGTACTCGGTGTAAGTACGAAATATTAATTTCGGTCAAGCCCGGACCGGTCACTTCGGTCAGGGCTTTATGAATAATAATCACCGTTCCTAACAAGGATACAAGCAACGTCCCAGAGCGGTCTGTGGCCAACCAAGGTGGTGGTCGTCCGCATTTCCGCAGACGTCCGTTGACCGCCGTGCTAGAAATTTATGCAAAGGTTATACGACCTTGTGGTCGAATGAATGTTCTCCAACTACTAGAGAGAAACGAATAATGAAGTCGATAATCGTGGCTACTCTTATTAGAATTTTATAAAATATGATTTTGGAGATGGGATAAAGTTTGCTTCGGATTTATATTTTGGAGTGATACACGTCGTTATACGTTGTTACAAATTTAAAGAGAATTTAGAATATTAGTTCTTTTATTAAATTTTTATTAGATTACGTTGATGATATATGTTACAGCATATTTTAAAATTGAAAATATAATTATTATTCCAGAAAACTGTATTTATAAATACTTAATTTTGTAATGAAGACAGATTGATATGTCCCTATCTACCATTGTCCATAATAAACCATAAAAGCCCGTATTTCATACCTTATAGATATCCTCAACGATGTCTAAGGCTTTAAACGAACACTAATTCGAAGATTTAGGAAGGTCTTTAGATGAAAAGATCTTAAAGGGCTCCACAGTATTGAATTCCCTAGAAGTTACTTGCCAATACTGAAGCGCCTGTATTAATAAATACGTGCTAATGCAAAATTTAGAGAACCAAAAAGACAAGTCACAAATGCAGTAATCAAAATACCCATGTAAGGATAACAATCTATTGATCTATTAATGCAATAAAGAAATTATGGTTATATCCTAAATTAGAGACACCAATCTATTGATTCATTAAGATACTAAAATGTAACTTAAACAAAAGATATTTGATGAATTTTTCTTGAATTTTCCATGAATTTTTTCTATTCTGTTAGCATGAAATGCAGTATGTATCGCGCAATCTACTGACTTTACAAATTAGGTCGTCAACAAGGGATAAAAAGGTCAAAGCTGATTCAAATAGGACACCCAAATCTCTGATAAGATCCAGTGTCCCCAACAAATAAACATCAATAGAATACTAAAATTCTATGCATCCCGCTTTTGTCTTACTGAAAAAGATAATTTTACATTTTTCAATATTTAAACACATTATTTTTACACCAAACAGAACCTGCATTAACATCGATTGAAGCAGTAAGCTGTCAAATGCAGAAGAAGCTATTGCATAGAATTTTGTCATCGACAAAAGAAAAAAAGTCATTTTTTTCTAATAATTTTGGAGCGTTAACGCCATTATTAATTCAATTAAATAAAAGCCTTATAGAGGCCTGATTTCGATACAGTAGCAAAGAATCCACACCAAACATATTTAACAGTTTCTGATGATTGAAGTCCCAAGCAGGATACATGCCGGTGTACTTGAAACAAAGATACTTTAGAAATCTTCCCTGAACTAACTCCAAGAAACGTATTCGATATGCATGTACAGGGGACTAAACCAAGGAAGCATACTCATATTTAGGGTGCACATAAGAAAAACGTACGGACAATATAGCATCTGGTGAATCAAAGTTATAAAACCAAGTGTTTTTAGACTAGAGCTAGTAATATTTTCTATGTGAGTAGAAAAGAACAATTTAGAATTGAGAGTAACGCCAAGATATACCATATCTTCACGCCGTGGTAAAACGAAGCCATTTAAATAGTAAGGTACTCAATTTTCTATAGAAGGTAAATACTCCGTATCTTTAAATATTTATATCCAGTTTATTTCTACCACACCAATTGCGTACAATATTTATCTGATCTTGTAAGAACTTACGGCAACAAACCTAAGTTACATGGTGGAAAATCTCATCATCAAACAATAACTTGTGGAACTGTATCTCATTACAAAGATCATTCACGAAAACTAAAACAGCTAGGGCTCCAAGTATGTATCCTGAGGGACGCTCGAAGTAGAAATAAAATGTGTCGAATGAGGAAACGTAAGAATAATAATAACAACGAAACTTTGTGTTATGCGCTAGGAATCAACAAAAATAATATTTATTTGATCTCACAGTCATAAATTTAGGTTGTTTGAAGAAAAAAGCTTGTTAGATCATCCATATACAATAACTTCTGACACTGAATCTCATTGCAAAGGTCATTCACGAAAACTATAAAAGGCAAGAGTCCCAAATTCGTAGCTTGCGGGACGCCTGAAGTAAGAACAAAGTGATTTCAATGATGACCCAAATAAGAAATATAGGAATAATAAGAATAATTACATAACGTTGTATTACGCACTAGGCATCAATCGCAAATCAAACAGAAATCATTTTCATCTTCATTTATCGTATTTTAGCACTAGAATTATAGTATTTCACTTTTCAACAAGTCATATTAGGTCTACCGAAAAGTTCTGTCCGTTTTTAGAATAAAACAAAATAACAAATTTTTCATATCTTGAATATACTTTAATTAATAATATAATTCCCATCGTTATTTATGACTTCTTGCCAGCGGGATGGCAATTTGTATGTCCAATTTTTAAAGAAGGCCTCATTCCTGGAGGCGAAAAATTGAAGTAGTGCTTGTTTGATATCTTCGTTTTTGAATTTTTTGCCCTGCAAAGGATTTTGTAAGGACAGAAACAAGTAATAATCGGAGGATGCTAGGTCTGGGGAGTATGATGGATGCGACAGAATTTCCCAGTCTAGCTCTGTGAGTTTCTGACGAGTAGCCAAACCAGTATGTGGCCAGGCATTAGCATGAATCGTTGGCCTCTTATCTTGGAGTGCTGTTTTTAAATTATCCAATTGTTGACTCTTAGAATTTAGCTTGCGTGCGGTTTCAACAGACGAAAATGTATTGGTCATCGAATGTCCCGCCATATACACAACATTCTCTTACTCAGGCTCAACTTCTGTTTAGAGATGAATGGGACACGTTTTCCGGATTCATAATAAGCCCTTTTTCATACGATGTTCTCATAGGTAATACAGTTTTCATCCCCAATTATCATCCGGTTCAAGAAGGGCTCGATTTAATTCCGTGCAAGCATAAGATGACTCGATCATTCAAATTCTTTTCACTTAACTCATGTGACATCCATGTCGAATATTTTTACACCAACCCTAGTGTCCGAATATGGTCCAAAGTTGATGGGTTGAATACAGCCTCTCCGCAATCTCCGATGTCGTCAAAAAATAATAATTTTGCTCTAGCATGATGTTAGCAGTATCGTCGTCTATCAAAGATAGTTGTCCAGGGCGTGGCTTATCAGTAAAGTCGAAATCACTTATTTGAAACTTTTCGAACCATCTTCTGGATATTCTGTCAGAAAGTGTACATTCACCAAACACTTTCAAAAAATTTCTACACGCCTCTGTAGCATTTCTTCCTTGCTGGAATTCGCACAAAATACAATCGCGTATATCAAACAAGCACTGGTTCAATTTTTCGTTTCTAGATACGAGGCATCTTTTAAAAATGAGATATACAAATTGCCATCACGCTGGCAACAAGTCATAAATAATGATGGAAGTTACATTATTCAATAAAGTTTATTCAAGGTATGAAGAATTTCTTATTTTGTTTTATTCCAAAAACGGACAGAACTTTCTGGTAGATCTAATATTCTGAAATGTTTGAAGTAAAATTATGGACGTATTGATCTGGCGATTTTGAAGAAGAATAGTTTTCTGAAACCACAATTCAAAAGTAAAATTCTCTCAATAATACTCGTTAATTTTGCAGGGTTTTTCAAAAAATTATTATCCATCGAAGCAAAGGAGTAAAAATCCATTGTTAATAATTAAATTCATTACAAAATTACAGTCGTTTACATGCTTCTATGTTTATTTTAAACTCGCTACGTAGATAGATCCACATACCTGACTATACACATGATACCGGCATATTATCCACGTGGAAACATTTATGATTACTTTGAACCGCTCAATTAAAATTTGATTTACGCATAAAATAATTAGTAGACGCTTTGTACGGCGGCGTGTAATTTATGTTAAGCGAAGATCACAAGAAAATTCGTTTTTACTGGAATAACTGGAGTTACGCGTATATAGGAAAGTCGGTGTGCGTAAATAGTACACACAAGAGTGAGCGTATTTATTTGTTTTTTGCATTTCCAAGGCGTTCCTGATTTATGCGGTTGTTATTCGCGGCATCAAGTCAAATAACGGTATCTGTCAGTGAACAGTAAAAGTGGTATATATTTAACTCGAAAAGCGAACGCAAACAGCAGAAAAAGGAGTACGTCTTGTAAATTGTGACTAATCCTTTTAAATTAAATACGAAATGAATGGTGGAATAAGTTCTTATTGTCGGGAAGGAAATTTCTTATATAGAAAAAAAGTATCTAGTTGTGGCTGTCTAGAGCGAATGTATTTTCTTATAACCTACAAACAATTAAAGGCGTTTTAGTAACACTTAAACTTGAATTCACAATCTAATAAATTAGCGTAAATCACTATTCTAAACATGTGTGTTTAGACATTTGTAATGGGTGTTTTTTAAGCTGCATTACAACTATCGATATCGATAACTATGGTTTGACAGCTGATAATGTCGAACTGTGCTGACATTTCTGTTCAGTAAGGTTTGGCAAGTCATCATTAATCGTTTAACGCCAGAACAATGCTTCCAAATTGTGTAAATTTGCTTTGAAAAAAATAATTCTGTTCGCGAAGTTCATAGAGCACTTCGTCCATTTTACGGTCAACATAATCGGCTTAGTAAGTAAGCAATTCGTGCAGTTATTCATCGTTTTCGCACTAATTTTACTCTTCTGGATTCCAAACCATCAACAAGACAAAAAATGTGCGTACTGAAGAGAATATTGCTGCTGTAACGCGAAGTATTGAAGAAGACGCCGAAATGTCGATTCGTCGTCGTTCTCAACTTGTCGGCCTTTGTCCTTCGACTACGTGGAAAATTTTACGTAAGGATCTTGGCTTACGTGCCTATAAAATACAGCTCGTGAAAGAATTGAAGCCAGTATACCTTCTCGCAACTAATTTTGGAACTAGTAATTTGATTTGCTTGTAAACTGTCTTTGGAAGTACACGATTTTGTGTTTTTAATTTATAATACTGGCTTTCACTTGTTGAGAATTCAATTAAATTTTGACGTCTTTCATTATCTTCATTATATACTGCTACCTTCTTCATCATATATTATATATAATATATATATATATAAATGAATGTTTGTCTGTATGTCCTTTATAGAATCGTAAATTATGCATTTGATCCTGTGATGATCTTTAGCAAAGTTGTTTTGAATGAGCCCAAGAAGGTTTCTAAGTTAAATTGTCGACAGATAGCACTACTGCAATTCCAATTGGAAATTTTGCAAAACAATTAATGGATATTGCAAATGGGCGAATACGAATTGATGAATCTACGCAATGTAGGACCTTACCAGCTAACTTCTGTAAGGTCGCAGAAATCATAGACGAATTGGTGCAAAAAGTTTTCCCAAACATTGCACAGAACTACAAAAATCAGCAATGGCTCAGTACGCGTGCTATATTAGCGGCCAAAAACATCGATGTCAATACCATCAGCTTCACCATTCACAATGTAATACCCGGCGAAACGACAACGTATAAGTCCATCGATACTGTGGTGAACCAAGACGAAGTTGTCAACTAGCCAACTGAATTCTTGAATTCGCTTGATTTGCCAGGCATGTCAACGTACGTTCTTACATTGAAAATTGGCGTACCCTTCATTCTTCTTCGAAACATAAATCCACCACGACTTTGCAACGGAACCCAGACTCTCAGTCAAGAAAATGATGAACAATGTTATCAAGGCAATAATTTTGACTGGAAAATTCGAAGGTGAATGATCCCGACAGATATTCCATTCGAATTCAAACGTTTGCAGTTCCCGGTACGACTCGCTTTGGCAGTGACTATCAACAAAGTGCAAGGACAATCGTTACAAGTGTGTGGATTAAATTTGGAGAATTCATGCTTCTCATATGGGCAGATCTATGTGGCCTGCTCACGTGTCGGAAAACCTTCTCATTTATTCGTTTCCGCACCAGATGGAAAAACAAGAAATACTGTTTATCCCACAGCACTTCAATAAATATCGAATTGAAACGGAACGCTGCAATGTCACAATTTTTTCAAAATGAACAAAATCAATAAAATGACTCAAAATGAATTGAATATTTGTGTAATGTCTTTCCTTCAAATTTATTTTACTCATAGTTGGTGGCTAGCAACGCGCGCAGGGTACAGCTAGTTTAAGATATAAATCAAGACTAGCTCATAAAAACTTTTACATAAAATAAAAAAAATTCGAGTCTATAAATTAAAAGGTTATTATTATTATTATTATTACTAATACGAATTGAAAAATTTCTTATGTAGGAATTGTTCTCTCACTATTATCTAAATATTGAACATGAATAGAACACTTAGAGTAGTTGTAGTAATGGACTACATCACTGTTAGTACATGTAGCAATACTTACTATGTACATATACATATGTATGTATATATGCAAGTAGTGTTCTAACTAACAAGAGTTGCTAATAACTAATACGGGGTTGTGTTAAACTCCCCTCTTGGGGTTTAATCCACTGCCACGTATATCATGTGCAACGTGTTACAGTGTTCTTGCGCCGGTTAGGTACCTACCCCGTGTTATGTTAAGCTTAATGTTATATATGTGCTACGGTTTGTCGAGGGTAAGGCCGACACGGATTCCTGCTACATATTTTCATTTGCCACATGAAATAGGGTTACTTCGAAAATGAATCTCTATTTAGGCCTTTGTTTGTTTGTTATCCGTTGACTTCTACGGGTTTTTCGGTTTTTGGCGAACGCGACGTGGGTGGACCTCCTTTTTTCCTCCCTTGAATATCTTGTTTTATTTGTATCGTTACCTGCGGAAATTAAATTGTACATCGCGTCGACCGAAAAAATTACCAGTTTTACGTATACGCTGTACGAAATTACTCCCTGCGTACTACCTTTAACATGGCCTCAAAAGCGAATAAATTTAATTTTGTGGAAAGTTTCGCGTGTAAACGTAATACTGGAACGAATAACGGTATTAACATTTGAGGAAAATGTTCTGTTTAGGCGTGGGCTGTTCCTTCCTCGAAATATGAAATTGTTTAACAAATGCCGGAGCGTGTCGTGACAAGGGCGGGAACAAAATATACTGCTGTTCAGTACAAATTTTAATATTTAAATGAACTTATTAAATATTTTTTTATGAGCAGTGGAGGAACTCCAGCTAATAACCTACATATCATACACAATTCGAAGGTAGTTTTCCCTTTTCTTAAGAGTCACCCCACTTTTTGATTAATTAATAACTTAAACTTACTTTAATAGTAATAATAATTGCGATAATAATATGAATAATAATAACAGAACATGCAACAGGAGGGTGAGATAGAAAAGCATCTAACACAAAATGCATTATTAACAGAGGAACCAAAAGGAAGCAGTCAGTGGTGCAATCAATGGTAAAAAGAACAAATTATAATAGACAGTAATCATGAAGTAAGCAGAGAAACATCAGAGAAATTTAATTTCATGTTACGTAGATTATAAGCAAGCATTTAATTCTCATAACACAGAGTTGACTAATGAAAATATTAGAAATTTATGAAATATACAGTATATTCTCCCTTAACGGACATCTTCCGACAATGGACATCTCTAATCAATGGATAGTTTCTGATGCATAGACCGTCAGTGTACTATTTGCTACATAACAATATCTCTCACCAAAGGACATTCTTAACAATGGACACGGACAGTAATATACATCCACTACAATAAATTTAATTGAAAATTTATTTCTTTACTATGGACATTAGTACTTTATTGCAATTCCTATAATTTCTAAACATAATTACATATTTTAATATAATAAGCGCTGTAATGATGGTCTTTCGGTTTATTATATGTAATTACATGCATATAAATGTATAATAATTATGACCGCTGTAACATTCTCAACAATGGACATGAGCAACATATAATTAAGGCAGGTAATAAGTGCAAATGTAATGATGGTCTTATATAAATGTGGATGAAATATCTGTTGATAACTATCACAAAGGAATACTCACCGAAAGACATTTTTAATTCAGATGAAACTGGACCTATATTCCGGGCTTTGCTAAACAAAACTTTGCAATAAAAGATTAAAAATATTCGAGTGGCAATGCTGCTAAGGAAAGATTAACTATTCTCTTGTGTGAGAATATGGTTGGAGAAAAGGAAATACCTTTAGTAACTGGGAAAAGTAAGAAGCAAACGTTGAGAAGTTGCCAATGGAGTGGTATTCTAATAAAAGAGCCTGGATGACGAGGGAAATTATGACAATTTGGTTAACCAAATTTGATAGAAAAATGCAACAGTGGAATAGAAAAGTTCTTTTATTTTTAGACAACGCCACGTCACACCCAACACTTGAGTTACAAAATGTTAAACTAATATTTTTGTCCCCAAACACTGCCACTCATTGCCAACCACTTGATCAAGCGATTATCAATAATTTTAAAACCAACTAGAGAAAGCTTTTAGTTAAGAAACTTTTATCGTATGTGAATCATTGTAAACCTACCGAACATATAGAAAAATTCGTTAACATTCTCAGTGCTCTAATGTGGACCATTACTGCTTGGAAAACTGTAAGAACTGAAACTATCAACAAATGTTTCTTGAAGCTGGATTTGGTGAGTGGAATGCCGAGGATATTTGCGAGAATATAGACTTCAGTGCTGCAGACGATATGTCACTGTCAAAACTTTGTGAACCCTATCTTGACATATTATTGTATGCACAAATTGAAGATAATTTACATACCGTGACTCCCGATATTAGCGAACAAGAGTGTGTGCGTGAATTTCAAAATAGTACCAATGTACGTGATAGCGACAGTGAGGATGGTGATGACATTATTTCAGAAACTAAAAACATTAACGAAGCTTATGAAAAGCTAAAGGACATTCGAAACTTCTTTTTCTTGTTTGGCGATATTACTCAACGAAAAAAGCCGCTGAAATAGTATGCAATGTAGAAACACAAATTGTAAAAAGGATAATTGAAAATCTAAAACAAACTAGAATTACGGTTTTTTTAAAATAAGTTTTAAGTATGTTGTAAGAATAAATTAATTAAAAATTATTTTCTTTTTATTTCTCCCACCAATGGACAGTTTTATATACACCGTTATTGTCAGTTATACAGGGAACCTACTGTACCTTTTTATACATAACCTAAATTTATCTAATAACAAAACAAAACCGTCTCAAGATTAATAGAGGGATATTTCAGGGAGATTCTCTTAGTGCGCTATAGTTTTGCTTATGTCTTAAGACACTATCAAATATGTTAACTAACACAATATACGGATTCAAAATTAAGCATTAAAACACTTTATTACACACAATAAACCATCCTCTACATGAACGATATAAAACTATGCTCCTCAAATAAAACACAAACGTAAGGACTTTTAAGAATAACAGAAGAGTTTACCAAAGACACTGGTATGGAATTTAGAATAACCAAATGCATCATGTATAGCGAAAGATGTTGAAGTATCACTTAAAAAAGACAGACCAAACGAAATATGTTTATTTACCAGTTCTAATGGAGATTCTTGTTACAGTTAAACAAAAGACTGTCAAGATTGCAAAATTGGGCGATAAAAACTTTAAAGCAAACACAGGTTGGTTGAATAAATTAAAGGGTATATAAGAGAGACAACATTGTCACTTAAAAGCTTGTAGATAACCTGCAACAGCAAGTGAAGAGGAGTGTCAAGACTAAATAACAAACACTTCACCAAGAATTCTGTAATATTATAAAGATGCTTTTAACACAGACGGCGTTTCGGCCTCTTCTTTCATAGGTTACCAGATAATACTTTTAACTTATAAATATGAATAACGCCATGGCACTAATCAAAATAGAGAAAGGGTTACATGCTTGTTGGCTTGTAATATGACCGGTTTGATAAATCACGATATTTTCGCTACATCATTTCCTATGCAATGTGAATTACGTCAGCTTTTCCTCACAATATACAACAGAGACTAAAATACGTTCATTTTGGTATTTATCCCTTCGAACATAACGTCTCGATTGAAACTTTTAGCCCAAGGTATTATCAATACATTAAAACGTCATTATCGCAGTCGAATTTTAACAAAAACTATAGCAGAACTGAGGGCAAACAATGAGAAAGATGATATTTCTCTATAATTCGAATAGCTGTCGATTTATGGAGGTTCGGTTGTATTTATAAATTTGAAACGCGTGTAAAAGGAATCGCATAGATAAAACTTGTCGAACAAAACTCTTACCCAGCGGTAAATACAAAATGCTAACGTCCACCAACAATTAAGAACAGAAATGTATACAAATAAACAAAATTATAATCTAGCGAAGCGATATGCAGTTTCAACAAACACATACATGATGCGTACACATATTATATATGTACATGCTGTGTACATATACATACATATTCAAGATCTGTAACCCATAGAGACTCTCACGGACTCACAAACACATGATCGCGATATAACATGCAGATATTTTAAGAACCAGAATGCCGATACAGAGATTCGATTCAATTATACATGAAACTGCACCATAAACAATTCGAACGGGTGAAAGAAACCCGTAGCGCCTTGTAAGTTGTAGTATTTACAAAACAAAGATACAGACTGATAAGTTTAAACGACGCCTTTAGTTTATATTACGTGACACCAGGGGTCGTCTGGTTCACGAGTTGTGGACCGCTGAAGTGTCGGAGAATGTGTTAAATTTACAACTCAAATGCTCGTTTGCAATACGTTAGTGTATTGAAAATCATACAAGTAACATAAATAGAACCAAGAGTTTTACGGCTCACATGGATATTGTGTTGGTATGTTATACAAGAGATTCGGTAAGCAAAGAGGATGCTGGGATTTAACTGAAATATATAATAATCATAATCTTTATTTATCCAACAAAAAAATCATTTAAAGACAAAAAAAATTATAAAAAATAGAAATAAAGCGTTTAAGTAATTACAACGGTATTATACGAGGGTAGCCGTTCATATTTCGGGAACTGGCAACACTGTTAGTGTTGCCTCCGATATGATGATTGCATCGTGAAATTTGTCATTTTTAACAATATATTTACCTAGACAGTTTTATTATCCGGTCGCTATTTCTATTGTTGACAGTAACTTAAAAATTTTATGTCAGCGAAAAAATGGAATTAATTCGCGAACATTTTCGTGCAATTATTTTTCATAATTTTCGGCGTGGACTATCTCAACAAGAAGCATCGACGAGCTGAATTCTTTATATGGTGATAAAGTACCATCGGAAGCTACAGTATATCGTTGGTACAGTGAATTCAAACTTGGGCGGCGTTCTTTGGATGATGAATTTCGTGAAGAACGTCTCACAAATGTTGTTGTGTCGGAAAACATTAATGCAGTGTCTGAATTGATAATGCAAGACCGTCATGTGACATACCGTGAGATCGAGGCATCTCTAGGTATTAGTAACACCAGCGCGCATAAAATCCCGAATGAACATTTAGCCGTTAAGAAGCTATGTTCACGTTGGGTACCACATAATTTGACAACTGCCAAGAAATGTACAAAAATACAACCGCGGCGTTCAAAGAACATTTATAAAGTCGTCAAAGATGATCTTGGATCTATACGTATGAGGCAGTTGAGGCACTCAAAACTCATATTTTGGAGATACCGTCTTCACAGTGGCAGCGATGCTTTTCGGATTGGTTTAAACGAATGCAAAAATGCATAGATTTTCAAGGAGAATATTTTGAAAAGCAATAAAACTATCTGCTTCTGAGTTTCCGAGCTGGAACCGCGTCAATTGTATATAAAATTTGTCAATTGTATTTAGCCAGCTGATAGTTCGGTAGTGAGTTACTGACTTATCACGCCCCCCGCGAAGGCTTTTCGTGGTTTTATTTTTCCGTTTAAGCAAATGCTGACAGCCAAAGATCTTAAGCTGAATCACGAGAGCAAGCGTAATAATAACTCATGGTCTACCAGTGTCACCTGTAATTGGAGCTAAGCTGCTGGGGTACGTAAAGACACGGATTATTATTATGGATTATAACATAACCTAAAAACATTTTATATGTACAGAAAGTTTAATGAACACGTTTTATGCGCCAAACCTGTAAGTACCTTTTGTGTTTAAACACTTAAAATCTGACAAAAAGAAAATGGCCAATGGAAAAGCTCATTAAAATAATCTGCTTCTGGGTTTCCGGGCTGGAACCGCGTCACTAGTATATCTGCCGACGCTTCGTACCCATTTGTATGAGACATCTTCAGGGCTGAACTACTGCACTGAACCAGTTTCAGTGCAGTAGTTCAGCCCTGAAGATTAAACCTACAAGAAAACCAACGAGAAAAGAAGTTACATGAGAGACGTTTCCCAATGTAAAACTCCAGAATATTATAGTAGTTAGAACTAGCAAGATTTGTGTCAGAATTTAAAAAAAGTCTTCTAGAAAGACCAAGCGGTTTCTTCAATAATACAACAATACAAAGTATCATAATCAATTCATTGGAAATTAAATCATAGAAGTTGGAAGTACAGTTAACCCTCGAGTTTTCAGAACATTTAATGTAGCAACAAGGCTAGATGATGAGCACCTAAGAGAACCAAAGGATCCAGAGTAATATATGCAGTGCAGTAGATCTTTTAATAGTTTGATTTCTTCCAAAGACGATATGTAATATTGGGCTGGAAAGGAATCAAACAATTTAATGAATTTTCCAAATTTCTACTGTCAGACATGCAAAGCTTTTAATTCTTCATTCTTCCTACATATACGTAATTAGATGTTACGCGCAGAAAAACAATTCTAAGCAACGTTTACTAAACATCGTATTTAACATGTGATAGTATGAATAAATTTTGTTTCTTTATTACCAAGCGTCTTAAATAACATTATTCAATATTGATATACAGTTTATCATTAATATTTAATCCACCGTTACAGGAACTTTAACGTTTAAATTTTGTGTTTTGTATTTTTTAATACATCAAATATTAATTAGTAATTTATATTAATGCATTCAATCCACGCAAATAAAGGCTGTTTCAAATTTCGCGGTTTTGCTAAAGAATAAATAAAGCACATAATTTGCATTTACTTTCAAAAACTCTTTATTGGTAATTAAAGTATCAGTTATGACATTTATATGCGAAAAATAATATCTGCCAAATGGCCTCCTCTTGCAGTTCCACGGACGTCCACTCTTTTGTTAAAATTTTCAATGACATTTTGACATAATTGAGGCTCTATCTCACCAATGACACGAATGATTTCATCTTTCAAAGCAGGAATTGATTGTAGATTGTTTCTATAAACCTTACTTTTCACATAACCTCAAAGAAAATAATCTAACCGTGTCAAATCATATGATCTTGGTGGCCAATTAACATTACCGTTTCTTGAAATTACACGCCCAGAAAATTTTTCTCTCAATAAATCAATTGACTCGAATGCAAATTGAGGTGTAGCACCATCCTGTTGAAACCACATATCCTCTAGATCAATATTCGTTAATTCAGGCCACAAAAATTCGGTTTTCATCAGACGATATCCATCACCATTGACAGTTACAGCTTCACCAGCAGCATTTTCAAAGAAGTAAGGTCTAATTACAGCACCTGACCATAATGCACACCAAACAGTAACTCGCTTAAGATGCATAGGTTTCTCAAGAATAATTTGTGGATTTTCCTCACACCAGATACGGCAATTTTGTTTATTAACATAGCCACCAGTTCAAAATGCGCCTCATCGGAAAACATTATTTTTTGAGAAAAATCAGCTGATTTTTCATTGAAGAATTGGCAAATAAACGACGTTTTAAATGGTCTAATGGCTTCAGTTCCTGTGTTATTTGAACCTTATATACCTTCAGACCTAAATCCTTGTGTAAAACACGCCATGTTATTGATCCACTAAGTCCAAGTTGTTGTAAACGTCGTCTAATGGACATTTCAGGAACCAAACCAATATTTTCTTACGAACGACCACTACAACTGTATTTTTCACTTTTTTGATCTTCCACGGAACCGGTCTCTTGAAATTTTTTAATACTTCAACCAATAGTGCTTTCAGATGGATGATTATGTAAACCAATAAATTCACGTAATTTTCTAAAAACTCTTTTCACAAACGCTGATTTTCATAAAATAATTCAACAATTTGAACGCGTTGTTGTACCGTGCACTAAGCCATTTTTATAAATGTCATACATCACACTTTTTAAATGCCCACATACCCAGACAAATTCAGTGCGCCATCTATATTTTATTTATTCTTAAAAAAAACCGCGCAATTTGAAACAGCCTTGACATTCAATTACGGTTTTTTGTCACCTATTCACCAATTAAGTTTACCAAACATTTAAAAAATGTTACAGCAAAAACTACTTCAGGAGCAGATACTGTTAAGTTAAATAAATAAAAGTATTTTGAGTAAACGATACTTTGTTATTTCAACATATTTATGTCTTGAATAAAATGCGAAGGAGAGAATGCGGTAGTATTGAAGTTCGTTCGTTATCAGCACGGAAATGCAAACAAACTCGTATTACACACTGCGCACACCATTCTTCGTTTTTGTTTCAATGAAATATACAAGAGCTCTCCTTTTAATTTGATATCGTAACGACTCGACTTAAAAATATATACCAAAGCTTGTGATGTGGATCGTAAATCTTTTTGTGGTAGCAACTCTATATAAAAATTCACTGTTGCCGAATCTAAACATTCCTACGTATATAGAATAGTTGATTGTTGATTACCACAAATCTATCTTCATTCCATACATCCGTGGTTCACTTTTTATTAAGCGTTCGGCAGTTTGAACATATTAATACAACATTTCAACTCATAAATATCATGGCATGAGAGCGTAACAAAAACAAAATAATTTAAACCGGGATAGCACTTAATAAAAGGTTGTTTATAGTCGTTGTAGGTCTGTCCCGTGGTGATATTATTTCAAATTTACATCTGTAACGTTAGGATACGACGACAATATTAGTGTCATTTAACAAAATATATGCGACGAAATCCAAGTATAGATCGAGCGTGTAAATTATTTGTTTACTATTTCGTTAAATTAATGTCGCAATTTGTGTCGCGGACGGAGAATTTACGCCAAGCACAAATAGACCAAGTAACAGTTGTTGCCAAAACAATTACATGTGTAATTGATGGTTGGAAATTTATTTTATTGGCCGCCGCGAAGGTATTCAAATAAAGCCCGGAGTATATTTAGTGGCCGGATCGGCTTGACGTGCGTTACAAAAGCGTAATTGCGGACATCTTATAACATATCTGACTAATAAATAAGTGCTACGCAAATATGCGGTTTTCTCTGTAGATATTTTATTTTAGAATGGTATGCAATGCGAAGTACATTTCGCAATGTCTAAATAGACAAATACGGCGCATTAATACAACTGTTAAAGACCAGAATTAATCGTAAAACTCCAAGATTTGAGATTATTAATAATCTTCGAAGGAGCATTAAAACAAATGCGTAGGAGTATAACATAGAAAGTACTACGAATATTGAATCTAATTAGAAAGTAGTGACTTATTGATACAAATATCATTGTGACAGTTTCATCTTCGTTTCCAAGGTAGAACCGCGTCTTTAGCATTGCCTCTTCTTCTGATAAAATTTTGTACACTTACGAGAGACACTGTCAATGCTTCTCTTGATATCAATATAGCTACACTGAAACTAAAAAAGAGGCAATGCCAAAGTTTCGGTTTCAGCCTGTAAATGAAGAAGAAACTGTGAATAACAACAGAGCACATTTGCAAGCCATGTCATGACCGTACTTTAATTTCATCTTCTAAGAATTTGCAAAAATCACAGATCGAAAAAAATTGTAAAATTTTGGTTTTTAGTCCATTAAGTTTGCATATCACTATGGGCAAATATTAAATTTAATAAGTACTTTTAAACGAAAGTCAAAAATTAAAATGTAAAACTGTTATAGAGATGCTTCTAATAATTAAGAGCTTTATTTCCATTTTCTCATTATACGGTACTAAAGAAGTATTTGAAAAATAATCTCAAAAGTTAACCTTCAGTAACTAATATGAAAATAATAATATATAAAAGACAGTTTACAGTAGGTTATAAAGTAGTTGAATTTGATGGAGCCTGTGGTTGATTGACTTGATCAATAAGGTTGATATATAACCCCTTTCCACATTAACTTTTGTAAATTCTGTATACGCATTTCGACAACCAAGTTGTCGTCATCAGCAGATAATTCCAAAGTGTCGCACCTGGTAAAACACGGCGAAAAACAACTGTACGAAAATCAAACTCCGTACGCGATCCACACCGCTCAAAACCAAGATGTACACTGTGTTCGTTTCACAAGATTTTTAAAAATTATTTTTTCTTAAACTAACATGCACTACATTGAAAAAGGGAATTACGGTCAAGACAAGTGCCTGCCTGTGATTTATTATATTGTTCCTCCTCTGACATTCAGCAGAGAGAAAAGGATCGATTGTAAGGGCCCGGCCTCATTATTGTTCACCACATGGTTTAAATTCTTTAAGATGTGCATGCTTTCATACGTGTCTAGTTCTCGATAATTATACACGTTTTTTTTTTTAGTTTAAGTAAAAATAATTTTTAAAAATCTTGTGAAACAAACACAGTGTACATCTTCGTTTTGAGCGGTGTGGATCGCGTACGGAGTTTGATTTTCGTACAGTTGCTTTTCGCCGTGTTTTACCAGGTGCGACACTTTCAAATTATCTGCTGATGATGACAACTTGGTTGTCGAAATGCGTATACAGAATTTACAAAAGTTAATGTGGAAAGGGGTTATATATCAACCTTATTGATCTAGGTTATAAAGGGCTTGCCATTATCTTCTAGCTTTACAATTAAAGGAGGAATATGGTCGCACCACAGGTATGCGCTTGATATTAAGTAAATAAAAGAGGATATGATCGGTTGAATATTCGAAGCATCAGAATTTTTTTTGACTTGCCTTGATAGCAATTGCTTCTTTCGGGTTAAATTTAAAAACCACACACTTAATTTTTTAGAAATGCAGAAAACAATAAAACCCTGCCTTTAGCCATGTTCTTCATCGTGTTAGAATCAGCTTTAGATGTGCGAGAAAGTTTAACACTGCCTGTGGAATTCTTAAATACGTTTAAGGAATTTGGAAAATACTGCTCTTGTGTGTGCTGTCAAACCATTTACCTCTGGCTAGCAGCGTCGAATCATTTCTGTCACGAGATGTAAGCACGGATTTTATACGTAATATGTAAGAAGTTACAGTCATCTTTAAGAGACCGACTTACAGAACGCATGGTTGCTGCGCCATCAGTCTTAAATATTAAAAGTTGATCTCTCGAAAGTTCAAATGTTTCCAAAGTATTTAATATCACTTTTAAAATTACTTCCACTGTACATTCTTGTACTCTTCTGAAAGCTAATAAGATTGCAAATGACGGTATAAGTGTTCCAATCTGTATACAATCTATTGTTTCGTCTACACATAACCAGAATTTTTATTTTCCATTTCCGATTTAATTCTGTTTTTAATACATACGCGAGTAGATGAAACAAAATTTCGTAACGTTTTCAACCTAAGTATCTATAGTTCGCGTATTTATTCCAGAATGAGAAAAGTGACTCGATTTTTAATAACAAAAATGGTAGAGTGCATACCATTAATGTTGAATATAAATCGAATAGAAATAGTTTTATTTGCACTACCCACTATCCACCTACTTTTTTGCAGTAATATTTTATCCGGTACATGAGCAGTCCTTCGCAAACTAGGCATTTCATTTTTGCGCCAGTGTACATTAAATTCGCAAATTAAAAGATAAATTTATTTACTGTGTAAGATAATGATCGTTTTGTCGGCCTACCTACTCGCGTTATAACTCTATACAACGTACAAAACTCCGTAATATAAGTAAACACCTCCCAGCGAAGACACACACTGCATTACATACATACATATCAGCAACAAAACCCCACCTACGTTCTCGGAACACATCGACCGAATTCCTGTACTCTATTTATAAGACCAACAGTAACATATGCCGGCGAAATCTAGGCATTAAACAAAGATATGAAGATTCGTTTGGAAAGACATGAAATAAAAATGTTGAGATCCATATATGGGTAAGTAAATACATCAAAAGACCAGAAGAAAGTTCAAATGGAGAGATAGAACTACTGTACAATGAACCCAGTATAACCAGATGTGTAAAAGTCCAAAAAATAACCTAACTAAATTATGTAGAGAAAACGACAAATAGAATGGAAAAGATAATCCTGTCTAGGAAACTAATAGGAAAAAGAAACCAAGGGGAAGATAGTATGAAAATGCACAAGAAACACAAAAGAGTATACAAGTTCTAGATTAGAAGACGTTATTAAGACATTAAGACATTATTAAACGTTTTGTGGATTCTTTGTAAACTGTATTTAGAATTTGTTTTTGTTATATGCAATGTTGCATACTCTGGGCGTCGAAGGCCTGCAGAACGGTTCAATAAATTATGTTTTTGTAAATATATGAGCTTTATATTATTTATTCTTTTATAATTAATTTTTACCAATAGATTTTAAATAATTTATTAATTCATAGTATTAAAAATATTAAATATTATAATAAATAATTAAATATTAAATATTAAAATATTAAAAATATTTCGTTCATTTGTGAAATGTTTGTGTTCAAATATATTGAATCGTTTTTACAAAAATGCAGCCTCTTTTTTCCTAAATTGTCAAGAATATATGTATTAGTGTATTTGAACGTAGAGTCTGCGACTTTTTAACTGAACCTTGTATACAGTAAATAAAATAATAAAAGGAGAATTAGTATGTATTTTAATAGCAATTGAAATATGTGGCCAGTCAAGTTTAATTTATCATTAACGTGAATGTACTAACAAGGAGTAAAGATCCTTTAGAGTTGCACTTTAGTGTTTAGTCCTGAATACTGAATAATATGTCGAGGTCTCCGGTTGGCAAGCCTGTCTATCGGCGTGTGCATGTGTCTATGTTCGTGTGTATGTGTGACCCGTGTCCACAGTGAATGTCCAATGATCTCCAGCGCCATCCATTATTCAACGGCGCTAGGAGGATGGCTAAGAAGCTATCGCACCCGACGACAACGTGTCACCACCCTCGCCTACGGTCGACAAATGTATCCCTCATCCTACCGATGACCCATGGGGTTTAAGAGATGTAGTGTGGTAACAGTGGCGTCGATGCCGCTTTTTTTTGAAACAATTTTTAAGGACTCCCTACAAACGTTTACAAACGAATATGGAGAAGTGTAATATGTATAATGTTCACAGTATTTAAGTTACTTTTCTTAGTTATTCTTCTAGTTAAATAACTATTCAAAATAAAAGATCTATCAGCAGGATCTTCTGAAAAAATCTATGTAAAATAGTGGAAAAAGTTGCTTATTCAGTCGAAATATTTAAAAACTAATCTGATATTTTACATAATGACCGACGGAAAATTTTTTTTAAGTTTCTGAAAATAATAATAGTCATCAAAATATGCTTGTACAGTAAAGTAAAAATTATACTTATAATAAAGACTAGCTGTTAATTATAATCATTAAAGAAAGGTTTAACAATTTACAAAACTCGTCATTATGATATTTACGATTTATGATGATAAGTATAACAACAAAGGTTGTAATAAGAATCAATTCTAGTGAAACAGCTTAAAAGATACTTACTACTTTTATTTAAAGCATTACAGTGTGAGACATTTTATCAAACAGCTCAAACGTAGAATCATTTATAATATAATAATTGAAAGAAGAAGATTAGTAGTTACTGTAAATAAGTATATTGTAATATAGAATTTCGGATTCTCACTTTCTCAAAAAGATATAAAAGCATTACAAAGGGTACTAGGAAAGTTTTGCAATATGACGCAACAATGAATCGTAGGAAGCTGCTTGTTGCTGCATGTTGAGACATGTTCATACCTGCATAGCAGCCGCCGCGCCATGTAGATGGGCTCAGTTACTCATTAGCAGTGAGAGTGTAAAGCGCTTGCGATGGCATCCTGGTCACGAAATGAGATAAGGGCAGTTTTGCGTTATAATTTCGTGCGTGGTTTAAACATAGAACAGTGCTTCGAAGAAATTACTCTTGCACTAGGTGGTGTCTATCCACATCGCACAACGATATTCAGGTGGTATAGAGAATTCCAAAGGGTAAATTTAACTGTGGGGGATGCTGAGAGGCCGGGAAGGCCACGAACGTTAGTTACGAAGGAAAACGTTACTACTGTGAGGAAAATGCTTGGCGAGGACAGGCGACTGACCTACCAACAGATAGAGGGTACTTCAGCAATTCGTTCGATTCTGCATGATCATTTGCACGTGAAGAAACTTTGTTTTCTCTGGGTGCCGCGTCAACTGACTGAAGAGCAGATGACACGACGTGTGACTTGGTGCTGGGAGATGCTAAAAAATTTTAATAAGGGACAATCTCGGTATGTGAACAACATGGTGACAGACAGGTGACGAGACTTTGTTGTACTATTACGATGTGCCGACCAAAGCTCAAAACAAAGTTTGGGTCTTTGATGATAAGGACACACCCGTAGTTGTCAGAAAATCCCGATATGTAAAGAAGAAAATGATACCTGTATTTTTGAAATCGAGCGGAATCGTGCTAAATGGTATACTGAACAGTGCCTGCCGGCCAAAGTCAAGAATGGACATCTGGTTCCTCCATCGCAATAATGCTCCAGCTCACCGCGCAAAGCCTGCACCGAATATTTGACCACAACAGGATTGAAACTTCTCGAGTACCCTCCCTACAGTCCAGATCTTGCTCGCTGTGACTTTGCTCTGTTCCCACATGTGAAAATGAAGCTAAAAGGGAGGCGGTTTTACAGTGATGAGGACAACGAGTGTGCTTTACTCCCTAGTGAAACTTGGCAGAACTGGTTTAAAGATTGGTTTCGGAGGATTGAGAAGTGTATTGAGTGTAGAGGAAATTACTTTGAAAAAATTAAATAAACAAAGCTGTATTGCAAACCTTTCCTAGTACCCTTTGTATTTCAATGAAACAGCTACAGTCAGCACGTAAATTACAACATACATAAACGATGATCGACTCACTTGAGACTGGCTGGAGTTGAACGAGGTAGTATTTATATAGTACTACAGACGTCCCAGAATGTTCAACACAAATCAGAACTTCTGGGGAAGCCGCGAGAATTTCAGACATGATGGACATAACACATAGAGCGATAGAACAACACTGACTCTGATTTTATCAATGCAGCGAATCGGTGTTGCCAAATAAAAAATTTACCTTTTCAGAGTAATTTAATTAAGGCAGTGTCGTAGTGTGACATTAGCATCAAAACGCATTCAAATTGAAGCTAATATTACAATTACAGCACGGTTTCAGAAGGAAACCATTTATGAGATTGGGACGAGGGGGCGCGATGGGAATTATGATTGAAAATTGAATAGCAAATATTGAAAAGGTTGAGAAACGCTAGTGTGTGTTATTGTCTTCAATAAAGCTTCTTATAAATCAAAAGAGAAAAAATGCTTTTTTACCCATTTTATGCTTTTCACTAAGAATCTTAAGTCGTCAGTTAAATTCCATTTTCCCGTTTTAATTTTATGAAAGTATGTGTCAGTTTCTCCATAAAGTTTCCTGTTGTAAAAGAAAGGTCTATTATGCAAGAGAATGACCCCACTAAAGCAAAAGTACAATATTGTATTAATGAAACTTGTATTTCGTGGTGATCGACTATTTATGTATTTCTTAAGACATAAAAGGCATCAACTTCTTCAACGTAAAATGCAGGAAGAAAATTTCTGGCACATTTTGTATGTTGTTACAATTACAAAGTTAGTAAACAAAGCAACATAATGCTAAAAGCTTAGCAATAATATTGAAAAGAAACATCGGTAACAATATGAGATTGAAAATAAAAGATAAAAGCAAGTCACCACGCATCATTATCGTGGTAACATAAAACAACAAAAAGTCGATATGGTCTACACTAACATACAAATACAGAATGCAGTCTGTAAAGCGATCATCGCAACATGTAAATACCAAAGATACAAAGGCATTTACAGAAAAAAACCGCAAATATACAAAAATACGTGTGTAGGTGTACGTTTGTGTACATATACGCTGCAAACAGGTTTTTAAAACTGTGTTCATTTAAATCCGCCGTCCCATCCGGTCTTCCTAATTAAATCAATAGTGAAATCAACCGTGTTCAGACAACACTTTCATTTTTTCAACAAGAGTGTCCGATCCTAAGCAACAAAATTTCAAATCCGCTTCGACATTTTTACCGAGCGTCGACTGGCGCCTCCGCCAATTTTAATGGGTCGCGTGCGATAGGAAAATGTGCCGCTCCGCAAGAAACGGACACGAACACAGGCTTTCCGACACAATTAGGGGCAGCAGAGGGCTAAGTACAAAAGCATGTAGTGGCTTGGCAAGTGTGAGTGATGGTTGACAGCTGACCGCGGTCCAAGCGGCCTGGACAAAATTACCCCGATGTTCACTCCGTCTCTTTCTGCTTCCTTTCGACTTGTTCTCGATGTGTACGCCCTTGTGCGTGTGTTAGTGTATGTGTGGATTGCGAGCGGAGACGTCTTATGTTCGACACTGAGGATCTTAGTTTTATGTATTTATGGAAGAAAGATGGTAGAGAATTGGACGTTCCATTCTTTTGATGTTGTCGGAATGACGCGTTGTATATTGTGTTAGTTTAGATTCAATTTTATTATTTTTATCCTTAGAACAATAGAATAATTTTAGTGTTTTGTTTGGTTCTGCTGTACGCGAGGTCGCATTTAACTGCATCCACATTTTCATGATTATAAATCACAATGTGGAAAGCTTTGAATACAGAATGTATTCAAAGCTTTTATCGTTTTATACAAAAATATAATAATATTTATAATTTTCGTAAGATATAAAGCGTCACCAAGCTTTAATTATATAATTTAATGTTTTATGATTATATCAGCCGCATACAGTCCGATCTCAAATCGAAAAACATGTGGGTGAAAAGTTTCCCAGCGTTAAATTGAGAAAGTAAGTAAAATCTACGCCATAATAATAATCTTATTAATCCATGCCTTCATATCCCCCAGTAGTTTATCGTCAATTACATGGGTTATTATTATGCTCGCGCTCATGGTGCGACTTAAGATCTTTATCTGTCACTACTCGCCTAAAAATAAAAGGAAAACCACGGAAACTTTCTCAGATAGCAGGCCATCGTACCAGTGGCTGGCTACTGAGCCACTAGCCGACTTATATGTCCCTCCAATTTAAAGAAAAGTGAAAGAGCAGTTAACAATTAACTTTAATGTGTAACTTTATCTCTACATATTTGCCTTGGCATTTGTTTAAAACTCACGTAAAGCCTATTACATAATCAGTTAAGGTTAAGCACTTTCGACAATAATTTTCGTACCCTGTATACATATTTTGGCAACTAAGTTGTCATTATCAGCAGATAATCAATCACAATGTCGCACCTGGAACCACTGAAAAATTCCGTACTAGACTTACTCCGTCTAAAGCCAAACACACACTGAGTGTATGCCTGGCTTTGTCTCCATGCGTATTTTGCCGTGATTCCGGGTGTGACGCTGTGATTAGTTATCTGCTGATGATGACAACTTAGTTATCATCACCAGTAGATCATCATTGTGGAAAAGGTTTCACCTTAATTGTTTAATTTAATGAATACTACAGTCCCCATTAACATGTACGTCCTAATATATACTTTGATGGCTAGGTAATGAGGATTTTTTCACTCAATGCAATGTCTTGGTATTTCCAAAACATGCGAATTCCGGGTGAAACTGACTTAATTTACGTATCTGATCAATATTGTCAATGACATATATTACCAACAGAAAAACGAACAATGTCATGATATTTAAATCAGAAACAATATCTTCCAATTTGCTCGCCTGACAACAACCATGAGGATACGTACTGCCTTTTTAGTAATTTAAATACGTGAGCTACTTCTGATGAAACTCCCCAAACTAACGTAAGACAAAATAGGAGGAAAATGCACAAGTAATACATTTCTCCAACGCGTGATGACACAGAGCAACTTCTAGCTAACTTGTTACTACTAGCATCAACATGTTCTTTTCTAATTATTATATATATGCAGTTAATTATCAGTTCCAAAAATCCGGTAGACTGTTGATATTTTAAAGTACTACCATTAGCTTTTATATCACGTGAATAATTTCTTTCAATGTGTTGCTTCACTCTATAAAAACTGTTTCTTTACTGTTTAAGTACAATTTATTTTCTTTAAAGTAATTACTTATATTAATTAACTTTGTATTTGTTTCATTAATAGAACCCAAATCCTTAACACTGACAATGAATGATGTATTGGGTTGACAACTAAGTACTTTCGGTTTTGTAGTATAAAATAAAACACTTTTTTTAAACGAAGAATAGTTTTTAATCAATTATATATTTTCCATTTTGCTCATGACCTTTTGCGATCTTTCTTTCAGCTGCATTATTCCGCGCTCATAAAATTTCTGGTTCTTATCAACAAAAAACTGAACCAGGTGCGAGTGAAGGTCATCGTCATTTGTGAAAGTTTTACCATTCAAAGAATTCTGCAAACTTCGAAATAAATGGTAATCAGATAATGCTAGATCAGGACTGTATGGGGGATGTGGCATCACTTCCCAGCCAAGCTCCAATAGTTTCCCACGAGTTGCCAAAGATGTGTGAGGCCTTGCATTATCTTGGAGGAAAACTACACCTTTCCGATTTGACAATTCTGGTCGTTTTTCTTTGATTGCTTCATCCAGTTTTATTAATTGTTGACAGTAAACATCAGAATTGATCGTTTGGTTCCTTGGAAGCAGCTCAAAAAACACAACACCTTTGTAATCCCACCAAACTGACAGCATGATCTTTTTTGGATGCAATTCAGCTTTCGATGTGGTTTGAGCTGGTTTATCGTGTTTGCTCCATGATCGTTTTCGAACTATGTTACTGTACAGGACCCATTTTTCATCACCAGTGATGATTCTTTTTAAGAAAGGGTCGGTTTCATTTCGTCTAAGGTGCATATCGCAAAAGTTGATTCTTTGTGTTAAATGAATTTCTTTCAATTCGTGAGGTAGCTAAATATCAAGCTTCTTAACTAGCCCAAGATATCTTACATGTTTTTCAATTGTTGTGTGCGATTCATGTAGCCTCTCCGCAACCTCTCGAACAGTTATATGACGATCCTCTTCAACTATGAGTTTGATTTGGTCATCATTAACTTCAGTAGGCCGACCAGAACGTTGCTCATCTTTGAGGGAAAAATCTCCAGAACGGAATTTTTTATACCAATTCTGACACGTGCGCTCTGTTAAGCAATTAGCACCATAAACTTCACATATCTTTTTGTGAGCCGAAGCAGCTTTCTTTCCTTTACTGAAATAAAATAGTAAAATATTTCGAAAATATTCGTTTCTGCACTCCATTTAAATTTAACCCACAACTAATAGCTTTAATAAAAATCACGCACTACTTGCTTCTGAAGTTACGTCAATGTGACTAGTATCACGCGACAAACGGTAAAGTACAGCACTAACATACGTTATACAAAAAATAAAGCAACGCTCTCTATCAGTAAAAACTGAAAATACTTAGTTGCCAACGCAATATTATCCGTGAAAATTAAGGTGTCAAACAATGCAAGTCGTTAATATATAAAATATAAAGTAGAGGATCGAGTACACTACCCTGGGGAACGCCACATTTTAACAACAAGATTACGATCTACTAATCTCAACATTTTGTTTCCTATTACTTAAATAATCCTTAAACTACTTGTACGCCAAACCTCTAACGCCATAGTTCTCTAATTTTCTTAAAAGAGTGTCTTGGTTTGCTGAATCACATGCTTTCCCGAGATCCAAAAAATATTACCATACAATTTCTTGTCTAATCGCATTAAGCTATCAATACTTAGTTGTAAGATGAGTGTCTTAATATAAAAACTCTTATATTGTTAGACAAAGTTACACGTAATCAGAATTTTAAAAAAGAAACTACTCTTACTTTATAACAAAAAGACAATTCTAGTAACAATGATGGTGGAAATTATAAATCAAGAGAAACTGAATATAAATTTCTCCGAGTAAAATATCCAATTCTCCGGCATATAAATCTCGGGAGAATCTACTACGAGCATTCCGGATCCGTGGACATACGAGAGTGCTCCACTACATCAGCAGTAATGCCGCGGCGCCGTTTCCGGGTGGAGTAGAATTACATCTAATATTGACTTGCAAAATCGCTGTCAGTTGAAAAGGAGCACGTCCCTGGGCGTGCTAGTGCCAAACGATCCCAGACTTACGGCAACGGTTTGATTGATTGGGCCGCATCAGTTTCTCTCTGATACCTAGGCCTTAATTGCATTCCAAATGTGTTTACACATACTTGATATCCCACATCACCAGCTCTGTTGATACAATATAGAGTATGTTCCGGGATGAAAAGTTCCTCTTTCTCTCTTTACGACAGTGGAAGAGAAGACAAGCAAGAGTGGCACGGTAACATCAAAATCAGTATCTGATGTGTATTAAAGCGGTAGTAATAATGGCAATAGGTTTCGTCTGTGTTTACCAAAAGGGAAGAAGAGACTACGGTCGTTAGGCACTTTTAATTATGTGTTGTAAGTGGTTGGCACACACTGAAGGGTACCGATGTGTTTTTATCACTAATTATTGCAACCGGGTATTGTTTATCCTGTGTTGTCT
Source organism: Dermolepida albohirtum (assembly GCA_031893035.1). NCBI lineage: Eukaryota > Metazoa > Arthropoda > Insecta > Coleoptera > Scarabaeidae > Dermolepida > Dermolepida albohirtum. The sequence continues at coordinate 683,221 of JAVIWB010005154.1, forward strand.
TTGATGTTACTAAGTACATTACAGAATCACTTCATTATTAAATTTCATTAACCCTTAAGTACTGACGTATCTCCTTTAGGACGTAAAGTCTACCGTGGCGTCTGGCAGGCGTATAAACTTCTGCATCTATTAATTACTCACTAAGTCAAACTTTAAACAAAATAAATTTATCAACTGTTTATATAATGTCTTTTATACGTATTAATATAAATTAAATAAAAAAAAAAGACGTTTCTATAAAAAAATGTTTTCCCTTTTGTGTATTAAACTCGACATATACAAAGTAAACTTACATTTTTTGTATTCTTTATGGCACATACCCTCATATTTGACATCGATTTATCAATATTTTTTGGTAATTCAATTGAAGTCAACCAGTTATTGAACTAGATATTTTTATTTGTTTCATACAATGGTTGAGCTGGTTGTAATACGGATTGTGTTGGTTTTACATACTTTCTGTCTTCTGAAAATAATCCTTCGCCACTAGAATCTCTGCCAGTATGATGTACCCATCGACAAAGGCATCTGTTATATGCACAATGTTTAGCCCATGTTTTACAGGTTTGATTGGCAAATACATTTTAAATTTAGAGCGACTACGAAAGTCATGGAGCATTTCGTCGATGCAGCCTTATTCTCCAATTATACGAGGGTGGTCCCATAAGTACCCGGTCTGGCCTTGAGATGGCGATAGTTGTTTGAAAAAATACCATTGTATTAGAAAGTACACAATCTATAAAGCATATGTTTCAAGTTTGAAGACGCCACATTGTTTAGTATTGGTTTGGCAGCCATCAATAGTGAACGCTTTCAGTGAATTTGTAAAAATGGGGAAAATTGGTCATCGTTACGTGATACAATACTTTTATTTGAAAGGTCTCAGTCCAACCGATATACGTAAAAGGCGAACTGGATTCTACTCTGGGTGAGCCTGCTCCTTCGTTTACAGTAGTGAAATATTGCGTAGCACAGTTTAAATGAGGCCGTACGAGCTGCCAAGACAAGCATCGCAGTGGTCGACCAAATGAGGTGACGACTCCAGAAATGGTGAAGAAAATCCACAAAGCGGTACTAGATGATCGTCGACTGAAAGTGCACGAGCTAGCAGACATAGTAAGCGTTTGAAAAAGTGCGGTACATCGCATATTATCTGAAAATTTGGAGAAGAGAAAGCTGTGTGCAAGATGGGTGCTGCGTTTACTAACACAGTGTTTAGCGAAGTTTCACGGAAGAAATATGGGTCTATCACTTCACACCCGAGGCAAAAGATCAATCAAAATAATGGACTCAAAAGGGAGAACCGGCTCCAAAGAAGGCGAAGACCGCTTCATCTGCAGGCAAGGTCATGGCTTGGGTTTTTTGGGATGCGCGTGGAGTAATTTGTCATTGACTATCTTGAAAAAGGAAAAAATATCAACGGCGAGTATTATGGGAACTTATTGTAACGAAAGTGTTGTTTCATCAAGACAACGGATCAGCTCACAAATCCGTTATTGCAATGGCCAAAATTAATGAATTAAGATTTGGCTTGCTACATCATGAACCCTGTTCGCCAGATTTAGCCCTCGCTGATTATTTACTGTTCCTAAACTTGAAAAAATTGGCTCGATGGTCAAAGATTTTCCAACGATGAAGAAGTGATATCGGCAGTTTGAGGAGCACGGCAGTTCTTATTATAAAAAGGGTATCGAAGTTATTGAACATCGCTGGGAAAAGTGTATAGAGCTGAAAGGAGATTATGTTGCAAAATAAATGTATTTCTTTCCAAAATTTTTGTGTTTTTTTGTTGGGTCGTGTACTTCTGGGACCGCGCTCGTATAACAAGCCTAACAGATTTTGACAAATATGTTGAATATCTCCTCATTTTTTGTCTTCTAATTTGTCAAACCTGAGACATAAAAGTGGAAACACAAATCGTTCTTTTGTATAGCCAATTCTTTCCTTTCCAGTGCCGTTTGTTGCGAAGATCCTATCCATTTTCTCATTATTTGATTTGAACACGGCCGTCAAAACAAGCAAGCCAAATAATGTTTTGGGTTCTATTTCGTGCATATCTTTTAGTATTAAGGAACTATAATTCTTATATTTTGCTTTGTACTCATTTATTTTATGGTTGTTCCATGTATAACACTACACATGCTACACACAAAGGCGGAAACGTTTTATTCTTCCAATATTTATGAGATAAATCATAGAAATTACAAATTTTTCTGTAAGTAATTTTCGTTAATCACCAAAGGTTCACCAATTTTTGTATTCTGTATACGTATTTCGACAAATAATTTGTCATCATCAGCAGATAATTAATTACAACGTCGCACCTGGATTCACGGCAAGACTCGCACAGAAACAAGTCCGTATCAGACGTATCTTAAAGTAGACTCCGTGCTTACATATGCGAAACTTTAAACCGTCGCACATTACTTTTCAATGAACTGAAAAATGCTTTCATAGACATATAATTCACGGTAATTATTCACATTTTTAACGAAATGATAATCCGGGGTTTCGTTATGTTCATTCTCTAGCACATGTTTTGCTAAACTAGATATTTCAGGTCGACTAAATTCAACGTGCGCCATATGTTCTTTACAACGGCTTCCTGTTGAACGTTTTGTCTTTCGCAATTGCTAAGAAATATTTAGTAGAGTTAGCGGACAGAAATGTAACCTGGAAACCGCGCTTCTTAAAAACACTAGTTAATTTCATTGCTTGTCTCGTTTGTGTTGAGGTCACAGACATGTGGTATTCCGGATTGTCTTGTTTATGGTAGCCTTCCTAATTAATCCATTGATTGGTTGAAATCGAAATTGTATCTCGCAAAGTTTCTTAATAAAATTCAACTCCCTTCCGTATCTTACTTTTCTTAGTGGAAAATTAGGTAAACGATTAATAAGAAAAATACCTAATCCTAACTTTTAAAAAATACTGAGCCTTATGTATATATTCAATTTCTTATGAATAAATGCTCTGTGAATGGAGAAAGACAATTGCCCATTGCTGTTGAAATAGTTTTGAGACATACATAGATTTGTCAATCGCAAAAATTCATTAATTTGTCCGGTTCAATCTTATTTTTATAAATAATGATAATATAATAATAATCTTTAATGCTCAACAGTTACACAGACCATTTACAGGACACAATGAACTTAAAAATAAAATTAAAATTACAAACAAAAATAGGTGCCGTTAATGTAATACAAAGAAAAATAAGAATCCAATTAACAAAAAAAATATACACACTTATAATAATGTAATCCAAATCATTTAAAAACACTGAACGAACAATAATAGATGTAAATTAACGAAAGAGATCCTCGTATAATACATTGGCATTTCTGGACATATGCACCAGTGGAGCTTTGTAGAGAACATTGGTTCTTGCCCTAGCTATTGAGAAGGTGGCCGATGATCTAGTGTCAAAACTAGGCACGAGGAAATCAACCTGGGGTAACAGCACAGAAGAATCAATAAAATTATTTATTAATTTATAGAGAAAATCGCCACTAGCTGTCTCCCCGCGAGAGAATCAAAATTATGCATAGCGGGTAGACTCTTATACGTCGAACTAAAGGCAGGATAATGTCCATCAATCCTGAAGGATAAATATTTAAGGAACCTCTTTTCAATACGCTCCAGGAGTAACTGCTGGTAATGGTAAAGCGGGTACCACACAACTGAAGCATATTCCAATCTGGACCGGACAAGAGAACCGTAAAGAACCTTTAAAGTGTGCTAGCTACTAAAACCCCTGCAAGAACGAATAAGGAACTCAAGACCTCTGGAAGACGATATAGACAATGTAAAGAAATTCTTTTAAATATTTTATAGTTTCTGGAATCGGTATCGAAGGAAACAATGTCGTAACGTCGAATGATACTAAAATTTCCCCATCTTCTAATTTACAATCTTTTCTTCTTTGAATAAATTCTACCGAATTAGCAACTGACAAATTTTCAAGTTTCCCGTGCAAATTTTTGTATTCATTCACTAACTGATTGATTAACGTTGTTATTAAAATGGAAAAAAATAAAATATTAGCATAATTTTAAGAGCCAGGATTATAACAAAGAAAATTGGATATATTGGGTCTGGGAAAAAGTTCGTGGCGTTTTTTCAGTAAAATTCAACTGGTCCCCGCATGGCGCGTGGACGAATTCATTTAAACCGAATATGCTCCATTATTATCGACAATGTTTCATTTTTTTGGTAGATCCATGATCCCATCGGTGAAAAACTTCTGTGGTTTCTGGTCGAAAACTGAATCAAGTAGTTTTCACAGGCTTCTTTTGAAACCAACTTAATTCCATTGAGAGAGTTCTGCAGAGATCGAAACAGATGATAGTCAGAGGGTGCTATATCCGGACTGTAAGGTGGGTGCATCAAAACTTCCCAACCAAACTCTCTCAATTTTTGACGGGTCATCAAAGAAGTGTGTGGTCGGGCGTTGTCATGATGGAAGACAACACCTTTCCTATTAATCAATTCGGGCCGTTTTCTTTCAATCGCCTGGCGCAATCTCTCTAGTTGTGCACAGTAGAGTTGAGAATCAATCGTCTGACCAGTTGGAAGTATCGTAGTGGACGATTCCCCTCCAGTCCCACCATACACACAGCATCACTTTTTTGGCGTCAATGTTGGCTTAGCGAACGCTTGTCTAATCCTTTATCCACGATCTTTTACGCTTCCGATTATTACGTAATCCATTTTTCATCTCCGGTTATTAAACGTTTCAGAAACGGCTCGATTTCATTCCGTTTCAGCAGCGCATCGCAGATGTTAATTCGGTCAATCATGTTTTTCACGTCATGAGGAACCCATACGTCAAGCTTTTTTTTGTAACCAGCTTTGTGTAAATGGTTCAAAACAGTTTTGTGGTCAATGCCTAGCTCCATGCCAATATCGACACTGCTGATATGCTTATCTTGTTGGACTTTTTCAAGAATTTCATCAGATTTTTCAGTGATTGGACGACCGGAGCGTGACTCATCTTTCACATTGAAATTTCCATAACGAAAGCGAGCGAACCATTTCCGCGCAACAGATTTCGATAAAAAAACCGTACACAGCACAAATTTTATCACAAGCCTGCGCAGCGTTCTTCCCCTTATCATAATAATATTGCAGAATATAGCGAAATTTCTCATTATTCTTCTCCATTTTCAAGTGCGCAGCACCGATTACAATGTACGCTCAAACAAATCTAAAAAACGAGCCGTCGGTGGTGTCGCTGTGACTTGTTGTTCTTTAGTTATATCGGGAAAAACGCCAAATTCAATATTTCGAATTATCAACAGGAATATAGAAAAATGTGAATATTAGACAAATTCATGTCTATATTCGAGAGAAACTCAAAGTGTATAGAAGAAAAATAAAAGAGATGTTACGACATATCTTCCAATATCTCTGATATTCCCTTAAAAATAAATATACAACCTCCCTCGTTGTCACAGTGATTCTTATATCACAATTTCGAAATGTAATATTTCGAGTTGTCGACGACGAACGTCCTGACACGATGTCGGCGTCTGCAGCGACGTCGTCAACGGCGGAGAAACGGGAATCATAACCGATCCGTTGACAAAGTAGTGTTTCTCAGGAGAATCGGCAGATGACGTGTTTACGCTCGGCGAAGTTCCGCAGCAGATGTACGCCAAATTAAAATGGATTAAAATGAAATTCATATACACACACAACAATCTCCGACAAAGTTTAACTTATTAAAATATTCTGTTGTCGTCATTAATTTTAAACGTCTGAAGTGATTGCGAAATGGGAAACAGCAAGTACGGCAGCTAATTTATATTTAAGCGTATATAAAATTTCTGTGTCGGTACCTTTATATTTATGATATTCCAGGAGTTAATAAGAATTTATATTAAATTTAATATTATTTGCTCGTAAACGAAGGAACGTTGTATTTAATTTGAATTCATTTATAACTTTTGATACAATCAGTAAAAAAATGGAAAAATAATATTTCAAACCGTACCAGCCGAAGTGAGGCACATTTCTATTAACGAGTCTTCCAATAAGAGGTTTCATTTTGATATTTAAAAAAAAACGAGTATTTTTAAACGAAATCATCGGATGTTTATTTAATTGTAAAGAGAAGGGTATGCGATTAATAATGGAAAACAATATCAGAAAAATGACCGCCACAGCTACGCTTACAGGACCATATTCTTTTCACGAAATTTTCCATCACCAATTCCCACATTTGCGACTGTATGTCCTCGATAACTTCACGAAGTCCATCTTTGAAGTCTTGAATTAATTGTGGGCTATTGGAATAAAGCTTATCTTTCACGTAGTCCCAAAGAAAAAAGTCTAAAGCAGTGGCGGCTGGTCAGGTGAGGCAGGTGAGGCAGTGCCTCACCATCTAAATCTTGGAATTATAACAAGAATAATATGTATACTTTTAAAATTCTTTATAAATTATCATCTTTTATTCAGAATTTATCTTATAAACAATAAGAAAATAGTTTTAAATAAACCGGCATTACAAGCAAAGTACAAATTCATCATTTCATTTTAATTCCGTGCGAATGTACGAGCGCGTATACTTGCCCCGACCAACTTCATGCTTGATCTATGTATATCCCTACTAAACACGAATATTTGAGGCCCGGCCACTCATTGCCTCTCATTGAAAATTTATAACGCACTACAGCAGTCAAAAAATTCTCAATT